>OW569417.2:54717082-55331792 GCA_937662695.2 Halyzia sedecimguttata | reverse complement strand
CTCTTAGTCGAATTTACCATGGTAAATTCGATTAAGAGAGTGTCCAATACAGGAGAACAGACAATAGAATTCACCATGGTAAATTCCATTAAGAGTGTCCAATACAGGAGAATGGACAATAGAACATACGCGCAAAAGCTCCTGACTTCACGTCAGTGCTTGAACCAATTTTTATAAATTGTACGTTGCCGGGAACGGCCGGCCGGACAAATTTGACCTCGAGTCCTGCATCAGTGAGTATAACCTAATCGTTTGAGACCATTTTCAGCAAAAAATTTACTTTTACAGTTACATTTCTCATGATGGAGGGTGGCAACAAATTCGAGAAAAGCACTGACCTGAGGTCGGTAGTTTTGGCGCACTCGTTCAGTTAGTGGTAAATAGATTTCACTGGTTAGTAATGATTATAACAGATATACGTCAAATGAAAAACACAAAATTTCAAATGGGCATATTCGAAAACGGTTTGCAACATGTGTGCAGATGAATATACTCAAATCCATCAAACTTAATTTTTATCGTTTTTGTTAGTTTCATCAATGATGAACAGTTTTTGTCGATTCTATCACTCACATTTTCTGACAGCCCATTGAGTCAGATTATTTTGTTTTGCGGTTCCCAAACGAAACATATAAGTATTTTGTAGTTGAATAGAATCGGCTTTACTGCCAAGAATCAAATTTATCTGAGCGGAAGAAACGACATTGAGCGTTCCAGGTTTCTTACAGAATTCACCTCGGCTGTTCTGAAATGTAAATTAGATTTAGAAAACAATTTCTTGAAAGCGCAGACGGACACATATCTAGATGATAATATGTGTTCTGGAAATGATCTTTTATTCTACTGAATAATTTGTGACACGTTTTTAAATGAGCGAATAAATACATTATCGATATCCATTTTCAGGTAACAGATGGATGTTTCTGAGATAAATTCACCTTCGTAAATTTATGTTTGACTTTTTTCGGAATATTTTATGTACCTATGAGACGAAATATCATTCCATTTCAGTTTCAGACTTTCAATTGGAAATAAGGAGTATAAGTGGAAGTTTCGGTGATGCGGCAAAGTTAGGAATTTACATTGCATCGGCTGGAAAGGTACTCACGAAGGTTTGTGTGTTCTGTGTGGTTTATGTTAACCCTTCAACATGAAAAATACTGGGGGCAGTTTAACTTCGCCAAAAATGTTTAATAATCGTTTAAATGGAGTTCGTAATTAATAAAAAATGAGTTATTTATTAATTTGACTGCTGAATATCGAATTTTCTGGTGTTACATAATTAAACGTACCAGAAATCATCTAGGGTTGCGTTTCAAAACCTTATTCTCTTACCCCCAGGGTCTACTCTCACTGTTCCAAATCATTATCTAGCAAATCATTTTACGCTTGTCAAATGTTCCAAAACCTGTCGAGTGTACCTAGAGCTTACTCAAACGTACTCTGCTAAGAACTCGGCTAAGAAGGAGGGTAGAATCGTGTCCTGACATCAGATATTCTGTCAATTATCGTTTTTGATAATGTCGTAAATACTGAAATCTTTCAAAATATAAGTAGCTACGTTATTAGAAAAAGTAATAATCTGAAATTGCTTATTTTCATTACTTTCATGTAATAAATATTTCTAAATATTATAGTATTGATGGCGATATAATTTTGTTGAAGAATTCAAGTTAGTTGAACGAAATGTTTAAGTAGATAGGTAATTCTCAATTTATTTTTTAGATGAATCACTGATAGATATCCCTAATTACAATGAGTATGTGGAAATGATTTTCGCGGATATTGCTGAAGTGCAAAGTGACAAAGAAAATTGGCAGAGGATTCGGTAACTCAATAAATTGTTGAAATATTTGTCCTGAATAATTTCATTACAATTTTGTGCATCTAACCAGTAATAAGAATCACGTGTTGCTGAAAGCCACAACACTGACAAAATTGTTTTTGAGGATGGTTGGACGACCGGTTCCGTATCGATTAGACAGTAATTGATCAGTAACAACAAGTATCCTGAAATATTCCTGAAACTGTTATGTG
The DNA here is from genome assembly GCA_937662695.2 of Halyzia sedecimguttata. Lineage (NCBI taxonomy): Eukaryota > Metazoa > Arthropoda > Insecta > Coleoptera > Coccinellidae > Halyzia > Halyzia sedecimguttata. Next base: position 55,329,755 of record OW569417.2, on the reverse strand, counting down.
ATATGAGTGCAATACCGCAATCAGTATTTCTTTCGCCATTGAAATGAAATACTCAAAAATTATTCAGCATCCAACAGTCCAAAATAGCCGCCAAAAAAGCACTCAACTACGTCATCACTGTTCCAAAACTCAGCTTTCCCTCTCTGGTTGCGTTCAAAAACCTCACCCTCTTACCCCAGAGCTTACTCTCACTGTTCCAAAACTTACTCTGGCAAGGATTTTACGCATGTCAAACGTTCCAAAACCTATCGAGTTTACCTATATACAGGGTCTTTCACGAGGAACCTCACCCATATTTATACGGGAAACTACTGAACGTATTTTCATGAAATTCAGCACTTATAAGTACTTCACGATGCTGATGAAATCTAAAATATTTTCAAGGCATGAGCACCTCCGGTTTTTCCGGAAATGACGTCAACTTCCGTTTTTCAAATTAGAACACCATTTTTTCATTGCAGAAATAGATTCCTTAGAAAATTTCAAGTTATTTTGATGTAACATTTTTCAGTTTTGGTTGGAAAATTCTCTCTGAGCGGGAAAATTCGAAAAAAAAATCGAAAATAGAGCTCCGCTGAAACAAGAATCACTTCGAGGTTTTTGGATGGAAAATTTTCGTTTTTGGGATTTTGCAATATGTAAGATTGATGTATCCACTTTAAAAATTGAAATCGCGATTCATGATACAGGGGGTGAAAAAATCGCTTTCAAAGTTAGGGATGACAAAATCGTGAAAAATCATTTTTTTCAAATTAGAACCCCATTTTTTTATGGCAGATATTGAATCTACGTTAAAAAATAATGTGAGTGTATGCATCCCACCCTTGCCCTAAAGTGGATATTTTCTGAGTTATTCACAAAAAACTGTTTTTCGTCTTGAATTTTCAGCTCTTTTCCCTTCACGCCAAAAAGATGAAATTTTCAGGAACTGTTACTTAAACCATGTTTTAGATTTTACTACCCTAATATGCAAGAGAAAAAAGTTACAGGTTGTTCCTAAATAGATGGCGAATTTTGATTCGAATTTGTATCGGAAACCTCTTTATTTCAACTAATCGGCCATCGGTTTTCTCTCCAGTGATAAATAAATAATTCCTTATGAACCATATGCAAAAACTTACCATGTTTTACATTCTTTTTTTTTTAATGATAGATATCATTAATTACATCTGCCAAATTCCTCTTTATTCAGTAGCATTTTGTGTTTACTATTAATTTGGTGATAATTCGTATTAAGTTACAAAATCGATCACTATGCCTAATTTTACCAATGAAGATTATTTAAATCTCATTCTACTTCATGGAGAATGTAATAAAGTTGTAGATAGAACGATTCGACTGTTCATTGACAGGTTTCCTGACCGACCCAGACCAACGAGAGATACCATTAACAGAACCATGACAAACTTGAGAAATGTCGGATCTTTCGTTAAGAAAACTATACACAGAGAAAAATTGGTTCAAGCACTGACGTGAAGTCAGAAGCTTTTGCGCGTATGTTCTATTGTCCATTCTTCTGTATTGGACACCCTTAATCGAATTTACCATGGTAAATTCGATTAAGTGTCCAATACAGAAGAATGGACAATAGAACATACGCGCAAAAGCTTCTGACTTCACGTCAGTGCTTGAACCAATTTTTTTCAAATCAAATCCAAAAGCTCTCAAAAAATCACCCGTTATTACATAAAGATATATTCTCATTAGTGATAGAAAAACTGGCCTAGAATTCCTTTCTACCCATCACGAGATTTAATATCCACAAATGAGCCTCTCACCTTACAAGATCAGAAGCCTTCTGCAAAATTCAAAGGTCCCCTCTCGCAAATATACTCCTCTGAAGGCACATGGATCTCTTGAAGAAGAATCGCCTCTCTATTCCTCAAAGATATTCACTCTTGTTCATAGAAATCCCTTCAATATTTAGTTGCCTCCTCCTAAGGAGGATCTCTTTCAAAACCAGGTCTGACCACTAATGTAGGGCTATCATCTAATCTCCTATAGATTTGTGATGAAATAACACGATTTTACCATGAATATATATGTATAATAATATGTCATCATGACATTCATATTTTATTTTTGGAGGTTCTCGCAAAAATACGACCATAGACAACATATCATACGACGATTCGCATCCACCTACCGAACTCACAAAAGGCTGCTCGGTTCTCCAACAATATAGATCCGATCGTGTTCAAACTTGGAATTCTGCAGTAGAGTTAGGTTCTGCAGGCTCTCCCAAAATTTCAGCCATGCCGGACGAATAGTTTATGATATATAGAATTTTTTTCAATTATTTTTAATTTTTTTTTTTTTGAATTTTCTAGTTATACCATCCTCACGAAATTCTGCAAAAATTTTCGCGTTGGCATTCTACAACTAATAACCATGTTTGAATCCAATCGGTTTTGTATTCTTCGAGTTAATGAGGAACAAAAAACATCCAAATTTCAGAAAATTTCAGATGGCTATAACTCTAAAACCGTTTGGACGATTATGCTCATAAGCAAACTCAAATGTCGCATTCAGATGCACAACCTAACCTGAAATTTTCAAGCCGCTATCTCTTTCCGTTCTCAGGTTATCGTGACAACAAAAATATTTTTTAATAATTTTGTAATAATTTTCTAGCGATACGATGCTCACAAAATTTCATAAACGTGCTTAGGTCTATATTCTACAACTATTCACCATGTTTGAATCCAATCGGTTTTGTATTCTTCGAGTTAATGAGGAACAAAAAACATCCAAATTTCAGAAAATTTCAGATGGCTATAACTCTAAAACCGTTTGGACGATTATGCTCATAAACAAACTCAAATGTCGCATTCAGATGCACAACCTAACCTGAAATTTTCAAGCCGCTATCTCTTTCCGTTCTCAGGTTATCGTGACAACAAAAATATTTTTTAATAATTTTTTAATAATTTTCTAGCGATACGATTCTCACAAAATTTCATAAACGTGCTTAGGTCTATATTCTACAAATATTCACCAAGTTTAAAATTCGATCGGATTTATTTTGGTTGAAAACAAAATTATTACTCGGAAACCATTGGGCCGATTATACCCATTAACGAACTTGTCCGTCGTATTGGGATGCGCCACCTACCCTGAAAATTTCAAGTCGCTAGCTCTTTCCGTTCTCAAGTTATCGTGGCAACGGACGGCCGGACGGCCGGCCGGACGGCACCACAGAATTAAATTTCACATTTGGGCAAAACTATAACGCGTATGTTCCCCAGAACATACGCGCAAAAAGTGTAGTAGAAGATGAGAACAACGAAATTACAGTTCTTGCATATTTTCGTGTGAATCCTCAAAATTCTCTCAAAGATGCCGAGATTGATCTGGGATTATCTCAATCGAGTGTTTGGAGAATATTAAAAAATTGGTTCAAGCACTGACGTGAAGTCAGAAGCTTTTGCGCGTATGTTCTATTGTCCATGCTTCTGTATTGGACACCCTTAATCGAATTTACCATGGTAAATTCGATTAAGGGTGTCCAATACAGAAGCATGGACAATAGAACATACGCGCAAAAGCTTCTGACTTCACGTCAGTGCTTGAACCAATTTTTTTTTTCGTGATTTTTTTAAAATTTTCTAGGGGTACGATTCTTAAAATTTTTTTTTCGTAATTTTTTTCGAATTTTCTAGGGGTACGGTTCTTACAAAATTTTAAACACGTCTTTATGTTGATTTTCTACTACTAGTTACAAAGCGCCATTTCGATCGAATATTTATGTTTTGAGTTATTAAGGAAATAATATTCCAGGTGGGTATAACTCGGAAACCGTTAGACCGATTATGCCCAAAAACGAACTCAACTCTCCCTTTCGGATACGCAACCTACCCTGAAAATTGCAAGTCCCTATCTCCTTTTGTTCGAAAGTTATCGAGGCAACGGTCACCCATCTACTGAACTCACACAAGAATGCTCGAATCTCCAACAATATTTAACCGATCGTATTAAAACTTGAAACTTGGCAGTAGAGTTACGTTATGTAGGCTCTTGCAAAATTTCAGCAATTTCGAACGAATAGTTACTGATATATAGAATTTTTTTTTTTTATTTTCTATGATTTATTAAAAATTTTCTACAAATGCTATCCTCACCAAACTTTGCAAACATTTTTGCGTTGGCATTCTACAACTAATAACCATGTTTGAATTCAATCGGTTCAGTGTTTTTCGAGTTAATGAGGAACAAAAAACCACCAAATTTCAGAAAATTTCAGATGGCTATAACTCTAAAACCGTTTGGCCGATTATGCTCATAAACAAACTGAAATGTCGCGTTCTGGTGCACATCCTAACCTGAAAATTTCAAGCCGCTATCTCATTCCGTTCTCAAGTTATCGTGACAACAAAAATATTTTTTAATAATTTTTTTAAAATTTTCTAGCCATACGATTTGCACTAAATTTCACGAACGTGCTTAGGGTCATATTCTACAACTACCCACCAAGTTTCAATTTGATCGGATTCATATTGGTTGAAAACAAAATTATTACTCGGAAACCACTGGGCCGATTATGCCCATTAACGAACTTGTCCGTCGTATTGGGATGCGCCACCTACCCTGAAAATTTCAAGTCGCTAGCTCTTTTCGTTCTCAAGTTATCGTGGCAACGGCCGGCCGGCCGGCCGGCCGGACGGCCGGCCGGACAGAATCAAATTTGACCTCGAATTCTTCATTGGGGAGTCGAACTTAATCGTTTGAGACCATTTTTTTCAAAAAATTCGAAAGTTACAGACATTTGGGCAAAACTATAACGCGTATGTTCCCCAGAACATACGCGCAAAAACTAAAATGCACCCATATAAATTCAATAGGGTACAGCATTTGAAGGAAACTGATTTCGTCAGGAGAACAGAGTATTGCGAAGCTATGATGATTCGATTTCAAGAGAATGAAAACTTTTTGGACTGTATAATTTGGACAGATGAATCTAAATTCACAAAGAATGGTTCATTCAATAGGCATAACAGTCATTATTGGGATGAAGAGAACAACCACCACTTCAGACAATGGAACTTTCAAGAGACCTGGAGTTTCAATGTTTTTTGCGCCATCAAAAATAATGCAATTCTCGATGTTCACATTTATGATGGGACTTTAACTGGTAAGATAGAACACTACACATGTTTGCATTATTTAAAGAATGTTCTCCCTTAGGAGATAGATATTCTGACATATTGACTCAAATAATTGAGCCGCTAGTACAGAACCATAATGACTTATGGTATCAACAAGATGGCGCGCCTCCACACAATTCACTCAATGTGTCAAATATCCTCTACAGGCTATTTGAAGATCGATGGTTGGCGAACAATGGTCCACATCTTTGGCCACCACGTTCTCCCGATTTAACTCCTTTAGACTATTATGTTTGGGGTAGGATAAAAAATATTGTCTACTCAACTCCCCTGACTGATAAAGAGGACTCCATAGAACGAGTCAGAAATGCGTTCAGGTTTGTTTAGATTTTTAGATTCATAGTTTTGAAACTCAATTTGGTTTTTAAACACTTTTGCAGATCTCTTCCTCCCGATGAAATAAGAAGAGCAACGCACGAAGCATTCCTGAGACGTATAAATAAATGTCTAGAAATTAACGGTCAAAACTTTGAGCATCTTCTCTAGTTATAACTGCGAGAGTTTGCCATGGTTCTCCTAATAGTAACTTGAAGTCGGTTTCAAGAAGGGATGAAAAATCTACAGCATGGTTCAAATAACAGTTCCTTAAAATTTCATCTTTTTGGCGTGAAGGGCAAAAGAAATAGCTGAAAATTCAAGACGAAAAACAGTTTTTTGTGAATAACTCAGAAAATATCCATTTTAGGGCAAGGGTGTGATGCAAACACTCACATTATTTTTTAACGTAGATTCAATATCTGCCATAAAAAAATGGGGTTCTAATTCGAAAAAATTGATTTTTCACGATTTTGTCATCCCTAACTTTGAAAGCGATTTTTTCACCCCCTGTATCATGAATCGCGATTTCGATTTTTAAAGTGGATACATCAATCTTACATCTTGAAAAATCCCAAAAATGAAACTTTTCCATCCAAAAACCTCGACGTTATTCTTGTTTCAGCGGAGCGTATTTTCGATTTTTTTTTCGAATTTTCCCGCTCAGAGAGAATTTTCCAACCAAAACTGAAAAATGTTACATCAAAATGACTTGAAATTTTCTAAGGAATCTATTTCTGCAATAAAAAAATGGTGTTCTAATTTGAAAAACGGAAGTTGACGTCATTTCCGGAAAAACCGGAGGTGCTTTTAGATTTCAAATATTCAAATATTTTAGATTTCATCAGCATCGTGAAATACTTATAAGTGCTGAATTTCATGAAAATACGTTCAGTAGTTTCCCGTATAAATATGGGTGAGGTTCCTCGTGAAAGACCCTGTAGAGCTTACTCCAACATACTCTGCCAAGAAGGAGGGTAGAATCGTGCCCTGACAGATATTCTATCAATTCATTTTTGGTTTTATGGTAAACTCTGACATCTTTCAAAACATAAATACCTACGTTATTACAGAAAATAATAATTTCAAATTGTTTATTTTTCATTACTTTCATGTATAAAATATTTTAAAATCTACAGTATTGATGGTGATAGAATTCTGTTGGAGCATTCAAGTGAGTTGGCAGAAATGTTTGAATCGAAGTAGATAGGTAATCCTCAATTCATTTTTGGCGCTCTTGTTAATCGGACAGTTGAAATTTTCAGAGTAGGGTTGGGAGATAAATATCTCGGTTAAGTTCGTTATCGAGCAAAATAGGTCTGATGGTTTCGGGTAAAGAAAAAAAAATTACAAATTTCATATTCAATTTTTTTGAGGCGCAGATTCATCATAAGAATCCATTGATACAATTTTCAACTCTAACAAATAAATACTTTCGGAAATATGATTTTTCAAAATTTCAATATTAAACGTATCCCAAGTAGCACACCAATATTGGGCCAATATGGTACAATTATTGGCTCGATATTGTTTCTCTACATTGGGTTAATATCAACATGTTGACATGTTGCTGATATTGGTGCTTCATTGTAAAATGTCAACATGTTGTTATTGGCCCAATGTATATAAACTATAATGTTCCAATATATAGAAACTATATTGGGCCGATATTCATATTTAATATTGGTGCATCATTGTAAAATGTCAATATTTTGTTATTGGCCCAATGTAGAGAAAATATGTTGGGACAATATTGATATCCAATATTGGTGCTTCATTGTAAAATGTCAACATCTTGCTATTGGCCCAATGTAGAGAAACTACAGGCTGTCCCAAGTTCGATTTCCTTTTAGGGGTAATTCCCACCAAAGGTTCCCCTTTCGCATTTTAGTTTAAAAAAAAAATAAATTAACAATAATCGAATTTATTTTTAGATATCCTAAACCAGAAATTAATTCTTATTAATCTTATGCCTAAGGTTACACACCTTCGTTGGTATTTTGTGAAATAATGAGATTTTCATGAAACCGGCATTCACGGATGTGAGACAAAATAAAATGAAATAATGTTAAATTTTAAATGAAAAAAATGGGTTCAAGCCCTGTGGACAGGAGCTTTCTGGCGCTCTAGTTCAAACAGACAAATTATATCTCCGAAAGTATTGGTTTTTCTGAGTTGGGAATTATATCAATGTATACATATGATAGAGCTGCATCATAAAGGAAATTAAATTCAAATAATAGTTTATTTATCAAGATTAAATGAGCAATCATGAGAATGAGAACTGCACCATGGAAGAAATCGAATTAAATCTGGCCAATTTTGCCCAATAACGAACTTAACCGAGATATTCATCTCCCTAACCTACTCTGAAAATGCCAAAAAAATAAGTTTCGTATGACAATTGCCCAAAACAGGTTTAAAGTACCTACAAATAGTAGGTATTCCATAAAACAAATATGAAAGAAGATAAGTAATAATAAAAAATTACCTTGTAATCGATCAAAAATTTCCTGATCCTCGTTCACCAAACTTCAGAATTATGCTTTCAATATTTACGTAATATTTTCAAACATTTTCGGGTGAGGTCCCCGTTGCATCGCTAAAATACGAGTATTTCAACCCCAATATTTTTGAAGTTACAATATTCCCTTCTGTCAAGTTGAGATTATGAGAATTCATACATAGAATAATAATTATATCAATCTGTGAAATATGATTTACATTGAAATTTTAAAAAATCATATCTCCGAAAGTATTAGCTTGTTAGAGTTGAAAATGATATAAATGGATTCTTATGATAAATGGGCTTATTAAAAAAAATTTGATTTGGAATCTGTTTCGTAAAAAAAAATTTTTTTTTTGTTACTCCGAAACCATCTGACCGATTTTGCCCAATAACGAACTCTCTAGCTCATTCCGTTCGAGAGTTATCGTGCTTACGGCCGGCCGGCCGGATCGGCCGGCCGGACAGAATGAATTTCGACCACGGATTCTTGATGAGTGAGTCGAACCAAATCGTTTAAGACCATTTTCATCGAAATATTCCAAAATTACAGACATTTGGGCAAATTGATAAGCACTCAGTTCCGAGGAACTAGAGCGCCAAAAAAAAATTTCATATATCCTTAATATAAAAAAGACATTGTTCAAGCACTGACGTGAAGTCAGGAGCTTTTGCGCGTATGTTCTATTGTCCATTCTCCTGTATTGGACACTTTTAATCGAATTTACCATGGTGAATTCTATTGTCTATTCTCCTGTATTGGACAGCCTTAATCGAATTCACCATGGTAAATTCGATTAAGAGTGTCTCATACAGGAGAACAGATAATAGAATTCACCATGGTAAATTCGATTAAGAGAGTGTCCAATACAGAAGAACGAACAATAGAATTCACGATGGTAAATTCGATTAAGAGTGTCCAATACAGGAGGATGGACAATAGAACATACGCGCAAAAGCTCCTCACTTCACGTCAGTGCTTGAACCAATTTTTCTCTTTCGGACATATCCAGAATAATTTTAATTTTTCCTTCCTTTTTTTCTTTTATAATAGCCCTCGTTCTTTACGTTTTTCTTCTTCTTATAATTCAGGATCATTTTTTCGGGCTTCATGAAGTCTTCTCATAGATTTTCGTTGTTTTTTCTTCTGTTCTTCATGAGATGCAGTAACTTTTTTCTTATTTTTTTTTAATAATGTTAGAATTCATGTCCTGAAAGGAGGAACAGAATATTATTATCACATCCGTGAAGAGTACCTCACCTCCGTGAATTACTATATTCACGGAGGTGAGATTCACGGAGGTGAGAAATTTTACTTTTTTATAGAATATCTCATTTAAAGAAAAAGGCTTCAATACAATATTTTAACTCATTAAATAACTTTCGTGATTAAGTATATTCAGATAACAAATAATTGAATAAAATAATCTCCTACCTTACAATTCATCTTCACGGAAGTGAGAATCCCAAATTTCCCATACACGTCTTTATCACTTGGGTAAGAATTTAACCAATAAGTTACACTTTGAAGTTCAAATCTCAAGTGGTCAGTATTACCTGCGCATCAACCGATATTCCAGGCGGTCCGCGATGAAGATACCGTCATCTTGCGATTAAAGAGTCAAATTACAATGTCGCTTCACGGAGGTGATAATGCAGGAACATCGACTAATATAAGTAATATAAGTATAATTCGAACACCGATCATTTTTTTATTGAGATTTTATCATGTCAACATTATTTAGTTAATTGTGGATAATGAACTAGAAAAACGCTGTGCCAGAATTCCATTAATGCTATAATTTTAAGTTTAGGACAATGCGATAACTAAGAGGAACAGTCACGGAGGTGAGGTTTTAAATTCTTCTGGAAAGAAAACTAGCGTTGAAAATTAAAATTTTTGAAATTTTGCAATTTTTTATTCTTTATAGTGATTGATACATTTCAAAAGGATATAATATAGAGAATTAAACGATTTAACCAGTTTTATGTAGCAGAAAACTGTCATGGAACATTTCGTGAGAACTACCCTTAGACGTTTCTGGAGAACTGGACATAATTGGAATCTGAAAATTGGGATTATGATATTGCTTGAAATTCTCAACAGAGCTAAAATATTTTTGAAGCACAGGTACTTCAGGTTATACAGGGAGTGAAAATAAATTTGATGAACAAATTTTTTTTGCAAGATTTGCATTCCTGGTATGATCAAGTATTTAATGCTGAATACATTTCTGTTAAAACCATTGTATTCATTCGAATAGTTTTCAAAATATCGCAAAAAAATCGGAAAAAAAGTCAAATATGTTTAGTCAGTATTATGTTCATTATTCTTATTTTAAACATCCTGAGTGTGAACCGTTTTAACAACATCGAAGAGGAAGAACGTGGAAATGTGATGAATCTTTTGAATTCCAGAAATATCATCACAGGGTGTTTCAAATTTTGTGTCGAAAATTGTGATAAAAAATTTGCCATAACTTCTGTTTTTCAAATTAGAACCATATTTTTTTATTATTGCGTTGGATTCTGCGGTGAAAAATAATGATAGTTTTCTAACATGATTATGCTTCTAAATTCAATAATTTCTGAGTTTTTTGTTTCTTAATTTAGGAGCATTATCATGTTAGAAAACTATCATTATATTTCACCGCAGAATCCAACGCAATCATAAAAAATAGGGTTCTAATTTGAAAAACAGAAGATATGGCCAATTTTGATCACAATTTTCCATACAAAATTTGAAGCACGCTGTGATGATATTTCTGAAATTCAAAAGATGCAAGATTTTCCCACATTCTTCCTCTTCGATGTTGTAAAAACAGTTCACACTCAGGATGTTTAAAATAAGAATAATGAACATTATACTCACTAAACATATTTGACTTTTTTCCGGCTATTTTTCAATATTTTGAAAACTATTCGAATGGATACAATGGTTTTAACTAGTGTCCGACCGAAACTGGTTTTTCAGCCGAAACCGAAACCGAACTTTCGGCCAGGGTCTCAGTTTCGGCCGAAACCGAAACCGAAACCGAAACTTCATATTTCATACTGAAATCTACTGTATTTTTCATTTGCATATAAATAAAATGGGTTCAAGCCCTGTGGACAGGAGCTTTCTGGCGCTCTAGTTCAAACAGACAAATTATATCTCCGAAAGTATTGGTTTCTCAGAGTTGGGAATTATATCAATGTATTCATATAATAGAACTGCATCCTAAAGGAAATTCAATTCAAATAATAGTTTATTTATCAAGATTAAATGAGCAATCATGAGAATGAGAAAAGCACCATGGAAGAAATCAAATTAAATCTGGCCAATTTTGCCCAATAACGAACTTAACCGAGATATTCATCTCCCTAAACTACTCTGAAAATTTCAACTACCTACCTCATTATCCGTTCGAGAGTTATATCTATGTCTATGGATGAAAAGCAGTCTCACTACTCTCAGATCTCTTACTTCATGTTCAGTTCCGAAATGTAAGAATTTTCTGAGAAAAACTAATATCGGAGCAAACAACTGAGATTTAACTCACTTCGCTCACAATTCTTCGATTGATTAGTCTCAGGAACATGGAACATCATTTGACATTATGACAATTCATATTCATACATAGAATAATATCATTCTGTGACAACGTTGAAATACGATTTATTATTGAAATTTTGAAAAATCATATCTGAGATTTTTCTCACTTCGCTCACAATTCTTCGATTGATTAGCATAGACAAGATATACTATGATTTATTAGTCTCAGGAACATCATTTGACATTATGACAATTCATATTCATACATAGAATAATATTATTCTGTGACAACGTTGAAATACGATTTATTATTGAAATTTTGAAAAATCATATCTCCGAAAGTATTAGCTTGTTAGAGTTAAAAATGATATGATTGGATTCTCATGAAAAAACTTTTTATTAAAAAAAATTTAATTTGGAATTTGTTTCGTAAAAAAAAATTTTTTTTTTGTTACTCCGAAACCATTTGTCCGATTTTGCCCAATAACGAACTTAGCCGAGATATTCATCCCCCAAACCTACTCTGAAAATTTCAACTCTCTAGCTCATTCCGTTCGAGAGTTATCGTGCCTACGGCCGGCCGGACAGAATGAATTTCGACCACGGATTCTTGATCAGTGAGTCGAACCAAATCGTTTAAGACCATTTTCATCGAAATATTCGAAAATTACAGACATTTGGGCAAATTGATAAGCACTCAGTTCCGAGGAACTAGAGCGCCAAAAACAGTTGAGGAGTGGTGAATAAAATAAAAAGTTAATTTTTTTGAGATCTTTATTTATTATTTTGGTATTACCAAGTTATCAAAATAATCAGTCGAAGTATACAGGGTGATTTCAAATCAGACGTGAACCTTGGAGGAGGTGTTAGTATGGATCATTTGCTGTGGTTTGAGCCATTTTTATTGATGACCGAAAATTAACAGTTTCCGAGATATTTGGGTTCTGGTTCTGTTGAAAAAGAATTAGTATGGTTTGAAAGGGGATGTAAGAAGCAGAGAAAAATAACGAATTCAATATTTTTTTTGTTGTAACTAAGCTCGAAATTTCATTAGAAATGTATTCATAAATTATGTTCCATCATTCCATAAGCAAGCACGTGCCGTCTTTCTGATGTCTTCAGTTGTTATTTTCCGCCTGAAATTTACTCACGCTGTCTATTGATACACATTCACCATTTTATATACCGGACATTCAAGAGGCTGCTTATAAAAAATCTGCTGGAACGAAACTAGTTAAGCAATCTAACGAAATCTTTCAGAGAATGAAGAAGGAAGTAGACAAGTTTTTAAAATAATTTTGGCATACTAAATTGTGAAATTCGAAAGTTGCAGACAAATTGATACTAGAAATTATTTTTTCATTTTTTCATATACCACATTTCAAATCATACTTATTCTTTTTCAACCTATTATACAGCATAGTTTTGCTTATTTCGTACATATAATATCCTTTTCTGATAAAAATAAACCAAAATTATCATCAAATTTGCTCAACGTAGAAAAAATTGACGAAATATGAACTGAGTTCAGAAATCTTTTAAAAATCACACGAACTCCAAAAACTGTTGATTTTCCGTTATTAATATAATTATATGGATTACACAACAGCTAATGAGTCATACTAACTCCTCCTACCAGTTTAACGACTTATTTGGAATCACCCTATGTAATCTAATCAATAATCATTAAAGTGAATTCTCATGATTTCTCAGTCTTAACAAAGATAGATTACAATAACTTGTACGACAATTATATATACCTACTTATAACTCCTGGCCAAACGACCAGGATAATTCACGAACAGTCAAGTTTCGGCCCGGCCGAAAGTTTCGGCCATTTTGGGCCGAAACCGAAACTAAGGCCGAAACTAGATTTCTTGGCCGAAACTGGCCGAAACCGAAACCGAAACCGAACTTTCGGTCGGTCACTAGTTTTAACAGAAATGTATTCAGTATTGAATACTTGATCATACCAGGAATTCAAAACTTGAAAAACATTTTTTTTCATCAAATTTATTTTAACTCCCTGTATAACCGGAAGTGCTTGGGCTTCGAAAATATTTTAGCGCTGTAGTGAATTTCAAGCAATATCATAATCCCAATTTTCAGATTTCAAATATGAACAGTTCTCCAGAAACGTCTAATAGGCACTCAAATTTGGGACACCCTGTATATTGGGCCAATACTTATAAACTATATTGGCCGATATTGATAAACAATATTGGCGCTTCATTGTAAAATGTCAACATTTTGTTATTGGTCCAATGTAGAGAAACTATATTGGGCCATTTATAGGAACTATATTGGGCCAATACTGATATTCAATATTGGTGGTTCATTGTGAAATCTCAACATGTTGTTATTGGCTCAATGTAGAAAAACTATATTGGGCCAATATTGATATCCAATATTGGTGCTTCATTGTAAAATATCAACATGTTGTTATTGGCCAAATGTAGAGCAACTTTATTGGGTCAATACATAGAAACTGTATTGGGCTAATGTTGATATCCAATATTAGGCAATAAACAAAATGTTGACATTTTAGAATGAAGCACCAATATTGGGAATTAATATCAGCCCAATATAGTTTCTATATATTGGCCCAATATAGTTTCTATATATTGGCCCAATATAGTTTTTCTACATTGGACCAATAATAAAATGTCGACATTTTGCAATGAAGCACCAATATAGGATATCAATATCGGCCTAATATAGTTTCTCTACATTGGGCAATAACAAAATGTTGACATTTTATAAGCACCAATATTGGATATCAATATTAGCCCAATATAGTTTCTATATATTGGCGCAATATAGTTTCTCTACATTGGGCCAATAACAAAATGTTGACATGATTCAATATTCAATGAAGCACCAATAATGGTTATCAATATCGGCCCAATATAGTTTATATGTATTGGACCCAATATAATTTCTCTACATTGGGACAATATCAAAATGTTGACATTTTACAATGAAGCAGCAATATTGGATATTTCAGCCCTATATAGTATCTATCTATTGGTTCAATATGTTTTCTACATATTAGCCCAATAACATAATGTTGACATTTGGCAATATAGCTAGGTTCCCAATATAGTTTCTGTACAGGGTGTTTTCAAAGGTGAGTCTTTTTGGCGCTCTAGTTCCTCGGAACTGAGTGCTTATCAATTTGCCCAAATGTCTGTAATTTTCGAATATTTCGATGAAAATGGTCTTAAACGATTTGGTTCGACTCACTGATCAAGAATCCGTGGTCGAAATTCATTCTGTCCGGCCGGCCGGCCGGCCGTAGGCACGATAACTCTCGAACGGAATGAGCTAGAGAGTTGAAATTTTCAGAGTAGGTTTGGGGGATAAATATCTCGGCTAAGTTTGTTATTGGGCAAAATCGGACAAATGGTTTCGGAGTAACAAAAAAAAAATTTTTTTTTACGAAACAAATTCCAAATTAAATTTTTTTTAATAAAAAGTTTTATCATGAGAATCCAATCATATCATTTTTAACTCTAACAAGCTAATACTTTCGGAGATATGATTTTTCAAAATTTCAATAATAAATCGTATTTCAACGTTGTCACAGAATAATATTATTCTATGTATGAATATGAATTGTCATAATGTCAAATGATGTTCCTGAGACTAATCAATCATAGTATATCTTGTCTATGCTAATCAATCGAAGAATTGTGAGCGAAGTGAGAAAAATCTCAGATATGATTTTTCAAAATTTCAATAATAAATCGTATTTCAACGTTGTCACAGGATGATATTATTCTATGTATGAATATGAATTGTCATAATGTCAAATGATGTTCCTGAGACTAATCAATCGAAGAATTGTGAGCGAAGTGAGTTAAATCTCAGTTGCTTGCTCCGATATTAGTTTTTCTCAGAAAATTCTTACATTTCGGAACTGAACATGAAGTAAGAGATCTGAGAGTAGTGAGACTGCTTTTCATCCATAGACATAGATATAACTCTCGAACGGAATGAGGTAGGTAGTTGAAATTTTCAGAGTAGTTTAGGGAGATGAATATCTCGGTTAAGTTCGTTATTGGGCAAAATTGGCCAGATTTAATTTGATTTCTTCCATGGTGCTTTTCTCATTCTCATGATTGCTCATTTAATCTTGATAAATAAACTATTATTTGAATTGAATTTCCTTTAGGATGCAGTTCTATTATATGAATACATTGATATAATTCCCAACTCTGAGAAACCAATACTTTCGGAGATATAATTTGTCTGTTTTTAACTCTAACAAGCTAATTCTTTCGGAGATATGATTTTTCAAAATTTCAATAATAAATCGTATTTCAACGTTGTCACAGAATAATATTATTCTATGTATGAATATGAATTGTCATAATGTCAAATGATGTTCCTGAGACTAATCAATCGAAGAATTGTGAGCGAAGTGAGAAAAATCTCAGATATGATTTTTCAAAATTTCAATAATAAATCGTATTTCAACGTTGTCACAGAATGATATTATTCTATGTATGAATATGAATTGTCATAATGTCAAATGATGTTCCTGAGACTAATCAATCGAAGAATTGTGAGCGAAGTGAGTTAAATCTCAGTTGTTTGCTCCGATATTAGTTTTTCTCAGAAAATTCTTACATTTCGGAACTGAACATGAAGTAAGAGATCTGAGAGTAGTGAGACTGCTTTTCATCCATAGACATAGATATAACTCTCGAACGGGATGAGGTAGGTAGTTGAAATTTTCAGAGTAGTTTAGGGAGATGAATATCTCGGTTAAGTTCGTTATTGGGCAAAATTGGCCAGATTTAATTTGATTTCTTCCATGGTGCTTTTCTCATTCTCATGATTGCTCATTTAATCTTGATAAATGAACTATTATTTGA
Source organism: Halyzia sedecimguttata (assembly GCA_937662695.2). Classification (NCBI taxonomy): domain Eukaryota; kingdom Metazoa; phylum Arthropoda; class Insecta; order Coleoptera; family Coccinellidae; genus Halyzia; species Halyzia sedecimguttata. The sequence goes on along the minus strand of OW569417.2, from coordinate 55,313,351 downwards.
ATTGAATTTCCTTTAGGATGCAGTTCTATTATATGAATACATTGATATAATTCCCAACTCTGAGAAACCAATACTTTCGGAGATATAATTTGTCTGTTTGAACTAGAGCGCCAGAAAGCTCCTGTCCACAGGGCTTGAACCCATTTTTTTACAGAAGTTAGAACTCATCAAAATAAATTATTTCACCACAATTCGCATGTATAACATATGCATGATAGGGCTGCTATCCACCCCCGAAGTCGCATGCGATTCAACGAATTTTTTAGTAAGGCTCTGTCTTCCCACGTTTTCAACCATTGTAAACGTGTAATTGCAAGGTCACTTACAAATTGGCAATGCCTATCTGTGTAGAAACCTAACGTTTTATGTATACATCCGGAAACGGGTGTTGGACATAGTGATTGAAGAATAAACGACATGTATGCAAAAAAATATATATTTCTTTTTGTCAACGGTAAGGTACATTTTTGTTACATAATTTGTTTCTTCACTCAATATTTCCTCGACTGGTACCTGCAAAGTAGACTAAAGTAGTAAACTTACCTGGTCTACTGAGCCTCCCACCATCCCTATCTCCGGCTGTCGCTAGGGCAAATCCAACGAATTGTGTGATTTCCAAATCTGTCACGTTTGGATGACTCCTCCTAACACCTTCTATAATGGAAATGTAAATTATCATCATCATTACAATATATTACTAACGCCAAGATCTCGGGATCACAGAGAGAAGTCAAAAAAGATTTTTTCCTCGAGGAGGTCGATATTTTCGATTTTTTCGTCGGTTATTCGAGGGGCGAGGGGGAATTCGAGGTGGAAAAGGGAACGAGAAAAGACGAAATTTTCTCCGGGTATCCGTCTTTGACGAGAGAAAACGTTGGGAGTATTTTTAAATAAATCGTAAATTCGGGCGAAAACGCCCTTTTCGGCTAAATGTGCGAATCAGTATGGGAGAGATCTGGCGAGGATGCGACGCTCGAAAAGGTATTTCGTCGGGGTCCGAAAGACGAGATTCGTAGGTAGTCCGTAACGGATCTCGATTTTTGATAAAACCTTCTCTTTTTCCGTAAAAAGATCGCAAACCTTGACATATTTTGAAAACCTCGGTGAAATGTGACGTTTAGATCGGTTCGGCTTCGCTCGACCGACTTCGGGTCCGCTATTAAGGCAAAATGTGGATGATTTGTTTCGGCCACAGATGATAGAAAGTTCTGTCAGCTTGAATTAACGATGTTTTATTTCCGAATGAGTGGCGTTTAATGTCAAAGAGAACTCGAATTTCGAACGGAATTTGTCGAAAATCTTGGATTTGCGAAGATAAATGTCTAGAAATATGAACGAGTCGCCGATTTCGAGCGATCGCAGGACAGAATTTGTGATATTCGAGAAATAATGTGTTCTACTATCAAATTCAAAGTTGAAATGACTGGGTAGGTACCTATACCTATCTTGGAGGAAATATTTTTGATGAAACGGGCCGGAAGAAGTGAAGAACGTAAAATAAGGTAATTATCGATCTATGTTTTCGATGATATCACCGATTTATATAATATAGGATGCTATATGGCGATATTATTCAGAAAAGTGAAAAGTACCAGAATCTTTCTGACGTTAATACTCTTTATCCGCGAATTCCGAGATTTCGCGTACAGCCCCGGTGGCGTATAGGTAAGGAGGCTAGCTTTCTGAGTCAGAAACCCCGGGTCGAATCCCGGACGAGTCATACATTATTTTTAAATTTTTTTCGATTGATCTACACTGCAAAAATATTGATCTATAGCTATAGTAGTTCTGCTGTTTCAATACTAAATAATACTCACGTGAAGAATTGGAGTCATCAATGAGGATTAAGGGAAACTATTTGAAAATGTCGTTCGTGTGTTTTTTTGGATGTTAGAAGAGGGATTTGGCGGGAATCTCGAGGGCTGTTTTTCGGAAAATGTCAATAACAAAACGACATGAACGATTGTGATGGAACTTTGTGTGTGTGTTTCCGTATATCTCGAAGAGGTTAATATTCACAATTGGATCCGGTAGGTGGCGTTACAATCGATTTACAGGAACTCAGAAACGGCTATACCGATACAGATTAATCTGTGATACCGATTTTGATGAAGTGTTTCTGTGGCCTGGGGTTCACGATACGATCCGGTAGGTGGCACCACTATCGGTCTATTGGAACTCAAAAACGGATGGACCGATTTTAACGGAACTTTTAGAATGAGATTTAGTGGGCCTGAGGTTCACGATAGGATGCAGTAGGTGGCGCTATGATCAATTTGTAGGAACGCAAAAACGGCTGGACCAATGTTGATGAAACTTTGTGTATGTGTTTCGGTGGGTCTCTGGTTCAAAATAGCATCAGGAAGGGGGCGACCAATCGCTTTATAGGAACTCGAAAACGGCTCAACCGATTTCAAAGAATTTTTGTGTCTGTGTAGGTCTCCGGTCCACAATATACGGTCAACAGAAACTGAGAAATGGCTGAACCAATTTTGATTAAACTTTGTGTTTTTCATTCGGCGCGTCTCTGATTCACAATAGCATACTGTAGGGGACACCCCGATCGATTTATGGTTACTCTAAAACGGGTCGACCAATTTCGATGAAACTTTGTGTTGTGTTGTGTTGTGTATATCGTTGGAAATAAACCATTACTATAAGGGGTGTTCTTTTTTTCACGGCACAATTTTACACGATTGAATTGATTCGTGCCACAAACAAACCGTTATCTAAATAGGAATCTTGGATGGATTCTTATAATATATTTTTGAGAAATCATTATACATGGTGAAATCATCTTTTAACGTCAATCGCAACTTGCTGCTTTTCACGACAAATCGTACTATTGTATTCAATTATGATAAAAGATAAACTTTCGGGACCTACATCGTTGAAAATAAACCTTTACTATACCTGTATAGTAATATTACGCGATTGATTTGATTTGTGCAACAAACAAAGCGTTATTCAAATAGGAACCTCGGATGGATTCTTATAATATATTTTTCAGAAATCTCTAAACTTTTTTTTTTTTTCTTTTAATTAATCAATCACAACTTGCTGCTTTTCACGAAGAATCGTACTATTGTATTCAATTGTGATAAAAGAAATGCTTTCGGGACCTACATCGTTGAAAATAAACCATTACTATATAGGGTGTTCTTTTTCTATCGGCACAATATTACGCGATTGATTTGATTTTTGCCACACTCAGAGCGTTATTCAAATAGGAACTTTGGATGGATTCTTATAATATATTTTTCAGAAAACTCCATACAGGGTGTTATTCTTTCAACGTCAATAGCAACTTGCTGCTTTTCACGACAAATCGTACTATTGTATTCAATTGTAAATTATATACTTTTGGGACCTACATCGTTGAAAATAAACCATTACTATACAGGGTGTTCTTTTTCTATCGGCACAATATTACGCGATTGATTTGATTTTTGCCACAAACAAAGCGTTATCTGAATAGGAACCTTGGATGGATTCTCATAATATATTTTTCAGAAATGCGTATACAGGGTGTTTCTCTTTTTTGTAATTCCATTTAATTTATAATTAAAATTTTTTTTATAGTTAAAATTTTTTAAATAATTTTTTTTTCTTCAATTTAAAAATTTTCATAAATTCTTTTTTTTATAATTTTTTTTTTCATTTTTTTTTTATTTTTATCAATTTTTTTTTGAATTTTTTTTTTATTCAATTTTACCTATGAATAAAAACTACTTACTAATCGAAGCCTCCAACAATAGACTGCAGGCCCCTAGTTTATTCTACTAATGTAAAGATCTCGGGATCACAGAGAGAGGTCAAAAAAGTTTTTTCCTCTAGGAGGTCGATATTTTCGATTTTTTCGTCGGTTATTCGAGGGGCGAGGGGGGATTCGAGGTGTAAACGGGAAAGAGAAAAGACGAAATTTTCTCCGGGTATCCGTCTTTGACGAGAAAAAACGTGGGGAGTATTTAAAAAAAAATCGTGAAATCGAGTGGAAACTCCGTTTTCCGCTAAAGGCGCAAAACGGAGGCGATAGAAATCTCGCGAGGAGGCGACGCTCGGAAAGTTATTTCGTCGGGGGCCGAAAGACGAGATTCGTAGGTAGTTTGTAACGCAGCCCGATTTTCGATAAAACCTACTCTTTTTCCGGAAAAAGATCGCAAACTTTGACATATTTTGAAAACCTCGGTGAAATGTGACGTTTAGACCGGTTCGGCTTCGCTCGACCGACTTCGGGTCCTGCTATAGAAGATAATACGTGGATGATTTACTTCGATCACAGATGATAGAAACTTCTGTCAGTTTGAATTTATCGACGTTTTCTTTGCGAATGAGTGGCGATAAATGTCAAATAAAATTAGAATTTCGGCTGGAATTTGTCGAAAATCTTGAATCGTGAAGATACATTGCTAGAAATAAGAAGAAATATGATAGAGTCTCCGATTTAGAGCGATCGCATGGCAGAATTTTCGATATTTGAGAAATAATGTATTCTATCAAATTCTAAGTTGAAATGACTGGTAGATACCTATCTTCGAGGAAAGATTTTTGATGAAACGGGCCGGAGTTGGAGGTCGTAAAATAAGGTAATTATCGATCTATACTTTCGACGATATTACCGATTTTCACTTGCAGGCATTTATATACGAATTCGAAATCCTATCGAATGTATTCTAAGGAAACATTTTTTAGTTGTTGACAGTTGGTTGTATGAAGTATGATGGGATATCGACTGAATTTAATCTTTCTGTCGAATTTTGGAATCTTTTACGAAACGTGAGTATTTTCGAATGTTATCGTTGTAGAAATCGTATCGTATTGTCAAATAGAATTCGAGCTTCCAACGGAATTGGTCAAAAATCTTGGAAGCGTGGGGAGAGTTCCATAATTCTCTGATAGGCAAATTGGCCCAGTTGCCACCTCATGATAACAATTTAACATGAACAGTATTTTCAACATTGTAAAATTGTTCCGAAAGGATAACCGCTGTTATACAGGCTGTTTTCCGAAACGGCTTCACAATAGCATCCGGTAGGTGAAATGGCTCGACCGATTTTGATGAAAGTTTATGTGTGTATCTGAGTAGGTGTGTCGGGTCTGCTAATATACCCCGGCAGGTGGTGCTGCAATCGGTCTATAGAAACTCAGAAATGGCTTGGCCGATTTTAATGAAACATTGTGTGCGTGTTTGAGTGTGTCTCAGGGTCACAATAGGTGACCGGTAGGTGGCGCTGTATTCGGTCTATAGAAACTCAAGAACGGCTGCACCAATTTCGATGAAACTTGGTGTGTATATGTGAGTATGTGTCAGGTTGCAGTAGGTCTATGGAAATTCAGATATGGCTCGAACGATTTCGAACTTTCAAGTTCGAAAAATGTAAATCTACTGGAAAAATGTAGATCTACCGGAAAAATGTAGATCTGCCGGAAAAATGTAGATCTACTGGCTAGGTAGATCTGCGGGCCAACTATCACTATTACTAAAATGAAGATGGGTTCTATAGAAAAGGAACAAAAAAACTTTTTTGAAAATGTTACTACGAACGTGAAGATTTCTCGGACGTTAGGAGGGGGGGAGGGGGGAAATTTCCGAGGGGTTTCGCGAGGAAAAAGACGGAAGTTTCGTAGGGTTTCGCGTTTTCGGAGCGAAAAGAAGGGGGTGTATTTTTAAAAAAATCGCGAAAAGGCGAAAAAACGCCGATTTTGGCGAAAGGTACGAAATGAAGGAAAGGAGATCGGAGGACGGGTGGCGTTCGGAACGACGGTATTTGCGGGAACGCGAAGACGAGATTCGAAATTAGTCCGTAGCTGAGCCCTTTTTTCGATTCACTCTTTCGTTTTCCCGGAAGAACGATAGGAAAATGTGACTTTTTGCGAGAATCGACGAAATTCTGACGTTTCACGTATTTCTGTGGCGAATTTTAACGCGGCTGCTTCACGGTCGACGTTTTCGGTCCGAACGAGCGATTAGAAATGTCAAATCGAATTTGAATTTCGAACCGAATCGGTCGAAAACCTTCGAATAGTCTAGAAAAACCGCGAGAAATATGAACGAGTAACCGATTTCGATCGATCGCTCGACAGGATTGACGATATTCTGAAAATCGAAAGACGGAAATCATCCGAGTACTTAAAATCTTTATGTGGTACATAATCGGGGTCGATTCACGTAGACGTCGGTGGCCGAGCAGACTAGGCTTTGGGTTCATAGTCCAGAGCCTCGCAGGGCGGCGGGTTCGAATCCTCGGTGCGTCCGAAATAGCTAACTTATTAATTTTTTCATTTTTAACCAATGGAAAACTCAGAGGAGCGTTCTCCGGTGAACGTATTTTGGGATTTGGATCTTTTCGTTAAGTCACGAAATCTATAAAGAATATCCGTTCGATCGGACGGATTTTTGCATTAAAATTACTCAAAATATTCAAATATTGAGCTGAAAATTAACGGTCAAAATGAAAAACCGCTGCTATACAGGGTGTTTCAAGTAAAATGTCACCACAAGAGATCTATCGTTGAGAGAATTCTCAACACTGTAAAACTGCTACGAAAAGATAACCGCTGCTATACGGGGTGTTTCTAAAAACATTTCAACTCCGAAACGACTTGACCGATTTTGATGAAACTTTGTGTGTGTGTGTGTTTCGGCGTGTCTCAGGGTCACAATAGGTAACCGTTAGATGGCGCTGTATTCGTTTCATAGAAACTCAAGAACGGCTGAACCGATTTCGATGAAACTTTGTGTGTGTGTATCTGAGGTTGTGTCAGGTCCGCAATACACCCCGGTAGGTGGCGCTGCAATCCGTCTGTAAGAACTCAGAAGTGCCTCGACCGATTTTGATGAAACATTGTGTGCGTGTTTGAGTGGCTCTAAGGGTCACAATAGAAACCCGTTAGGTGGCACTGCATTCGGTTTATGAAGACTCAAGAATGACTGGACCGATTTCGATGAAACTTTGTGTATGTATCTGAGTAGGTTTCAGATCCACAATATTCCCCGGTAGGTGGTACTACAATCGGTTTACACGAACTCAAAAATGGCTATACCGATTTTGGTGAATCTTTGTGATTGTGTTTCGGAAGGCCTTAGGTTTACAATACGATTCGGTAGGTGGCGCTATATTTGGTTTTAAGTAACTCAAAAACGTGTGAATCATTCTCAGAATCACAACAGAACCTGTTAGATGTCATTGAACAACCGGTTCAATTGATCTACCGATTATATTGATCTACTGAAAAAATTTAGATCTCATGGAAAAATGCAGATCTACCGGAAAAAAGTAGATCTACCGGAAAAATGTAGATCTACCGAAAAAATGTAGATCTACTGGAAAAATGTAGATCTACCGAAAAAATGTAGATCTACGGAAAAATGCAGATCTACCGGAAAAATGTAGATCTACCGTAAAAATGTAGATCTCCCAGAAAAATGTGGATCTATTGCTAGGTAGATCTGCTGGCTCATCTGAATCCCAAAATATGGACTGCTGGCCACTGGTCAATACATATACTAAAGTGAAGACTTGGACCATCGAAGTAGATCAAGGGAAACTTTTCGAGAAGGTCGTTGTAAACGTGGTGTTTTTTTCGACGTTAGGAGGGGAATTGGGGGGGAATCTTGAGGGGGTTTAGCGAGAGAAAACACGGAAGTTTCGTAGAGTTTCGCGTTTTTGGAGCGAAAGGATGGGGGTGTATTTTTAAAAAATTCACGAAAATGCGAAAAAACGCAAATTTTGGCAAAGGTGCAAAATGAAGGAAACGAGATCGAACGAACGGCGATGTTAGAAACGACGAGTCCGCGGGAAAGCGAAGAAGAGATTCGAAATTACCGGATAGGCTATATCTGCTTTCGATCTTTTCATTCGTTTTCCCGTAAGAACGATAAGAAAATGTGACTTTTTGCGAAAATTGAAAACATTCTGACGTTTCACGTATTTCTGTGCTGAATTTTAGCGCGGTTCCTGCAAGGTCGACTGTTTTGGTCCGAACGAGCGGCGCGAAATGTCAAATCGAATTTGAATTTCGAACGGAATCAGTCGAAAATCTCGAAATCGTCAAGAAAAATTGCGAGAAATATGAACGAGTAACCGATTTCGATCGATCGCTTGACAGAATTGACGATATTCTGGAAATCGAAGGACGGAAATCATCCCAGTGCTATAAAACCTTTATATAGAGCATAATTCCTACTTTTATCTATAGCGAAAGTGGCCGGGACGGAAGCGTCGCGGGCTTAAAAGTCAGCATCGCGGGGCGGCGGGATCGATTCTCGGAGTGGCCGGCAATCGTTGAAGTTATAATATTTTTCATTTTTACGGAATGAAAACTTAAGAGTGTGTTATTCCCGTGTAAACTCATCATGGGCTATTGATCTTTTCGTCAAATTATGAAATCTATATTGAATTTCCGTTTGTTTGAAAATTCTTCTTTTAAATTAATCGAAATATTCAAACTTTAAGCAGATAATTAACTGTCGAAAATGGGATTTGGATCTTTTCGTCAAGTTACGATATCTATAATCAATGGTTCCATCAGACGGATTTTTGTATGTATTTGATTAGGAACCTACGCCACCGCGTTCAGTGCATTGTTTATTTTTGATCCAACTGTGAGTGTATGTATTTGAACAAGGACCTTACTTAACCAAAGACACAGCATTGAATATTTTTGATCCAATTGTGAATGTTTGTATTTGAATATGAACCTACGCCACCGCGTTCAATGCATTGTTTATTTTTTATCCAACCGTGAATGTATGTATATGAATAGGTACCTTACGCAACCACATACACAGCCTTGATTATTTTGATCCAAAAATGAACGTATAATTTTGAATGTTTTGCATTGAAATTACACAAAATATTCAACCATTCAAGTAGAAAATTAACGGTCGAAAATGAAATACCATTGCTACACAGGGTCTTAAGTGAGATATCACCGCAAGAGATTTATCGTGAAGAGAATTCTCATCATTGTAAAACCGTTACGAAAAGATAACCGCTGTAATACAGGGTGTTTTTAAATGAATGTCAACTCCGAAACGGCTTTACCCATTTTGATGAAACTTTGTGTGCACCCGTTAGGTGGCGCTGAATTCGGTTTATAACAACTCAAAAACGACTGGAACGATTTCGATGAAACTTTGTGTGTGTATCTGAGAGTAGGTTTCAATCCACAATATTCCCCGGTAGGTGGCACTATAATCGGTTCACAGGAACCCAAAAATTGCTATACCGATTTTGATGAATCTTTGTGATTGTGTTTCGGATGGCCTTTGGTTCTCAATACGATTCGCTACGTGACGCTATATTCGGTTTTTAGTAACTCAAAAGCTTCTAACATATTGCGATGCTTCGTGTTTTTGATTCGGCGCGTCTCTGATTCACAATAGCATACTGTAGGGGGCACCCCGATGGATTTATGGTTACTCAAAAACAGCTCGACCAATTTCGATGAAACTTTGTGTTGTGTTGTGTATATCGTTGAAAATAAACCATTACAATACGGGGTGTTCTTTTTTTCACGGCACAATTTTACACGATTGAATTGATTCGTGCCACAAAGAAACCGTTATCTAAATAGGAATCTTGGATGGATTCTTATAATGTATTTTTGAGAAATCTCTATACAGGGTGTTTTTCTTTTAACGTCAATCGCAACTTGCTGCTTTTCACGACAAATCGTACTATTGTATTCAATTATGATAAAAGATAAACTTTCGGGACCTACATCGTTGAAAATAAACCATTACTATACAGGGTGTTCTTTTTCTATCGGCACAATATTACGCGATTGATTTGATTTGTGCCACAAACAAAGCGTTATTCAAATAGGAACCTTGGATGGATTCTTATAATATATTTTTCAGAAACCTCTATACAGGGTGTTTTTCTTTTAATCAATCAATCACAACTTGCTGCTTTTCACGAAGAATCGTACTATTGTATTCAATTGTGATAAAAGAAATGCTTTCGGGACCTACATCGTTGAAAATAAACCGTTACTATATGGGGTGTTCTTTTTCTATCGGCACAATATTACGCGATTGATTTGAATTTTGCCACACTCAAAGCGTTATTCAAATAGGAACCTTGGATGGATTCTTATAATATATTTTTCAGAAAACTCCATACAGGGTGTTTTTCTTTTAACGTCAATCAAAACTTGCTCCTTTTCACGAAAAATCGTACTATTGTATTCAATTGTGATAAAAGATATACTTTCGGGACTTACATCGTTGAAAATAAACCATTACTATACAGGATGTTCTTTTTCTATCGGCACAATATTACGCGATTGATTTGATTTTTGCCGCAAACAAACCGTTATCTAAATAGGAATCTTGGATGGATTCTTATAATGTATTTTTTAGAAATCTCTATACAGGGTGTTTTTCTTTCAACGTCAATCGCAACTTGCTGCTTTTCACGACAAATCGTACTATTGTATTCGATTGTGATTAATGATATACTTTCGGGACCTACATCGTTGAAAATAAACCAATACTATACAGAGTGTTCTTTTTCTATCGGCACAATATTACGCGATTGATTTGATTTGTGCCACAAACAAAGCGTCATTCAAATAGGAACCTTGGATGGATTCTCATAATATATTTTGCAGAAATCTCCATACAGGGTGTATTTCTATTAACGTCAATCACAACTTGCTGCTTTTCACGAAAAATCGTACTATTGTATTCAAGTGTGATAAAAGATATACTTTCGGGACCTACATCGTTGAAAATAAACCTTTACTATACAGGGTGTTCTTTTTCTATTGGCAAAATATTACGCTATTGATTTGATTTTTGCCACAAACAAACCTTTATCTAAATAGGAATCTTGGATGGATTCTTATAATGTATTTTTCAGATATCTCTATACAGGGTGTTTTTCTTTTAACGTCAATCGCAACTTGCTGCTTTTCACGACAAATCGTGCGATTGTAATCAATTGTGTTAAAATATATACTTTTGGGACCTACATCGTTGAAAATAATCCATTATTATACAGGGTGTTCTTTTTCTTTCGGCACAATATTACGCGATTGATTTGATTTGTTGCACAAACGGAGCGTTATCTGAATAGGAACCTTGGATGGATTCTCATAATGTATTTTTCAGAAATCTATATACAGGGTGTTTTTCTTTTAACGTCAATCGCAACTTGCCGCTTTTCACGATAAATCGTGCGATTGTAATAAATTATATACTTTCGGGACCTACATCGTTGAAAATAAACCATTACTATACAGGATGTTCTTTTTCTATCGGCACAATATCACGCGATTGATTTGATTTGTTCCACAAACAAAGCAATATCTGAATAGGAACCTTAGATGGATTCTCATAATATATTTTTCAGAAATGCGTATACAGGGTATTTTATAATTCCGTTTTATTTATAATTTAAATTTTTTTTATAGTTAAAATTTTTTTAATGATTTTTTTTTCAATTTTGAAATTTAAAAAAAAATTTTTTTTATAATTTTTTTTTCACTTTTTTTCAATATTTTTCTCAATTTTTTTTTAATTTTTTTTTTAAATTTTTTTTTCATAAAATTTTACCTATGAATAAAAACTACTGGCTAATCGAAGCCTCCAACAATAGACTGCGGGCCACTAGTCACTATTACTAAAATGAAGATGGGTTCTATAGAAAAGGAACAAAAAAACTTTTTTGAAAATGTTACTACGAACGTGAAGATTTTTCGGACGTTAGGAGGGGGGGAGGGGGGAAATTTCCGAGGGGTTTCGCGAGGAAAAAGACGGAAGTTTCGTAGGGTTTCGCGTTTTCGGAGCGAAAAGAAGGGGGTGTATTTTTAAAAAAATCGCGAAAAGGCGAAAAAACGCCGATTTTGGCGAAAGGTACGAAATGAAGGAAAGGAGATCGGAGGACGGGTGGCGTTCGGAACGACGGTATTTGCGGGAACGCGAAGACGAGATTCGAAATTAGTCCGTAGCTGAGCCCTTTTTTCGATTCACTCTTTCGTTTTCCCGGAAGAACGATAGGAAAATGTGACTTTTTGCGAGAATCGACGAAATTCTGACGTTTCACGTATTTCTGTGGCGAATTTTAACGCGGCTGCTTCACGGTCGACGTTTTCGGTCCGAACGAACGAGCGATTAGAAATGTCAAATCGAATTTGAATTTCGAACCGAATCGGTCGAAAACCTTCGAATAGTCTAGAAAAACCGCGAGAAATATGAACGAGTAACCGATTTCGATCGATCGCTCGACAGGATTGACGATATTCTGAAAATCGAAAGACGGAAATCATCCGAGTACTTAAAATCTTTATGTGGCACATAATCGGGGTCGATTCACGTAGACGTCGGTGGCCGAGCGGACTAGGCGTTGGGTTCATAGTCCAGAGCCTCGCAGGGCGGCGGGTTCGAATCCTCGATGCGTCCGAAATAGCTAACTTATTAATTTTTTCATTTTTACCCAATGGAAAACTCAGAGGAGCGTTCTCCGGTGAACGTATTTTGGGATTTGGATCTTTTCGTTAAGTCACGAAATCTATAAAGAATATCCGTTCGATCGGACGGATTTTTGCATTAAAATTACTCAAAATATTCAAATATTGAGCTGAAAATTAACGGTCAAAATGAAAAACCCCTGCTATACAGGGTGTTTCAAGTAAAATGTCACCACAAGAGATCTATCGTAAAGAGAATTCTCAACACTGTAAAACTGCTACGAAAAGATAACCGCTGCTATACGGGGTGTTTCTAAAAACATTTCAACTCCGAAACGACTTGACCGATTTTGATGAAACTTTGTGTGTGTGTGTGTTTCGGCGTGTCTCAGGGTCACAATAGGTAACCGTTAGATGGCGCTGTATTCGTTTCATAGAAACTCAAGAACGGCTGAACCGATTTCGATGAAACTTTGTGTGTGTATCTGAGGTTGTGTCAGGTCCGCAATACACCCCGGTAGGTGGCGCTGCAATCCGTCTGTTAGAACTCAGAAGTGCCTCGACCGATTTTGATGAAACATTGTGTGCGTGTTTGAGTGGCTCTAAGGGTCACAATAGAAACCCGTTAGGTGGCACTGCATTCGGTTTATGAAGACTCAAGAATGACTGGACCGATTTCGATGAAACTTTGTGTATGTATCTGAGTAGGTTTCAGATCCACAATATTCCCCGGTAGGTGGTACTACAATCGGTTTACACGAACTCAAAAATGGCTATACCGATTTTGGTGAATCTTTGTGATTGTGTTTCGGAAGGCCTTAGGTTTACAATACGATTCGGTAGGTGGCGCTATATTTGGTTTTAAGTAACTCAAAAACGTGTGAATCTTTCTCAGAATCACAACAGAACCTGTTAGATGTCATTGAACAACCGGTTCAATTGATCTACCGATTATATTGATCTACTGAAAAAATTTAGATCTCATGGAAAAATGCAGATCTACCGGAAAAAAGTAGATCTACCGGAAAAATGTAGATCTACCGGAAAAATGTAGATCTACCGAAAAAATGTAGATCTACTGGAAAAATGTAGATCTACCGAAAAACTGTAGATCTACGGAAAAATGCAGATCTACCGGAAAAATGTAGATCTACCGTAAAAATGTAGATCTCCCAGAAAAATGTGGATCTATTGCTAGGTAGATCTGCTGGCTCATCTGAATCCCAAAATATGGACTGCTGGCCACTAGTTTATTCTACTAATGTAAAGATCTCGGGATCACAGAGAGATGTCAAAAAAGTTTTTTCCTCTAGGAGGTCGATATTTTCGATTTTTTCGTCGGTTATTCGAGGGGCGAGGGGGGATTCGAGGTGTAAACGGGAAAGAGAAAAGACGAAATTTTCTCCGGGTATCCGTCTTTGACGAGAGAAAACGTGGTGAGTATTAAAAAAAAAATCGTGAAATCGGTTGAAAACTCCGTTTTTCGCTAAAGGCGCAAATCGGAGGCGATAGAAATCTCGCGAGGAGGCGACGCTCGGAAAGTTATTTCGTCGGGGGCCGGAAGACGAGATTCGTAGGTAGTTTGTAACGCAGCCCGATTTTCGATAAAACCTACTCTTTTTCCGTAAAAAGATCGCAAACTTTGACATATTTTGAAAACCTCGGTGAAATGTGACGTTTAGACCGGTTCGGCTTCGCTCGACCGACTTCGGGTCCTGCTATAGAAGATAAAACGTGGATGTTTTACTTCGATCACAGATGATAGAAACTTCTGTCAGTTTGAATTTATCGACGTTTTCTTTGCGAATGAGTGGCGATAAATGTCAAATAAAATTAGAATTTCGGCTGGAATTTGTCGAAAATCTTGAATCGTGAAGATACATTGCTAGAAATAAGAAGAAATATGATAGAGTCTCCGATTTCGACCGATCGCATGGCAGAATTTTTGATATTTGAGAAATAATGTGTTCTATCAAATTCTAAGTTGAAATGACTGTAAGATACCTATCTTCGAGGAAAGAATTTTGATGAAACGGGCCGGAGATGGAAAAGTAAAATAAGGTAATTATCGATCTATACTATCGACGATATTACCGATTTTCACTTGCAGGCATTTATATACGAATTCGAAATCCTATCGAATGTATTCTAAGGAAATATTTTTTAGTTGTTGACAGTTGGTTGTATGAAGTATGATGGGATATCGACTGAATTTAATCTTTCTGTCGAATTTTGGAATCTTTTACGAAACGTGAGTATTTTCGAATGTTATCGTTGTAGAAATCGTATCATATTTCTGTACGAAATCTTTTCGCGATTCCTTCAACGTCATGGTTTTCAGTCCGAATGAGGGTCGAATTGTCAAATAGAATTCGAGCTTCCAACGGAAGCGTGGGGAGAGTTCCATAATTCTCTGATAGGCAAATTGGCCCACCTCAATATAACAATTTAACATGAACTGTATTTTCAACATTGTAAAATTGTTGCGAAAGGATAACCGCTGTTATACAGGCTGTTTTCCGAAACGGCTTCACAATAGCATCCGGTAGGTGAAATGGCTCGACCGATTTTGATGAAAGTTTGTGTGTGTATCTGAGTAGGTGTGTCAGGTCTGCTATATACCCCGGCAGGTGGCGCTGCAATCGGTCTATAGAAACTCAGAAATGTCTTGGCCGATTTTAATGAAACATTGTGTGCGTGTTTGAGTGTGTCTCAGGGTCACAATAGGTGACCGGTAGGTGGTGCTGCATTCGGTTTATAGAAACTCCAGAATGGCTGCACCGATTTCGATGAAACTTGGTGTGTATATCTGACTATGTGTCAGGTTGAAGTAGGTCTATAGAAATTCAGATATGGCTCGAACGATTTCGAACTTTCAAGTTCGAAAAATGTAAATCTACTGGAAACATGTAGATCTACCGGAAAAATGTAGATCTGCCGGAAAAATGTAGATCTACTGGCTAGGTAGATCTGCGGGCCAACTAGTTATTACATATATTACTAACGCCAAGATCTCGGGATCACAGAGAGAAGTCAAAAAAGATTTTTTCCTCTAGGAGGTCGATATTTTCGATTTTTTCGTCGGTTATTCGAAGGGCGAGGGGGGATTCGAGGTGTAAACGGGAACGAGAAAAGACGAAATTTTCTCCGGGTATCCGTCTTTGACGAGAGAAAACGTGGGGAGTATTTTTAAATAAATCGTAAATTCGGGCGAAAACGGCCTTCTCGGTTAAAGGTGCGAATCGGTATGGGAGAGATCTGGCGAGGATGCGACGCTCGAAAAGGTATTTCGTCGGGGTCCGAAAGACGAGATTCGTAGGTAGTCCGTAACGGATCTCGATTTTTGATAAAACCTTCTCTTTTTCCGTAAAAAGATCGCAAACTTTGACATATTTTGAAAAGCTCGGTGAAATGTGACGTTTAGACCGGATCGGCTTCGCTCGACCGACTTCGGGTCCGCTATTAAGGCAAAATGTGGATGATTTGTTTCGGCCACAGATGATAGAAACTTCTGTCAGCTTAAATTAACGATGTTTTCTTTCCGAATGAGCGGCGTTAAATGTCAAATAGAACTCGAATTTCGAACGGAATTTGTCGAAAATCTTGGATTTGCGAAGATAAATGTCTAGAAATATGAACGAGTCGCCGATTTCGAGCGATCGCATGACAGAATTTGTGATATTCGAGAAATAATGTGTTCTATCAAATTCTAAGTTGAAATGACTGGGTACGTACCTACATATCTTTTGATGAAACGGGCCGGAAGAAGTGAAGAACGTAAAATAAGGTAATTATCGATGTTTTCGATGATATCACCGATTTATATAATATAGTATGCTATATGGCGATATTCTTCAGAAAGGTGAAAAGTACCAGAATCTTTCTGACGTTAATACTCTTTATCCGCGAATTCCGAGATTTCGCGTACAGCCCCGCTGGCGTACAGGTCAGGAGGCTAGCTTTCTGGGTCAGAAACCCGGGGTCGAATCCCGGAACAGTCATACATTATTTTTCAATATTTTTCGATTGATCTACACTGCAAAAATATTGATCTATAGCTATAGTAGTTCTGCTGTTTCAATACTAAATAATACTCACGTGAAAAATTGGAGTCATCGAAGGGATTAAGGGAAACATCGGCTGAACCGATTTTGATGAAACTTCATGTTTTTGACTCGGCGCGTCTCTGATTCACAATAGCATACTGTAGGGGCAACCCCGATCAATTTATTGATCATTTATCGATCGTTACTCAAAAACGGCTCGACCAATTTCGATGAAACTTTGTGTTGTGTTGTGTATATCGTTGAAAATAAACCATATCTATACGGGGTGTTCTTTTTTCACGGCACAATTTTACACGATTGAATTGATTCGTGCCACAAACGATTATCTAAATAGGAATCTTGGCTGGATTCTTATAATGTATTTTTGAGAAATCTCTATACAGGGTGTTTTTCTTTTATCGTCGATCGCAACTTGCTGCTTTTCACGACAAATCGTACTATTGTATTCAGTTATGATAAAAGATAAACTTTCGGGACCTACATCGTTGAAAATAAACCATTACTATACAGGGTATTCTTTTTCTATCGGCACAATATTACGCGATTGATTTGATTTGTGCCACAAACAAAGCGTTATTCAAATAGGAACCTTGGATGGATTCTTATAATATATTTTTCAGAAATCTCTATACAGGGTGTTTTTCTTTTAATCAATCAATCACAACTTGCTGCTTTTCACGAAGAATCGTACTATTGTATTCAATTGTGAAAAAAGAAATGCTTTCGGGACCTACATCGTTGAAAATAAACCATTACTATATAAGGTGTTCTTTTTCTATCGGCACAATATTACGCGATTGATTTGATTTTTGCCACACTCAAAGCGTTATTCAAATAGGAACCTTGGATGGATTCTTATAATATATTTTTCAGAAAACTCCATACAGGGTGTTATTCTTTTAACGTCAATCGCAACTTGCTGCTTTTCACGACAAATCGTACTATTGTATTCAATTGTGATAAATGATATACTTTCGGGACCTACATCGTTGAAAATAAACCATAACTATACAGGGTGTTCTTTTTCTACCGGCACAATATTACGCGATTGATTTGAATTTTGCCACAAACAAAGCGTTATCTGAATAGGAACCTTGGATGGATTCTCATAATATATTTTGCAGAAATGTGTATATAGGGTGTTTCTCTTTTTTATAATTCCATTTTATTTATAATTTAAATTTTTTTTTATAGTTACAATTTTTTTAATAATTTTTTTTCTTTTTTTTTTAATATTTTTCTCAATTTTTTTTTAATTTTTTTTTTATTTTTTTTTAATTTTTCTTTATTAAATTTTACCTATGAATAAAAACAACTGACTAATCACTATTACTAAAATGAAGATGGGTTCTATAGAAAAGGAACAAAAAAACTTTTTTGAAAATGTTACTACGAACGTGAAGATTTTTCGGACGTTAGGAGGGGGGGAGGGGGGAAATTTCCGAGGGGTTTCGCGAGGAAAAAGACGGAAGTTTCGTAGGGTTTCGCGTTTTCGGAGCGAAAAGAAGGGGGTGTATTTTTAAAAAAATCGCGAAAAGGCGAAAAAACGCCGATTTTGGCGAAAGGTACGAAATGAAGGAAAGGAGATCGGAGGACGGGTGGCGTTCGGAACGACGGTATTTGCGGGAACGCGAAGACGAGATTCGAAATTAGTCCGTAGCTGAGCCCTTTTTTCGATTCACTCTTTCGTTTTCCCGGAAGAACGATAGGAAAATGTGACTTTTTGCGAGAATCGACGAAATTCTGACGTTTCACGTATTTCTGTGGCGAATTTTAACGCGGCTGCTTCACGGTCGACGTTTTCGGTCCGAACGAGCGATTAGAAATGTCAAATCGAATTTGAATTTCGAACCGAATCGGTCGAAAACCTTCGAATAGTCTAGAAAAACCGCGAGAAATATGAACGAGTAACCGATTTCGATCGATCGCTCGACAGGATTGACGATATTCTGAAAATCGAAAGACGGAAATCATCCGAGTACTTAAAATCTTTATGTAGTACATAATCGGGGTCTATTCACGTAGACGTCGGTGGCCGAGCAGACAAGGCGTTGGGTTCATAGTCCAGAGCCTCGCAGGGCGGCGGGTTCGAATCCTCGGTGCGTCCGAAATAGCTAACTTATTTATTTTTTCATTTTTACCCAATGGAAAACTCAGAGGAGCGTTCTCCGGTGAACGTATTTTGGGATTTGGATCTTTTCGTTAAGTCACGAAATCTATAATGAATTTTTGCATTAAAATTACTCAAAATATTCACACATTAAGCAGAAAATTAACGGTCGAAAATGAAAAACCACTGCTATATAGGGTGTTTCAAGTAAAATTACACCCCAAGATATTCTCAACATAGTAAAACCGTTGCGAAAGGATCACCGCTTCTCTACAGGGTGTTTTTCGAAAAATGTCAACTCCGAAACGGCTTGACCGATTATGATGAAACTTTGTGTGTGGGTATTTCGGCCGATCTCGAAGTGATTCACATTCACAATTGGACCCGGTTGGTGGCGGAACAATCGGTTCACAGGAACTCAAATATGGCAATACCGATTTTGATGAAACTTTATTCTTCATTCGTTTGTGTTAGAAAATATACTTTCGAGGCATACGTCGTTGAAAATAAACCATTACTATACATGGTGTTCCTTTTCTCACGGCATCGATTATTTTCGAATATAAGCGTTTTAAGTTAAATGTCACCTCGAGATGTCTATCGTGAAGAGAATTCTCAACACCGTTAAACCATTGCGAATGGATAAGGATAAGGATAACCGCTGCTATACAGGGTGTTTAAAAAAAAAATGTCAACTCCGAAACGGCTTGAATTCGGTAGGTGGCGCTATATTCGGTTTTTAGTAACACAAAAACTCCTAACATATTCCGATGGGACTTTCGTGTGTGAATGATTCTCAGAATCACAACAGGATCCGTTAGATGGCATTGAACTACCGGTTCAATTGATCTACCGATTCAATTTATCTACCGATAATATATTGATCTATATATTGATCTACCGGATATAGATCCACCGAAAAAATGTAGATCTATCGGAACAATGTAGATCTACCGGAAAAATGTAGATCTATCGGAAAAAGGTAGATCTACCAGAAAAATGTGGATCTATTGCTAGGTAGATCTGCTGGCTCATCTGAATCCCAAAATATGGACTGCTGGCTACTAGTCACTATTACTAAAATGAAGATGGGTTCTATAGAAAAGGAACAAAAAAACTTTTTTGAAAATGTTACTACGAACGTGAAGATTTTTCGGACGTTAGGAGGGGGGGAGAGGGGAAATTTCCGAGGGGTTTCGCGAGGAAAAAGACGGAAGTTTCGTAGGGTTTCGCGTTTTCGGAGCGAAAAGAAGGGGGTGTATTTTTAAAAAAATCGCGAAAAGGCGAAAAAACGCCGATTTTGGCGAAAGGTACGAAATGAAGGAAAGGAGATCGGAGGACGGGTGGCGTTCGGAACGACGGTATTTGCGGGAACGCGAAGACGAGATTCGAAATTAGTCCGTAGCTGAGCCCTTTTTTCGATTCACTCTTTCGTTTTCCCGGAAGAACGATAGGAAAATGTGACTTTTTGCGAGAATCGACGAAATTCTGACGTTTCACGTATTTCTGTGGCGAATTTTAACGCGGCTGCTTCACGGTCGACGTTTTCGGTCCGAACGAGGCACGACAAATGTCAAATCGAATCTGAATTTCGGACGGAATCACTCGAAAATCTTGGAATCATCTAGAAAAACCGCGAGAAATATGAACGAGTAACCGATTTCGATCGATCGCTTGACAGGATTGACGATATTGTGAAAATCGAAAGACGGAAATCGTCACAGTGCTACAAAACCTTCATATAGAGCATAATTCCTACTTATACCTATAGCGAAAGTGGCCGGGACGGAAGCGTCGCGGGAAAAAGGGGACAGCATCGCGGGGCGGCGGGATCGAATCTCGGAGTTGGCCGGCAATCGTAGAAGTTATAATATTTTTCATTTTTACGGAATGAAAACTTAAGAGTGTGTTATTCCCGTGTAAACTCATCATGGGCTATTGATCTTTTCGTCAAATTACGAAATCTATATTGAATTTGCGTTTGTTTGAAAATTTTTCTTTTAAATTAATCGAAATATTCAAACTTTAAGCAGATAATTAACTGCTGAAGATGGGATTTGGATTTTTTCGTCAAGTTACGATATCTATAATCAATGGTTCCATCAGACGGATTTTTGTATGTATTTGAATAGGAACCTACGGCACCGCGTTCATTGCATTGTTTATTTTTGATCCAACTGTGAGTGTATGTATTTGAACAAGGACCTTACTTAACCAAAGACACAGCATTGAATATTTTTGATCCAATTGTGAATGTATGTATTCGAATATGAACCTACGCCACCGCGTTCAATTCATTGTTTATTTTTTATGTGTAAAAATGTCAACTCCGAAACGACTTGACCGATTTTGATGAAACTTTGTTTGTGTGTTTCGGTGTGTCCTTGCTTCACAATAGCATCCGGTAGGTGGCGCTGATAATGCTCTATAGGAACTCAGAAATGGCTCGACCGATTTTGACAGAACATTGTGTGCGTGTTTGAGTGTGTCTCAGGGTCACAATAAGTTACCGGTAGGTGGCGCTGTATTCGGTTTATAGAAACTCAAGAATGGCTGAACTGATTTCGATGAAACTTAATATGTGTATCTGAGTATGTGTCAGGTCCGCAATATACCCTGGTAGGTGGCGCTGCTATCGATCTGAAGAAACTCAGAAATGCCTCGACAGATTAGGTCCCGTTAGATGGCATTGAACTACCGGTTCAATTGATCTACCGATTCAATTTATCTACCGATTATATTGATCTACCAAAAAAATGTAGATCTACTGGAAAAATGCAGATCTACCAGGAAAATGTAGATCTACCGGAAAAGTGTAGATCTACTGAAAAATGTAGATCTACTGGAAAAATGTAAATCTACCGGAAAATGTAGATCTACCGGAAAAATGTAGATCTACCGTAAAAATGTAGATCTACCAGAAAAATGTAGATCTATTGCTAGGTAGATCTGCTGGCTCATCTGAATCCCAAAATATGGACTGCTGGCTACTAGTTATTAGCTAGTAATATGAGAATAGATATTTCAGCATAATGATGAATATTCACCCATAACAAAATATACCTTTCTGGGCAGCAGCCCAAATGTCTGTAATGTTCCAATTTTTGCCCGCAAATGGTCTCAAACGATTAGGTTCGACTCACTGATGGAGAATTCGAGGTAAAATTTGATTCTGTCCGACCGTTGCCACGATAACTTTCAAACGGAAACATAATATAGGGACTTGAAATGTTCGACTAGGTGTCGTAAGGGTCACTTTCTGCAGCAAAAATTTTTTTTTTAAGAGAAAAATAACATTTCGGGGGGTTTTGAACCCCCAAAACCCCCCCTGGCTACGCCCTTGCCTGGAAGTAAAAGGGTTTAAGTGCATTTTTTGTAATTCTGAGATGGCTTCAAATTTAACCTGAATTTCAAAATTCCAAGAATTAGTTCAGAAAACTGTCTTAACATTTCAGATTGATATCAGAGTGTCCAATAGAGTTGAATAAAAGCATTATCATCAGTAATTCCATACTTCAGATGTAATAATCTGCACTCAGATCATTTTTTTTTAACCGCACTTGAACCCTTTTACTTCCAGGCCCCCCAATTATAATATGTAGTTACTGATACTACAAAAGATGTAATTATCAT
Source organism: Halyzia sedecimguttata (assembly GCA_937662695.2). NCBI lineage: Eukaryota > Metazoa > Arthropoda > Insecta > Coleoptera > Coccinellidae > Halyzia > Halyzia sedecimguttata. Next base: position 55,291,121 of record OW569417.2, on the reverse strand, counting down.
TCCACAATCGTGGACGAGTTCGAGAGAATAGTATATTATTTTCACCACTGCTTATTTCGAAATGTATGTCTAAAACCGGATTGATTTGATTGGTATACTTAATAAATTTGAAAACGTCCATCTGACGTATAAAAACATTTTAACTCATAACTTCAAGATCCAAGGAAGTTTTCAAGTTACTTACATCTCTAGCGATGTAAGTAATTCATTTCTTCTCGCATGTAGCAACCGATACACTCGTTGTAAATTTCACCTACATCACTCAATATCATCAAATCGATATCATAACGGACTACTCATTACTATGTGGGTAGTGGAAAAATTATATTTTTATATCAAATAGACAATATTCTTATCTAACACTGCTTGGTATATCTTCAAAGCAGAAAATTTTATTTGTCTTCTTCCCCGAGCTGAGTATTCTAAGCTTAGTTCCCTACCCATTAGCTTTTTCATAATGAGTATAACATTTTTTTTTGGCTTAACATTACCCAATCTGGATAGAATGTTTACCTGGAAAACAAAATCTATTATATATAAATCTCCTGTCACGATGTTTGTCCGTGATGGATTCCTAAACTACTTCACCGATTTTCAATAAAATTGGCACACCGTGAGCAGTCTGGTCCAACTTGAGTGATAGGATAGCTCAGATATTTAATTATAGTCGCAATATTATTTTATTGCAAATTAAAAAAATATTATATGGTGCAAATTGGCGGAAGAGCCGGTAACATTTCCTGTATGAACAGATGTCGATACTTTTCGACTGGATTGAGTAAGTAATCAATAGATGGCACTGCTATGGTAAACCGACAAACGTGTCATATAAGCTACAATTCAATAGCATGATTACCACATGTTATTGAGGCTAAAGTATAAATTGAATTTATTTTGTAGTAAACGAAATACCGTGAAATTCAATTATTTCTACTTTTTTAATTTTTGGTGTTAGCATAGCCAACCACGTGTTACTTAGACCGAAGTGTAAATCAAATTCAAATTATAGTGACGATAATGTTGAATATTCTCGCTGAAATTGATCATATCATAGAATAGCATCAGATAACACTATTCGGTGGTTAAGGATAGGTGTGGTTGGCAACAGTGTGTTAGAAGATTATTATATAGGTGAATGTAATGTCGGGTGACAGAAGACTGTGTAATCCTGTAATGAATAAAACTTAATATTAATCCAAGTTAATTAGTGAAATCCCTCCAGCTTTTTCTATTTTAATCCCACTATAAACTAAAAGGTTATGGGCCCAGCCATAGTTCTTGCTCATTCCCGTCTTGAAATTAACAATAGCATATGGAATACCAGTTGGAGTCTGGAAGGCAGGTAAGAGCTTATCCGCAATTTGTTGAGCCTTATCCCTGAACATGACATCGCCTGTGAGAGCGTCACAAGACAACAAATTGCGGATAAGCTCTTACCTGCCTTCCAGACTCCAACTGGTATTCCATATGCTATTGTTAATTTCAAGACGGGATTTGATTTTCTGTAAGTTAAACCATAATCTATAGTGCCCTTCAAATATTTAAGAACATGTTTTATTTATCATGTAACAGTTTCAGCGAGGGAGGGTGTTGAATATTCTCGCTGAAATTGATCATATCATAGAATAGCATCAGATAACACTATTCGGTGGTTAAGGATAGGTGTGGTTGGCAACAGTGTGTTAGAAGATTATTATATAGGTGAATGTAATGTCGGGTGACAGAAGACTGTGTAATCCTGTAATGAATAAAACTTAATATTAATCCAAGTTAATTAGTGAAATCCCTCCAGCTTTTTCTATTTTAATCCCACTATAAACTAAAAGATAAAACAGTGAAATTTTTCAAAATATATACATGTAAGTATTATCACATAATTATAATAATTAAGGGGAAATATTCGCAAAACTCGACAATCGGGGAAAAAAAGTGAGACATAAAGTGCCACTTGAGGATATTTTGAAGTTTTAAGAAATTTACGAGAATCTATCCGAAGTTATTACTTCCGTAATATCAAGTAGGGAAAAACACGTATTGTGTATAACAACTCCTGTGGCTCAACTAGACGAGGTCGGACTGTGACGCGGAAACCCGGGGTACGTTTCCCGGGAAGGTAACATATTATTTTTCGATTTTTTTTCGATATTTGACGTACGGATAACGTCGAAGAGGGGTATATTTGTAGAATTAGATTAGATCTTTCATTTAAACGATAGAAACGTGAGTATTTCAATATATTTTTCGCTTATTCCGATTTAGATATTAGAGCTGATTTTGAGAAGTATAACTGATTTGTGATCATACGCTGCAATAGACATAGCAGTACTTGAATATTTTCTGCTCGAAGGTTCACTCATTTATTCGAATGAATTCTAATACTATACAGGCTGTTCTATTGTATGCCAAGTTAAAGTCATAGTTCACGACGCCATAAATGTACGATTTGACTTGATCGGTTTGGAGATAGTACCTATTGTGGGAAATATACATTATTATACCTTATTAATATACTCTTATTAATGAGAAAACGGTACAAAGCTCCCCACACTTTTTCAATAATTTTACAAATATATATATTTTCATTGTTTTTATTCAACCTCTATTAAAAATTATTTCGCACTTATTATTTCAATGTGCTATAATAACATGTTTTACAGTTTTTTTTTCTAATATTTAAACGATTAAATTAATATTTTCAGTCAAATGCCACCGAAAAAATGTAACTTCAACAACGCAAGCACCAGAGAGGCACGACGCAAACGTGTTGAAAGAACAGATCAGTTGCCAGAACAAGTCCATACAAGAAATACAGCTCAAAGAATTAGGACAGCAGAAGGTCGTGCACAAGAATCTCAAGAACAGCGTAGCGAACGTCTGCAACAGAATATTACGAGAACAACAGTGGCACGAGCACGAAACATACCTACAGTATGAGCAAAAGTAACAATATTGGGAACGGAAAAATAGAACTGCAACCAAATACGCAATGCATCAAACAGCCAGACAATTTTTGTTCTGTTCTTCAAGATAAAAATGAATTGATTCACAGTATTTTTCCGGATATACAGAATAATTACTTGATTCATAACTGGCTCAGTCATCGGGCGATTTTGGCAGCCAAAAATGTGGATCTTGACGAATTTAACTTCCACCTCAATTATGCAACGGTACACGTTTGATCATCAAAAAGATCACCGGAAACATTCTTGAAGCAACCATTTTAACTAGGAAGTTTAAAGGAAAAGTGGTCCTGTTGCCACGTATTCCAATGATACCGTCAGATTCTACCATACTTTTCAAACGGCTACAGTTTCCAATTCGTTTAGCTTTTGCCATATCAATAAATAAGTCTCAAGGCCAAACAATGTCCATTTGTGGTTTAGATTTGGAAAATCCGTGTTTTTGTCATGGGCAACTATATATTGCATGTTCACGTGTTGGGAAACCGTCGAATCTATTTGTGTTAACTAAAGACAGGTTAACCAAAAATATTGTCCACCTCATTCATAAGTTTAAATGTCATATGTTATTCACTAACAACTTTGTAATATGCTCATACGTTACAAAATTAAATGGAAATAATAAATTTAAAAACTAATTCTTTTGTTTTGATATCTGCTTAATATAAACTGTAAGAAAATTTTAATAAATCGTGTTCAACGTCCTTCCCGTTCAAATCCCAATCCCGTGAATTTGTGTACCAACTTCAACATTTCCGTCTTGGTTCGTAAATAATTTCATTGTACTAAAGTGTTATAGTCGTAGTCTGTCATGGAGGTTACTATATTTTTTTACAAATACCATACCATCCATGTAAAAAGCATGGTGTACTCCCTGACTGATGTTCTCCTACCGTTCCTCTTAAATTGTATACTACAATGGCATATAACAATGACTATAGCCACAGCAATGCGTGGCCGGGTCTGCTAGTACTATTATACGTTTTAGTTCAATTTCTCAATAAATTGTGTTTTTGCGCGTATGTTCTGGGGAACATCGAGTTATCATTTTGCCCAAATTTCTGTAATTTTCGAATTTTTTGACGAGAATGGTCTCAAACGACTAGGTTCAAATCACTGATGCAGAATTTGAGGTCAAATTTGATTCTGTCCGGTCGGCGGGCCGGCCGTATGTTGCCACGATAACTTGAGAACGGAATGAAATATCGACTTGAAATTTTCGGGGTAGGTGGCACACCCCTATACGACGGACAAGTTCGTTAATGGGCATAATCGGCCCAATGGTTTCTGAGTAATAATTTTATTTTCAACCAACATAAATCCGATCGAATTGAAGCTTGGTTTAGCTTAATGGTTAAAATGAAAAAAAAAAACAAGCTTGAAAGATTTGATATATTCCAAAGTGTACGACAAGCTTAGGGCCCGTTTCTCAATTGCAAGTTAAATGGAGGTTGCGAGTTACGCAAGTGTCTAGCTATCTTTATACAATATCCGTAACACTCGGGTTTCTCGCAACCTTGAGTTAACTCGTTACTGAAAAACTAGCCCCTACTGTGTAAGTTTCAGCTATACCTAAGACATCTAAACCCTACTATTGGGATGGAGTGAGACATCAACGTACATAGTTTGATTCTATAGGAACTACTTCAAATTATTTATGTTTTTTAAACTCAAAGTTCCAATAATAATATGATGAATTGTTATAGTAGTCAAATATAGTTATCATATTTTCTTTATTGATTGCCTGAGTTAGCTTGCCACTTTAAATTCTTAAAATCTTAAACATAATGTTATCACTTAACTGTCAATTCACTAATGTATAATCACTTTTCAGAAATGAAAAAAATAATCACTCTAAATATTTGCGTATGGCAATATAAACTGACTTATCAATATAAATATGTTTTTAAATAATTGGTTATTTTGCATTCAATCATACTTTGTTTTCTAGATCAGAAATAAATTTGTCATATCTCTTATAGGTAGATAAGATGACATGTATGAACAATGAACACAGATAGAACACAGGCAGATAGAATTCGCTTTCTGTGAAAACATAGAAGTACGATGTATTATTGAAATTTTGAAAAATCATATCTCCGAAAGCAGTAGCGTGTTACAGTTGAAAATGATATCAGTAGATTCTTATGGTGAAACTGCATCTTAAAAAAAATGAATCTGAAATGTTTGCTGTAGAAAAAGAATTTCTTTCAGTTACTCCGAAACCATCTCGCTGATTTTGTCCAATTACAAATTTAACCGAGATATTTATGTCGCAAAAATCTACTCTGAAAATTTCAACTGTCTAGCTCATTCCGTTCGAGGATTATCGTGTAAACAGGCGGATCGGCCAGACATAATCGATTTTGACCACGAATTCTTGATCAGTGAGTAGAAGCAAATTGTTTAAGACCATTTTCATCCAACTATTCGAAAATAACGGACATTTTGGAAAATTGATAAGCACTCTGTTCTGAGGAACAAGATCAATAATTTCACCTACGGGAATCAATCCCGGTGCCTACTTGCCAAGACACTTATCATTCTTCATCCTTATCACTGGGCCACAGAGGCACTAAAATATTTATGTGAATTCCGTAACTTGAGCTTATGTTAAAAACAGCGCCAAAAAGTACTGACGTGAAGTTTGTCTGCATTGTCATAATGTAATGAACAAGCGGACCAGAGAGTACTGACTTGACGTCAGTGGTTGTTAACGCACTTGTTCTCCTATGATTTTGCCCAAATGTCTAAAAATTTTCGAATACTCAATTGTCTGAAAACGTTAAGGTAATGAGTTAACCATGTGAAATTTTCTTTTCCCGATAATTCGAAAAACACTGATCTGATCAAATTAAAACTAGGTAGTTAATTGAAAAATAACAACGAAGGTACAATTTTGTGAGTACCGCGTGAATATAAAATAAAAAAATTGGTTCAAGTCCTGTGGACAGGAGCTTCTTGGCAATTATATCTCCGGAAGTATTGGTTTCTCAGAGTTGGGAATTATATCAATGGATTCTTAGGATTCACTGCATCATGAAATAAATTAAATTAAAAAAGTGTCGTTCACAACAATTATTTTTATTATTTATTGATATTTGAGTAGGTAGAGGCTGACAAACAAATTATTTTAATAGTTCAAAATATATTAATAAAATACTTTCCTCTTTTCATAATTTAAAATGTAATAGTTCATATCACTTACACATTCTTTTCTGTTTTATGGACATTAACTCAAGAAAAAATGTTTGATACACAAATGTAGATCCATATCTCAGCATTTTTTTGCTAGCAACATTATGAAAATACTATATATAGGAACATGTCTCACAACTTAAGGAAGTGAAAGGTAATATTAACATAGAAATATGGATCAGGCGGAGTAATATATACAAGAGGAAAGGTTTAACGGGTAATTCCGCAAAAGGAGCAGATTAAAAATAATTCTGCTGGTACCTGCCGACACGTGTTTCTGCTAGTTGGCTTCTTCAGGACAGGGCAATCAAGAAACCAAGGAAAAGATGGAAATAAAAGCGAAAATAAGTGACACCACACCAGGAGCGAGCAACCAATTGTGCCTTCAACTCTAGGACCTCCATTTCGGAGGTTAACTATGGCACCGGCCCGGTGGAAGGATAAGCTACCTGTGCGATGCGACCTCAACCCGAGGATATGAAACATAGAAATATGGATCATGCGGAGTAATATATATATGTAGGAATTCTTATATTTTCACCCTCGTAAATAATAGACGTAAGATTAGTTTTACGACGTTCGAACGGATATCTGAGACGCATTTCTGGATTATATCCCAGTCTGAAGAGATCCCAACATTCCACTGATATCACATATTGAGTCTGGAGGCACCTCGAAGGCACTTCGTCGTCTAGACTATTTTTCTCTGAGGAGGAAGTGTTCTATGTTAGCTGTCATCTAAATCTTGGAAGGGCCTTCTTGGGTTATCGGTTCCTGGAAATCAGCGATGCTCCTGATATTGTTCCCACAAAAACCCGTTGGTTTGAGCGAGGAGGCGCAAGGTGGAAGATCTGCAAATCAGCGTTGAGTACTACCGTTGTGGTACAACCCTTGAGAGTCGAAGGGAGGTACTGAGGGTGAATCGAGAAGAACGGAAGGACCGGGGTGGACATTCGTTAGACGAGGTTGGAAGGGTGCTCTAGAGCACGAAAGACGTTGTGAAGGAAGTTGGTTCCTACTTTGACTAAAGACTGATTAGAGGTGCGAGTGTTATTAAAGCTCATTAGACGGTAGAGACTTAAAACGTACGATTATAGAGTATCGTGACTGTTAGGAAGCTCAGTAATCGACGGTATTTAATGTGACGGCGAAGATGACGGTTGTAGAAGTTGTGTAAATAAACCTGTACAAAGTAGCATACAGTGTTGTATTTATTACAAAGTGTTAATGTAGAATCATTACCCCTAGGCAATGATAAAAAATCCTACATATACAAGTGGAAAGGTTTAACGAACAGTAATTTGTTTTGATGATTCCATTATGTTCTTCATTCCTATTGCCTTCATAAACTACATCATTAAAATGATCCAATTCTAAATCTTCTGAAACATTATCCCTTATATTTATACATAAATTATTCAACATGCAATCAGTCATAATGATTTTCGTTTTCAAAACAGTCTTGTATATATTCACAAATTCAAGAATCGGATACTTGTTTTTCAACAGAAAATATTTACAAACTACGAATTGACAAGTTTGTAACAGCTAGATGAGATTACATTTATGAACAGTGAACACAGACAGATTCTGTGTTCACATTCTGTGAATACATAGAACTACGATGTACTATTGAAATTTTGAAAAATCATATCTCCGAAAGTATTTGCTTGTTAGAGTTGAAAATTATATCGATGGATTCTTATGATAAAACTGCATCTTAAAAAAAATATATTTTGAAATTGGTAATGTGAAATTTTTTTTTTCGTTGCTCCGAAACCATCAAACCGGTTCTGCCCAATAACGAACTTAACCGATATATTTATCCCTCAAACCTACTCTGAAATTTCAACTATCTAGCTCATTCCGTTCGAGAGTTATCGTGTTAACGGATGGGCGGACAGAATCGATTTTGACCAAGGATTCTTGATCAGTGAGTCGAACCAAATCGTTTAAGACCATTTTCATAAAAAAATTCGAAAATTACAGACATTTGGGCAAATTGATAAGCACTCTGTTCCGAGGAAGAAGAGCGCCAAAAAATTGTGTTTCAGAAACCGTCAGATATACTAGCTAGTTTTGCGTGAGCCTTCAACACCTCATTCCACAGTAAGGGTGAAATTTGAATTTGGTCGTCTCTGATTTGTAGGAAATATTTTTTTTTCCCTGGAAACCAAGCAACCAAGTTCAATATCTGGATGGGTGACCGATCTGGCCATTAATTGAACAAATGTGCCGGAGCTTATGGACACTGAATTAATAAGTAATCATTAAATGATACTCTGAAAGGTATAATATTCATTATTAAACGGTTCCTTTCTGGGGTTTCTCTTACAAACACGAAAAAATATATAAAAAATAAAAAAATTATTATTTTGTGAGTTTCTGCTGCGTTAGAAACACAAGATATTTGTCAGAAGCAATGTATAAAACAATGTTGCCTAGCGAACAATAACGAAACAACATCAACGATAAAGTAACTATTACGAAAGACTATATCAGACTCCTTCGTCAGACACAAAACGAAAAAATCAATTTTTTGTTGATAGCTATTCTGAAATTCGAAAATTCACATTGACTGTCTTCGAAGATCATAGTAACATAGTTTCACTTTGAATAGAAATTTCCAAGATTCAACTCAACAAATTCAATCAAATTTGATCAATTCCAATTGAGTAATTTGGAAAATTGCCTTCCCTGTTCAATACAATGCAAGTCAACTCCTTAAGTTTCCTTTTAATTTAATCAGACTCTGTCATCAGAATCTTAGTCTACTCCAATCCATCTTGTGATCCCCATGAATTGTACATCCATGTTCTGCTATTTTTGATTTCTGTGTGTCTCTATTTCTAAAGTTGTTCTTATGTTCCGACTTTCTTACTTCTAGTGTTCTCGATGTTTCTCCTATAAACGACTTACCACAAATACAAGGGATATTATTTTAGAGATATTTTTCAGAGTTTGGGCGAGCAAACCTAGAAAGGAATAATTTAATATTGAACTAATAGCTTACAGTTTTTCAATCAGTACAATAAGCAGTTAATTTTTACTTCAATATTAACATACAGTCTTTTACAGGTTAATCTTAGTTGAACAGTTGAATTCTTCATCAGTGAGTCGAAACTAATCGTTTGAGACCATTTTCTGCAAAAAATTGAACATTACAGACATTTGGGCAAAATGGTAGCTCGTTGTACCCCAGAACATGCGCGCCCAAAAATGAATTAGGAATTACCGCTAGAATTACAATCAAGAATATTTTCGCTGTAATCATCCTCATCCAAAAATATTCTTATTTTTCTTCAGACTGCATATTTCGAAATACATTTCGCTTGTTTCTAAAAATTTCTGATATTTTACAATTTGTGTGAAAAACGATAAATGGCTTATATTTTGCATCTGCAGAAAAACATGCGACACTTAGGGAGTTTACATTTCTATTGATTGAATCATCATTACCTTATACAGGGTGATCCAAAACTCAAGGCGAAAATTTAAGGGACGTATACAAACTCATATTCTTGATGAAACGTAAACGAATTTTTTTGCCGAGGAGACTTCGTTTCCGAGTTTTTGGACTCTGAAGTTTCTGTATGCGATCAATTTAATTTCAGAAATTACAGTAAGCCTAGAAATAAATATGTGAGTTTACTGTCACATGGCGAAAGTTCAAAATTTGTTTACCAATTCAAAAGTTGCTTTAGTTTATTTGTTAAATATGCAGTTTTCTAACGAAGAATATGCAGATATTATTTTTGTGTACGGTTTTTGTGATAACGCATTTTAAGCTGCCACATTTTGGAATTTGCTATTTCCGTTTTAGCTGGTGGCGTTAAACGAAATAATTATTGTGATGCTATGAGCGAAGAATAAGTGATAGATTGTATACTCGATAATCCGGAAATTAGTAATAGACGCATTGCTGCCCGTCTTATTGTGTTGCTTAAAGAACCTTAAAAACCGAAGATTTACATCCATTTCATAAACAAAAGTACATGATTTGCACCGAGGAGATCACAAGCAGAGACGCGCGATTACTCAATGGCTTCTTCAGCAGCATGAACAAGTTGAAAATTTCTTTAGTTAGATATATATATTCTTTTGAACTTCGAGCATTACATTTGTTTTTTATCTTACAATAAAGCATGTGTATGAAAAAAGTGTTAGCAGAGGTTAGTGTAACGGGGTACCATATAATTTGATATATGATACTAGAGATCAGGGAAAAACCTCAGCAAAAAAACCCTATCTCCCCGTTTCCGTTGTTGTTGTGATTTATGAAATCGAAAATTGTTAACAAAATATGCTGAAATATTAAATATTGAGCGGCATCTTTTTCTTCACTATCGGTTCTTCCTTCAATAAGCAGAGAAGTTTTTTCAAGGTACCCGAAACTCAATCTGGAAAAGGAAAACACAAAAAGAGAAAACGAACAAATTAAAAATGGAATATTCTATATTTAATCGAATAGATTTGAAACTCACTACCCATTCTAAAAAAAGATTCAGAAACATTATGAATAGCCCTAAAACCATCCTTGAATCTAAATGATCTATGGTTTTCTCTGCTTCCCCGCATTCACAACTAGGGCTCTCAACTGAATTCGACCTGAAAAACATGCTGTTGCATCGACCATGACCGGTTCTTAGACGATTCAGAATAGACCATATTTTCCTTGGATGATCAAACCCCGGAACTAACTCTATTTGAAGGATCAGAAATTAAATCATTGTTGAATAAATCGCAAGATATCCATTCAGACCGCCAAACTTCCTTATCACTTTTATTCGAATTAAGAAAACAGTTAGACCATAAAGGGTTTCATGTCTTCAATCTGGGAATCTTATTGTCTGGAATGTAGGAGAGAATCGGAAATGAATTCGGAAAAGAATGAAATTTATTCCAAGAAATTGAAACAGCAGTCTGCCTGCGAATGTGGGGCGGGACATGTTTGAAAGAACTGGCAACCAATGAATATGTGTAGATCTAACAGTTCCAGTGATACTCCTCATAGATGAATTCAGCTGTGCATCAATTTTTTGTGTATGAGCACTATTAAACCAGACGGGGCAACAATATTATGCGGCAGAAAAAACCAAGGCTAAGGCTGCCGTTCGAAGAGTAGCTGCATCAGCACCCCATGCTAATGCAGCTAATCCAGCTAATTTCTGCAAAATATTATTTCTTGTTTTCAACTTCAGACGCAAGTCATCCAAATGGGCTTTGAAATTCAAAGAGGAACCTAGTTTTACCCCAAGATATTTATGATAAAAATTATGTCTCAAGAAAGATTCACCGAAAGTGACACTCAATGTGTATTATATATATATTCTTTTGACTGAGAGTTTTATATGTGTTAGCAGAGGTTGGTGTAACGGGGTACCATACAATTCTGCGTATGATACAAGAGCTTAGGGAAAAACCTCAGCAAAAAACCCTGTCTCCCCGTGAGTGTTGTGATTTGTAACTATTGTTCACAAAATTTGCTGAAATTTAGAAATATTGATAGGCGTTTATTTCTTCAATATGGACTCCTTCGTCAAAAAACGGAGAGGTTTCTCCAAGGTACCCGAAACTCAACCTGAAAAATGAAAAGACAAGAGGAGAAAGACGAACAAATTGAAAATAATACATAACCTTTCAAAAGTCTCCTGTCACAAATATACTCTTCTTTTGGCGCATGGGATCTCTTGGAGAAAAATCGCCTCCGCTAGTTCTCAAAGATATTGATCTTAGAAATCCCTTCAATATTTGAATTCAAGAAGGAAATTGTTGCTCGTAAGGCCAGGAGGGTCTCTTTCAAAACCAGGTCTGGCCAGTCCAAGTGATGATTATTCAGAACTTCAGATGTTCGAAGACCGCTACAGGGCCTATATGTAGGGCTATCATCTCCCATAGATGCATGTTTTTACTTTGTATTGTGTAAAATAATGAAAAAATGAGCAGGAAAAATTTACGATATACTTTAATATGTCATCATGATATTGTTCATTGTTCATTGTTCATTGCTTTGGTCGCATGAAGAGGTTTCAACAAAGATTCTCTATTAATGTATGGAGCGGAGTCTTTAACGGAAAATTACTTCCAATTCAATTCCTTCTTAATCCTTTGAATGCCGATACGTACCTGCAATTTTTAGAAAATAATCTCAAAAATTTGCTACAAGATTTTCTGTTGTATTTGGTATACAATCGTATGTGGTATCAGTACGACGGTGCACCACTGTACGTTGGACGGAATGTTGTCGCCTGGTTAAACCAAACTTTTAATAGGATATGGATTGGTTGGCGTGGGCAGGTGCTACAGCCTGCGAGATCACCTGACCTGAATCCTTTGGATTATTTTGTACGGGGAAATTTAAAAGAACGCAAAGGAAATTAATAATAAGAAAAAATTATGGAACGAATCATTAATGCAGTTGAATCCACTCAAAATAGGCAAAACATGCAATTAGTAAAAGTATGATATCTCGGAAACAAAGCCAAAAATCCAAAAATTTCATTTTACGTTTTTTATAAAATATTAGCCTACCTATATACCTTCCTAATTTTTTTGCCACGAGTTTTGGATCACCCTGTATAATAGAGACATTTTCACACTGTGAGAGAGTAGAATGAAATTTGAATTTATTCGTTTTGTAGAAGTTTTTCTGTTTGACTCCATTTCCAAGATTTGTTTGCTCCAATTGAATACTATTTTATCTCACAATTCGAAATAATAATCTCATTTCCAATAGTTTTTGCAAATGTGCTTAGTGCTTGAAAAATGGAATTACTTTTACAAAATGCTTAGTAATCGCAAGCAGTTTGTGAAAAAGCGGTCCTTAGTGCTCGACACGCGGAAGCACCAAGCACTTAGTGATTATTGTTCGAAGCACTCATCTTCAGTGCTCGACACAGCTCTGATATGCAGAAATAATCATTACAACAAATTCCGAGATAAAGTGAACAATAACCAAATTAATATGAAGTATAATAATCCATGTTTACGACGAAAACCATATCGTGAAGCTCGTGCAATCAGCCAGTAAGTTATAAAATGAGTAGTTGCCAACGTAGGCGAATACTATCTATCCTGTAACTCTGATTACGTCACTAATTCGGATATATAGACTTATTAGGTTATTCATATTCATACCTTATCGGTTTATATGCACTCCATGCATCGGCGTTATTAATATCAAAATTGGTCATTTAAGTGATAACGGTCGGTTTCACTGAACCAATGGGAGGAATTTACGAATATTGTCGACCTCAAATTGTTATATTTGATCTAGCTGGATTGAATAGGTGATTGAGTGGAACAATTTAAACAGAGAGGAAGCAGATGACTCTCAGTCTATTCATGAGAATAGCAGAGAATAGAAATATAATAATCCAGGAATATTGTCGATGTCGAAATCCTTTGCAACTGAAACAAGTTGGAAAAGCACTGTGGTCAGGAGCTTGGATGCACTTGTTCAAATTTATAGCCAGAGCCGTCACACATCCAGGTACCGAACCCACCGAAGGCTGCTTATCTCCAGTGAAACAAAAAAAATTCTAAGAATATGAATTCGACTGTAAAAACAAGCGTACAAAAAAAAGGTCCAGCTTTCCTCAAACGATTCGACTCAAATACATTCACTGTTGTTTCGAAAATGAACAGTGCTGTGTTTGTGGTGGCTTGCGGTCTCTATTCCAGTACACAAATTCACTGTTGGGTCAAAAATAAAAAATGCTGTGTTTGTGGGGCCGTAAGGACCCATTCGAATACATACATTTACTGTTGGGTCCAAAATACAGAGTCTTTGTTTGTGGCGGCGTAAGGACAAAAATCAGTTCCTACAATTGTGTCATGAGATGAATAACACCTGTACAGTAGTGGTTATTTTTAATATTACTATTCCGAATATTATTCCTATGACACAAACCAGTCGAATCGTAAGGTTGTGCCATGAGGAACTATTAAGTTACATTTTATATAAAACGCCTTGTATAGCTGTAATTTTAATTTTTTTAATATACGGAAATACTCTCGTTTGACGTAATTTTATGAAAAAAATTGGTTCAAGCACTGACGTGAAGTCAGGAGCTTTTGCGCGTATGTTCTATTGTCCATTCTCCTGTATTGGACACTCTTAATCGAATTTCCCATGGTAAATTATATTCTCCATTCTCCTGTATAGGACGCTCTTAATCGAATTTACCATGGTATGGAGAATGGACAATACAATTTACCATGGTAAATTCGATTTAGAGTGTCCAATACCGGAGAATGGACAATAGAACATACGCTCAAAAGCTCCTGACCGTGGTCCCGATTATGCCGATTTATGAACTTTTCCTTCGCGTTTGGATGCGCCACCTACCCTGCAAATTGCTAGTCAATATCTCTTTCCATTCTCAAGTTATCGTGGCAATCAAATTTGACCTCAAATTCTTCATCAGTGAGTCAAACCTAATCGTTTGAGACCATTTTCGGAAAAAAAAATCGAACGTTACAGACATTTGCACGCTGTTCCCCAGAACATACGCGTAAAAAATAAACAAATATTTCATATTAAAACTGGGTGAATCCATATACGTTTGGTGTGTGTATACAGTGCTTCACAGCAATTCCGCACCAAGAATGACTTCACTTTCCTATTGATATTTCCGAATTTCATTTTTTACAAAAAGTTTGTAGGTGATAAAAAATTATTAAATCCTGGCCTTTTGCGACTTCTGGTTCGAGCGGAGATCATCATTTTTAAGCAGAAATGTTGATTATCTCGGAAAATTCGAACTTTTTTTATAAAACGCTTTGAGTTAACTTGTTTGAAATGCCAACAGATTTAGATGTGCATAAATTCGGGTAGGAAAACTATGGAATATATATATATATATATATTGTTATGGTAAGATATGATTTGAATTCAAATCATACAATTAATTATATAGCAGAAGTAAAATTTGATTGATTAATTTTTTTTAAACGTCAAAATTTTGGAGATTTTATTGTAAAATTGAATTTTTACTAATATATGATCATGAAGAGGAATTAAACAGTGAAGCAAAGATGCTAAGGCATGTTCTCCATCATGTTTCGTTAATTAAAAAACAATTACTAATTCAGAAAATAGAGATTGAAATTTGAGAATGAAATTTGACATCTATTCAAACATATTAGTATAAAATTCATATGGAAAGAATTAAATTTAATCTTTGAAACATTGTAAATTTGTAAAGGATACACTCTTATTGAACTATGGAGTAGTCTCCATGAGATAGAATCATCAAAATTTATGTGAAGTCAATATTTTGGAAGACCACGTAAAAATGTCATTATTATTTATTCTTATTATGTTATGTTAAGTTAATTTGTATGTGAATTGACCTCATTGATTATTATAAATAGTTTGGTATGCTAGAACAAATTAGATAGGGAAATATTTAAATTTAAAGTGGAAGAGATTGCAAAATTGATAGCTGTCAGGAAACTCAGAAGATTTTGAGGAACTTCCAATGCAAGTTGGAACATGGAAGGAGTACCAGACGGAAGAGAAAATTTTGGCCGAATTTTCTGCAGTCATTACAATTCAGGAAACAGTGCTATTAAGGAAAATTTCAAGAAAAATGCATTTTATTTTAAAACTGTCAAAATTTCAAAGAAACCTCGAATTTTCAAATTAATCGGAGGATATAAAAGGGAGTGGACGCGTCTCCTGTCATTCAGTCAGATTTTCGCAGCGACAGAGTCAACATCGATCTCAAATATAATTTCATTTCTCCAATCTCAAGTATCATAACAACTAACCAATTTCCAAGAAATCAATTGAAAACACTGAAGTACTCGAATTTGCTGAATCAAGAATAAGGATATAACTACGAAAAAAGAAACAGAAGAAGAATATAATCAAGAAAGAAGATACAGAATAAGAAATATAAAAGAAATTAAGTGGACAACAAAAACATTCTAGATAAAAGAAAGATAGTGACAAGTAAGTTAAGTTGTAGAATTAAGTATTTGTATTTGTTTTGGTAATCACTAATTTGAATAGATTTCCAATTTCATTTTGATAATTTTTTTTTATTTTGAACCCTCCCTGAAATTTAATTATATATTCGGCATATTTTTCTAAATTAAAAAATATTTAATTAATTAATTTTTTTTATTTGAAAATTTTGATAAAGAATTTCTCAACAAATTGGCGCCCAACGTGGGGCTCAAATAACAATAATTTGGGCTTAAATATTCAAATTTCATAATAATTTCCAACTTAATTCAAATATTAAGCAAGTGTATGAAATAATTTTGATTTTTTTTAAGTTTTATTTTACACAATAATTTGAATTTCATTTCATTACCAATTTGATATTAGCATTGTCAATCATAAAATGGAAATCCGAAGCAAATCAATGATTGGAGAAAGAGGAGATGAATATGAGAATGTGAGAAGCAGTGCTAGCCAAGATAATGAGGGTGAAATTACTTTAAGGGATATTTTACGAGCAATGACAGAAATGAAGGAAAATTCTAAGAAAGAAATGAATAAATAATTGGAAAAATTGGAAAATAACACCAAGGAAATGAGAGAAATGAAGGAGGATTCTAAAGAAGAAATGAATAGATTATCGGACAAATTAGAAAAGTACATGAAAGAAATTTCAGCAAGAATGGAAAGAAGAATAGAAGAGGACATAATAACAATAAATGAATCATTAACAAAAAGAATAATAGAAACAGAAGAATTATTAGAAAAGAAAATGGAAAATAACAATAGGATATATCACCAGGAATTACATCTAATTGAGGCTAATATGAAGCAAGATTTTAATGAACAATTGGTATTAAATAAAAATGAAATATACAAAAATGTTGAAATGCAGAAGGAAAGAATAGAACAACAAAATGAAAAGCTGGAAATAATAATGGCTAAAGAAAATAATGGGGTAACTGGAATTAATTTGGGTGAGAGTAGAATGAATTTTAATGGAAAAGTAAAGAAGCAGCATCCAATACCATTCATAAAATATTTAGAGAACAAAGAATCATGTTTTCCTTCATTTATTTATTTTCGAGAATTCATTAGAAATCAATTAACGGAAGAAGCTCTGTTGTGGTTCAATAACAAAGAAATATAATTGAATAATTTTGAGACTTTCAAAAATGAATTCATGTGTTATTTTTGGGGTTCAGCACAACAAAAGGTTATACAAAAGGAATTATTTAGTGGAAAATTTAATCCTACTAAAGGAACATCTTATCATCGCTATGCAATGCAAATATACAGTGTAGCCCAATATTTGAGTGCAGAGTTTACAGAAGAATATATGGTCAGTTTAATAATACAGCATTTTGATAAAGATTTAGAGGATTTACTACTGCTATATGATTTTAAGGACATGGATAAATTATGCCAATTTTTAATCAGCCAAGAATATCGAGTGAAAAGAATTAATAATGCACCAAGCAAGAATCATAACAATAACTATTCTAATTACCGTCAGTATAATGGAAACATCCATAATAATCAAGGAGGAAATAACCAAAGGATTGGTACAAATCAAGGACCAACACAGGAAAATGTTATGCAAAATAGAAATAATATACAAAATTTTAACAACAATCCAAATAGGTTTGATAATAGAAATCATTATAGAGACCGTTATTTTAACAGGAATTTCAATCAAAATAGACAAGCAAGAGATTTTCAGAGAGGAAGAGATGAAAGGAATGAACAACCTATTCGAAACCGAAGTGAGGAAAGAATGGAATGGACACAAGAGAACAGAAGGGTGAATCAGATAACTAGAGACATAGATTCACAAGAAAATTCAATAATACCAACAGAAGAACCATGTGGAAATTTTCTGACAAGGCACCTATCAAATTAAATAATGTTTATCAGCATCCAAGGGAATTTATTAAATTAGGGGAAAATATTGAATTTCATGATTTTAAAGTGTTAATTTTTATCAAAGCAAAATTATATTCCAAAAATATAAAAATTTTAGTAGATACTGGTTCGGAAATATCATTATTAAATAAAAATTTAGTCAAAGAATTCAATTTAGAAAAAAATTGTTTCAACATACCAAAAACAAATTTGATAGGTGCAAATAGAAAGAAATTAGGAGAAGTCACAAAAGGATTAATAAGTGCAATAGGAATCAATGAAAAGGAATATAAAATGCAATTTCTGATTATTGAGAACATGGAATATGATGCTGTTATTGGAACAGATGAGTTAGACAGAAATAATTTCATAATTGATTATATGAATGGAACATTTCAAATAAAAAAGGAAATTTTGGAATTTGAAAAGAGAGAGCAAAATCAAATGGAAGCAGTGGAAAACATTATAGAAGATAGCATTAAAAATGTTAACCATGTTAAAAAAGTATCCGAAATAAATGATATTATATGTGATGACAAATGGAAAGGTGAAATTATTAAATTATTAGAAAAATATAAGGGAATCACCACAAAAGAAAATCGATTGGCGGAAAATTATGTTCATCATCTTGAAGTAAAAGGAATTGAAACATTCAGATCAAAAACCTATCCTATTCCATATAAATATAGAAAGAAAGTGAATATGGAGATTGAAAAGATGATTAAAAATGGAATTATAGAAAAATGCAATTCCAGATATATTAATCCTATTGTGGTGGTAAGAAAGAATAATGGGGAAATAAGACTTTGTTTGGATGCAAGAAACATCAATAAATATACAATACCACAATATGAAGCACCTATGAGTACTGAAGCAATTTTCGGAAGAATTACGAACTCAAATATTTTTTCAAAAGTTGATTTAAAACACAGTTTTTGGTTAATACCGTTAGAGAGAAAAAGTAGAGATTATACAGCATTTACCATTGATGGAGTAGTTTATCGTTTCAAAGTAGTACCATTTGGACTACAAAGCTCATGTTCTGCATTAGTAAGAGCATTACACACAATATTGAATAAGTATGAGGATTATATTCTCCATTATATAGATGATATATTGATTTACTCAAAAGATGAAGAGAGTCATCGTAGACATGTAGAAACATTACTTATGGAATTAGACAAAGCAGGGCTAAAAATTAACAAAGATAAATGTTAATTCTTTCAAAAACAAATAAAATTTTTGGGATACCAAGTAAATAAGGATGGAGTAATGATGGATGAAGAGAGAATAAAAAGTATACAGGAATATAAGAGACCTAGCAATTTAAGAACTCTAAGAGGATTTTTGGGACTTGTTAATTATTTCAAAAAATTGATTCCTGATTTGAGTGAAAAAGAAATACCTCTAATAAAATTATTAAAGAAAGGAAATAAATGGCAATGGACACAATCTCAAGAAAATGCTTTTCAGATACTTAAGAAAGAATTTTCAAATAATTTAAAGGTTTATCATCCTCGATATGATCAAAAATTTATTTTGAGAACAGATGCATCCATGTGGAAGTTTGCTGGAGTTTTAGTACAAGAGCATGACAATCTTGAAGTACCTATTTGTTTTGTATCAAGAGTGACAAAGGAACATGAAAAGAAATATAGTGTAACTGAATTGGAATTTGCAAGTATTATATTTTGTATAAATAAATTAAGATTTTATCTACTAGGATCAAAATTCACCATCGAAACTGACCACTTATCTTTATTGAATGTGATGAATAATACATTATTCAATAACAGAATACATAGAGGAACATTATTATTACAAGAATATGATTTTGATATAAAACATATAAAAGGAAAGGATAACATAGTGGCAGATGCATTATCAAGGGATCAAGAGAAAGGGGAAAAGATCATTAGACAATTTCAAGTGGGAATGAATGTTTTAAAAGAAAAGTATGGAATTTTTTCAAATCAGAAGGTAGTTGAAGATCAAATGGGAATGACACCAGAAGAAAAAGCAAAATGTGTGAAAATAGATAGAATTTACGTAAAAAGAACAGGAGAGAAAGAGTTATATGTAGTAAGTGAGAAATTAGCAGAAAACATATTGAAAATTTTACATGAAGAAAATGGACATCCAGGAAGTAGGAAAATATGGTTGATTTTCCGTGAAAATTACATATCAAAAAAAGATATCAGTCTAAGTAAAGATATCACTAGAAATTGTCCAATATGTCAAGTTAACAAAACAAAAAATTATGTTAATCATAATCAAGCAAGAAATATTTATGCAGAAGAAAAATTAGAGACAATAGCTGTTGATTTCATTGGTGAACTTATTATAACAGAGAGAGGAAACAAATTTATTTTCATAATGATAGATATTTTCTCAAAATATATTAAATTATATCCATGTCATAATACAAAAGTTACTACCATTAAAGCAAAAATGGACCAATATAAGGAAGAAATAGGGATTCCCAAGAAGTGTATCTTGGACAATGCAACATATTTCCAAAATGACCGATTTAAACGTTATTGCCAGGAAAATAATATAATCCTCAGTTATACAAGTATAAGACATCCACAGGCAAACCCTGCAGAGAGATATATACAAGAAGTTATAAAATTTCTAAGAATAGTAGTTAATGGGGAACATTCAACATGGGATCTACAACTTAGTAAAGTTGAAAAATTTTTGAATGCAATTCCTAACACTATTACTGAAGAATCACCATTGTACATAATGAAACAAGAAAAACCAGAAAGACATTGGGAAAGTACAGAAAATGCAAAATTTGAAGATATTTTACTAAAAGTAAAGAGAAGATTACAACGGAACAAGGAAAAAAATATTAAGAACATGGAAAGAAAGCAAAGAAGGAAACATGTTAAATTTGAAAAAGGAGATTTAGTTCTGATAAGATCACACAGAGTATCCAACAAGAATAGGGATATTTGTGCAAAATTATTACCTCCATTTGAGGGACCATATGTGATTGACAATAATAATATTTTAAACAGTTAAAGACTAAAAGAAATAGGCACTGATAGAATCAGGGGAATTTTCCACATTAATGATTTATATAAATTTAATCAGAATTAATATTACAATTCGAACAAAATTAAATCAGAAAATTTAAAATATTTTCAATTTTTCTTTAACAAAATTAGAAATATTTTAATTTTGGGGAAGTTGTTATGGTAAGATATGATTTGAATTCAAATCATACAATTAATTATATAGCAGAAGTAAAATTTGATTGATTAATTTTTTTTAAACGTCAAAATTTTGGAGATTTTATTGTAAAATTGAATTTTTACTAATATATGATCATGAAGAGGAATTAAACAGTGAAGCAAAGATGCTAAGGCATGTTCTCCATCATGTTTCGTTAATTAAAAAACAATTACTAATTCAGAAAATAGAGATTGAAATTTGAGAATGAAATTTGACATCTATTCAAACATATTAGTATAAAATTCATATGGAAAGAATTAAATTTAATCTTTGAAACATTGTAAATTTGTAAAGGATACACTCTTATTGAACTATGGAGTAGTCTCCATGAGATAGAATCATCAAAATTTATGTGAAGTCAATATTTTGGAAGACCACGTAAAAATGTCATTATTATTTATTCTTATTATGTTATGTTAAGTTAATTTGTATGTGAATTGACCTCATTGATTATTATAAATAGTTTGGTATGCTAGAACAAATTAGATAGGGAAATATTTAAATTTAAAGTGGAAGAGATTGCAAAATTGATAGCTGTCAGGAAACTCAGAAGATTTTGAGGAACTTCCAATGCAAGTTGGAACATGGAAGTAGTACCAGACGGAAGAGAAAATTTTGGCCGAATTTTCTGCAGTCATTACAATTCAGGAAACAGTGCTATTAAGGAAAATTTCAAGAAAAATGCATTTTATTTTAAAACTGTCAAAATTTCAAAGAAACCTCGAATTTTCAAATTAATCGGAGGATATAAAAGGGAGTGGACGCGTCTCCTGTCATTCAGTCAGATTTTCGCAGCGACAGAGTCAACATCGATCTCAAATATAATTTCATTTCTCCAATCTCAAGTATCATAACAACTAACCAATTTCCAAGAAATCAATTGAAAACACTGAAGTACTCGAATTTGCTGAATCAAGAATAAGGATATAACTACGAAAAAAGAAACAGAAGAAGAATATAATCAAGAAAGAAGATACAGAATAAGAAATATAAAAGAAATTAAGTGGACAACAAAAACATTCTAGATAAAAGAAAGATAGTGACAAGTAAGTTAAGTTGTAGAATTAAGTATTTGTATTTGTTTTGGTAATCACTAATTTGAATAGATTTCCAATTTCATTTTGATAATTTTTTTTTATTTTGAACCCTCCCTGAAATTTAATTATATATTCGGAATATTTTTCTAAATTAAAAAATATTTAATTAATTAATTTTTTTTATTTGAAAATTTTGATAAAGAATTTCTCAACAATATATATATATTTTTGCTTATAATTCTTTTGAAAATTGAATAATTACCTAACGTTTTTTTTTGCTTACTATATAATATTATGTAGTATCAGCTTGAATATGATTGTAACAAGAACATTTTGTTCGAACCTGGTTTTTCGACATTTCTTCGAATTTTCACAAACCTGTGATTATAGAAAATAATTGAAGTTGAACTAATCATGGATATTCATGACAAAATTCTATTTCAATAAAAAGGTTAAGAAAAAAGTTAAACCAAGTTCAAACACAATTTTCTAGTTACACTCAAATTCATGCTCTCCAAATATTGTCTAGTCACCCAAAAACAAATCAGATAGGTAATTATTCAATTTTTTAAAGAGTTATTTCAACTAACTTGAAAATTTCAAGTCGCTATCTCTTTCCGTTCTCAGGTTAGCGTGACATAAATAATATTTTTTAATCATTTTTTAAAATTTTCTAGTGATACGATCCTCACAAAGTTTCACAAATGTCCTAAAGTTTGTATTCTACAACTCCTCACCAAGTTTCAATTTGATCGGATTTGGATTGGTTGAAAACAAAATTATCATTCGGAAATCGTTGGGCCGATTATGCCCATTAACGAACTTGTCCATGGTATTGGGACGCACCACCTACCGAAATAATTGAAAGAATGACCAATTGGCCATGATAGAAAGGGATTAGTCTTAACTATTCTGTTTTGGTTACTCAACTAAACTCTCATACTCTCATATGACAATCGAGAAATTTTGGCGGCAATGTTTGATCTATAGTGGTATTATATTAGCCAAAATTGATTCATTATTTCAGGAACTTATTAAACTCTGTTATACGAACGCCAAGTAATCAAAATGTTTGCTTTATATTTATTGTTCAAATTTAATGGTGTAAGTGTGTGTGAAAGTAAATAATATCTGAATAGATACAAGAAATACGGTCATAAGCTTGAAAAGTAGAGGTGCTCAACGAGGATGGAGGTAACATTTTGAATTTGAGGAAGAGTATTGAATTTTTAAGCAATATTCCGTGAAATTCATTTATGAAAATAATATATAGTGAAAGGATTGGAAATTAGGGCTTTGGCATTAGTTTCATTTGCATGCCAATTAAATCCGAAATATTTTCGTAATATAGAAATAATCAAATTCAAAATATATTATGAATGAAATGTTAAATTCATGAAAATATTCCTACCGATTTATGTCAATTTATTCAATTAACTTTAGGAATGCATTTTCCACCATATAATTGTTTTTGTTGTAATAAAGGAGCAAATTATTGGATTATTAGCTTAGACTTTAGGCTTTAGTTCTCTTCATTGTTTCGTAACACCTAATTTTACTGAAATTTATGTTTACATTTATTCCCGATATCAAAAACACATTATTTCAAATGGTTATATTCAGATAATCAGTTACAATATATACAGTATACAGTACTAGTCAAAAATCCCCTTGCTATCCCATCGTATCTTTTGAACGGTTATAGGTACTTATGATAATGAAATTTGGACGGTGAAAATAACCATATGTATAGGCTTCTCAACTAGTCCGAACAGGTGACTTAATAGGCATAGCATAAGTAGGTAGAGAATGTATGTGCAAGGGTACAAAACCGGTTTTGGTGACCTTGACCATATATGGAAGTTACCTATGGTCAAGGTCACCAAAACCGGTTTTGTACCCTTGCACATACATTCTCTATAATCCCCACTCCCAATTATTTCCATTACTTTCATTGTCCCCCACCCAAATTACCCCCACTCCACCCCCCACTCAAACTGGTGACCAAGGACGTTACCCCCTCCCCTTCATAGTTCAAGGTCAAGGACACTACTCCACTCCTATCCCCACTTTCATGCAAGGTCAAGGACACTCCCCCCACTCCTATCCCCACTATTAATTCAAGGACACGTCTATCCTCAATTTTTAGACCATGGTAAAGGACGTATCCATACATATATAAATCAGAAATGAAAGGTACGCATCTTGAATTCGAACACGTAAATATATTTCAGTTATAGTTGAGTTATAGTTAAGTTAAAAATTATATAGTTTTGGTGTGACTTCATAGTTTCAGTCCAGTGCAATTTATAAGTGGTGCTAGAAAAATGGCGTTCATTGTGGATTTCCAAGGTTTTCAATATAAATACGGTCCATACTACATCAGGGAAATCTGCATAATTAATATCGCTACTGAAGAGGTTCATCATAAACGGGTCAAGTTACCTTTTGACGTTGAAACCGTATCTTCAGATTTTCGGCACCATTTGTCGTACGCAATGCTGAATGTACATGGGCTGGATTATGATTCATATTATCCGGATGAAGACATTCATTTTATGTGTTTAGCGGACTTTCTTAAAGACATTTTGTGTAGGCAAAACTCTAGTGTATATGTAATGGATAGCGAAAAGGGACGTTTCTTCCGAGATCAAATGCGGCAAGTGAATAGTGACTATGTTTGTAAGGTGGTTGAACTCAAAAATTACCCAAAAATGGAACAATTGAAGTGTAGATTCACTCCAGAAGGAACTGATTCCTTCCATTGCAATTTACACATGAGAAACAGACTACGATGTGCGCGAGAGAACGCTTTTTTAATTTTTAATTGGTTCAAGTTTAGGTTTAATTAGTTTTTTAGTTATTTATATATAGAGTTAAGTTATTTATTATAGAGTTGAGTTATTTTGCTTCAATAGTGTAAGAAAAGTAAATCATTTTGTAAATATTCTTTTAATAACCTTCCATTACAATTTACACATGAGAAATGGACTACGGTGTGCGTGAGAAAACGCTTTTTTAATTTTTAATTGGTTTAAGTTTAGGTTTAATTAGTTATTTATATATAGAGTTAAGTTATTTATATAGAGAGTTAAGTTATTTTGCTGTGTGTATGAAATGTAAATCATTTTGTAAATATTCTTCTAATAAAAATATTAAATGAAAATTCACAATCTAATCAGTTTCTATATCCAAATAATCATTTGGTTGCTAATTCAAGGATAACATACCCCCCACTATTAATTCATGGGTATTGGAGGGGATTGGTTCTGTAGCTATATATGAGATGGCATAACAGTTTGAAAATAAGTAAGCATCGTGAGTTCCAATATGTTTTATCGATACAAATGTAGTGGTGGAATAATAGTGACAGAAATTCAGTATCAAAATCAGTTAGGTCATTGGAACTCTGAAAAAGATGAATTGGAGAGAATTATTGATAAGACTGTAGTGTGCTGTGAGTGTTTTTCTAAAATTCCAAAGAAAATTCAAGAAACAAGTTTTAATATTAACACTATGTGTGATGAATCCGAGTTGGATTTTCTTTTGAAAAAATATGGTAAAAACTGCCAGGATTGTGGTAAAACTGTTACAAGTGTGATAAGTGTGGAACCTAGAGGTTGTCAAGGTTATAGTTTGGAATTTAAATAAAATGGAGTCACAGGAATTGATTTGGGAAATTATACTAATTTGTTTTGGGTAACTGGTTTGACACTTCCAAGCACAGTTGAAAAGAATGCTAAGGATCTATGTGGTAAATTTCTTGCTTCCCATATCGGAATTGATGAATTCTGTCAACAACTAATACGTCTGAGCGTTATTTTGGAGCAATGGATTCTTAATCACTTATGTTTATCTGAGAAGCTGATGCTGAAACTTTTTCCAAAATCAAGGACAGTTGTAATAGAACATAGTCGTCTTGGTAAAAGATTTGAAGGATTCACTGAAGAGGAATTGAAATACTTTCCTGTCGACTACATTGTGCAAAACATGTCAAGTATTAACCTTTTACAAATCTTCCATAAGCTATCGAAACCTATGACCGAATGTTTTAAGTTAAACACTCATCTACCATGTTTCATACATTACAATCGACCTGACTCCAATACACACCGGGATGGTCCTCCTATAAGTCAAAGAAAATGTGGAGCGTGTAAATCGACGATATAATCCAGTCGATGTTTAATCCCCCACCATCTTACATCCCCACTATATGCCCCACCATAAAAATATTTCAAGGACAAATTTTGTTTTAATCCCCCACCATCTTACATCCCCACCATAAAAATATCTCAAGGACAAATTTTGTTTATTTAAAAGACTGTAATTCCTTACTTCATCAAACGTGCTTCAATATTATCGTCATCAATATCTTCGATAAAATGCATAGTAGTGGATACAGTGTAATTAACTCAAACGAGCCAATGTGTGAACAACAGTTATTGTGTCCAAAAATTATTTATCTTAATAAATCCAAGGGCAAGTATGTGGCGTCGGGTTTATCCTCGGATTTTCGAATCATTATAAGAGTTGGGGGAATGAAGCAGAACCAGTCTATCGATTTTGATTTGGATGGATTTCAATCGTTTTTACTACTTAGAGGTTTCATGGAAGAAGGAATCGAAAATAAGAATTATGTGGAAACTGAATATTTAAAGCAGTGTAAACTATTTATAAAAGAAGTGAATAACATACCAATTGTGGGATTAAAAAATGATTACAGTGAAGTGTATTTTGCAAAGGAAACATTATTGGAATTATTTGCATCAGCAAGTCTCATAACTGAATATTGTGAATTCTTAAATTGTCATGATTTTCCCGAATTCTATAGACTAATTCTATGTTCTGCATCCAAAATGAATGGTGATTTAATGAAGAACATACACTTTCTGTTAGATGAGTCATACAAAAATATGTTCAACACCTTAATAATGAAGGAATATATTAAATATTTTTCACAGATTATTGTTAAAGACATGTTTTGTTATTAAATTGATATAATGGTGAAAAAAGTATGTTTTAGTAATAAAATTGAAGTTCGAAAGACTTATGTATGGAATTTTGCTTATAGAGAAGCTCGTAAGCGTTATTGGGAATTTATAGCTATCGATGGTTTTAGGTTTAAGCATAGAATTATGAAACTAGAATCAATATTGTTTAAAATATTAGAACCTAAGCATAGACATAGAATTTTCATATCCAGATTTGCTACATAGTGATTATAATGTGTTTTATTTTTGAGTAATAACAAAGATTTTTTGCTTGATAAACTTTATTGAAAAAATATTATATCAATATATTGTTCTAAATCAATAAAAATTCATAAAATTTATGGGTTTTCTTTCATTGTAAATCACTTTTATTTATCCATGAATTGTGTCGCTTATCCATCCCAAGCCATGAGACATATAGTTTGGAGCCTTTCCGACGTAATACTTTTTCTATTAAGTAGATGTTCGGATACTTGACGTTTTTTAGTTCATATCCATAAAATCCACCCTTGATATCTTGTCCGCTTGAATCTTGTAATAGATAGGTCCTAGGATTAGTAGCTTTAATTTTACTTATGATGAAAATTTCATTTGACCAATTTGGAGTGTAAGATTTATTGAAAACTTGTCTAGTCTTGCTAACTCGAACAGATTCACCAATTTTAAATTTACTACGTGTAGGATCTATAGTTTTTAAATTGCTGTAAACTGTATTCAGCAACAATTTTTCATTTTTCTCATTTACATCCTTGGGCTTGAAACCAGTCGTAGAATGTTTTTTGGAATTATATGCTGATACAATATCTTGTAAAATATCAATCCATTTATAGTTTCCACGAACGCTAAACTCTTTCCACATCATGCTTTTCAAAGTCCGGTTTACTCTTTCCACGACACTACTCTTCAAATTAGAATATGAACTATAATGATTTATATTATATTTCAGCATAAGATTTTTGAAATCCTTATTATAAAATTCCTTCCCCAGATCAGTTTGCAGATTCTTAGGAGAATGATTTATATTTTTCAAAATCCCATCCATTGCTTTAGTTACTTCTATACCACTTTTGTTTTTAACGGGTTTCATCCAAACATATTTCGAAAAAACATTTATAACTACTAATAGGTACTTGAATCCTTTATTGAATTTTGCATAAGGAATTACTTCAACTAAATCAGCTTGGTACAGATCATTTATTCCTTTCACTATAACTCTTCTACGTGGAAAATTGATTCTAACTGGTTTATGAATTTCATTGACCACTTCTCTTTTAATATTAGAATTCATGATGAACTGGCAACTTCAATAATAATTGAACAAAAGTTTTTTCTGGAAAATTCGGATTCTTTATTACTTGTATGCGATCTAGTTTCTTCAAGCGCATTCCTGTTTGTACTGGCACTGCATTGATTAATAGAGTACAGTTATTATCAGTTACCGCTTCAATAATTTCAGCAGCATCATATGGAAATGAATAAGAATGTGATCCTGTGGTAAGGATGTAATATTGCTTTTCAGATGGTGAGGAATAACCTGATAGTTGAAGTGTTGTGAAATAAAAGAGTTTTTTGTTGACATACGTTTTTAATGCATCATTCAAGACATCATTCAAAAAATGACCATATTTGTGTTGATCTATATGTTTGTAAAACTTATCGATTGTCATGATGCTCTGCTAGTGCTGTCGATATCTACTAATGAAAACAATTCCCCCTTTGATGTGCATTTATATCATTATTTTTGCTCTACGTAATGCCTCGATGATATGATATATTTCATTTGAATGTGAATTATTGCCTGCCATTTGAGATGAAATAAGAATTTTCAATCTATTTACAAGGGTATTTGGGTTTTTCCAGGGTACAAATTCCAAACTTTTATTTGTAACCTTTAGAGTTCTTAGAAAATGGTTTTTGAAATTTTCATCTTTCACAAGTGTTGACGATCCTCCACCTTTATGTGTAGGGATTGCTGATTTAGGAGTAGAGGCCGTAGAGGGATCTATGTCTTGTCTCTGAAGCTGTTGTGTTCGTTGCCTTGTTTGAATTCGTGGTGTTGTATAAGAAATATTACCAATTGGTAAAGGTTTTTGAATTCTCTTTATAATTTTAATATACTTATAACCTTGATTGTAGTTAAGTGGCTTGTTGGGATTATATTCCTTATGTAATAGATTAGTTTTCCTAGCGATATCCTGATATTCACGAAGATCATTCGAATTAAAAGTTTGTGGTTTCGCCTTAAAAATTAGTTCAAATAGGCCAACTGTACCTTTATAAAAAATTGGTTCTGGTAAATGTTCAAGGTCGAGATAAAAATCATCACCATCAAAAATTATTTTAGAGTCCCCAATGCGAAAAGTTTCATCATCTGTATTAAATCGTACACCAAATACATGATCAAATTCGTTATTAGTATCAGTTATACACGCTTCAATATATTCTCGTGATAATCCTGAATATTGTGTCAAATAATTCTGGAAAACTTCCGAATGTTTGAATACTTCTATAAGATCTTTCATTTCTTCCGATGGTGGTAGGTCCTCAATTTCTCTCGCTGTGTCATCATCATCAGATATTCTTTCAAGTCCAGAGGAGGCTATTTCTTGACTACTTAAAAATTGTACAGACCTTTCGGGAATTGATGATGGTTCAATATCTGAAAGACCTAATCTCGTTGGTTTCAATGTTTGTGGAAAATCTCTAGATCTCCTAGATTTTTTTGGTTCAAACTGTGGAATATGTTTATCGAATTTCTTAGACTCAGGAGTAGAAGTTACAAATTCTCTCTTACGAATTAATGATTTGTCTTCTTTTTTAATTGGAGCTTTTAATTTTATTTCAGATAACAGCTTTCTTATGGGCATTGCTATTGGTTCAAATTTTCTCTCAAACTCCAGTTTCGAAGATCGAATATCCTCTTTTAATCCTTCTAATTTGCGTTTAACGTTTTTTCTAGCGTTAACTAGTTTTAAAGCTAAGCGTTTATCCATAGTGAAATACTTAGACTGTCATGTTATACACAGAAAACATATATTTATATTGATATGAACTGATCCAACCCTTTTCTATACCTCCCCTTAAAGACATCACTTTCTTTATCAATAACTAAAAATCCAAAAGGGGTTTCCCAACATTTAGAACACAACTTTAAAAATTTATCAAATGACATATCAACATTGACATGATCGTTATAAATATGTCTGAGGTTTGTCACATCTTGAGGAAATAATAATATAAAGTTACTATTATCACGAATAAGTTGTTTAGGAATAGATGAATATGTCTGACATAAATAGAAACAATCTATATCATAGTGTCTACCAAAGCAATAATAGTCTCTGATGATGCCTTGGTTAGTACATACGACGTCGTCAAATATCATGATCGAAAAGGGTTGTGCTTGACTAGGGGGTAGAATATCTTCGCCATCTTCAAATTCATAATATCCAACTTCTTTTATAGGATCTAAAACTTTCTTCAAAAATTGATATTTAGGTTGTTGCAATGATTTTGAATATAAATATATATTTCTGAATCGTAAACCATTAGGATGAAGCAAGAGGCTTATCAAGGTGTTTGTTTTACCTTTGCCAGAACCACCTTCTATTAGTCCACGTTTACTTTCAGAACCCAAGAGTTTACTATGACGTATAAATTTTGCAGACGGTTGACAATAATCGTGGTTTTCAACCTGGAATCTGTCTTTCTGTTTGATCAACTTCATGTTGAAATACCGAACTATACTGAAAATATATTATTCGAACTTTAGAGTTTATATGTAATGCTTTGTCAAGAGGGGAAGTATAAATAAAATATTTACATCGTACTAATTAATATTCTCTATTGTATTTATTTTCCAAAATCGAATATATTTACATAATTCATTGAGAAGATCATTCAACTCTACATTAGCTTCTAAGTTGGTATGACCCCATGCTAAAGTTCTACTTGATTCTCTTAAAACTATTCTCTTATCGTCAAATGAAGATAAGGCTACTTTATTCCTCATTTCTGTTTACATTTCATGCAAACATGATCTAAATATTGACATCATGCAAAATATTGAACAGTTATTTTGTATAACATTTTTATAATCACTCAAACTAATTTTTTTTTCTACAATACGTTTTCTGATACCTTTAGCTTTCTTATCAACTTTATCTATCAATTCAACACAATATGCCTTAGCGCCAGTTCCATAAAAAGATTTAATTATATTTCCCGAATATTCATCTTTGAATTTACCAACTTTGGAATCATTAGGCTCGATAGAATGGATATTATGTTTAGAATAATTTGAAATATCAAAACGTTCGCTACTTTCTTTCATGTCCTGATATACGTTTTCTGAATAAATCTCGAGAATTTTGGAATCTGTATCAGTATAAAGGAGAGACACTCTATCCCCATATTTTGGTTTTAGAAAATTGTAAAAAAAATCATACATTACGATCTTAGCTATTTCCAAAATAGAAAAACCGATATAAATTGGTTTATCATAGACAACACGCACCTTATTCATTTCAATTGCTACTAAATTATCAGTAAAAATTTCTCTATTTTTAAAGTGCGGTTTGGCAATCCAAGTCGCAGCACCAAATTTTTTACCAATTTTTTCCCAATGACTAACTAATTTTATGTCTCGTCGCTTTTCGACGTTCTCCATTGTTTTCCCGAAAACACTATGTGTTAACAATTTAAAATGATCTTTTTCAAATTTTGTTTTAGCATTATTTCTTAATTTGGTGTTGAAATCAATATAGGATTTAAGCCATGGTGACTGATTGAATTTTAGCACCCGATGAATTTTTATTAGAATTAAGCCATGTTCTAAGCATTGGTTTAAATTTAAATAGTGAACAATATAGTTTTTTTTAGGATTTAAGTTTGGAATTAATTTTGAATATTTTCCACCAGGAGGAATGAAGTTTTCTGGTAAGAAAGGCATGTCATTATGACTATTATGTAGGTGATATGGATAATCGATATCTACCTCAAATATATATCCTAATGGCGAAG
This sequence comes from Halyzia sedecimguttata, assembly GCA_937662695.2. Classification (NCBI taxonomy): domain Eukaryota; kingdom Metazoa; phylum Arthropoda; class Insecta; order Coleoptera; family Coccinellidae; genus Halyzia; species Halyzia sedecimguttata. The sequence continues at coordinate 55,258,810 of OW569417.2, read as the reverse complement.
TATCCTGTAACTCCAAAATTTGCAAGTTTTCAATTTCTTCAGTAGATAACCAAACAAACCCTGATTCGGGTAAGAACTGACTCATTGCATATCCGTATAAGTTGGTCGCATCTAGATATAAGATATATGATGTATCTTTATTTGGATCATAATTTGGTAAAAATGGATTATTTGCTTCTGCTGAACGTTTAACACATGTACTAATACCTCCACGTATACCCTTTTTGATAAAGTGAATCATGTCTATATCAGTAAGTAATTCTAGTGATACATCCGTTTTTTTGAGCATTGCATCCCAACTTAAAGATGGAGCAGTCAAATAATGTGCAGGATCTAGTTTATAGTGTGTCAATGACGTATTACGAAAATTTTCAAATATGTCAGCTAATAATAATATGTCCGATTTCAGATATAAATCGGAGTAATCGCCCAAAGTTTCACATTTGAATGTCGTCCAGACTAATTTGGCTCTTAAATATTTTTCGTCAGTTATGTGTTCATCATGTAAATTATCGTAAAAGTCTTGCTGTTCAGGTAATGTGGAATAGTCAAGTTTAGACCAACTGTCTATAAAAGAATAAGGAAAAACTCCTTTTTGACGAATTAATTTAAATTTTATAGGATCTGGAAAATGCTCACGAACAATTCGACAATGTGAATCTTCTAACGTAGCAGCAAGTTTATCTAATGAAGAAGTTAAAAATTTAAAAGAGTCCACAAATCTTAATTCTGTATAAAGTTGTTTGAAAGTATTTTGTTTGGTTATTTTCGCACCTACGTGAACAAATTTTGAAAACGATATATACTTTTCCTTAGTTTGACCTAAAACTTTTATCTCCTCGTTTCGAAGAGCAAGTCTCTTTATAAATAGATGTGCATAATAATGCGCTAAATTATGAATTAATACTGGAATAAATTTTGGTGTGATGTATTTCACATTACAACTTTGGTGACTAGGACCGCGATAAAAAGAGGTTATATGATCATGATCTTTAACTTTTAAACTCCCATCAAGAAATGGCTTTTCGCAAATATGACAAGTTGTTGAGAGTTGGAATTCATTTTCTTGAATATCAGAAAGGGGTTCCATCTTCGCTATACATGATAAATATCGAGAATAAATAAATTTTGTGTCGTTTTCCAAAGACTGTAAAAATTTGTCACAGCAGTCAGAACCTCTGAATGACACATATTTTGAAAGTGAATTATCGAAAGAACACGCCATGTAGTAACCACATGAATAAGGTTCATGTTGAAAAGTCTTCATAATAAAAGATTTTTGGGGGTCTGGTTGTGAAGTATCTAAAGGTTTCAGTAAACTTTCAAAATCAGCATAAAATACGAAAGGCACTTTGATCTGCTTATGATAATTACAAAAACTTAACATGTTTGCAGGTAAAAACTGTTGCAGCTTATTTTGAACAATATTTGTAGAAGGAAGTTTTGCATATAGCTGATCACAGTCCCTTTCAAAATGTATATTTAATTTTTCCTCAGTTGGAAAATATTGTAAACATCCATCACATATAAATTTTCTAGTTGTGTGTTTCGAAATTTGAGGTGACACTAAGGCCGACAAATTTTTTATAGTACAATAATGTAAATTTTCATTATCATCTTCTAAAAGTAGCATATTAACATGAATTTCTTTCTTGTTACCACTAAAATAAAGGGGACCTACGATCTCATATTTTCTCTTTCCATTTTCTAGATTTGATTGTAAACCATAAACATTTATCGAAATACCAGGGTTCAACATTTCAAACTTGGAAATATTATCCAATTTAACTGGAAATTCAATATTAGTAAAATTGAAGCATTCTGAGAATGTGGATATGATGTCGTAAGATAATCAGGACCTTCCGGTTTGAAAATACCTGCTACTAAAGCCCATCCGAAGCAATGTGCGTCAGAGTTCCTAACATTAATGATTGCACGTTTCCTCTTGAGAGGATGGGGAAGATCGATGAAGGACGATGCTCTTAGAGGGTTATACTCGTTGATATTAATTTCAAGACTGAGAATTCGAACCAATGCCCAACCTGTAACAAAATGCAATATAATTCCCCATAATTTTTGGAAGATTATTAACTTACCTGAATCCCTTTCTGCAAATTCAGCCATCTTGCGTAGAAGAACTTCAATAACTTCATTGATGATTTCGGAAATATTGGAACCAAAATTTATGATGATATTTTTAGTATTGAATGATTTTATGTCATAAGTATCTTTTACTTCAATTGTGAATAATGCATTCAATTCAAAGTTCACTTTCATGGTTATCAAATTGCGCAAATTAACTTGGATCAGGTGCCCTAATTTTGAATTTATTGATTTAAAAAAATCATTTAGATTGATGAAATGTTTTTCAGCATCTATCCTATATGATATGATCCTATTTTTAAAGGCTGATGCAATAGTCTTGATACCATCGCCTATCGAAGTTGCAGTATTGTCTTTATGCCTTCTTGTTTTCGAATGTGTGTATAATGAGTTTGGTAACACTTCAACATCACATGCTTCACATTTGACGATGGTAGACTCTTCAGTACGTCTTCTTTTTGATTGTTCGTTGTGAGATTTCATATGTCTCTTCAATCCCTTCGCTGATGTAAATGCAGACACGCAGTTTGGGCATTCGAAACACTTTTCTTTCTTTATTTGGAAAGAAAAAGAAAAAATAAGTATTGTGGTCGTCATTAGTTATCATAAACGATTTTTTGAGATAAACACTTTGAAATGCATATTATTAAATTTTGTACTAGTAATCGTTTATGAATATCCAGCAAGACCAACGAGGAGGAACGACCTGCTTGCCATAGTTTGTTGTGATTTTTAAATTTGTCTACAAATAATTTTGAAAAAACAACCAAATAATCACCCGCAAATCTGAAATACTCGCAAGTCCCACATAAAATATTCGTTCATAAAAATAATTATACCAAATTGTAGACTCTCGAAAACTATGCTTTAGAAACTTTCTTTATGTTCTCATTATAAAGCATATAGAGTTTGTAAAATTCTTTTCCTCCTCTGATAACAGGATCCACTCGAGAGGTGGAAGTTGCAGGGCTCTCAAGCGAATCCTTAATTGAATTTATTTTTTTGTCTTTTACAACATCTGGTTGGACATGTGGTAAGACCATTTCAACCGATGTTGCAATACCCCTTTTCTTGAAAACATCCGCTTTTCGATCATACAAGGATTTAGGCGGATCGTCTTGCGAAAAGAAAGATTCACTATTTTCCCCCTCGAATACTAGTTTTCTCTTTCTAATTGACCTTTCCAAAATTTTACCATTTTTCCTCCTACAAATATAAACCTTTTCTTCATTTGTATCATTACTGCTATCGTAAACTTGAGAGGGGCAAATTTGTGTAGCAATAATGGGAAGATTCACGGAGGTACGTGAAGTGAATTTAGACAATGGCCAATCTGAGCACCCAACCAAGTCTGACACTTGTGGGCTCATTGTCACCAAGTCAGGTTTCACTTCAGTGTCTAAGGTTTTAGTTGTTGAAAATATAGTAAAATTTTGGATGTGATCAGATGTTCTGGGGGAAGGAACTTTTATGTCATCAGAAGAGGATAATTTTGAATTTAGAATTTTGTTTTTAGCCAAAATTTAGGCTTCCCTAAATTTACGTTTTAGCCTGAATGGACGTGTATCTAATATGGGACTTAAAGATCGACAGTCAAATTCATCTTGTTCATCAGCAGTTAATTTTTCTATGGGAAGTTCAGAAGAAGGGAGAATATCAACAAATTGTTCAACTGTATCTAACTGTGATGGATAAGATTCATTGTATATTGCATGAATGTCCACACCATCTAAATCATTATTATCCAACTCCTTATTTATCAATTCTGTAGACAGTGGAACTGATAAATCAGCAGAGGATAATAATTGCGATGGGTGTAATGAATATTGTAACAATGATTCTAAATCCACACCCATCAAATCATCATCATCCAACTGCATATGTATCGATTCTTTAGACAGTGTATTCGATACATCAGCAGAGGATAATTGTAATTCGTCTAGTGTATTTTCAATCAATGGTGCAATATCACAATTTGGAAAATCAACATTATCCAAATCATTATTTATTGAGTTAACAGTCTGTAACTGCAAATTCGATGGTGATGAGTATTGTAACAATGCTTCAATATCCAAATTTTTTAAATCATCATTATCCAACTGCATCTGTATCGATTCTTTAGACAGTGTATTCGATACATCAACAGAGGGTAATTGTAATTCATTTAATGTGTTTTGAATCAATGTATCAATATCGAAATTTGAATGCTGTGACTGTGAACTAGTTGAATTAATGAACGAATTTGCAGTTTGGGACTGTGTACTTATTAAATCAATGGTTGGCAATGATGAGGATCTGTCGATGGTTTCTATCAAATGTTTAGGTGCGGTACTAGACCGTATCAACACATTTGATAAAATAATAGGCCTTAAAAGAGCATTTCTCAAAAGACTTACGGGTGCATTATTCGGTTTCTCACTAACACGTTCACAATTTGAACTACTTGACTGCGAACCACAAAATCCACTAAAATAATTCGCCGCCATTTCGTTAATTTTTCAAACACATTCACCGTATAAAAGCACAACAAACAATGACTAAATTTCAGGGTCGTTTCATTTTATAATATACCCCCCCTCCATTCAACAATGAACCATCCCCACCCATGGCGTCTGCACGAAGTCAACCAACTTACCTGTTTCAAGGTCAACCACTGTTACGGTCTACCGCAATTCCACTAATGACGTCTGCATAAAGTCAACCACCTTTGCCTATTTCAAGGTTAACCACGGTCAAGACCTACCACAATTGGGTAGGATTAGTTAGGGTTCAAAATCACGTTTTTTGCTTCGGGGAGACATGATTTTCATTGTTTTCAGGGTCAAATTTTCAAAATTTTTTCGCTCCCACCCACCCCCCCGCTCAAAAATTTTACAAGTCCCCCCCTGCGGGGGGAAAATTTTGAAAATTTGACCCTGAAAACAATGAAAATCATGTCTCCCCGAAGCAAAAAACGTGATTTTGAACCCTAACTAATCCTACCCAATTGTGGTAGGCCTTGACCGTGGTTAACCTTGAAATAGGCAGGGGGGGTAAAAAATTGATAGATAGGAAGCACGGATTCTGGCTCAATTTCGATGATTTTTACATGTTTATTCCCATAAGGATTTCTAAGGTCGATTTTAGCAAAAATGGTTATTTTCTTAACTTGTAAAATAAAACAAAAACTGGGTTTTAATAATATTTAATTTTCATAAAAATTATACAATACATTCTGTATATAATTCAACTAGAAATTTCCATTGGTTCAAAGTAATAACTATAATCATATTTATAATCATTGCTTTCATTTTTTTTATTGAGTTTTGAAAAATTCTCTTTAATGAAATCTGTAAAATGTTCTCTTATAAAATGAACATTTCTCAAAGTACAGTAACAATTATTATATTCATGAAAGACACACATTGGTAAATCTGGTGCTAATGCCGGACTTTCTGGAAGTTCAATAACGCATTTTGATGGTATATAATTCCTTATAATTTCTGTTTTTTCATGACCTTTTACGTAAACCTCACGGACATCATCAGTAAGATTTTGGAGAATGTCACGAATTTTCCATGGTTGTATAAACCCAGACTTCCATTTAATACAGTGGTGGTTTTTGGTGAGCCAAACTACCTACTTGCTTCTTATATACGTTGGGTAATTTGTCGAAATCATACGGTTCTTTGAACACAAAATGCGCAATTTGGTCATTTTTTAACAAACTAAGCTCTTTTGGAGTGAATTTTTTATTTTCTATGAAAAATCCTTGAACATCAACAATTGCGAGTCCCATTCTGTATTCACTTGACAGTTTTTGTTAGAGGGTTATATGTGAACATCCGATCACAGATTATTAGTGCATGAGCACTAGTGTTATTAGGAATTGCAGAATTAGATTCAAACTCAATTCTAAGTGCGACAGATTGTGTTTGAAATCCTGTTTTTTGCTTAGAACAATCTATAACTATAAGTGGAAAGGATTTCGTGAACTGTGTGGGAGATATATCTGTTTCTGACTTATATTCATAATAATATGCGGGTCGAAACTGTGAAAACATTTCATATAATGCGGCAGTGTGATTGTTTTTGAACGATATATTTAGGTTTTCGTAAGGATAACGTTCATTATTTAGATAAAGTCGAATATTACTGAAATCGCAGTTGTCGAATTGACTACTGTCTTTCTTCAAATCTTCTCGTCCAGTTTGAAAACCAATAATAACATATCGTGGAGATTCTAATCTTGTAGAAGTCTTAACGTTCCAGCTATGTTTCATAGTGTTTGGAAGAGATGGATAACTATGTAATTCCCAACTTCTATATGGAACAATTATATCTTTCCCTTTTTCAATAAATTTTGTCAATGCTACTTCCTCTCTGAGACCTGGCATTATATGTGGCACTTTCCACATAATTTTATGTATGACTACTTTAGCTTTCTCATCCGTAGAACACATTAAGGCACTTTGGTCATTGTTACTGCGTATCAAAATCAGCTCTTGTGCTATATTCACCATAACTTTCTTGTAGTCCTCAGCAAATCCTAGTAAATTCTGTAGCGGAATGCAAACACTAAATCGACCATCTTTAACAATATTGTTGTCATTATTTGGAAACCATCCGGCATTTTCATTTTTTAATGCTTCACTTTTATTAAATGATACCAATCCTTTCATAGTACTTGTGAGTCCTGGTTTTGTATTAACGTCTACAATATAACCATTTACCTCATATCTTATTTCACTGAATAAAAATGCAAAGCCATTATTCACAAAACGTGTATCCTTTGCTGGAGTATTATCGGCTTTTACTAATTGTCCTTCTATGTATAAATAACTTTCACTTGGTCTGGTGCATAAGTCTTCTTGAAGAGGAATTCGAATTTCATCATTATTTTCATATCGTGATGTGAATGATTCGTGAATATGATATTTGTAAGAAACAACACTTTCTTCTAGAGACACTGCCTGGTTGACATCAAACATTGTTAATTCAACAATTTAAATCCTAAAGATTTGAGGAACTTTTTGTTGGTAACAGTTAGTTGCTGGACGTATTTTCTTCTACTGAACATCTTTGAACATGTAGATTCTTTTTTATAAGGTGATGGAGAATGCACTTTTTTAAAATATATAGCCATTTTAAGTCTCTTTCCGTAGATGTAGACCTACTGTTATGGTCTCTTGTTGAAAATTGATAAGTTTACCTGTCTGGTCCACTATTTTAACTATGATATTTCTTATTGTATTCACACTGATTGGTAAAAAAATTACATGATCCGGGGATTCCACTATTTTAAAGCCAGGTGGAACGTTTGGAAAAAATTGATGAATAATATGTTGTGGTTGTCCATTTGCATAACTATTTACCGTGATATTACATTCTATTAGAATGGAATTAACAGTCATCACATCTGCAATACGGTCAGATTGGTGTTTATCAACTTTTGGTAAGAATTTACGTTCAAATCCAATCAAGGGAGCTATGCTGTTTGATTTTTTCAAATCCACATCCTCTGTACATTTAATATGTGTTTGAAGTGTGTTATTATTCGGTGTCAATTCGAATGTTATACCCTTAGTCTTCGGATCCAATTGTAATTCACGTTCGATATAATTATTAATATCTACGACTTGATAGCACCCTGTTGGAATTATTATTTCTTTTGATCCCACTTGTATACTATTACAATCTTCATCTATATTAGGAATAGAATTAAACGTTTCAAAGTTCGTTAGACCCAAAACATAATTGCCGTCTTTTAAGTCTATAGGAGGGTTGAAATCTGAAGTGAGAATTGATGATTTTAAACTCAACATAAACAACATTATAGTTCAAGTAGATCTATCTAAATAATTTTTCCATGATGAGTCCACATATATAAGAACTTTAGAGTCAACTGCCCACAATTATTAGCATTTAATTTTTGATACCTTTGAATATTATACTTTATTATGTTTTTTTTACTATCGCTTCTAAAATATCTTATTACTTCCTTTGGGGGTCTTAAGTGTCCGATACTGTCGAAGTACAATATTTTTCTTCCAGTTTTCACATAACCTGTCCAGTGTGTTCCTGGACCATCACGATCGTCATGATTGATGATTCCTGTTTCATATTCCTTAATTTTTGTGGGTAAATCATTTCTCATAAATAATCCCCTAAAAAACGGTATTTGTAACGAATTAGCAAATTTTGTGAGTTGTATGTTAGTAAGGGGTTTCCGAGGTAATTTCACTGGAATTTTTTCTGGGACCATTGATACGGACCAATATATAAACCTTTTCCTTTTGACTCCTTTCCGATAACTAATGCTCTCCTTCCAGAAACCTTTCTTCTAAATAATCCTTTCCCCTGAGACAAACTCCTTCCTCTAACAAGTCCCATTGCTTTATTATGTCGCTGTACCTCATCTATCATTTTTCTATCAGATTTTGCTTTATTTACAGCAGTTGCTATCGATGCAGCTCCGGTTCCCAATGCACCTAAAGCTCCTAAGAGAGGCAAGAGTATTGGTAAAAAACCACCACGCTTCGGAGCAACTAATATTCTTGATTTTCTTTTTCTCATAGATTTCTTTCTCCCCTTAGTACCCATACCGATTTTAGTTTTCGCTTTCATCAAAATGAATACAATGAATGCCGCTAATTTCTCTTTTAAACTAGCTTGCTTTGAATTAAGACGTTCGAAAGCTTTATTAATAAGGATATTGTCTGCCTCGTTTCTTTTTTCAAAATCTGAATACTCAGAATATATAATGTCGTGTTCTCTACAAGCTTTATCTAACTAATTTATTCCCAAGTCTCCTCGTTTCAATCTTTCCTCTAAATGAGTGCCTGGTCCACAGAATTGATAACCGGGTAAATGTAATTCCACAGGTAACTTATCAATTAATTTATTTATTAAAGAACCTCCTATCACGTTAGAGTTTGAATACTTTCTACGTTGTTTATCAGCGTAGTTCTTCATATATAGTGTCATTTGATAACCACAATATTCTTAAACAACAAAACCTATAATTAGGGTTGTTTTATCATACTACAACAATAACTCTCAACTGATAGAATTTTAATATATCCTAAAATTATATATTATTTGTGTGGTTTGATACTAGTGGAGGTAAATTGGACTTGAAATTATGAACCAAATGATAGTTTATATCCAAATTTTCAACTAAAATAATTCCTACTGAAGATGTGTATCTATCGCCGATTTCTGGTGGTCTAAATATATATGGACACATCCTTCACCTAGAGCTAAAAGTGAGGACGGGTTTCGACTTAATGTCCTTGTCCTCGAACTAAGAGTGGGAATAGGAGTGGGGGAATGTCCTTGACCCTAGACGATAGTGAGGATAGGAGTGGGATAGTGTCCTTGACCTTGAACTATGAAGGGGAGGGGGTAACGTCCTTGGTCACCAGTTTGAGTGGGGGGTGGAGTGGGGGTAATTTGGGTGGGGGACAATGAAAGTAATGGAAATAATTGGGAGTGGGGATTATAGAGAATGTATGTGCAAGGGTACAAAACCGGTTTTGGTGACCTTGACCATAGGTAACTTCCATATATGGTCAAGGTCACCAAAACCGGTTTTGTACCCTTGCACATACATTCTCTACCTACTAGCATAGATAATATCAGAGAGCCACTCGTATATCATACTAATTTTGTTGCGCTTGTTCAAATGTGTCAGAGGAAATTGCTCTACATTCTTCAGCAAAACGATATAAATACATGTCAATAATCTATGGTGCTGTACCGCAAACCAAAAATTTCAAGTACCCCTACAAAAGAAAATCTAATGGTGTGAGATCTGGTGACCAAGCTGGCCATTCTACGGAATCTCGTCACTCAGTCCCTCTGCCACGATATTCCTTTAGGAATATCATCGAACCATTCGATTATGTTATTTCTGAGTCACAGAATTCAATTGGATAGCCTTACAGAATTTCAAAAATTATAGGCATAATTGCGTTTTGTAACATTTCTAGATACAATTTACCGGTTAAGTTACCATTTAGAGCAGTGAAATGTCTAGATCGCCCATCCAGGGCGCTCTTCTCTCCTGGGAATGCCAGAATACCACAAAGCAACTTGTTAGAAGCAAATGGTGATTCTTGTATGGGTGCTAGGGCACTGTGAGAGCCCGATGAACTTGCGCAAATGGCCTCCATGTCAACACCTGCTGGACCAGAACCATTCTGCAAACTTGGAAAAAAAACACTATTGGGCAGTGGTCCAACAATGGGAGCTAAATAAAAGAACTGCTGTTTGGAGAACTACTCCAGGACTTGCACAGGCAGAAATATTCATGCTATACCAGAAAGCTCTTGCAGATGCCACGAGCTGAGCTTCGACTAATGGTGGGACTGCTGACAGAGCAATGGCGGTTCAAATACCACTTGGCATGGGCAAGTCAGCAGCCAAAAATGCAGACTCTGTGGGAAACTGCCACAATTTTTTTTCATAATTTCGCAAAAATTTGCGCGTTGGCATTCTACAACTACTTACCATGTTTGAATAAGATTGGATTCGTATTTTTTGAGGAAATGACAACAAAATTTCAGATGGGTATAACTCCAAAACCGTTCGGTCGATTGTACCTATAAACGAAATTAAATGTTGCATTCGGATATGCAATCCGATTATGTCCAAAAGCCAACTTATCTGTCTCATTCGGATGCGTAACCTATCCTGAAAATTGCAAGTCCCTATTTCTTTCCGTTCGAAAGTTCTCGTGGCAACGGTCACCCACTCCGCTACTAAACTTACCCATGGCTACTCGGATCTCCAACAATATAAACCCGATCGTGTTCAGATTACTACAAAATATTACCATGCTGGAATTGCATCGGATTAGTATTTTTTGAGTTATTGAGAAAAAGTAACAACAAAATTTCAGATGGGAATAACTCCAAAACCGCTTGGCCGATTATGCGGTTGAACAAACACAAATGTCGCATTCGGATGCGCAACCCACCGTTAGCAATTCAAGCCTCTTTCCGTTCTGAAGTTATCGAGAAATTAATTATATTGTATAATAATTTTTTTTTAAATTTTCTGGTGATACAATCCTCAAGAAATACCATACCTCTTTGTATCATTATTCTACAACCAGCTACCAAGTTTCAATTCGATCGGATCTGTATATTGGTTGAAAACAAAATTAGGACGTCAAATGGGGTGAAATTGATTTTATGGGGGGGGGGACTTTGATAAAGAGTAATATTTCTTTAAATTAATATGAATTTTCCGCAATTATGAGCCGACAACATCCGCGTGATCGCCAGTGGAAAGATTGAAGTTCCGCCATTATTGTGCCGTGCCAGCATAGAGATAAGTACCCAGACGGCACAAACATATTGCATGAATATGCCATGCATATTCCACCGGCATATTGGCATATGCCAGGGATATTCCATATCCTCCAAAGCATATGCTACGCATATTCCATGGATATCCAAGGTCACCATGAATCATGTTCCATGAATATGCCATGCATATCCCACCGGCATATTGGCATATGCCAGGGATATTCCATATCCTCCAAGCATATGATACGCATATTCTATGGATATCCCGGGAATATGTTTTAATCTCCTAAAAGATATTCATGGCATATGCCAGGAATATATTTTCCTACTGTATAGCATATGCTTTTTGAATATGAATATCAAAAAAATTATACAGGGTGAGTCTTTAAGCCGTACATTAAATTTAACCATAAATTCCTCTCATCAAATTCAATACTTTTTTCATTCAACATCTTTTCCAAATTTGACTCAGGTAAAAAGATACAGGCTGTTGAAATTTCAAAAAAAAAATCATATCATTTTATATTGTAACTTTGACGTGTTTTTCTGGAAAATATGTATCATAGTTATAGGAAACTTCAACACCAACATTCGTTTAATTCAGAAAAAAAATGTCAAAGCTATACAAAATAGAAACTGATTTTTTTCCAAATTTCAAGAGCCTGTATCTTTTTACCTTAGCCGAATTGGGAAAAATGGTAAATGAAAAAAGAGTTTCATTTGATAAGAATCTATGGTTAACATTAATGTACAACTTTAAGACTCACCCTGAATATATTTTTTTTCTACTTCCACTATAGGTCAAATGTAGGTTAGTTATTTTGAGAAATACAAAACTAAATCAGAAAATATTTATTACAAAAAACAAAAATATTTTTTCGCAGAAAATACAAAAAAAATATTATATATAAAATTTGTATATTGCGGTAAACCCGAAAATTTTTGTCGCTACGATATTATTATCTAACCTATATCTTACAAACTAACAGAGACCGCAGAGTTTTCACTTAAGATTTGCATTCTGGAGATGTCATTAAATACATTGAAGTAAATATATCTAATTAATATTAGAGAAATTGAACAAATAATAAATTAAAACAACATCCTATTAATATTACTATGTATTTATAGCACCAATTCTTCCTCCGGGTGATTTTGTTTATATTCATTATTCCTAGAACCAACAAATATAAGAAAAAACACTTCGTCATAGAATAATTTACTCACAGTTTCAGTTGCTTTTTAGTCAGGAAAATAGCAATCCTTTCTTCTACTTCCTTTTCAGTACATTGCTTCGTAAGTGGGTTTTTCCTGCATACCACTGAAAAAAGTATTAATATATTATCTCGATGTCAATGATATTTCCTCTGCTAATTATGCATATTGATTCATTTGGTGAATAGAAATTGTATTTTGTAAAGTGAAGAGGGTATTGACATTCAGTTGAAAAAAACCCTATGGCAGAGTTGTTCTAAATACAGATTATGGAAATACCGAAACACAAATAATATATTCAAGAACAGTTGGACAACACAGGGAATATGTTTCTCAAATATGTCAAAAACCCAATATCAAATTAGTAAAGAGAAAATGGAATTAACATAGACTACTGGATTATATTTTTACCTTTGATTAAAGTAGCCATGTGAAGAACAGAAAACTTCTTGCCCTCCAACCCAGCTTAATTGCTTCAAAATGACATCATCGACCAACTGAGGCATGCGTCTTCTGACAACATCTTTTGTGTCAGTGCCTCCAACATGGAGAAGCTTAGTCAACTGTGAATAAAATGATTTGTTTTCTATTTCTACTCTGGTATATCGATATCTACTATTGGTTTTGGAATATTGATATCTTGGGCAGTATTTTCACTCCTCGAATTCAGCATTGCCGTTATCAATTTCATATTTTGCTCGACCCTTCCATTAAATTTATGTAGCATTCTTATAATTTCAGTAGAGCCTATAAAAAACAAAATAAGGTTCAAAGTCACAAATACATAAATATACAGGGTGTTCCTAAATTGAACGTACAAATGAAAAGGGGAGATTCCTTAAGTGAGTTTAAGAAAAAAAAGTCCCATAAACATGGGGTCGCAAACGTTTCGTTTTCGAGATACAGAGTGTTGAAGTTTGAATTTTTTTCAAGTTTTTTTCTCATAGTATCTACACTTCACAAGATATTCAACTGAAATTTGGCATAGATATTACATTTGAGAGTTCTCACCACGTGACATGGCAATTTCGATAGAAGATCTACAGGGTGATATTTTTTCTGGAACACTGCCACCTGTTCTTCTGCAGAACTTTTTTTTGGTGAGCAACTGTTAATTTGAAAAAATGTAAAAAGAAGCTTTGTTCTTATACTAAACTTTTCGGTCTCTTGTAGTTTTGTCGTATCTACCAGCGATTTCGAAAAAAAAAAATTTTGAACGATTCTCTCGAAATTCTCGTAACTATGATAGGAAGGCCAGTTTGTAATCTGTGGTGAATGAATTCAGTGCCAGTTTTGACACATCAAATTATTGAACGTTTGTTTTTTTAAAAAGTGAAGGTGGTTGCATTTGTGGCTATTTATTTTTTTGAATGTAGTTAGACTACTATTTTCATTACGATTTTTATGACTGTCACAACAATATTTGATCAGAAATTAGAACCTCTAAACATTTCAATATCAAAACATGCCGAATTTCACGAATTCCGAAATGACTGATATGCATTTCATGTATGGTCTTGCAAATGGAAATGCAAGAGAAGCTAGGCGTCTTTACATGGAACGCTATCCCAATAGAGTGATACCAAATCATCGAATGTTCTCTGATATTCATAGGCGTCTTTCAGAAGCTGGATCTTTTTCCACGAAAAGAATTAATGCTAGGAGACCACGCAGTGTGAGAACACCACAACTCGAAGAGGCAGTTATGAACGAAATAGAACAACATCCAAGAACCAGTACAAGAAAAATTAGTGTACTTTTGAATGCAAGTCATCAAGTTGTTTGGCGGATCTTGCGGGATTCTCTGCTATATCCTTATCACATTCAGAGGGTGCAAGCTCTTCTGCCTCGAGATTTTCATCCGAGGGTTAGTTTTTGTCAGTGGTACCTCAGTAGACTATTGATGAATCCTTATTTTGATAGCCAAATTCTATTCACTGATGAAGCCTGCTTCTCAAGGACTTCAATTATCAATTTTCATAATGAACACGTATGGGCTGAGGAGAATCCACATGGATATGTAGAAACCCATTTCCAAGAGCAATTTTCACTAAATGTGTGGGGTGGTAATATTGGTGATGATTTGATTGGTCCTTTCTTCTTGCCAGGTCGACTAACAGGTCAATCACACAGACATTTTTTAGAAAACGATTTGCCCTTGTTATTGGAAGATATACCTCTTATGCTACGATGAGAAATGTGGTTCATGCATGACGGTGCTCCTTCTCATTTTTCAGTTTTGGCAAGGGAGTATTTGGACGAAAATTATGAAAACAAGTGGATTGGACGGGGGGTCATCAGTCATGGCCCACCAGATCCCCAGACTTAAATAATTTAGATTTCTTTTTATGGGGCCACCTGAAATCTCTAGTACACTCGATACCCGTGAACACCGTAGAAGAACTGAGAAATCGTATAATAGGCGCATTTGATACAGTTAGGAATACTCCGGGAGTGTTTGAAAGAGTTCGATCGTCTATGAGACGAAGAACAGAAGCTTGTATAAGAGTTGGGGGAGGACATTTTCAACATTTGCTGTAGTTCAGTCCTTTGCGGTTACTTAGTTTTCTTGTTATGATTTTTTTTTTAGTTTTACGTTTCTTGTTGTAATACATTTTTTGTGTTGATTATACGAGTTTATCGAATCTTTATGAATCATCGCTACAGATCAGGAAAATTTCCATAAAAACTGACACTGAATTCATTCACCACAGCTTACAAAGTGGCCTTCCCATCATAATTTGGATTTTCACGAGGATTTCGAGAAAATCGTTCAAAATTTTTTTCCTCGAAATCGCTGGTAGATACGACAAAACTACAAGAGACCGAAAAGTTTAGTATAAGAACAAAGCTTCTTTTTACATTTTTTCAAATTAACAGTTGCTCACAAAAAAAAAGTTCTGCAGAAGAACAGGTGGCAGTGTTCCAGAAAAAATATCACCCTGTAGATCTTCTATCGAAATTGCCATGTCACGTGGTGACAACTCTCAAATGTAATATCTAAGCCAAATTTCAGTTGAATATCTTGTGAAGTGTAGATACTATGAGAAAAAAACTTGAAAAAAATTCAAACTTCAACACTCTGTATCTCGAAAACGAAACGTTTGCGACCCCATGTTTATGAGACTTTTTTTTCTTAAACTCACTTAAGGAATCTCCCCTTTTCGTTTGTACGTTCAATTTAGGAACACCCTGTATAAGAGGTCTACTAACCTTTACTGGATAAACATTTCTGTTTTGCTGCAGTGGAAGTTGAAGTTCTGGAGGTAGACGCATCCGAGTTGAGGTTTTGGAATATTGTATTGCTGTATCACCTCCTTTTCTAAATTCAAGTTTCTTTGCACCACTTCTAATGCTGCTTCAGACTGTGATGAGCAGGTTGTTGTGACTGATAAGCTGAAAAAATATCTAATGTTGCTATTTGATGATATAAAAGCAAATAAATATAAATTTCATTAGAAATAGAGAATTAGAGTTTTTATACCATCAGTGGGGAAACTCGACATATAGGTAAAGCCCACAATTTAATATCTTCCTGAAAACTCAGGTGGTTACTTTGGCTAGGTCTTGAGAGACAAGTATTTCCATCTACATTACTCGGTAACTGAAGATCGTGACTGAATCCAGTAACAATTCTTCGGTTTTCTGGTAGAGTCAAGACTGGAATAGTTTCAGTAGAACAACTATTTACTGTATCAGGTATCTTCAGTCCTCTGGTCATATTCTTGCGAATCATCAATAATATTGTGCTCTTCATAGTAAACAACAACGTTTGGCCGGACAATCTTTTCACTTTGCTCAAAAAAGATTTCTTCATTATGTAGCAAAACAAAACACGGACTGCAAGTAAATAGGTACTCTGTAAAACCCTTGGTACCTTTTCACCTAGTCAAAGGTTGATATATCAGATAAATGGTATTCACCAAAAATTGAGTTATATAAATATAATACTCCTCTAAAAGCACTACTTACTTGTTAAATAACAACACAAATCCTTGTCCATATCAAATAAAGACCAGCCAACTAGAAAACAGATTTCAAAGAAAAACGATTTATATCTCAGATGATGACCACAGAACACTATATAGGATAAAGCTTCTATAGACTCTTCATATGGTCTCAGTATAAAAATAATGAAAATGAAAATATCGGTCGGTAGGTCGCGGCGATGGAACGACTACGCCCGACGGTCATCCTCGTCCAATCGAATCGTCCATAGCTCACAAAACATCTGTCGGCGGATAAAATTTAAATTGTATCTTCGTTCTAGCTAGGATACCGGAGGTCCTGTGCAGAGACAACAAAGTTGTCTCTGTCCTGGTTTCGTATCCCGCTCAAGGCATCAATTCACACAACCCAACACGGGTTGTGTGAATGTACAAAAAATATTTGAAAGAGTATTTTGAAATAAGGCAGATCTGTGTAGATATAGCCGCAGTTCCATACATATAGCGTATAAACAAATAATTTAACCTATATAAAGGCGCATTTTGTTGTTATACATTGTCATAATTAAAAGTCTAACGTTACTAAATGCTCCATTTTTGGCTGCGAAGCTTCAACTAAGAATTTTCCCAGCTGGTTTTCTAACGAAATTTTTCAAATTGATAGTACAAAAAGTATTACGTATCTATAAAGAAATGTGGAATGAAAATGCTTTTTGAATATTCATAGGATATTCGAATGCTCAAATTTCAGTTTGATATGCCGTTTGAATATGCCAGTCATATTCAAGGAGAATATCTGTGGAATATTCGTGGAAGTATATTCCAGGAATATGCCTTATGGATATAAGATAATGGCATATTCATGGAATATTCCAGGGATATTGCAATATCTATTGGAAAATAGGATATTGTAGGCATAGTCCAGGAATATTGGGTGCCGTCTGGGTAGTTGCCTTATGTTTTTGTATACAGTGCGCGTCAAAATTATGGAACAAATTCATTCTCTCAGAAGAAAAATATTTGGCAACAAAATTCTGAAATAGGTCAATTTTTGTTTCACTGTTACCAAATTTTTATGCATTTTTGAAGGATTTTTGTTGCACCCTGTGCCATCCCCATCAACCCTATAAATTTTTTGAATAGGGAAAGTGGGTCCTGTGGTACTTTTTTGGCAAGGTCTTTATATCTTCTGTACAGGCGTTCAGACGTTTTCAAGAAAACATTTTTCTTTTTTGAAAAATAGTTAGTTCAAAGAGGTTTTCAGTATGTGCACTTTGTCATGGCTCATTTACTTTGAGACGATGGTACCTGATGAAATTTGTTACCGAATGAAAGTCGACTAGTTTTATTCATGCACAACTTTCAACCCCTTTCAACCCGCTCACGTGAAAAATT
Source organism: Halyzia sedecimguttata (assembly GCA_937662695.2). Lineage (NCBI taxonomy): Eukaryota > Metazoa > Arthropoda > Insecta > Coleoptera > Coccinellidae > Halyzia > Halyzia sedecimguttata. The sequence continues at coordinate 55,240,854 of OW569417.2, read as the reverse complement.
AGGATGTGTGAAACACTGCGCTTCAGTTATGATCTTAAGTAGGTATGTTATTAGTACGTTTCTACTGAAGTTGAAACTTTTCGATAAAATGTTTCAATTCGAAGAAAAATTTCTGACAACCCAATATCATCAATGTTATGAGTGTGTAACCAGGAACAACCATGTAGAGATTTGAAATTCGAAGTAATAATAGTAATTTACGTAACAAGTCCGGAAAATAGGGTTTTTTTGGACGAATAGACAAAATTCTAGGACGAGCGTAAGCGAGTCCTGGAAGTCTATGAGTCCAAAAAAACCTTTTTCGGGCGTGTTGCGTACAATATTTTTTCGGCAACCGTGTTTTTCTAGACTATTCGAAGGTTTTCGACCGATTCGGTTCGAAATTCAAATTCGATTTGACATTTCTAATCTCTCGTTCTGACCGAAAACGTCGACCGTGAAGGAGCCGCGTTAAAATTCGCCACAGAAATACGTGAAACGTCAGAAGTTCGTCGATTTTCGCCGAAAAGTCACATTTTCCTATCGTTCTTCCGGGAAAACGAAAGAGTGAATCGAAAAAAGGGCTCAGCTACGGACTAATTTCGAATCTCGTCTTCGCGTTCCCGCAAATACCGTCGTTCCGAACGAGGTTTTCATAATGTATTTACAATGACCAAAACGACGTGATTCTTCCCGGCCTAGTCCGGGAAGTACGTACTTCCCGGACTAGGCCGGGAAATGCTTCTTTCTCAAAGAAAAAGCGTCCGGGAAGTGGGCACTTCCCGGACGGTTGCCGAAAAAATTGTTTTTCATGCTCATGTGGCGTTCAAATGCGCCCGGTATCATATCATACGATGAATGTCTTACTTTCAGAAAATTTGAATTCAAGTTGCATTCAATCGTTGCTCAAATTCAGTTCATTGTTTCAAAAATCGAAAGAAATGCCTCAGTTAAATGAAAAACAGAGAAATTTTAATGATGATCGGGTGATGCGAGAGAGTCCGTACTCAACAGCAGGTTTGTGATATTTTTAACGCCAAATATGCAGAAAGACCAATCACAAGGTCAACGGTCAGTAAAATTGAAAGTAATTTCACGCAGCACGGACATGTTAGACATATTCCAAATGCCGGACTACCCAAAACCTCTGAAGACACAAAACTGAATGTCTTGGTGGAAATGGAAGAAAATCCTCAAAGTACTTCACGACAGTTAGCGGAACATAATAACATTTCTCAGAAGATATCACTCGTATAAAATTCAGCTACATCATGAAATAAACGAAGATGATCATGATCGACGGAATCAGTTTTGTGAAATTATGCAAGATGCGTTGAACCAGAAGCCGCAATTTATCAAAAAACTTGTTTTTTCGGATGAAGCCACGTTTTCTCTGCATGGAACAGTGAACCTACAAAATTGCAGGTTTTGGAGCCAAGAAAATCCGCATTGGATGATGGGAGCTCTGGTATCCTTGACGGCAGAATAATCGGGCCTTTTTTTTTCGATGGAAACCTCAACGGTGCAATGTATTTAAAATTGCTCCGGAATGAGCTTTTACCCGCTCTTGCCGAAATTTTTCCGAATGAAAAATTATAACTATACGGTACTTGGTTGCACGGTGCACGTTTGTTGTTCTTAGCAGATTCACTTTGAGATTTATATTGTATAGAGCGAAATTTATTACAGAGTTGTGTGTTGGTATTTTCGTGTGCTGAATTGTGCTCCATACGCAATTTTTCATTTTCCGAAGTATTTCCTGAGTTTTTGAGTATATTTCATTCGAATGCTCATCGGATGTTTATTTCCTTAGAGGCGAAAATCGCAAGTCTCTCGTTGTAACACAGAATCGGCGCGCAGATTGTATGAGTTGATTTGTGAATTGTTTCCCACTTCTCTCAGCGATCACCGCTTCGACATTTGTCTTACTTTTCGTTCGGTGCGGTGCAGACTGCACACTGCACATTGAGTGTACCGGAGGTTGACGCTGGTTAGGTGCATGATCCATTTATTACAATAGCTACTTACATCGCCTAACTTAATCAAAAATTCCTACCCATAACCTTCTTTTTTGAATCCGTGGCCCTCCTAATCTGTTGAAGTCTCTCGTATAGGCCCACGAGAGTGAAAAGTCAACCTTACCACCAGTCCTCATAAACAAAGATTTTTACGCATTTGTTGCTATATAACCGAAGAAAGACACAATGCCACCTAATTGTCCAGTTTGTTCGAAATCAAACGAAGATGATGATCAGATTCAGTGTTCAGGGCTATCCTCTAAAGAACTTGCATTCATCAAGGACTCTAACTCCAAATGGAATTGCACAAGTTGTGAATCTCGCAAACGCTTGTTGCGCAGCAATTCCCAAACATCTTCTGGTAGTGATAAGCCTATAACTATGGAGCATTTTTCGCTTCTTATGAGTAAGATTTCATCTATGGCCGATGATATGAAGTCTATCAAAGAGGACCAGTCTTCTATATTTGGGGAACTTGCAAAATGTGGAGCCACACTTGAAAACCACTCTCAGACACTTAATGTCCATCGAATTGCAATCTCTGATTGTGAAAGTAAAATAGATCTCCTGGAGGGTTCACATGCTACTTTAGTGTCCAACGTTGAATCTATCATTGATGATGTCCACGCAATTAAAAGAAATTTTGAAAGTAATGTCCTGGCATCCGTTTCTGCGGCTACTCCCGGTGTGCCTTCTGTCCAGGTGGAGTCATCGGAAATTATCGATCGTGTTAAACGATCTTTCAACGTTATTCTGAAGAATGTACCCGAGCCAGAATGCTCAGATGTTGATATTAATCTGGCCATCGATATTTTGAAGAAGATTGATTCTGACTCCGAAACTTTTGCTGTCAGGGCATCTCGGCTTGGCAAAACGAGATCAACTCGTCCACGTATGTTGAAAGTGACGTTCTCTAATACAGATATCGTTGCAAGCCTGCTGCGTAAAAAGAAGAATCTGATCAGTTTCCCCGAATGTGAACACATTATTCTGGTAGATGACAAGACTCCTGGGCAGATCGCAGAATTGAATGAGCTTCGTGAACTGTTGAAGTCTAGGGAATCCGCTGGGGAAAAGAATCTTACTATTAAATATGTGAACGGCGCTCCTCTTATTGTAAGCAAGATTAAAAATGTCGGTTCAAAAAACTGAATGGTCGACTCTCCGAATGGAGCGTCGTATATTCTAACGCGCAGTCCTTATGTTCAAAATATCGAGAACTACTTGCGTTTACTCGTTTATACAATCCCTCTTTCATTTTAATCAGCGAAACTTGGCTTCAACCAAACATACTTGATTCGGTGGTACATATCCCAGGCTATCGACTGTTCATTTATGTGAGACGAGAGGTTGCTTGTGCCTCCAACATTCGGGTTTCTCGTATTCATACTCCCGGCATTGACAACCTTTTCCTTAATATTAGTTTGAATGGGTTTTCGATAGTTATTGGTTGCATATACCGTCCTCGTCCTTGTGCCTACGATTCTTTTTTTATTGACCATTTGACCCAACTCTCAGACGGCGATAATTGTGTAATAGCTGGTGACTTCAACCTTCCAGACTTTGTTTGGCCAATTATCGATCTGCCTTCACCTTTGTCGCCCTTGTTACCTTTTGCCAGATTGGTGCAAGATTCTAATTTTGAACAACTCATTCACGAGCCAACCAGATATCGTCAAAACCAAGTTCCCTCATTATTGGACCTTCTTTTAGTTAATGTCGATAATGTCGAATATCTTCCCCCTTTCGGCAAATCAGACCACCTCACCATCAAAACTAAAATTCAATTTTGCGTTCCTCCAACTAAGAATATGATCAAGTGAACTGTACAAATCATTAACTATGAGAGACTAAATGTTGACCTGTCTAGTATTGATTGGAATGAGCGACTCCCACGTAATGGCGTGGAGGATAATATGTGGAGTGTGTTTTCTGATGTCCTGGACTCTGCTATACAGGCTAATACTTCTGAGAGGCAGATTTCCACCAGTCCTACAAAACCTTGGGTCGATGACAGCCTGTGTAGAATGATACGTCATAAACGGAGACTGTGGCAGCGATACGCAAGACATAGGAAACCTGATGATTATGTGGCCCATCGATTATATTCTAATATCCTGTCCGAATGTATCAGCCATGCAAAACGATGTTACGAAGCAGGAATTGCCTCTTCAAAAAACAGGAAGAAGTTCCACAAATACGTGCGGTCTTCTTTGAACGCTAAAGTGTCAATTCCATTGGTCAGAAAACCTTCTGGAGCAGTCTGCGATGACTGTCAGGAGTCGGCTGAGGTGCTGGCTGATTCATTTTCCGCCTCATTCACGATTGAACCAGATGGACCAGTTCCAGCCATGAAGTGTCCGCGCTGTATATATGATCTCTGCGATATTTCTTTCCCTGTCGATCTTGTGGAAAAGGAATTGAGGGTGTTGAGGGCAGCATCTTCTCCTGGACTGGATGGGTTTTCGCCAAGAATATTTAAGGACTGCTCCGGTTCCCTTTCTGCTCCTCTCGCAAGGATATTCGAGGAGACTTTTCGATCTCATTCCCTGCCATCTTCGTGGTTAAAAGCTTCAGTGACACCCATATTCAAGAAAGGCGATAAACTGTCCCCAATCAACTACCAACCAATCAGTCTGACTTCAGTTGCTTCTAAGATCTGTGAGAGAGTGATATTGGACCGCATGTTGGCGTTTCTTTGCGAAAATGATGTTATTCCGAGAGGGCAACATGGCTTCATACCAGGTGGATCTGTACTCACAGATTTATTACAGTGTGTCAATGATTGGACGAGATCCTTCGATGCCGGAGCCTCCACCGATGTAATCTACTTGGACTTCTCCAAAGCATTTGATCGAGTTCCTCTAAAAAGACTCCTCACCAAACTCGATCATTTTGGAATCAGAGGTAACCTTCTGTTATGGATCGAGGCCTTTCTCAGTAACAGAGAATTTTGCGTACGTGTGTCTGACGGTACTTCTATCCTCAGGCCAGTTGTCAGTGGTGTTCCTCAGGGCTCGGTACTAGGACCTGTTCTATTTATTTTGTACACCGCCGATTTACCTGTCCTACTAAAATCCTCATGTTCTCAGTTCGCGGATGACACCAAGCTCTACAGCGACGCTGTCACGAATTCAGCTATTTTACAGCGTGATCTGGATACAGTATCCCAATGGTGTTATGACTGGTCCCTACCGCTGAATCTGGATAAGTGTGTTGTATTGCATATGGGGAAGGGGAATACGAGGAACCTGTATACGTTGGGAGGACATCCATTGACAACCTCCGATCACCATAGCGATTTAGGATTGATAGTATCGGATGATCTTACCTGGTCCAGACATGTTCAGAAGGTAACAGATAGGGCGAAGAGGGTCAAGTTTATGGTTTCCAAGTCCTTTTTTCACTGTGACCCAGATGTTTGCTGCAAAATCTACACATCAATTATTCGCCCTATTCTGGAATTTGCAGGACCAGTGTGGTGTCCTATTCTTAAGGGTGATATGGACAAGTTGGAGGCAGTTCAGAGATCATCAACCCGTATTCCATATGGCTTTAGTCGACCAAGCTACGATGAACGGCTCAGAATATTTGGCTTGAGTACCTTCAAGGATAGACGAGTGAGGGGAGACCTGATTGTCACTTATAGAGCCCTACATAACACATTTGGATCAGACTTGTCATCGTTGTTTAGACGTAACACTAACCGTTTGAGGGGACATCAGTTCAAGCTTCAAAAGGAATCCTTCAGGACCACTCCTCGTCAGACCTTCTTATCCAACCGAGTTTTCGATGCCTGGAACCGTTTGCCCGCAGAGATCGTCGGTGCATCGACAGTGAACACCTTCAAAAACAAATATGATGACTATTTGAAACGAACCATTGTGCCGCCGGTTTTGTGATTCACTCGTGTTTATATCTTGCTTCTGTTGCTTTGTTCTCTCTTCCTTTCTTTGTTATATCTGCTTTATTTTCACTTTGTTTTCTATACTGTCAACTAATTACCAAATTGATATTTTTAAATTTTAGAGCTAGTTATAGGCTTAGCCTCAGCTCCAAACTGTCCTATAATAATAATAATAATAATAATAATGAAAATGACCCAAACATGCCAAATTGAACCTGGTTTCAACAGGATGGAGCACCTGCGCACTATGCAGGTCCTGTGCGCGAAGAAGATACAAAGACCTTGCCAAAAAAGTGCCACATGACCCACTTTCCCTATTCAAAAAATTTAGAGGGTTGATGGGGATGGCACAGGGTACAACAAAAATACTTCAAAATGCATAAAAATTTGGTAAAAGTGAAACAAAAATTGACCTATTTCAGGATTTTGTTGACAAATATTTTTCTTCTGAGAAAATAAATTTGTTCTATAATTTTGACCCGCACTGTATATTCTATTAGTTATACGTGAAATTGAAGGTAAAGTCACACTGTTCAAAATTATGAAGGATTTCATGAGCATTTTAACTTCTGCGCATATGTTCTGGGGAACATCGCGTTATTATTTTGCCCAAATGCCTGTAATTTTCGAATTTTTCGCCGAAAATGGTCTCAAACGATTGGGTTCGACTCCCTGATCAAGAATTCGAGGTCAAATTTGATTCTGTCCGGCTGGCCGTTGCCACTATAATTTGAGAACGGAAAGAGATAGCGACTTGAAATTTTCAGGGTAGGTGGCGCATTTCAGTAGGACGGACAAGTTCGTTAATGGGCATAATGGCCCAATGGTTTCCGAGTAATAATTTTGTCTACAACCAATACTAATACTATCGAATTGAAACTTGGTGAATAGTTGTAAAATATAAACCTAAGAACGTTCGTGAAATTTAGTGGAAATCGTACCGCTATAAAATTTTTAAAAAATTATTAAAGAATGGTATTCACCTCATGATAGAGATAACTACTTGAAATTTTCAGGTAAGGTTGAGAATCTGAATGCACCAAATAAGTATGTCTATATGCATAATCCGCAAAACGGTTTTGGAGTTATACCGATCTGAAATTTGGTTCTTATTTCCTCTGTAACTCTAAAAATACAAATCCGATCCAATTCAAATATGGTTGTAAGTTGTAGAATGCCAAGGCAAAAATTCTTACAAAATTTCGTGAGGATCGCGGCAATAGAAAATTTTTAAAAAATCATTGAAAACAAATTGGTTCAAGCACTGACGTGAAGTCAGAAGCTTTCGCTTTTCGTATGTTCTCTTGTCCATTCTCCTTTATTGGACCATGGTAAATTCAATTTACAGTGTCCAATTCAGGAGAACAGACAATATAATTCACCATGGTAAATTCGATTAGGAGTGTCCAATACAGAAGAATGGACAAGAGAACATACGCGCAAAAGCTTCTGACTTCTCGTCAGTGCTTGAATCAATTTTGTTTACAATATCGGTTATTTACGATGGAGTGATTTCTACATATCCTCAGCAAATTTGAAATTCGACAGAAAATACGTTCGGTTGAAACTTATCAAGGGACATCATATGGGGGGGTTCACTTTGATAACACTTCTAGGGTCACATTGATAGTTCCCAAAGTCACCCCGTAAAACAATAACATTTTTGCTATTTTCCATTGTTTGTTGGTATAGATCAACGAATCTTTTAAATTTCAGGTCTGTTCCATTCGAAAGGTTGATGTTCCGCCATTATTGTGTCGACATTCAAAATTGTTCCGAACGACACGTTTACGATGAGCTTGGAGGACATCATAGTCATTTTAGAAATTCCAGCATCGGGAACTTCTGGAAAGCTAGGAACAAAATATCTGTTTTCGAAACCAGTTGATGTTTTGGAACGTTAAATGTTGTTCATTAGGTTTTGTACTTTTTCGGTGCATTTTAGTTGATTTCAAACATGTTATTTTATCTTGTAACCAAAGAAAATGCCAAATTTCAGTTTTGTTATTTTTATAGGAAATATATTTCAATTTTGATAACAAACAATTATTTAAAATATTTTTTATACCCTAAATGTCTTCATTAGGCATAGTGCGAATTCTTATTTTATTTTCAAAACAATACTGTATGTATTTTGAGTTTAATTCACGATTAATTAAAAATAACTATCAATTTCACCCCATTTGACCGGTAGGTACTTGGAAACCGTTCTGCCGATTATACCCATTAACAAACTCGTTCGTCGTATTTGAAAAGGCCACCTACGTTGAAAGCTTAAAGTCGCTAACTATTTCCGTTCAAAAGTTATCGTGGCAAGGGCCAGATGGAAGGACGGACAGAATCAAATTTGACCTTGGATTCTTCATCAGTGAGTTGAACCTAATCGTTTGAGACCATTATCGACAAAAAATCGAATATTACGGACATTTGGATAAAATAATGGCACGCTGTTCCCCAGAACATGCGCGCAAAGAACCCTAGAGCTCGCTCTGAGTATAATGATTACAAAGCTTACCACACCCCACATTCGTAGATCCATCAACTGTATCATAAGTCTATCAGATACGCCAGGGCGCATCCTATTCCTCACGACGTAACTCGATATTACTTCTCGACAACTTTTCCTCCTAAAGATTGAGATTTCGCGGTAAGTGGTCTTAAAGGTTGTTCTACACGGCCCACTCATAAGCAGCAGCAGCATGTAATTATGTCGCTGCAGGTTCTATTTCATCACTTTCAAAGACGTAACGAATATACGAGGTCGTTAGAGTGGTCCGTAAATGAGAAGGGCATCTTCACGAAGGAAGCTTTTTGGACGTGAGATAGTGGAAGCCTGTAGTATCTTTATGGAAAGAGAATTAATGTTTGGAATCATTCGACTATTTCATACCTTACTATACAGTTGCTGTACCGAAAACGGACGAATGAATATCGGGTTTCCACTTCCAAACAACAAAAATATAAAAAGCACTGACGTGAAGTCAGAACAGCACACTTTTTAACGTTGACAAAGTTTAATTGAATTATGAGTGCTTCAAACTTAGTGCATAGAGCAATCCGGAGGTCAAGTCAGGACGGTAGTGGCCACCATTCACTGTCGGGTCAAAAGATAAGAGTGCTGTGGCTAAGCTGGCATAAGAATACAATAACACCGTAGACACAGAACACAACTGACTATCCCTCTCTTTGTGTTCCGTGTCGACTTCGTCACTGTATCCTTACGCCAGCTCAGGCACAGCACTGTTAACTTTTGACCCGACAGTGAAAGGTGGAAACTTCCGTCTGATTAGATATCCGGCTCGCTCTATCCAGTATGGAAATCTGGTATCTGATAATGCACGTTTATATTTGGCTCCAAGTTATTCTGCTAGTTTCGGTGCTCGAATTGCAAAATAAAATTTGTGAAGTGTTTCTGTGGTGACTGGATGAATGGTTGCTTCAATTGTTTGAAGCGCAACAATATCTGCACGCAAGTTTTCTTTCATTTTAATTAATGCCCAGGACTTTTCCGATTTTCCGATCGACACGTCTCACTCTTATCAGTGACACAGGTGTTAGTTGTTGAATGCCGGTACATTGTAAAGGGTACCATACATTTCCGGACTCATTTACTTCAATTTGTGTGGACTTGACTGTAGGTTTGAGTTTGTTCGGGATTGGGTGAAAACTGTAAAAAATGTAAGTTGAGGCTGAACACTGTCTTTGTGAAGTGCGATGGATTGTGCGGTCAATCTTTGCATCCAGAATGTGCGGAGATTTCCGAGGAATATTGCACAGTAATTCAGAGGTCAGCCAACATAAAGTGGTTCTGCAACAGTTGCCTGTCGTATGTTCAATTCAGTATTATGAAAAATGAAGAGTTGCATCAGGTAAAGGGATGATGATGGAGAAAATAAATGTCTTGGAGAACATGGTGTGCAACAGGGGGGTAGGTGATCAGGAAAGGAGTTATGCTGCTGTGGCGGCTGGCGAAGTAGTAGTAATGAAACCTATAACGAGACAAGATTGCAAGACAACTAAGGAAGCAATCAAAAAATCATTTGATCCCACAAAATTGGAAGTTGGCATAACTGAGATGAAGGAGTTGAAGGAAGGAGGGGTACTTATTAAATGTCAAAGTAAAAAAGAAATTGAAAAAATTCGAACTGCTACTGAAAAAAAAATTGAAAAGAAATTATGAAGAATTACCTGAACATAAAAATCCAAGAGTTAAAATCGTTGGAATTGAGGACAATTATTGTAAGGACACCCTGGAAGAGATTATTGAAAAGCAAAATATATATCTGAATAAGGAGGAATGCCATTTAGATGTGAAAATAGTGAAGAAGATGAAAACTCGATATATGGCAATAATGGAATGCGATCCAGGAAGTTTCCAGTTGCTGATGAGTGGTAAACTGAGCATTGGGTGGTCAGTTTGTAGGATCTATGAGTATGTACCAGTGTTCAGATGTTTCAGGTGCGGAAATTTTGACCATAAAGCAGGGGACTGCCAAGCAGAGGAAATATGTTTGCGTTGTTCTCAAGTCAGTCATAAAACTGAAGATTGCAAAAGTGGCTTTTACAGATGTTGTAATTGTTTATTTGCCAAAGAAAAACTTAAATTGAATCTCAGTGCTGATCATAGTATATTTAGTGTCAATTGTCCTGTTTATTTGAAAAAGCTAGAGGCCAAAAGAAGAAACATCCAAATGTTACCTACCAATGCTACTGATGCTGAATAGCAATCAGTGCATGAGAATGATTTTCCTGAAAAAAACTGCTTCAAAATAATGCATCAAAATGTAAACTCTATACGTAATAAAATAGATCTTTGTGAAGTTGAGTTGGCTCGTGAACAAGTTGACATTTTCTGTCTAACTGAGCATTATCTCACAGATGATGAGTCTCAAGCAGTAAATATTGGCGGTTTTACACTGTGCAGCATCTTTTGTAGGAAAGAAGTCCTGCGGCGGTAGTGCAGTATTTTGTAGAAGTGGTTTTGTTTCCAATGTACAGGATGTGACAAGGTTCATGGAATTGTCGATTGAAGGAGTTATTGAGATATGTGGCATCAAGGTTACAACACAGAATGGTTGCTTCTTTGTTGTGTCAGTGTATAGACCTCCAAAGGGGGATATTGGATTATTCCTTAAACAACTCGAAGAGGTACAGAGTATGGCATGCTCATGTAATAGAACAGAACTTATATTATGTGGTGATCTAAATATTGATAATTTGTGTAATACAGATTTGCGTAAAAATCTTGTTGATATGTTCTCGTCATTCAATATCAGAAATTTGGCAAACTTGCCCACAAGAATTACCAGAACGTCCAAAACTGGTATGACTACATTAGTACGAATAGTGCCGATTGCGATATGCGTGGCTGTGTATTGTTCAATTGTTTGTCAGATCATTCTGCCCAGTTTGTAACATTAAATATTGTAAAACCAGAGACGAATTATGTAACTTACCAAAGATTATATAATGCTGGAACTCATGAGACCTTTAGGAATTATCTTGGGCAGGAAACATGGTGTGAAGTTTATGAGTGCACGGGAATAAATGAAGTATCCTCATGCTTTATTGGAATTATAAAATATTATATTAATTTGTCATTTCCCCTAAGAAAATTTGTCGTCAAAAATCAATCGCGGATAAAGCCTTGGATTACGCGCGGCATTCACATGTCAGTAGGTAAACTACCGGGGTCCTAGGACATTTCAAGGCCACCAAAACCATGGTAGTTCCTGGTACACTTCAAGGTCACCCAAATGGAACCTAACCCAAGTGGGTAGGCAACCAAAAATTAATGTAGTAAACGTGTGACGTCATTGCAGGTGACCTTGGGCTGGTAGATCAGGCCTAGCCAGGCTTGCGCAGGTTAATTTTGCGAGAGAAGTGAAAACATTTTTTTTTCGGACTTAGAAAAATTTCGAGAATTTCGGACTTAGAAAAATTTCGTAAAGTTCGGACTTAGAAAAATTTCGACAAGTTCGGACTTAGAAAAATTTCGTAGGTTAATTTTGCGAGAGAAGTGAAAAAAATTTTTTTTTCGGACTTGAAAAAATTTCGAAAATTTCGGACTTACAAAAATTTCAACAAGTTCGGATTTCAAATCGAATAAAACGATGATTAATTTTGTGAGAATTTTTAGCTACTATAAACCTTAGATATCCTTATGGGAAATTACATGTTAAAATAAGTGAAATTGAACTAGAATTCTGGGAGGAAATAAAACAAGACAATTATAATATTTGTTTTTTATTGACAAGCCAATCGTATAGTAAATTAACATTTTCGAGTGCACATATGAGTTCATTCTTTACATGTAACCTACAATGATAACTTGTTGTGGATGCTTCTTTTAAGAGTTTTAGCTTGGGGCAGTCAGACATCTCTAGGATGATACATCGATCGGAGTCTTTATGTAATAGTGTTCTTAGAATCCTTACTTTCGGCAATCCTTTTACGTAAATTAAGCTTTGTGCATCAGGTAGTAGGTGGCTCTTCAAAACAGAAATTAGCATTTCTACAGGTATATAGTAATCATAGTTGGTCGTCCAATCCAAACCATGGATGTTGTTTGTTGTGTAATCTATCTGCCATTTGAAATGCTCAGATAGTAGATGAAATTGCACTGGTGTTCTTATAAAATAATGTTTCCTTTCACAAGTGTTAATATTTAGAATTGAAAGTTCCCTGATGTAAAATTCACTATCTTTGTAGTGGAACCCTTGGAAATCCACAATAAATGCCATTTTGTGCCGTCGTATGAGCTCTAGATAATCCTTACAGTCCCACTTAATGGATTATATATCACGTTTCGGTCGTGAAGAATTAAACAATAAGCACTTGTTTTGTTTGGTACCGGTTTTGCTGTTTCAATTTCAAGTCTGATATCGACTGCACCGTTCTTTATTGTCTCACTCTGATGAGTACAATCTATGACAGCTATTGGTGCTGTATGTTTGAATGAACTGGGTGTAAACGCTGGTTCAGCTTCGTTTTTATAATAGTACGCTCTTTGAAAATGCGCATACATTTCATATAATAACGACCATTGATTCTTGTCCCAATCAAGGTTAAGGTTATCATACGGATATGCGTCTGCATTCAAGAATAATTTAATATTCCTTAGATTGCAATGATCAAATAATGCCGAATCTCTGTTTAAGCTATTTTTACGATCCGTTTGGAAGGCAAAAATAACAATTCGGGGTTTTTCCATCAAGCTGCTTGATTTAACAGTCCAGGTGTGATGGGTAGTCTCTTGAAGAGTGGGTAATTGTTGAATTTCCCAATTTCTAAATGAAATGGATAAATCTCTGCTCTCCTCAACATATTTCAATAATCTTAATTTTTGCACATCGGCCACTTTAAGATGTGGCACTTTCCAATAAATTTTGTTGATTTCCACAAAGGGTTTTTCAGTTCCTGTTACTGGTTGATTAATAATCGCGTTCAAATCATTGCTGCTCCTAATCAATACCAATTCTTGACGAACATTCATAATAACCTTTTGGAAATCCTCTGCAAATCCCAGCCACAATTTAAGAGGTATACAAACGGTAAAATTACCTTTTTGATCAAGGATATCAGGTAGTCCATCTAATGCCAATCCAGCATTTTGCAAACGATCAAATTGATTCTTCGTGTAGGATAAGTAACTCTTCAATGTGCTAGTTATTCCCAAATTCCGTGTTTGATCAATCACAGTGCCTCCTATTTCATAACGAATTTCATCGAAAAGAAATGAAATTCCATTTTTTATAAATTTTATATGTGTAGTTTCAGTAGGTGGATGTTTAACATCATCACTATTTTTTAATAATTTCCCCTCAATATAAATGTAACTATATGATGGTAAAGTGTATAGATCTTGCGTTTGGATGGGTATTCTTATTTCATCACTGCACTTATATGTCGTTGAAGCATACGGTTGATGAGTATGATATTCAAAATTTGCAATAGATTCATCAATTAGAACATTTTCAGCTACATTTAAATTTAGGAAACTCATTTTGTCTTCACTTTAAAACCCAAGGACCTTAAAAATAATTTATTTGTCGCTGTTAACGGTACACTGGTTTTTGTAGTACTGAACAATATATTTCTTTCAGCCCCTTTTTTATTATTTTTCATACCATTAGATTGTTGTTGTTGTTGTTGGTTGCTTGAGAAAACGTTATAATATCTCATGATCGCTCTTAGTTCACTTGTTGTAGATTTTTTTCACATGTAATCTTACTATTACCACTTCTCCGTTGAAATTGACCAAGTTACCCTCTTGGTCTGTTAGTTTTATAGCAATTTCATTGATAAATTTCGTATTTATCGGTAAATAGATAACATTAGAGGGGTTTTCAACTATCTTGGTGCCTGGTGCATTTTTTGGATAGAAGACGTGCAAAATATGTTTTTTTTCATCATTAGAATATGAGTTTTGCACTAAATTACATTCAATATTGATCGCATTCACTCTGAAAATATTGATAGGCTTGTTGGAAATATGTTTTTTATTAGCAGCTAATATTTGCGGTGTAAACCCCAAAACTTGTGCTATACTACAATTCTGTTGAAAATCAATAGGTTCCGTGCATTTCACTTCCGATCTCAGGGTGGTTCGATTCAACGAAATATTTATGGCTGGTCTATCTGTTTGACCTTTCAATGGATTATTTTCATAGTTATCAATTATATATTTTTGTAGATAGTGATTTATATCACTTATTTCATAGCAACCAGGTGGAAGAATGATTATGTTGTTTACACCAAAATGGAAACGATTATTTGTTTCATCGACATTGGGAATGCTATTGTAACTGACAAAGTTTATTAATCCGATAACATAGTCATGAGATTCACTTAACACAATTGGTGGATATATAGTGGCTTTCAATTCTGACGACTTGTCGTTTAACGTGAACGTGTAGGACATGATGATGATGCTTGCATAACACTGACCATATTTTTCATTTGAATGATAATTTATTTAATAAAAATTTTATACATAAGTGTCCACAATTATACGATGTTTTTTTTTGATATGTTTTATAATTATAGAAAATATTCAATTGTTTCTTATGCATACAATGATGTTTACAACCAGATTTAAAATATTTACAAACTTCAAGAGGTGGAGGTAGATTTCCATAACTATCAAAATATGAAATGTTATCCCTCTTTTTGCGATAGCTGACCCAATGTGTGCCCGGCCCATCAGAGTTGTCTAAATTCACAATTCCGCATTCATTTTTTCGAATTCGTTTAGGCATCTCATCTTTCATAAAGCATCCACGAAAATTAGCAATTTTTAATTCTGTAACCAAATTGCTAATATCCCGATCTGTTAGTGCTCGCTTTGGAAGTTTCATCTCTCTCTCTCTCTCTCTCTCTCTCTCTCTCTCTCTCTCTCTCTCTCTCTCTTTTTTGTTAATTGTAACGATCTGCTTCACTGTCTCGTAGAAAAAGTCCAAATCCTTTTTTGTATTTTCTCAAGCACATTCCTTTTCCCATAGCAATAGCTTCCATAGTTTTATTGTGTCGATTTGCCTCTTCGAATTGTTGTTTGGCCTGTTTAGCAGCATTAATTGAATCAATAATTTTTGCAGTCCCCCCACCTAGTGCACCTAAAGCACTCAATCCCGCAAAAATCGGAATTAATGGTAAAATACCTCCTTTTTTAGGTAACCTTATCACTTTTGTTGACTTTATTTTGGATTTGAATTTATTGGCTAATTTCTTTGCCAAAAATACCCGTGAAAATAGATCCTTAGGTTTTTTTCTTATTATATGTTTTTTTATTTCTTTCACCACTTTATTGAAAGAAACACGTTTAATCTTCTTTTTCTTCATGCTCATTCTTTTTACACCACATATACACACTCAAAGTTGAGCAGGACTGCACCCCAATTATGTAAAGCTCACATATTTATAGGTAAAATTCTTGTTCGTTTAGCACCTCCATTCTCGTCCTGATCTTCATCTGTGGTTCTTTTTCGTTTTATATAAGGTATTTCTTCATAATCTATCTTGTCATTGTCAGTATTTATTTTCAATCTTTTACTTTCAATCTCATCGTTGCTATAGACGCTTTTACGCTTTTTCACCCTCAAAATTGGTTTTCGATTTTTCTTTTTATTGGTGGTATCAGCGACAGCAGGAGCAGCATCAGCAGCAGCAGTCCTATTTGATGTCATAATTTTAATCATCGCAGGAGTAGGAATTTGATTTTGTTGTTGTTGTGAAGGTTGAGTAGGTTTGGATTTTAAAATTCTTGGTTTTAACAGTTTTATTGCCTTTTCCCCTGAATTTTCTTCTTCTACACTTAGAATGATTTCATTGCACTTTTTTCTGATGAGTAACAAATTCTTTAGGAGTTTTCGTAAAACATTTCTTTGTTGTCTCTTATTACCAATTCCCATCCCTAATTTAACTTTGCTTCGCATTATACCGCTAACACCTAATGCAGCCATCTTTTCAGTAAGCGAAGCATCAGAAGAATGATATCTTTCCATAGCTTTAGTAGCTAAAATTTCATCTGCTTTATGGCGGTGTTTTAAATCCTTCTCTTTCGAATATTTTATATCATGTTCCATGCATGCCTCATCCAATTTATTTATAGGTTTGGATCCTGACATTAAACGTTTCGATAGACGTGTTCCAGGACCACAATAATTGTACCCAGGTATATGTAATTCAAATGGCAGGGAATTTATAAGGTTGTTAACAAGTCCACCACCCGTATAAAATTTCATATTTTAACCAAAATATATATATATATACACACACACATACACAACCTTCGCTTTATAAAGAAAAGCTATAAATGATATAGTTTTAGTTATGTTAGTCATTTTTATTTGAAACATTGTTCAATATGAAAGTTCATCAACAAAAAGTTCATCTAAAAGTTCAGAATAATGATGTGTTGCAGACTGCAGGTGCTTATCATCAACATTCGAAACATGGTGATTTATTTCCCGCTACTATTAGATGTCTTATAGTAGGACCTTCAAATTGTGGGAAAACTAATGTTATGATTACACTCATTGAACATCCACATGGATTGAAATTTGAGAATATTAACTTATACTCAAAATCGGTACATCAACCGAAATACCAGTACCTCGAGCAATTATTAAAACCAATAAAAGGAATAACTTTCAACACTTTCACGACAGCTGAAAATATAGATCCACCTAATAGAGCCAAACCTAATTCTCTATTCATTTTCGATGATGTCATCTGCAACAAACAAGATGTAATGCGTGAGTTCTTCAGTATGGGAAGACATAATCATGTGGATTGTTTCTATTTAGCACAAAGTTACGCTAGAATACCAAAAAATCTAATACGAGAAAATGCTAATGTTATTATTCTTTTCAAACAAGATGAAATGAATCTAAAACATGTCTATACAGATCATATTGGTTCGATGGATTTTTCCTTTGATACATTTAAAAATATATGTTCAATGTGCTGGTCGGGGGAACCATTTAGTTTCGTTTCAATCTTTAAGGATAATGAACTAAATGGAGGTCGATATAGAAAAGGTTTTGACGAATTCATCAATATAAATACCTAAACTCTATTACTGCTTATGTTAGTTTGCCAGTTCAACAACAGGTGTTGACAAGCAGAACGTTGATAACGATGACCGAAATGAACACTTACAATAAGAGATTGAAACGACTTTTGATTCAAAAACGTAAAAATATTAAAGATAAATTACAATTACTCAAGTATGGAGAGAGAGTCAAAGAAAATGCATTTTCTCCAATAACGAAACAATTGAAGGAAATAAAAAAAAATTTGAAACATGAGGAAGACGAAAAGAATGGCAATCATGAAGAAGAATTAGAAGAAGAAGACTTAAAATGGGTGATGCCTCAATCGTCTTTATCACCGCTCACACCCATTGGGGAAACGACAGCAGGCAGCAGTAAAGACAGGACCAAGGAGACCGCTAATAATACTTCGTTTATCGATTACCTAGATCAATATCCACCCATTGCGAGGAAATATATTATGAGTCTGAATGAAAATCCTTCAAAATTCGATCGAAAATATGGTGTTCGTTTTGATCCAGAAACGGAAAAATTCTCGATTGGTAATTCACGAATGCAAATAATTGATAATGGAGATGTTATGGTAAAAAATAAAAGGTATAGAGGTACTAGAGGTTTATACGAATTAATATTTAAACGAAAACCTAAGAAATATTCTGAGGAAGACTTGCAAAATTACCATGATATAATTACTAAAACAAACGCATATAAATGTTATTATCACCCAAGCAATCAGATAGATGGTAACAATACTGTTAAATATAAAAAAATTTTTGCACCGTTAATAAAAAAAAGGGGGGTTCTATCAATTCGAGATTACATAAAAACACAGCCTATATGTTTTGGAATGATCCTAATGAATTAGTTGAACGATTGAAATTATTATTGGCATCACATGAAGCTGGAAACAGTGGTGTTATAAATGAAATCACTTCAATTGTTGAAGAATTGTACGAGGCTGGTTTGATAGTATAACGATGACATCGAGAACCGAAAAGAAGTGGCAAATTGTCACCGAGCTGTATAAGCAGGCCCGAATAAATTTTAAACGTCGTAAAACAATTGTACGTGGCTTGTGGGACTTATGCCAAGCTGATCTGATAGATATGCAACCATATGCCAAAGAAAATAACGGTTTCAAGTATATTCTAATTGTCATCAATTGTTTCTCTAAATACGTTTGGACTGAACCGCTCAAGGATAAATCAGGGAAAAATGTGTCAACTACTATGGAAACTATTTTGTTGAAGATGTTGAAATCGAAAAAAAACAACAGTTTGAAAAATTTACAAACAGACAAGGGTACAGAATTTTATAATGTTACTTTCAAAAAGCTAATGGAAAAATATTCTATTAATCATTATTCCACCTACAGTGATAAAAAAGCAGCAATTGTTGAACGTGTAATTCGAACAATTAAAGGAAAAATGTATCCTCAATCTTCCTTTCAAAATACCCACAAATGGATAGGTGGTATTTTAGCTGAAGTGGTTAAAAACTATAATAATTCTGTGCACCGCACAATCGGAATGAAACCGATCGATGTAAAAGAAACAAATGAAGATTCTCTACGTGGAATTTATAGTAATCCAAAGTCACCAATACGAAAATGTAAATTCATAAAAGGTGATCATGTAAGAATTTCCACAGCGCGGGGTGTCTTTGATAAAAAATATAATATGAATTGGTCTCCTGAAATCTTTATTATTAAAAAAAAAGTATTGAGCACACCCACAACATATATTTTGAAGGATATCAATGATAAAGAAATCAAGGGAGGATTTTATGAGGAGCAAATGCAAAAAGTGAAATATCCAGATATTTATTTGGTTGAAAAAGTTTTGAAACGTAAAGGTGGAAAAAGCCTAGTTAAATGGGTTGGATTTGACGATACACATAATCAATGGATATCAAATGACAATGTATCTTAAAGGTTACAATAAAACACCAATAATTTAATAATGATTCTTTTATTACTTCAAAGTCCCAAATGGTTAACGTTTTTTTCAAATGAAATCATGATCATCAATCTCGATTCTTGGCATTTCCCTTCTTCTTCTTTTCGACGGTTGTGATGAGGGTGGTTGTTGTGATAGGGGTGGTATTGTTTCCTCCTCCCCCGCTAATAATTGTGAATTAATTTCAAAAAGTTGTCTTTTGGCTGCTCTTCTTTGTCTCGAATCCTCCTCATTAAGCCCATTATTCACATGAGGTGTACTTTGGGTAATGGGAACTCCTGCTTCCCTCAAGGCTCTCTTCAATATCACCCCATCTGATTGTAATGGGGGTGTTTGTGAAGGTGGTGGTGGTGTTGATATACATGCTTGTGTTACTTGAGCACTCTCGATATCCTCTTCGTCGACAATATTGTACTTGTATCTTCTTATGACATCTTCCAATAACCCCAGATCTTTGTCATCCTCCAATCGTGTTTTCAGGTATTTCACAGGTAAATTACCAAATTTTTTTTTCATCGTTTTTACTTTTGGACTATATGATAGTTTTATTGTTACCTTATCATCATAAAGAGTGACTTTGGGGGCTCCATATCTTTGAACAAATGAAGGTAGTTTAAAAAAAAAATAAAAATGATTAGGGAGGAAAAAAACTTACTGAAAAATCTGCTTGCACACCACCTCTAACATTCGGGGAGTAAAATTGTCCCGATCAGTAGAGAAAACAACAATAGTACAAGGAATATTCATGTTAAAGTTTTTTTCTTATTCACGTGCACGTTCGTAGCTGGTAACTCCAATAATTATACTAGTTTTTCAAGATGAATTGAACGGAATTTATACTCTGAAATCGCTGATTGTCAAGGACAAAATGTTTAAATTTTGGGACAGAATATTTTACTGTCAATCCTTCTTCCCCTTTATTTTATATGAAAATGTAAATACATATAATTCATGTGAAATATCAATTGAAATTTGTTTGAAGTTATTCATTTTCACCAAACGAATATCCATATTAAGAATTACATATATCAATTAATTGGTGTGAATCAATTACATATTTAATAGATAGGTTTATTTCCAAAGGTCCATACTGTATTCATATTACTTTGTTAGATATTGCTTATTTAGCATTTTGCATCCTAGCGCGTGGACCTGCATCGCACATTCCTTAGATAAGATAATCTTATAAATAGAACCCTATTAGATTTTCTCGAGGAGAATTGAATAGATAATTATTTATTAGGCGTACTCTCTAAGTAAACGCTTATCGGTATGCTAATTGAGTCGGTATGCTAATTGAGCTTCGTCGGCGTTTATTTATCTCCGCGGATACATTGACCAACTTGACCATTTATTCGTCTTCTTAATTTTATCGAATGATACATTGTTTTAATATTAATGATGTACATGCAAAAATCTAGATTGTTAGGATGCAACTTTGTCTACTATTATAATCTGAATTGAATTATTGCAAATTAACAAAAATTTTGGGGCACGTGTAATTGCGATCCGAATTGGTATATAAGAAATAGATTGCGTAGGTATTCTACTTGAGGTTGTGTTTGTGCATAGAGCAGAATCGAGGTAAGCAGATTTTATTTTCTACCTGTTTAAAAAAAAAAATGTTTGGGCTGATTTTTGAGTTTCCAATTTTTCAAATGAAAATATATTTTTCAGACATAAAAGAAAAAAAACCATAAAAAAAAAGCAAAAATCCGTGAAAAAGGCAGAGAAAAAAAATGAGCGGTACAGCAACCACCCGTTTAGATAGTTTGTCGGCTGAAGCCGTTAAGACTATGGAAAGGGTGAGTAGATTAATCAAAACTAAAGAGGAATTTTTAAAATATATTACTTATTTGAAAAATATTATTTGCGTTTTGAATAGATCGATTAAAAATAAATATAATGATGCTATTGGGAATTTTGCTAGAGTTGAATCTAATCTTAGTATTTTAAAGTATTATCAACGAACATTTAGGAAAAAGTTATCAAAATTAATGGAAAAACGATGCGAAGCAAATTTAGAATGGCATGAAATTAAATCGGCATTTAATGGGCGTATATCTAGTGGTATTATTACAAATCTTGGATTCAAAGATCCTCAATTATTTTTGGAGAACGCATTTAGAAGTTTTGCAATACAAATTCGTAAGTCGTTGAAAAAATCTGTACTAAAAGTTAACACTATTTTGGCTGGTTTATTTGTGAAACCCTCTGATTTAGAGACTAACTTTAAATTTTTTTCCACAAAAAATGAAGTTATTGACGTTAGTGTAAATTTAAAAGATTGGTATAAAAACAATGTATTGTCTGTTATTTTGAATCGAATGGGTGAGTTCCAAGAACGCGATTCGGGCTGGAGTCTATATGAAATTTTGTATTTGAAATTGAACATTAATCATTTCAGTCCAATAAATGTTGGTATGTCCACTTATGTAGATTTACCAGCATTTGTGAAAAGCACGCATAGTGTAATCAATATAAAAAATAATGATCAGTACTGTTTCCTGTGGTCTATAATGGCTGCTCTTTTTCCCGTTTACGATGAATCCAAAAATAAATGTAGAGTATATTCTTACCCCGATTTTGAAGGCTTTCTTAAGTATGAAAACATTAATTTCCCAATAGAATTGAAGGATATTCCAAAATTTGAATTATTGAACGGTTTAGGAATAAATATTTTTACTATTTCGAATAACAAGGAGATTGTTCCTCTTTGTCTTACCAAGAGTCCATTTTACAAAATAATAATAAATCTCTTGATGGTGCCTTGTGAAAATTTGACAAATGAAATAGCTGAAAATAATCCTGGAACGAGTTCAATGAATTTGAAAACTAAAACATATTACCATTTTGCTCTAATAATAAATTTATCCCGTCTTTTGAGTCGTCAACTTAAAGATTCGAAAAATAGGAAATATTTCTGTGAAAGATGTTTGAATCATTTCGCTACAAATGAATCTTTGGAAAGGCATCTGGAATTATGTAGAGATTTGAATCACTGTAAAATAGTTTTACCTAAAGAAACTCATAAGATTTTAAAATTCAAAAATTTTACACATCAAATACCTATGCCTTTCGTTATTTATGCGGACATTGAAAGTCTTTTGGTTGATTATGATCTGTCCTCTTCCTCCTTTGCTCTCGATAATAAAACTATAAAGCGCAAAAAACATGAAGCCTTTAGTATAGCTTATTATTTCAAATGTGATTATGATGATTCTTTATCTAAATTCAATTTATATACAGGTTCTGATTGTATAAAATGGTTCATAAATGAATTGGAAAATCTTTCAGCATATGTTGGAGGAATTATATCGAACCCTCTTCCAATTGTAATGAACGATGAGGAGAAACAGAATTTTTATGAAGCGAAGCAATGTTATGTGTGCGATAATGAATTTTCTGTTAGTGATGGTAAAGTTCGTGATCATTGTCATTTTTCAGGAAAATATCGTGGTGCAGCTCATGAAACTTGCAATTTAAAATTGCAGATATCTAATACTATACCTGTGGTTTTCCATAACTTTTCCAATTATGATAGTCATTTTCTAATTAGAAGTCTTGCGAAAGATATTGAGGGTCCCTTGAATATTTTGCCTGTTAATAAGGAAAAATTCATTTCGTTCACAAAATACATCACTAAATATAAAATAAATTTGAGATTTATAGATTCCTTTAGATTTTTAGCCGGTAGCTTGGAAAAATTATCCTCGTATTTGGATGATGAACAAAGAACTATTGTTTCAAAATTCTCTCCTGATAAAACTCACTTTGAGTTAGTGACAAGAAAAGGTGTATTTCCATATGAGTATCTTGATAATTTTAAAAGACTAGACGATCAGGAAGTTCCATCGAAGGAAAATTTTTATAATACGCTCACTGAGGAGGCAATATCGGATGATGACTTTAATCATGCAAATAATGTATGGAAAACTTTCAAAATTCAAAATTTAAAACAATATGCTGAATTGTATCTTAAAACTGATGTTTTACTTTTGAGCGATATTTTCGAGAATTTTCGAATTAATTGCATGAAATATTATAATTTAGATGCACTCCATTATTTTACAACACCAGGATTGGCCTTTGATGCGATGTTAAAACTTACAAAAATTGAATTGGAATTACTCACTGACATTGAAATGATTAATTTTATTGAAAAAGGCATTAGAGGAGGAGTGTCGCAATGTTCGAGGCGTTATGCGAAATCCAACAATAAATACATGTGTGTTGATGAATACAAGTCTGATGAGCCTATTTCGTATTTAATGTATTTTGATGTGGTGAATTTATATGGAGCTGCCATGACAAAGGCATTACCATTTTCTGATTTTCAATGGGTGCAGATAGGGTCTAATGAAATAGGCACTATCTTAAACACACCAGATGATGCTGAATTTGGTTATGTTTTAGAAGTGGACTTGGAATATCCGAAATCATTATATGAAAAACATAAAGATCTTCCGTTATGTCCGCATCATCTGCCACCACCTGTATCTGATAATGATACAACTAAATTATTATTGACTTTATACAATAAAAAAAAATATATTATTCATTACCAAAATTTGAAAC
This sequence comes from Halyzia sedecimguttata, assembly GCA_937662695.2. NCBI lineage: Eukaryota > Metazoa > Arthropoda > Insecta > Coleoptera > Coccinellidae > Halyzia > Halyzia sedecimguttata. The sequence continues at coordinate 55,216,859 of OW569417.2, read as the reverse complement.
AGGCTATTAAATTGGGGTTGAAGCTAGAGAAAGTTCATCGGTGTTTGAAATTTGCTCAAAAACCTTGGATGAAATCGTACATCGATTTTAACACAGAGTTGCGTAAAGCCAGTAAAAACGAATTTGAACGTAACCACTTCAAATTGATGAACAATGCGCCATTTGGAAAAACAATAGAAAATGTTAGAAGTTATAGAGATATAAAGCTAGTAACACATTATGAAGGAAGATATGGTGCTAATTACTACATATCACAAGGGAACTTTAGTAGCATTACTATTATCGATGAAGATATTGTACTAATAGAAATGAAAAGGTTAACCATAAATATGAATAAACCAATTTTCATCGGTATGTGTATTTTAGATATTTCGAAAACATTTTTGTATGATTTTCATTATGAATACATTAAAGCTAAATTTAACGACAATGCAAAATTATTGTACACAGATACTGATAGCCTTATTTATCAGATTTTCACAGATGACATTTACCAACATATAAGGCAGGATATTGATAAATTTGATACCTCCGATTATCCTGAGAATAATATTTTTAATATTCCTAGGCGGAATAAAAAAGTAGTTGGTTTAATGAAGGATGAAAATAATGGTTGCATCATGAGTGAATTTATCGGGTTGAGGTCGAAGATGTACACGTATAAAGTTTGCGAAATTGAAAAAAAAAAGAACAGAATATTAATTATGCTGATAACCATGAACTTATTGAGCTTTTGAAAACAATTAAAAAAGTAAAAGGAGTAAAGTATGCTGCTATAAAAAATTATATAACCTTTCAGGATTTTTATAAAACACTTTTCGAACAATCAACATTTTCAATAATTCAGAACAGTATAATTGCGAAAAATCATGAGATTTTCTCAATTCAACAAGAAAAGGTTGGTTTAAGTTTTGATGATGATAAAAGAATTGTATTGGAGGATAAAATATCAACGGTACCATGGGGGTATTTTGATTAATTCCTATCTTTATATATTTTGATTGATCTACACAGCCTCTCTCGGTGAAAATGCTGTATCGTTGTTTCTCAAAAAAAAAAAAAAAAAACTAAAACAAAATATAAAATTTCATTACCAGAATGAATAATCTACCTACTGGAGCAGAGCTGCGGCGGTGCCCAATAGCCGCGTGGGAGCTTGAGGTACTTTTCCATGTACTGGAAAAACCTGGAGACTTAACACTCCAGGACCTGAGACGGCTGGTGGCACTGGCCAATATTCCAGGTCATTGGAAAGCCTGGCTTATTCAGCAGTATTATCTAACGCATTGTGCTGTAATGTGTCAGGACAACTAGATTAGGTTTTATATTTATCTTTAGGTTAATATTATATCTATTTAATAAGTTAAGAAATTGATGTTTAACCCGAAGTAGTAGTAGTGCCATTAGGCGGTATTTTATTTAAGAAAAAGTAATCGATGAACTACCAGTTTCATTTCGGTCTGTCCACTGTTTCATTTGATACAGAATTTCTCAAAGATCAACATGCCTGTGCCCGTTAAATACGTCTGTCCTATATGTAAAGGTGAATCTGAACAATACTATGCACCTTGTATTCGTTGTTTTTTTCAATTACTAGACAAAAAACTGTATGGAGTAAAACATAGATGTAGTTGTTGTCGATTAATGTGGCAAGAGCAGTGAAGATGTGTCTTGAAAGTATGGATCACATGGACTTTGAACAACGACTTCTCACGTTTAAGAAGAAATTTTGGACCGGTGCTGCAAATCCTATCGATTTGGCTAGAGCTGGTCTGTATTTCACCGGTGAAGGAGACATTTGCCGTTGTGTTTATTGTTCAGTGCAAATTCATAATTGGAAGAAGGAGGATAGTGCTTTGGAGGATCATTATAAGTATTCCAAAGATTGTGCATTTGGTCAGATGTTGTGGAAATATTCCAGGACTACGCGTAACGAATATCATCACCCCCACAAAATACTACTACTACTACTACTACTACTACTACTACTACTACTACCACTTCTACTACTACAAAAAAATGAATTTAGTAATCCTTTACTCGCTTATTGGAAATATCTTATATGTTCATTTCCAACCTAAAGTGATAAAGGCTCAAATATGTACTAATAAAAATAAACTATGTGATAATATGGTTGTATGCAGGCTAAACAATGATCTACCTGTATTTAAATATTACTTTAAAAATGATGATGATTATGATGTCTATAACATACATACTTTCAAAATAATTTATACTTTTTCAAATCGAAGTTGTAAAGAATCTGATTGGCTAAACGTGCCTCCTTCTGAACCAAAAGAACATCACTCTTCTATAAAGATACTTATAATTTTGTTATTTTGCTTAATATGTATGCTCGTATCCATACTTACCTTTTTATTAAGAAATACTTTATTTCCTAAAATAACTACTTGTATATAACATAATACTTATCGATAATCTTCCTAATACATATATATTTTTTTTTTAACATGAATGCAGCCTCAGAATCTTCCCTATGTACTCTGTTACGAGCTGTTTCCTTTCTTCCTTTATAGGCAGAACCTTTTTTTTTCCCTGAAATCTTCAATCGGGATCTTAAACTCTTCATAGTATCATTACTGTGCCTCCCTTTTGTACTCTTATTCTTGTGTCGTTGGTCGCTGTCACTTATACTGGCACATTTCTACCTCCTGTCAAGTACGTTACCTGAACTAACTACTTGCGTATAATATAATTCTGTGAATGCAGCCTCAGAATCTCCCCTATTTAATATATGCATTAATCATTTGTTCTAGCACATTTCTACCTCAGGTCAAGTACGTTACCTAAACTAACTGCTTGTGTATAATATATACAATTTGTAATCTTTTTTTTTGTTAATATATTTACATACAACCCATTTGTACTTATAAACCAGTTTGTTGTACTACCATTTGTAATTTAAGAATTCTTATTACCTGACAAGTTCGTACTTGTATATTACACAATATCCATGGTTTGGATTGGACCACCAACTATGATTACTATATACCTGTAGAAATCATGTAAAGAATGAACTCACATATGCACTCGAAAATGTAAATATACTATACGATTGGCTTGTCAATAAAAAACAAATATTATAATTGTCTTCGTTTATTTCCTCCCAGAATTCTAGTTCAAGTTCACTTATTTCAACATGTAATTTCCCATAAGGATATCTAAGGTTTATAGTAGCTAAAATTGTTCCTTTCAAAGTTTTTCCAAGTCCAACATAAAGAATTTTCAAAAATATATTTTTTTTTCACAATTCTCACAAAATTAATCATCGTTTTATTCGATTTGAAATCCGAACTTGTCGAAATTTTTCCAAGTCCGAACTTAACGAAATTTTTTTAAGTCTGGAATTTTTTTAAGTTCGAAAAAAATTTTTTTTCACTTCTCTCGCAAAATTAACCTACGAAATTTTTTTAAGTTCGAACTTGTTGAAATTTTTCTAAGTCCGAACTTTACGAAATTTTTCTAAGTCCGAAATTCTCGAAATTTTTTTAAGTCCGAAAAAAAATTTTTTTCACTTCTCTCGCAAAATTAACCTGCGCAAGCCTGGCTAGGCCTGATCTACCAGCCCAAGGTCACCTGCAATGACGTCACACGTTTACTACATTAATTTTTGGTTGCCTACCCACTTGGGTTAGGTTCCATTTGGGTGACCTTGAAGTGTACCAGGAACTACCATGGTTTTGGTGGCCTTGAAATGTCCTAGGACCCCGGTAGTTTACCTACTCATGTCGGCCCGAAACTTGAGACTGGTATAAAATTTTGTTAGGTAGTAATTATGATGAAACCATCTTGAAGTATTATAAAAGATATAAAAAAATCTATCGAAAAGTCATTTCTGAGGCAAAAAAACTACATAACATAAAAACGTTCATGGAATCGGATAATACATCCAAAATAACATGGAAAATAATCAAGGATAATATTGGCAACAAAATGAATAATAATCGTAGAATCAATAAAACCATTCAACATAATGAAGAAGTTGATGACCCCGTTGAAATCGCTAATAGCTTCAATCGTCATTTTTCTGGTGTAGCTAAAGTTCTGGGACAGAGATTGCCGGATGTTCAGCCTGGTTGTTCGTTGGCATACTGTCTGCTATTTCACACCATGTTTTTGACGCCGATAATTGAGCAGGATTTAATAGATGTCATAAGAAATCTGAAAAATTCTAATTCTGTTGGAGTGGATGAAATATCTACTGGAATGCTTAAAAATTGTGTTCAATTCATAGTTGGACCACTAACGTTTTTGATAAATATGGTACTAACAGAGGGTGTATTCCCAGAACCGTTAAAAGCTGCGAAAATCATTCCCATGTACAAAAAAGGAAAAAAAGAAGACATTCAGAATTATCGACCAATTGCATTGCTCTCTATATTGTCAAAGATAGTGGAAAGAATAATTTTCAACAAAATAGTGAAGTTTCTAAATAAGTACAATGTATTGCATGCAGCACAGCATGGCTTTCTCAAGGGTAGATCCACTACATCGGCTATTTATCAGTTTGTTAACAAGATATACCTTAATTTAGACAAGTAAATGAAGACCTTGGGTCTATTTATGGATTTGAGTAAAGCTTTCGACCTTGTAGATCGCGACCTTTTGCTGGATAAGTTGAATGCTTATGGCTTAAGCGGTAAATTCGGGGAACTGCTGAGAAGCTACTTATCTGGCAGAACACAGATCGTGGATATAAATGGAATTTACTCTGAAGTTTTACCAACAGATATAGGTGTACCCCAGGGGTCTGTGCTGGGTCCTTTGCTGGTTTTGGTTTTTATGAACGATCTCCCTATCGTGGATGACCAGCAGAAACTTGTTATGTTTGTTGATGATAACAGTTTCATTTGTTCAAAAAAAACTGAAGAAGAAATGTTGGTATACGCACAATATATACTGAATAAATTCGTAAGATGGTTTCCTGAGAACAAGCTTTTCATAAACAAGCAGAAAACTGTGTTCATTTACTTTACTCCGCGGAACAAATCATCATCGGAAAGTAGCTTGTTGAAGAGTCAGGGAAGTAGCATTCATCAGGTAGACAGGGTTAAATTTCTGGGACTACATTTGGAAAGTAGCCTAAGTTGGGAGGGAAATATTGACACTCTATGCGGGTCATTGTCAGCATCCTGTTTTGCAATTTATAACCTGAAGAAATTGACTAACAGACAAGTCATGTTATCGTTTTACTATGCGTATTTTTGCTCTAGAGTAAAGTACGGCATAATTTTTTGGGGTCGTTCTTCTTTTGCTGTCTTTTTCGATTGCAGAAGAGAGCATTGAGGACAATTGTTGGCGCTCGGAGATATGCATCATGTGCGGGTATATTCAGAGAGCTGAAAATTCTAACAGTGCCTGTCTATTCATTATTGAGGTCACACTGTTTGTGCGACAAAATCCACATAATTTTGTAGCTAACAACGCTCATCATGATTACTCTACAAGGTATGGGGACCGATATGCTTTTCCACTGCACAACCTATCCACAACAGAAAGCAATCCAAGCTATGTTGGTATTCATTTGTTCAACAAATTACCTGCTGGTCTGAGAAATATTGAGGATATAAAATTGTATAAGAGAAAATTGAATGATTTTTTTTATTGAAAAATGTTACTATAACGTGGATAGCTACTTGACGGATCATATTTAGTTTTCCTTGTATACAAATGTATGTATCTGCATATGTAAGGCTTTATTTGTATGTTTGCATATTCATTTCGATAGTTCTATAGTTGTGTTTTGTTCATTCTATTGTATTGCTGGACCTGACGTGTCCTATGCCATTGTATATGGTCTCTTGGATTAATAAACTTAACTTTACTTTACTTTACTTTATTAAGTTAGAATCACTCATAATTCAATTCAAATTTGTTAACGGGAACAAGCGGGCCAAAGGGTAGTGGCCTCACGTCAGTGCTTTTTTATTTATTTACAATATATCACTCCACAGTTCTGTTCATTACTACAGTCTGGTCTACGCCATTTAGTGTTACCGTAGGTCGAAATAAAAAAAAATATTGCGGTTAAGAGACCTCCATCTTATAGATCATCCAAATATAGTTATTTGTGAATTCGTCCAAAAGAAAAGAGGATCCAAAAGTTGGCTTAGCATCATACCTCCATGATCTCTCAATGGCATTCACTTGCATTCTAGCACAAACAATATCATAAACAGCCAGCTTAGTTATGCGCATGCGCAGTTCACTCATCACCCGTAGTGCAAAGTGAATTTCAAAGTTGGCCCCAGGGTCACGGTATGTACACTCTAACTCGGAAACAAAGCTATTTCCCCAAACTGACTTTTCGCGCACATTATTGTCATGAATTTTCTTTCAAAACCTCATAATATCGGCTTAGCACCAGACCCATGACCGCTAGACGTAAACCACTACCAAAGTAACCCATACAACCCAAAAACAGGCACTTCTCTACGCATGCGCAATCCACTTATGTCTGAGTTCTCTCAAAATCACACACCTCGTATAAAAGTCCGGTTCTCCGAAACAAGTGGTTCACGAGATATCACAGCTCCAATCCACGCATGCGCGGACTCTCTCAAGGAAAATCTATGGAGGAATAGCATCTTCCACCTAAAAAACCCCACTCCTCCCAGACTATAACTCAACAGCTAAATAAATTCTCGACTGCTCATTCGCATAAAGAAAAATGCCCGAAGGGGGCAGAATAGATTTTAAAATTAGCATAAGGACCACGTTATGTACACGCCACCTCGGACTCTACGCTATTTACTCGAATCTGGCATGCCCATTCACAGAACTGACATGAGGTGGTAGTATGGCCCTCCAGTTCCTCCCCAGTCGCTCAAGCTTCAAACTATTTTGCATTTAATTTTGAAAAACAATTTATAATTCCTAAAACAGATGTGATTTACGTGAAAATAACTGAAAAAATTGGCCCATTTTTGGAAGTTCTAGATTAATAAATTAATTTTGAGGCTTCTAGAAGTCTGTTTTCTATGAAATTTTGCATGCCCTAAGAGTTCAGTATTGGTCACCGAAATTCCAAAATTAGACTTCGATATTTAGTTCCAGAATTTCAAGCAAAATATTTCGCAAAATAGTTTTTGAATTTTTTCTAGTCATGCGATCCTCACGAGATTTTTTTTTTCAGTTTGTAGCTATCCGATCGATTCAGAACTAAGCGTGAATATAAGAGTCCTAATTTTACAACTTGTTGCTAAATTTCAGATAGATCGAGTGGTTAGTTTCGGAAATATTCAGACAAAATGCTTCCACTAAAAATGGCCATAACTCAGAAATCGCTTTGTGAATATCGCCCAATAATGACCTCGATCGTGACATTTGCGCTCCAAAACTACCCTGCAAATTTCAACTCTCTAAGTCATTTAGTTCGCTAGTTATCATGCTATCCGGACGGACGGACAGAATCGGATTTGACTGCTGATTATTCATCAATGAGTCAAACCCAATCATTTCAGACCATTTTCGAGAAAAAATACCGAAAACACAGACATCTGAGCGAAATGACATGGCTGGTAGGGATAGTTGTTTCAGCACCGAAGGTCGCAGGTTGCGACCCTATTTAAGTCATGGGTGTCTGTGTTGTATGATACGAGTACATTTTATGCGTCTGAAATTGACGGCTGCAAATATATTTTCATCGATAAAAACTGTATAATGCTCAAGTTGTACAACGTATTTTCAGACTTTCATTATTGTGACCTGAATAATACTAGAGAGCGCTTATAATAGGATTTTATTAGTAGACTCATGAAACGCACAAACTTTTATTTGTCTAACTTATACTTTGATTTTTGCGCGCATGTTGTGGGGAACATCGCGTCATTATTTTGCCCAAATGACTGTAATTTTCGATTTTTTTGCCAAGATTGGTCTCAAACGACTAGGTTCAACTCACTGATGAAGAATTTGAGGTCAAATTTGATTCTGTCCAGCCAGCTAGCCGTTGCTACGATAACTTGAGAAGGGAAAGAGATAGTGACTTGAAATTTTCAGGGTAGGTGGTGCATCCCAATACGACGGACAGGTTCGGTAATGGGCATAATCAGCCAAACGGTTTCCGAGTAATAATTTTGTTTTCAACAATTACTGATCTGATAAAATTGAAACTAGGTAAGAGGTTGTAGAATATAAACCTGAGGACGTTTGTATAATTTTGTGAGAATCCTATGGCTGGAAAATTTTATAAAAAATTGTTAAAAAATATTATTTATGTTATGATAACCTGAGAACGGAAAGAGATAGTGACTTGAAATTTTCAGGTTAGGTTAAGCATCTAAATGCGACATTTGAGTTCGTTTATAGGCATAATCGGCAAACTGGCTTTGGAGTTATCCCCATCTGAAATTTGGTTGTTATTTCCTCAATAACTCGAAAAATCCAAAACCAATCCAATTCAAGCATGGTTATTAGTATAGCATGTTTCTGTGTCCATGTCATCTAGGTATAGGGAGATCAGTACTTGTTAAGAATTTAGTATGATGTAGTCTGATGAAGTCGCTGTGTCGACGAAACGCGTCACAATATTAAATAAATTAGTGTAAATCGTATATGATTTTTTTTTTAAAACAAGTTTTCGGAGTATTTTCCGGATAGTTCCTATCTACTCTTTCGATCCAACTAAACATCTAATTTTACTAATATGTACTCAAAGTTTTGTATGGATAGGAAACTAGGAACAAAAAAATTGGTTCCAGACCTGTGGACAGGAGCTTTCTGGCACTCTTGTTCAAACAGACAAATTATATCTCCGAAAGTATTGGTTTCTCAAAGTTGGGAATTAAATCAATGGATTCTTATGATAGAACTGAATCATAAAGGAAATTCAATTCAAATGATAGTTTATTTATCAAAATTAAATGAACAATCTAAGAATGAGGACTGCATCAAGGATGAAATCAAATTAAAATAGCTGAAATGAATTCAATTCTCTCTTATAGAACATGATTACATGTACGAGTATGAACATAGATCATATAATAATTCATGAATAGAATAATTATAGCATTCTGTGAAAACATAGAAGTACGATTCATTATTGAAAAGCAATCATTGAAGGATACTGTGGGAGGTATACTCATTATTGAATGGTTTTTTCTGATGGGTTTTCTCTCCCAAACTCTGAAAAATATCTACAATATAAAAATTAATTATTTTGTGATTTGCTTCTGCGTAAGAAACAAGATATTTGTCAGAAGCAATCAATTGAACAATGTTGCCTAACAAACAACAACGAAACAACATCAACGAAGAAACAACTAATAATTAATTTTTATTTTATAGATATTTTTCAGAGTTTGGGAGAGAAAACCCAGAAAAAAACTTTTCAATAATCATTATTGAAATTTCGAAAGTATCTCTGAAAGTATTAGCAGTTTAGAGTTGAAAATGATATCAATGGATTTTTATGGTGAAACTACATCTTAAAAAAAAATTGAATTTGAAATATGTAAGTTAAATAAATTTTTTTTTCGTTACTCCGAAACCATCCGGCCTATTTTACCCAGTAACGAACTCAACCGAGATATTTATCTCTCAAATCTACTCTGGATATTTCAACTGCCTAGCTCATTCTGTTCGAGATTTATTGTAGAAACAAAATTTAAAATTATTATTTTTTTTTTTGACACTTTACGGCTACCCGATCAATGCAAAACTTCGCATGCGTATAAAGCTCATTATTCTACAATCTGATGATGAGTTTCAGATAGATCGGGTGATCGGTTTCGGAAATACTCTTAAAAAATGTTTTTACTAAAAACGGCCATAACTCCGAAACCGCTTGGTGGATTTCGCCAGTTAAACAACTCGTTCGAGATATTTATGCTATAAACCTACCCTAAAAAACTCCTTTCGTTCGAGAGTTATCGTGTTAACGGTCGGCCGGACGGCCGGACAGAATCGATTTCAACCACGGATTCTTGATCAGTGAGTCGAACCAAATCGTTTGAGACCATTTTCGGCCAAAAAATCGAAAATTACAGACATTTGGGCAAATTGATAAGCACTCTGTTCGGAGGAACAAGAGCGCCAAAAACAAATATCCGAATTTCTTTCGATACTGATTGGCCCATTTGAAATTTTCTCAAATAACGATTTACTTCTGTAGTGTACGGTGTTACGAATCAGTGAAAAACATTGATTATTAAATGCGCTGCTGACATCGCACGTGTTTTTTGAATTTTTCTATTGAATAATATATGGTTGATTATTAATAGTATCTTCGAAGTTAAAGGTTATACGGAATTAAAACCGTTATATTTCTTAGGCTCATTTGTTATCAAGTGTAATTCCATTTTACTCACCTCATCATAATATATTCATTACGATATTAATAATCATTTCCCCCTATTTTAGGAATAGCAAGAGTCTCTATAGTAGTAATAATTTTCTCTAGTTAAAAAATAGGCACATCACTGTCGTGCTTGTTCAAATTCATAACCCATCCTGGTACTGAACTAGCACAAAGTTGCTCGTCTTCCATGAAAAAACAATAATTTGTCCAATATTTCCAATAATATAGATCCGATCGATTTTTGGCGTTATTGTTCCTCGGAACAGAGTGTTTATCAATTTGCCCAATTGTCTGCAGTTTTCGAATTTTTCGAAGAAAATGGTCCTAAACGGTTTGGTTCGATTCACTGATCGTTCGTGGTCAAAAACGATTCTGTCCGGTTGGTTCGGCTGGTAACACGATAAATCCCGAAAGGAATGAGGTAGAAAGTTGAAATTTTCAGAGTAGATTTGCGATATAAATATCTTGGCTAAGTTCGTTATTGGTCAACATCAGCCATCGAAATTTTCTTTTCTTATATTACAAATTTCAAGTTCAATTTTTTTAAGATGCAGTTTCATCATTAGAATCCATTGATATCATTTTCAACTCTATGAAGCTAATAATTTTGGAGATATGATTTCTCAAAATTTCAATATAAATACTAAACATCGGCCATCGAAATTTTCTTTTCTTATATTACAAATTTCAAGTTCAATTTTTTTAAGATGCAGTTTCATCATTAGAATCCATTGATATCATTTTCAACTCTATGAAGCTAATAATTTTGGAGATATGATTTCTCAAAATTTCAATATAAATACTAATTCTTTGATTTCATAGAATTTTGTAATGAAAAATTAACGTCCGGATTTTTATCTATGAATTTTATATGTTCTGTGTTCATATATGGCATCTTATCTAGCGACTTAGACCATAGAAAGTCTACAGATAAATGAGACATGTCATATTTATTTTTGGTTCTATTCAAAATTCGTTAGTCATGACATACAAAGTATGCTTGAATGCAAAATGACCAATGAAATAACCTCAGCCTTCATAGAATTATGAGGATTATAGGATATTACAGTTTTTGGGTGATAATATAATGCCCTTGGATAATCCATATAATAACTTTGGTAAGTTAATCAACTCAGTTCAGAATATGTCCAGTAAAAATAAAACTGGAATATCGGCAAAGTTTCAATTTATATAATATAATTTTCAGAGTAGATTTGAGGAATGACTATCTCGGATAAGTTTGTTGTTGGGTAGAATCAGTCTGGTGGTTTCAGACTAATAATTTTTGGCACTCTTGTTTCTTTTAAATGACACATTATTGATATAATTCCCAACTCTGAGAAACCAATACATTCGTAGATATGATTTGTGAACATTTGAACAAGAGCACCAAAGCCCCTATCCTCAGGGCTTTCCCACTTTTTTCAATTCGTAGAGGCAAAATTTCTGCATTTCGATTATTTTTCCTGAGAATTAATATCAGTCCAGTCGAGAAGCTGCTGTGTATTTAACACGCCATTATTACATTCACCTGTATGGTTGTTTGTAAACGACTTCATTGAATGCCATTTTGACCCACTTAAGACGATCAGATTTTATTTAAATATTTCTTGAGCCAATGGAAATACAATAATTTGATAAGAGTATCCCATTATCCTTACAGGGATCGCCAGGATTAATAATTTCGGTAGGGATTTCATGTTACAAGCACCTTCGCCATTTTGCAATTCATATAAGGTGTAGTAAAAAGAAATGCATTATTTTTGCATGAAATTGAAAGCCTTAATTTCCATAGTTAGAATGATCAAATACGTGGCGTTTTGTTCGATAACTTGTTTCCAGTTTGGCAAAAAATTGAGACAGTAGATTTTCACAAGCCTCTGTTGAAGCGAGTTTTTCACCAACAAAATTGTTCGCCATGGACAGGAACATATGTTAATCACTTGGTGGTAGGTCTGGATTATAAGGTAGATGCATAATAACCTTCCAACCAAGCTTCCAGAGCTTCTGGTGAGTCAGAATCGATGTATGTGGCCTGGCGTTTTCCTGATAGAACACCATTCCTCTCCTATTGGCCAAAGCAGGCCGATTCTGGGCGATTGCTTCCTTCAGACGGTCCAAGTGTTGACAGTACAGTTGCGAATTAACAGTTGTGCCATAGGGGAGCAGCTCAAAGTAGATAATTACCTGCCAATCCCACCAAACACACAGTATAACCTTCCTTGCCGTCAATCCTAGCTTGGGCACCGCCAGTTGAGTCGATTTTGTTATATGATTCAGCAGCATTTCGCAGATCGAAAGTCAGTCAATCGGACTTACACAATGTGAGATACACATAACTAAAGCCATCTATTGTAGAAATAATGGATTTCTTTTCACTACACCTTATATATACGAAATTGTTCTCTCAGGAATTATTTGAAAATGTAGAGCTTTTGATCAAAATACGGGTAACTTCGTTAAATGTAACAAACTTAGAACCTTATAGTTAAAAAATTGGTTCAAGCACTGACGTGAAGTCAGAAGCTTTCGCGCAAAAGCTTCTGACTTCAAGTCAGTGCTTGAACCAATTTTTTTTTTCGTGATTTTTTTGAAATTTTCTAGGGGTACGGTTCTTAAAATTTTTTTTTCGTCATTTTTTTCAAATTTTCTAGGGGTACGGTTCTCACAAAATTTTAAACACGTCTTTATGTTGATTTTCTACTACTAGTTACCAAGCTTCAATTCGATCGAATATTGATTTTTTGAGTTATCAAGGAAATAATATTCCAGGTGGGTATAACTCGGAAACCGTTAGACCGATTATGCCTAAAATCTAACTCAACTCTCCCTTTCGGATACGCAACCTACCCTGAAAATTGCAAGTCCCTATCTCCTTTCATTCAAAAGTTATCGAGGCAACGGTCACCCATCTACTGAACTCACACAAGAATGCTCGAATCTCCAACAATATTTAACCAATCGTATTAAAACTTGAAAATTGGCGGAAGAGTTAGGTTATGAAGGCTCTTGCAAAATTTCAGCAATTTCAAACGATTAGTTACTGATATATAGAATTTTTTTTTTCAATGATTTATTAAAAATTTTCTACAAATGCTATCCTCACCAAATTTTGCAAACATTTCCGTGTTCGCATTCTACAACTAATAACCATGTTTGAATTCAATCGGTTCAGTATTTTTTGAGTTAATGAGGAACAAAAAACCACAAAATTTCAGATGGCTATAACTCTAAAACCGTTTGGCCGATAATGCTCATAATCAAACTGAAATGTGGCGTTCTGGTGCGCATCCTAACCTGAGAACTTCAAGCCGCTATCTCTTTCCGTTCTCAAGTTATCGTGACAAAAAAATATTTTTTAATAATTTTTTAATAATTTTCTAGCCATACGATTCGCACAAAATTTCACAAACGTGCTTAGATTCATATTCTACAACTACTCACCAAGTTTCAATTTGATCGGATTCATATTGGTTGAAAACAAAATTATTATTCGGAAACCACCAAGCCGATTATGCCCATTAACGAACTTGTTCGTCGTATTGGGATGCGCCACCCACCCTGAAAATTTCAAGTCGCTAGCTCTTTTCGTTCCCAAATTATCGTGGCAACGGCCAGACGGCCGTACGGCCGGACGGCCGGCCGGACAGAATTAAATTTGACATCGAATTCTTCATTGGGGAGTCGAACTTAATCGTTTGAGACCATTTTCGTCAAAAAATTCGAAAGTTACAGACATTTGAGCAAAGTGATAACGCGATGTTCCCCAGAACATACGCGCAAAAAGAGCTCCACTGAATGGTAGTAAAGTATTTTACTCACAATCGATTCGTAGTCGATGGATTTCTAACCTTCAGAACAGTCAGGAAGCGAATCATTACATACTTCATTCTTTCCCCGCTAGCAAATCTCACTTTACCGGCTAGCAAATGTTACTTTACCGGATAGCTTGTGTCACTTTACCTGCTAGCATGGAAACAAATCAGAATTAACTCGCACCAATTAATATACGCTTCCTACGTATTTACATACCTTCCCCTGCTTTTCACAGGAATAAGGTCTACGGATGCTTCTTCTGCAGCTAATCGAAGTTCTGGTGGTGTGCATTCAAATTCGCAGTCGGACGTTTTTCGTTAATATTGTCAAAAATTAAATTGTGAGAAATGACCCAACTGTCAGATCCAATCTATGGTTGAACCAACTATCTCTTTATGTTGCTGAGCAACGGACTCGCAGATTGCTAAAAAATAATTCGTGATATCATCGGCAACACCGCAAAACCAAGTAACTACAAAAACCAACATTTTCAGAAGCCAATAAAAACTTCACAATTTTGGATTGATGAAATAGATTAAATTCAAAATAGTTACAAACCACTTGGTATTGATTATCTCAGTGTATGTATACTATTTGGAAAGAATTTGTATACCCGTCCCCACAAATACAATCAAATAATTACCGCCGAAATCTCATTTTTGAATTTTTGTCAGTTACTTGGTTTTGCGGTGTCGCCGACGATATTATAATAAAAAAAAATTGGTTCAAGCACTGACGTGAAGTCAGGAGCTTTTGCGCGTATGTCCTAATGTCTATTTGATTAAGAGTGTCCAATACAGGAGAATGGACATTAGAACATACGCGCAAAAGCTCCTGACTTCACGTCAGTGCTTGAACCAATTTACCTTCGTAATTGTTTTGAAATTTTCTAGGGGTACGGTTCTTACAAATTTTTTTTTCGTCATTTTTTTCAAATTTTCTAGGGGTAGGGTTCTTCAAAAAATTTTAAACACGTCTTTATGTTGATTTTCTACAAATAGTTACCATGCTTCAATTCGATCGAATCTTCATTTTTTTTAGTTAGCGAGGAAATAATATTCCAGGTGGTTATAACTCGGAAACCATCAAACCGATTATGACCAAAAACGAACTTAACTCTCCCTCGGATACGCAACCTACCCTGAAAATTGCAAGTCCCTATCTCCTTTTGTTCGCAAGTTATCGAGGCAACGGTCACCCATCTACTGAACTCACACAAGGCTGCTCGAATCTGCAACAATATTTAACCGATCCTGTTAAAACTTGAAACTTGGCAGTAGAGTTGGGTTCTAAAGGCTCTTGCAAAATTTCAGCAATTTCAGACGAATAGTTATTGATATATAGAATTTTTTTTTTAATTTTCAATGATTTCTTGAAAATTTTCTACAAGTACTATCCTCACGAAATTTTGCAAGAATTTTCGCGTTGGCATTCTACAATCAATAACCATATTTCAATTCAATCGGTTTAGTATTTTTTGAATTAATGAGGAGAAAAAAACAACCAAATTTCAGATGGCTATAACTCTAAAACCGTTCGGCCGATTATGCTTATAAACAAACTCAAATGTCATGTTCAGATGAATATCCTAACCTGAAAACTTCAAGCCGCTATCTCTTTCCGTTCTCAAGTTATCGTGACCACAAAAATATCTTTTAATGATTTCTCAATAATTTTCTAGCCATACGATTCACCCAAAATTTCACAAACGTGCTTAGGTTCATATTCTACAACTACTAAACAAGTTTCAATTCGATAGAAATCATATTGGTTGAAAACAAAATTATTACTCGGAAACCATTAGGCCGATTATGCCCATTAACGAACTCGTCCGTCGTATTGGGATGCGCCACCTACCCTGAAAATTTCAAGTCGCTAGCTCTTTCCGTTCTCAAGTTATCGTGGCAACGGCCGGACGGCCGGCCAGACAGAATCAAATTTGACCTCGAATTTTTCATTGGGGAGTCGAACCAAATCGTTAGAGACCATTTTCATCAAAAAATTCGAAAGTTACAGACATTTGGTCCAAATGATAACGCGATGTTCCTCAGAACATACGCGCAATTAATACAAGCGAGGAGGACCCTCATAATTATCAGCAACATTTTACTATTAATGTGATAGATTGTGAGTAAAATAGTATACAAACCTTGGAGTAAATCATTCCATCCACACGTCTGCAGCATAACCCTCGCGTTCTCAAGTTATCGTGGCAACGGCCGGACGGCCGGCCGGACAGAATCAAATTTGACCTCAAATTTTTCATTGGGGAGTCGAACCAAATCGTTAGAGACCATTTTCATCAAAAAATTCGAAAGTTACAGACATTTGGTCAAAATTATAACGCGATGTTCCTCAGAACATACGCGCAATTAATACAAGCAAGGAGGACTCTCATAACTATCAGCAACATTTTACTATTAATGTGATAGATTGTGAGTAAAATAGTATACAAACCTTGGAGAAAATCATTCCATCCACGCGTATGCAGCATAACCCTCGCGTGTAAAATAATTTGATTGCTTGATTATCTATCGGTGATGAATCGAACTGAACACGAGAAAATAAATAATAGTTCAAAAACCTTAAAAACATGCTCTAATGATAAATCGAACTAAAAAGTATAAAATTATGTTTGAGATTTTAAATAAAACGATGGACGAAAAATGTGAGTATTATTTAGAGAAAAGCGTGGGGTGCTCAATAATATCAGTTCTTGAAAATAATCTAAGAAATCCAAAAGTGTGCTATCCATAAAATAAAAAAAGATCATGCATAAAAAATATGACACAGTGCACCCCACGCTTTTCTCTAAATAATTCTTAAATTTTTCATCCATAATTTTGTTTAAATACTCAAAAACCATTTTATATTTTTTAGTTCGATTAATTATTAGAGCGTGTTTTTTCAGGTTCTTTAAACTATTATTTTCCATGGTGAGATAAAGTTTTTCGTATAATTCATTTGGAGTCAATTGCCAGATACAATTTCTCCCCAAAGAGACTTCCAATATACCCCTATAATCTACATCCAAGAATTTGCAAAGGATGGAGTGACCAAAAGATAAGAAAATCTCACTGCTGATAAAGGAGTTAATCCAAACTGTGAAGTTCGAATCTTAATCATTCGTTAACTTCAAACCAGTAAAGTTTTGATGAACATCTTTCATTATTATCCCTTGTCCTGGGTGAACAACCTAATTTACATCTGTGTGCAGACCTTAGATAAATATCAAGATATTATTCTCCTTGTAATTAGCTCTTGCAGTGTTCGCAATCTGATGTTATAAGGTAAATAGATGGAGCTCATCTCGCAAATATAGATTCGGAGGTTTTTGACATGTAGGTGCCATGACGGGAGTAAAGTTTTCTTAATTGGCAGTGAGATCTGTGGTTTCTTCCTAATCTTTTATGAAGACAGAATTCGACGGTAGCTGGAAGCGGGTGATAGGCCAAGTAACGCATTTGCAAAATCATAGGAATTTGAAGAAAAAAGCTTCACCCTATGATGATGTTTGAATTCCCGCTACTACAAAACTAAAGGTATTTTAATTACCATATTATTTTTATATTGTATACTGAATATCGCATTATTACCATTTTTTATGCCAACTGCCCATAGACAAGATATACTAAAGATGGGCCACTCTAGCCTTATTTCGGTTCCTTGCTACACTAGCGGTGCCGGACGGGAATTATTTGAAGCGGGAAATTCAAATATATCTCCCATATATCCTCTAATCTATTATATTGCATAATTATATTCCATAACACTGCCAAACACAAAGTTGACGAATTATCGTCAACCTGGCATTTGACAATGTTTTTGGAACAATGGTTTTCGCTGTAATCGAAAGAAAACAAATGAAATCCCAAAACTCTCTTTAATAAAATTATATTCAGATTCATGAATTTAAGTTCAACATTTTATGTGAATTAATGTACATGTATATTCGAAATAGAAAGAATATCAAAATAAGAAAATTGGTTCAAGCACTGACGTGAAGTCAGAAGCTTTTGCGCGTATGTTCTATTGTCCATTCTTCTGTATTGGACACCCTTAATCGAATTTACCATGGTTAATTATGTTGTCCATTCTCCTATATTGGACACTTAATTCGAATTTACCATGGTAAATTCGAAATAAGAGTGTCCAATATAGGAGAATGGACAACATAATTAACCATGGTAAATTCGATTAAGGGTGTCCAATACAGAAGAATGGGCAATAGAACATATGCGCAAAAGCTTCTGACTTCACGTCAGTGCTCGAACCAATTTTTTTTTCGTGATTTTTTTTAAATTTTCTAGGGGTGCGGTTCTTAAATTTTTTTTTTCGTCATTTTTTTCAAATTTTCTAGGGGTACGGTTCTTACAAAATTTTAAACACGTCTTTATGCTGATTTTCTACTACTAGTCACCAAGCTTCAATTCAATCGAATCTTTATTTTTTTAGTTATCAAGGAAATAATATTCCAGGTGGATATAACTCGGAAACCATTAAACCGATTATGCCCAAAAATAAACTCAACTCTCCTTTTCGGATACGCAACCTACCCTGAAAATTACATGTCCCTATCTTCTTTCGTTCGAAAGTTATCGAGGCAACGGTCACCCATTTACTGAACTCACACAAGAATGCTCGAATCTCCAACAATATTCAACCGATTGTGTTAAAACTTGAAAATTGGCAGTAGAGTTAGGTTATGAACGCTCTTGCAAAATTTCAGCAATTTCGAACGGATAGTTACTGATATATAGAATTTTTTTTTTTATTTTCAATGATTTATTGAAAATTTTCTACAAATGCTATCCTCACCAAATTTTCCAAACATTTCCGAGTTGGCAATCTACAACTAATAACCAAATTTGAATTCAATCGGTTTAGTATTTTTCGAGTTAATGAGGAAAAAAAAACCACCAAATTTCAGAAAATTTCAGATGGCTATAACTCTAAAATCGTTTGGCCGATTATGCTCATAAACAAACTCAAATGTCGCATTCAGATGCACAACCTAACCTGAAATTTTCAAGCCGCTATATCTTTCTGTTCTTAGGTTATCGTGACAACAAAAATATTTTTTAATAATTTTTTTAAAATTTTCTAGCCTCACGATTCACCCAAAATTTCACAAACGTGCTTAGGTTCATATTCTACGACTACTCACCAAGTTTCAATTTGATCGGATTTATATTGGTTGAAAACCAAATTATTACTCGAAAACCACTGGGTCGATTATGCCCATTAACGAACTTGTCCGTCGTATTGCGATGCGCCATCCACCCTGAATATTTCAAGTCGCTAGCTCTTTTCGTTCTCAAATTATCGTGGCAACGGACGGCCGGACGGCCGGCCGGACAGAATCAAATTTGACCTCGAATTCTTCATTGGGGAGTCGAACTGAATCGTTTGAGACCAATTTCGTCAAAAAATTCGAAAGTTACAGACATTTGGGCAAAACTATAACGCGATGTTCCCCAGAACATACGCGCAAAAATACATTTGGCATGAAAATGAAATTTAGTGTGACATATTTGAAAAAACAATTATATAGCTCATGCGAGAAAAACTTTCTTCAATAAAATTATCCTTATATACCTTCAAATTTGAAGGAGCAATTCAATGTTGTCAATATTCACAATATTAATATGGGAAAAAAAAATAAATGTGAAATATAATATAAAAAAATTCGAAAATAACAGACATTTGGGCAAATTGATAAGCACTCTGTTCCGAGGAACAAGAGTGTCAAAACAGATAGCATTATATACAACGTAATGTGGAAAACATTTTCTACATGAAAATCATCCCTAATCCATACCTTTGAATATGAAAGAGCGGTTGAATGAATGGCTGCCTTAATTCCAATATTCATTTACAAGGACAAAATCCAATGTGAAGTATAGTAAAAAAAATGGATATCATTATGCACAACATAATGTGGAAATATATTCTACTCCAATATACATTTAGAAGGACAGAATCAAATTAGAAATATAATATAATAAAAAAATTGATATCATTATGCACAACATAATGTGAAAAACATTTTGTATACGTGAAAATCACCCAGTTGTTTCTCTATATATAGCCTATTTATAGCAGCTACATTTGCAAAACCTTGATCACAAATAAGTGCCACGACATGAGGCCTAACAATATCTTCAAGAAATTTGGGAAGATCATCACTTTTCATTCCACCATGATTGAAGAAATAAGCCAGGGTTGTTTGTTTCTATTTATGAAAAACTCCCCTAGCCATGAAGACCATAACCTTGTCTGCAATTTTAGAAGAACAATTTCCTGAAAGTCCAATATCTTGGAAGCCTTCAAATAAATCCTTCGCCTTGTTATATTGCAGAGAAGTCTCGATCGACATTTCATCAAACAAACAAAATGGAACAAAATTTTTGCATCTCTTCCATTCTCTCAAGCTTAAGTTTAATTGAATCCATAACGCTAGAATTGATACGTTCTGAAATCAACTGAATGCAATAATTTTAACGAAGTTTTTCTGTATGGAACCGTATGGAAAATGTTGGTGAGCAGTTGTTTCACTGAGGGCTATTTTTGAATAAAGTAAAAAAGAATTTTCTCATTTACAGTATAACGCCTTCTTTGGGTTTCAAGTTTTGAGACTGGAGAAAATGAAAGCTTGATGTGTTCATCAAGTGTCCGAAAGAATGGCATGCATAACCTAGCTCTTTGACTACTAATTTCAGGCCTTCATTCTTTTCAACAATCCTTCTTATTTTGCGGGTCAATACAGTTTAAATTTTATATATTTCCATAGCCTCTGGGGGGAGCTGGGAGAGTCTTCCTTTCCTACATCCCCTGTTCGTTTTTCCTGAAAAGAAATTATAACAATTCAATTTTATATATTCATTTTATATTAGTACATAAAATAAGTTACGTGGGGTAGCAAGCATTTGTGGTTCCACTTCGGCCACATAGTGAACTTCTTGGACATCCAGGAATATACATGCATATTCATGCAAATCATCAAGGATTTTATATCATGGATAATATCAACATATACAGGGTCTTTCACGAGGAACCTCAACCATATTTATACGGGAAACTACTGAACGTATTTTCATGAAATTCAGCACTTATGAGTACTTCACGATGCTGATGAAATCTAAAATATTTTCAAGGCATGAGCACCTCTGGTTTTTCCGGAAATGACGTCAACTTCCGTTTTTCAAATTAGAACACCATTTTTTCATTGCAGAAATAGATTCCTTAGAAAATTTCAAGTTATTTCGATGTAACATTTTTCAGTTTTGGTTGGAAAATTCTCTCTGAGCGGGAAAATTCGAAAAAAAAATCGAAAATAGAGCTCCGCTGAAACAAGAATAACTTCGAGGTTTTTGGATGGGAAATTTCCATTTTTGGGATTTTTCAAGATATGAGATTGATGTATCCACTTTAAAAATCGAAATCGCGATTTATTATACAGGGGGTGAAAAAATCGCTTTCAAAGTTAGGGATGACAAAATCGTGAAAAATCAATTTTTTCAAATTAGAACCCCATTTTTTTATGGCCGATATTGAATCTACGTTAAAAAATAATATGAGTGTATGCATCACACCCTTGCCCTAAAATGGATATTTTCTGAGTTATTCACAAAAAACTGTTTTTCGTCTTAAATTTTCAGCTATTTCTTTTCCCTTCACGCCAAAAAGATGAAATTTTCAGGAACTGTTACTTAAACCATGTTTTAGATTTTACTATCCTAATATGCAAGAGAAAAAAGTTACAGGTTGTTCCTAAATAGATGGCGAATTTTGATTCGAATTTGTATCGGAAACCTCTTTATTTCAACTAATCGGCCATCGGTTTTCTCTCCAGTGATAAATAAATAATTCCTTATGAACCATATGCAAGAACTTACCATGTTTTACATTCTTTTTTTTAATGATAGATATCATTAATTACATCTGCCAAATTCCTCTTTATTCAGTAGCATATTTTGTGTTTACTATTAATTTGGTGATAATTCGTATTAAGTTATAAAATCGATCACTATGCCTAATTTTACCAATGAAGATTATTTAAATCTCATTCTACTTCATGGAGAATGTAATAAAGTTGTAGATAGCACAATTCGATTGTTCATTGAGAGGTTTCCTGACCGACCCAGACCAACGAGAGATACCATTAACAGAACCATGACAAACTTGAGAAATGTCGGATCTTTCGTCAAGAAAACTATACACAGAGAAAAAAGTGTAGTAGAAGATGAGAACAACGAAATTACAGTTCTTGCATATTTTCGTGTGAATCCTCAAAATTCTCTCAAAGATGCCGAGATTGATCTGGGATTATCTCAATCGAGTGTTTGGAGAATATTAAAAAAACATAAAATGCACCCATATAAATTCAATAGGGTACAGCATTTGAAGGAAACTGATTTCGTCAGGAGAACAGAGTTTTAATTTTTTTTCGTGAAGGCAGGAGCTTTTGCGCGTATGTTCTATTGTCCATTCTCCAGTATTGAACACTCTTAATCGAATTTACCAATGGTGAATTCTATTGTCTGTTCTCCTGTATTGGACACTCTTAATCGAATTTACCATGGTGAATTCGAGTAAGAGTGTCCAATACAGGAGAATAGACAATAGAATTCACCATGGTAAATTCGATTAAAAGTGTCCAATACAGAAGAATGGACAATAGAACATACGCGCAAAAGCTCCTGACTTCACGTCAGTGCTTGAACCAATGTTTTTTTAGTGAAGTCAGGATAGAAAGCAATGATGAAAAAATTAACAAATTAAACATTATTGTCTAGCTTCAATTTTTCTTTAGGAGAAGAATACATAATTATTCTAGAAAAATATTACTTGAATTAATGTCATATTTAAATAATCAAAGTGAAGAATATTATAAGTTTAGTTACTAACATATTGAATGAAATTCAATTGAATTCCAGTAATATTCAATTACTTATTCATAACCAGTAAATCCCCATTGATAGATCTAAAGGTGTTGAGGTGAAACATAAAGATATATTCTCATTAGTGATAGAAAAACTGGCCTAAAATTCCTCTCTACCCATCACGAGATTAAATATCGACAAATGAGCTTCTCACCTTACAAGATCAGAAAGTGTGGTTAATTTAAAGTTAAGTTTTGAAGCCTTCAGCAAAATTTCAGCGATATCATATTAAAAATAATACCTTTCAAAAGTCCCCTATCACAAATATACTCCTCTGAAGGCACATGGATCTCTTGAAGAAGAATCGCCTTCTCTATTTCTCAAAGATATTCACTCTTGTTCATAGAAATCCTTTCAATATTAAGTTGCCTCCTCTTAAGGAGGATCTCTTTCAAATCCAGGTCTGACCGCTAATGTAGGGCTATCATCTCCCATAGATTTGTGATGAAATAACACGATTTTCCAAAGAACATACGCTCAAAAATATATCATCATGACATTCATGTTATTGAAGATTCTTTCAAAAATACGATGATTCGCATCCAGCTACCGAACTCACAAAAGGCTGCTCGGTTCTCCAACAATATGGATCCGATCGTATTCAAACTTGGAACTCTGCAGTAGAGTTAGGTTCTGAAGGCTTTTCCAAAATTTCAGTAATGCCGGACGAATAGTTTATGATATATAGAATTTTTTTCAATTGTTTTCAATAATTTTTTTGAAATTTTCTAGTTATACCATCCTCACCATATTCTGCAAGAATTTTAGCGTTGGCATTCTACAACTAATAACCATGTTTGAATTATATCGGCTCCATATTTTTCGAGTTATTGAGGAAATGACAACCAAATTTCAGATGGGTATAATTCCAAAACCGTTATGCCGATTATACCTATAGACAAATTCAAATGTCGCCTTCAGATGCACAAGCTAACCTGAAAATTTTAAGCCGCTATCTCCTTCCGTTCTCAGGTTATCGTGTCATAAATAATATTTTTAAATAATTTTTTAAAATTTTCTAGTGACACGATTTTCACAAAATTTCACAAACGTGCTTATGTTTATATTCTACAACTATTCACCAAGTTTAAATTCGATCGGATTCATTTTGATTGAAAACAAAATTATTACTCGGAAACCATTGCGCCGATTATACCCATTAACGAACTTGTCCGTCGTATTGGGATGCGCCACCTGCCCTGAAAATTTCAAGTCGCTAGCTCTTTCCGTCCTCAAGTCATCGTGGCAACGGCCGGGAGGTACCACAGAATTAAATTTCACATTTGGACAAAATGATAATGCGATGTTCCCCAAAACATACGCACAAAAAGTTGAAAAAATGGATATTTCAAATCAAAAAACCACAGTGTGTCTATGACATAAAAAGGTAAGTTTTCATAAAATTTCTGAATTTTTTTTTTGTAAAACATATAAGTACTTAAATGAAAAACCAAAATCTTCGTTATTTGAATTTTTCACATAATATTTTTATTACACACAACTTTGCTATCTAACTATTTTTCATAGTGTTCCGACCTGAATTTTCGCGCAATTAAATTGTAATTTCAAACAAGTTTACTTAGAGTGTTTCATACAAAAAGTTCGAATTTTCCGAGACAATCGACGTTTTTGTTTAAAAATGGTGACTTCCGCTCAAACCGGAAGTCGCAGTTGGCCGAGTTTTATATAATTTTTCTGTGGAATATCGCGTTATCATTATGCCCAAATCTCTGTAATTTTCGGATTTTTTGCCGAGAATGGGTGGCGCGTCCCAATAAAACGGACGAGTTCGTTAATGGGCATGATCGGCCTAACGGTTTCCCAGTAATAATTTTGTTTTTAATCATTACTAATCTGATAAAATTGAAACTTTTGTGAGTAGTTGTAGAATACCAACCTAAGGACCATTGTGAAATTTTGTCAGAAACGTATCGCTAGAAAATAAAAAAAAAATCATTAAAAAATATTATTTATGTCACGATAACCTGAGAACGGAAAGAGATAACGACTTGAAATTTACAGGTTAGGTTGTGCATCTAAATGCAACATTTGAGTTTGTTTACAGGCATAATCGGCCAAACTGTTTTGGAGTTATACCGATCTGAAATTTGGTTGTTATTTCCTCAATAACTCAAAAAATTCGAATGCGATCCAATACAAACTCGATAGTTAGATGTAAAATGCCGGTACGAACATTTTGGCAGAATTTCGTAAGTATCGTATTACTAGAAAATTTTCAAAAAATCATTGAAAATTGTTGAAGGAATTCTATATATCAGAAACTATTCGTCCGACATGGCTGAAATTTTGCGAAAGCCTTCAAAACCTAACTCTACTGACAATTTTCAAGTTTGAACACGATCGGATATACAGGGTCTTTCACGAGGAACCTCACCCATATTTATACGGGAAACTACTGAACGTATTTTCATGAAATTCAGCACTTATAAGTATTTCACGATGCTGATGAAATCTAAAATATTTTCAAGGCATGAGGACCTCCGGTTTTTGCCGGAAATGACGTCAACTTCCGTTTTTCAAATTAGAACACCATTTTTTTATTGCAGAAATAGATTCCTTAGAAAATTTCAAGTTATTTTGATGTAACATTCTTCAGTTTTGGTTGGAAAATTCTCTCTGAGCGGGAAAATTCGAAAAAAAAATCGAAAATAGAGCTCCGCTGAAACAAGAACAACTTCGAGGTTTTTGGATGGAAAATTTTCATTTTTGGGATTTTTCAAGATGTAAGATTGATGTATCCACTTTAGAAATCGAAATCGCGATTCATGATACAGGGGGTGAAAAAATCGCTTTCAAAGTTAGGGATGACAAAATCGTGAAAAATCAATTTTTTCAAATTAGAACCCCATTTTTTTATGGCAGATATTGAATCTACGTTAAAAAATAATGTGAGTGTATGCATCACACCCTCGCCCTAAAATGGATATTTTCTGAGTTATTCACAAGAAACTGTTTTTCGTCTTGAATTTTCAGCTATTTCTTTTCCCTTCACGCCAAAAAGATGAAATTTTCAGGAACTGTTATTTGAACCATGCTGTAGATTTTTCACCCCTTCTTGAAACCGACTTCAAGTTACTATTAGGAGAACCATGGCAAACTCTCGCAGTTATAACTAGAGAAGATGCTCAAAGTTTTGACCGTTATGACATTTATTTATACGTCTCAGGAATGCTTCGTGCGTTGCTCTTATTATTTCATCGGGAGGAGGAGATCTGCAAAGGTGTTTAAAAACCAAATTGAGTTTCAAAACCATGAATCTAAAAATCTAAACAAACCTGAACGCATTTCTGACTCGTTCTATGCAGTCCTCTTTATCAGTCCGGGGAGTTGAGTAGACAATATTTTTTATCCTACCCCAAACATAATAGTCTAAAGGAGTTAAATCGGGAGAACGTGGTGGCCAAAGATGTGGACCATTGTTCGCCAACCATCGATCTTCAGATAGCCTGTAGAGGATATTTGACACATTGAGTGAATTGTGTGGAGGCGCGCCATCTTGTTGATACCATAAGTCATTATGGTTCTGTACTAGCGGCTCAATTATTTGAGTCAATATGTCAGAATATCTATCTCCTAAGGGAGAACATTCTTTAAATAATGCAAACATGTGTAGTGTTCTATCTTACCAGTTAAAGTCCCATCATAAATATGAACATCGAGAATTGCATTATTTTTGATGGCGCAAAAAACATTGAAACTCCAGGTCTCTTGAAAGTTCCATTGTCTGAAGTGGTGGTTGTTCTCTTCATCCCAATAATGACTGTTATGCCTATTGTAAGAACCATTCTTTGTGAATTTAGATTCATCTGTCCAAATTATACAGTCCAAAAAGTTTTCATTCTCTTGAAATCGAATCATCATAGCTTCGCAAAACTCTGTTCTCCTGACGAAATCAGTTTCCTTCAAATGCTGTACCCTATTGAATTTATATGGGTGCATTTTATGTTTTTTTTAATATTCTCCAAACACTCGATTGAGATAATCCCAGATCAATCTCGGCATCTGTGAGAGATTTTTGAGGATTCACACGAAAATATGCAAGTACTGTAATTTCGTTGTTCTCATCTTCTACTACACTTTTTTCTCTGTGTATAGTTTTCTTAACGAAAGATCCGACATTTTTCAAGTTTGTCATGGTTCTGTTAATGGTATCTCTCGTTGGTCTGGGTCGGTCAGGAAACCTCTCAATCAACAGTCGAATCGTTCTATCTACAACTTTATTACATTCTCCATGAAGTAGAATGAGATTTAAATAATCTTCATTGGTAAAATTAGGCATAGTGATCGATTTTATAACTTAAAACGAATTATCACCAAATTAATAGTAAACACAAAATGCTACTGAATAAAGAGGAATTTGGCAGATGTAATTAATGATTTCTATCATTAAAAAAAAAGAATGTAAAACATGGTAAGTTTTTGCATATGGTTCATAAGGAATTATTTATTTATCACTGGAGAGAAAACCGATGGCCGATTAGTTGAAATAAAGAGGTTTCCGATACAAATTCGAATCAAAATTCGCCATCTATTTAGGAACAACCTGTAACTTTTTTCTCTTGCATATTAGGGTAGTAAAATCTAAAACATGGTTTAAGTAACAGTTCCTGAAAATTTCATCTTTTTGGCGTGAAGGGAAAAGAAATAGCTGAAAATTCAAGACGAAAAACAGTTTTTTGTGAATAACTCAGAAAATATCCACTTTATGGCAAGGGTGTGATGCATACACTCACATTATTTTTTAACGTAGATTCAATATCTGCCATAAAAAAATGGGGTTCTAATTTGAAAAAATTGATTCTTCATGATTTTGTCATCCCTAACTCTGAAAGCGATTTTTTCACCCCCTGTATCATGAATCGCGATGTCGATTTTCAAAGTGGATACATCAATCTTACATCTTGAAAAATCCCAAAAATGAAAATTACCATCCAAAAACCTCGAAGTTATTCTTGTTTCAGCGGAGCTCTATTTTCGATTTTTTTTTCGAATTTTCCCGCTCAGAGAGAATTTTCCAACCAAAACTGAAAAATGTTACATCAAAATAACTTGAAATTTTCTAAGGAATCTATTTCTGCAATGAAAAAATGGTGTTCTAATTTGAAAAACGGAAGTTGACGTTATTTCCGGAAAAACCGGAGGTGCTCATGAAAATATTTTAGATTTCATCAGCATCGTGAAGTTCTTATAAGTGCTGAATTTCATGAAAATACGTTCAGTAGTTTCCCGTATAAATAAGGGTGAGGTTCCTCGTGAAAGACCCTGTATATTGTGGGAGATCCGAGCAGCCTTGGGTGAGTTCTGTAGCTGGATGGGTCACCATTGCCTGGATAACTTTCGAACGAGAAGAGATAGGGACTTTTTAATGTAGGTTGCGCATCCAAATCGGAGATCTAAGTTCATTGGTGGGCATGATCTGCAAAACGGTTCCGGAGTTATACCCAGTTGAAATATTATTTTCTCGATAACTCAAAGAATACAGAACCGATCGAATTGAAACTTGGTGTCTAATTGTAGAATATCGACATAAAGACGCGTGCGACATTTTGTAAGACAACTTGAAAAAAAAAATACGAAACAATTTTATGTATCTCACGATAACTTGAGAGTGTAAAGAGATATCGACATTCAATTTTCGGGGTAGATCGCGTATCCCAATGCGACATTGTAGTTCGTTAATAGGCATAATTGGTCAAAAGGTATTGGAGTTAGTCTCATCTGAAATGTTGTTGTTATATCTTCTATAACTCAAAGTTTACAAATCTGACCCAATTCAAACTCGGTGATTACTTGTAGAATGCCGACCCACAAATTTTCACTGAATTTCGTGAAAATCGTATCCTGGAGTTACTTGAGACGTAAGACTTTTCGTATTTCAATTTAAATATAATACATATGGAAGAATTAAAACTTCTGTGATCATATATTCTCTCGGTACTGAGGTTTGTCATTAAAATGGTATTAAATGTATTCATAAATAATAAAAGCTGAGAAAACGGTATATATCGATGCTAAATTCGATAGAGTGCCCAGTAGAGGTGAGTAGACAATAGAATCCGGGCGTAAAAGCTCCTCACTTCACGTCAGTGCTTGCACTATTTATAACTTTTCACAGCCCCTTTCAAAGCCTGTTCATCATACAGTTCACTTATCCCTCAACAACCTCAACAACCATGTTTGAGATACTGATAGGATCGACTCCTGCCTTGAAGTAAGAGATATGAGAAAACAGAAATGTCTATATTTTTTACAGATATCGTGTAACTGAGAGGAATATAATTTTCCTTGAGCCCACGTTGGAGTTTTATGGCAATTGAAATTTACGAGGTACCCAACCAGCTTTGTATGGGACCATAGCAAAGAGATATAACCATCACCTGCGGTTTCGCGAAATTAACTTTTCTCGCCGGTGCGAAAAGGATGCTGCTCTTTTGTTGTTCATCTCAAAGCCGGTATAATATGAAATACTTCACTTCTGAAAATAATTAATTCTGGCTTCTCCCATTCGCTTTGAACACGTTCAATTTTCCCTTGAATTTTTTCTTCTCTAATGGATGCAGCGTAGAATCTGGGGGGGCTGGCGCAATATCGAAATTTTAATGCAGGAACATAGGCTTACGTTAAGTCATAATTATTTCAGCCTTAGTGGAAACGGTAATTAATCTTTGTTCTGAGAGAGAGTCAGGGTGTTAAAACGAATTATAACCGTATTAAAACGCTTTCATTCAGCTTTGCTCATCCATCACTAACAATTGAGTTTTCAAATCGAATTTTCACGCACATTCTGGCAGTTTATCCTATTCGAGTTCAACAATAATGTATCCATGTGTCGTGATAATTATTTATATGATCATCAGATGTTTGATGGAGGACGTACTAGGCTCAGATACGGTATTTGTCATTAATTATGGGTTGTTATACAGTGTGTCGATAAAGTAAGGAACAAAATATATAGCAGCGTTATTGAATGTTTTCGAGCAAAACGCTCGGACAGGTCAATTTTAGTTTTTCATTAACCACTTTATGGCATTCAAATTTTTCTTATGACGTCATTCATTTTTACATAGTGACGTCATTCATTTTTAAATAGTGACGTCATAATTTTTGTTTAAATAGTCACCCCAATTTTCTTTTACTGCTTCATTTAACGGTGTAATTCACCTAAATAATGGTATACAAAATTAGTAACATAGATAATATTTTTTTTTCAGAAAATAACTCATTAACTGAATGAAATAAAAATGAAACTTTCATGGAAGAAAATCTTTTTTCAACCTAAAAAACAAACGAAATTTATCGCAAATGTTCAAATTGCTCTCTGTCAACCATTTGGAACTGATCGATAAGAGCACTTCGTAACAAATACAAATTGTTTTTTGCAGTAATTATAGTTATAACTTCTGTGTCACATTTGGCGGATAATATAAAAACAATATACTCTTTTACTCCATAAAAAAAAACACATGAGTAATTGTGGTGCGAGTATGACATGGTGATAAGCTAAGAACACATGAGGAAGTAAGCGAACTATTCAACCAAGAACTTTGGATTGAACGCACTCCAAAATGTATAGGGTAGACCGAGGCGAATCGGATCAATTTACATTTGATAATTTGAAAATCATACTAAAGTGTAATATATGAAACTGTTATTGACAAAACTAAAATTATTCATTAATTCTACAAAATACTAACTAAAAACCTAGAAGACATATGTAATCGGGTCACCCCAATTCTCGGGGTGAAGGGGATCGTACAAAATATATAAAAATATTAGAAGTTTCCTCACACTATAAGCTTCTTAATCATCAACAAAATATAAACAATGAATTATGAGATGTTAAAGCTCAAGTAAATGATTTCCGTATAAAGAAAGGTAAGAGATATTTAATAAAATATACAAAAATTCCTAAAGAAAATCTAGACCACCGAAAAGAACCAAGCACAAACACATCCCACAAGGGGCTACCAAATTTTTATGAGTCCCATCTGTTTTTGAAACTATTCACACTAGGGGCTTTGACTACATCTGTGGGTAGCATATTCCATAAGAGAAAAACTCTATTGCTCAGAAAATTCTCCCTGCTCCTGGTAAAAAAACGTTCTCTACTGAGTTTGTATTCGTGACCTCTCAAGTGGTTGTTATTTAAATTAAAAGTTGGTTCAAGACCTCTGGACAGGAGCTTTCTGGCGCTCTTGTTCAAACAGACCTATTATATCTCCGAAAGTATTGGTTTCTCAGAGTTGGGAATTATATCAATGGATTCTTATGAAAGAACTTCATCTTAGCAGAAATTGAATTCAAACATCTTGGTAGAATTTAAATTCAACAAAATTATCAATCCAAAACCTATAGACAAATTATACCCAACAATGAACTCATCGGAGATATTCATTCCTCAATTCTATGATGAACGATAATATATATTCTTTCCTCAAATCCACTCCAATACTCCAATACACCAATATTCCAGTTTTGTTTTTACTGGAGATATTCTGATCACAATATTATTAACTTACCATTACCATTCCCATCATCATATGGATTGACCATCGGCATGAAAATATCAACCAACAAAAAGTAAGAGATCATATTATAATTCTCATAATTCTACGATTGTTGAAATGAATTAGACAATGTCATGTCTTAGGAAAATAAGTTGACATTATAAAAAATTATACATAGAATAATTATATCATTCTGCGAAAACGTAGAAATACAATTTATTATTGAAATTTTGAAAAATCATACCTCCGAAAGTATTATCTTGTTAGAGTTAAAAATGATATCAATGGATTCTTATGGTAAAACTGCATATTGAAAAAAAATATAATTTGTTTTTTTTGTTACTCTGAAACCATCTGTCCAATTTCGCCCAAATACGAACTTAGCCGAGATATTTATCTCCCAAACCAACTCGGAAAATTTCAACTATCTAGCTCACTCCGTTCGAGAGTTATCGTGCCTAGGGCCGGCCGGCTGGCCGGACCGGCCGGACAGAATGAATTTCGAACACGGATTCTTGATCAATGAGTCGAACCAAATCGTTTAAGACCATTTTCATCGAAAATTTCGAAAATTACAGACATTTGAGCAAATTGATAAGCACTCTGTTCCGAGGAACAAGAGCGCTAAAAAGGCTCAAAATTTTCCACTTCAAAAAAGCCTCTCAATGCTCTAAATGTAGTAAGCATATTTTCTCTCAGCCTACGATTGGCAAATGTATCCAACTTCATCAGTTTAAGCCGGTTTTGGTAATCAGATCTCATGGTACCATGTGGGATACGAGTAGGTCTTTTCTGCACTTGCTCCAAAATATCTGCATCTTTTATGAATGTAGGTTGCCAAACTGGACCGGAGTACTCCAATATGGAACGTATATAAGTCTTGTGGAGTGCTGTTAATGTTTGATAGTGTCAACGGTTGAAGCATTTCTGAATAAGATAGAGTGACTTTTTGGCCTTATTAGTCACCTGCTGTGTGTGAGATCTCCACAACAAATCATCATCGATTGAAACTCCCAAGTCAACGTGAGATGAGCATGATTCTATTAGACTTTCGTTCAAGTAATAGGTCTTCTTCGGGTTGTTGGTATATGTTTGGGACTATCGTCCGCGCTGATTTTCTTAATCGATGAGTTGCGGTAACTCGCTTCCACGGCGTGAAGAATAAAAATTTTAAAGTTATTCAAGTTTATTTCTATAGATGTTTCGCAAGCGAAAGCTGTATTGGTACTGGTTACTAAGATATGAATAAACTGTTGAGGTAGACGAAGAATATAGAATCCCATTCTTATTCTTTTCTACCTGCTAACCCTTGTAGGGTTCTTTTTCATCGGCAACAACCGCTCCCCTACTGGGAATATGGTGAACTTTCTAAAATACTAAACATACACCCCGCCTTGAAAGACTCGGCTTTCAAAAGAGATAATCTCAAAAGGGTATGAACAAGAATAACTATCAACAAGTGAACAAATATGTACAAATGGTTCAAAGTCAATTATGAGTCCTTAAATGCTCAGTCTATAGGCAAAACTCTCACTTTCGTGACACTTCTTTTTAAAACACCATGTCTTGTTGAAACGCTCTCTACGCGCACTATATTGTCACGTCCAGGGTGAACTTCCACTATCCGACCCATGCGCCACTGCATTGGAGGTAGATTCTTTTCTTGGAGAACGACCAACGAACTGAGTTTTATTGGTTCACTAACGTTGTTCTTCCACTTGGAACGAGATTGTAAAGATGTTAAATACTCCGTAGACCAGCGTTTCCAGAAGTGTTGCGTCATCTGGGTCAATCTTTGGAAGAGATTGAGACGATCATCAGGAATCTCCATAACATCTCTTTGTGGTACCGCCATCATGGAGTCACCAATGAGAAAGTGGGCTGGTGTAAGGGGATCAAAGTCGTTTGGGTCATTGGAAAGGATGGTTATAGGACGGGAGTTTAATATTGCTTCAATCTGACAGAGTACAGTGTACAATCCTTCATAATTAAAATGCGCATTTCCTACAACTGTAATGAGATGATATTTCGCAGACTTAACTACAGCTTCCCACAATCCGCCTTGATGTGAGGTTAAAGGAGGTATAAAATGCAACGTTATAGAATTTTTCATATAAAAATCTGTGATTTCGCCAGTGCGAGTGGATTTACTTATTGCGGTGACAACATCCTTCAATTCATTGCTGGCAGTTAGTGCCGTTGTCAGAATATATATCTGTACATAAACCTCGGTCGAAGCAAATCTCTTCAAGCAATCCAAAAATGCTTCCGTGGATATATTAGATGCTAGCTCAATATGCACCGCTTTAGTACTAAAACACACGAATATACAGATGTAGGATTTGATGAATTTTCTAGATTTTGAAAATCCATCCTTCATCATGATTGGTTCCGCATCATCTACACCCACGATAGAGAAAGGACGTTTCGGTACTAATCTCGATTTGGGCAAGTTTCCCATAAGGGGTGCAGTAATGGACGGTTTTGCCCTGAAACAGATAATACATTTTCGAATGATATCCTTGACTGCGTTCTTTCCATGTATTGGCCAGTATTTATTTCGGATGGTAGCTAGAGTGGCATGTGTTTCTGCATGAAGTGTACGAATATGCTCATTCTCTAGTATCATTGTCGTTAATAAGTGCTTATTGGGTAGTAGTATAGGATGCCTTTTTCCGAAAGATTCGTTTGAGTAATTGATGCGTCCGCCAACCCGAATAAGTCCATCTTCGCCTGAAAACGGGTTTAACGATATTAGTTTGCTGGAACGTGGCAACAATTTCTTTGATTTGAGAGCCAAATAGTCTTCAGAAAAGGACGATAATTGACAAGACTTAATCAAGTGATTTAAAGCGTTTTCGAGTTCCGTTGTTGTCAAAAAATCCTTGGTTTTGTTTTTGTTTTTTGGTTGACAGTTATGTATAAATCTCAGAACATAAGCCAATACTCGCTGAGTTTTAGTAAGTGAAGCATATTTGCCCATGATAAATTCACAGTTATATGCCAGAAATGAATGTTGGACTTGCTTCCGTTTCTCTGGGGTATCCACTGCTAAGTCGATACGACATTTAGGCCAAGTTGACATATCGTCCATCAGGAAGGATGGACCATGCCACCAGAGGTCGTTTGTAATTAATTGCTCAGGATTCGCGCCACGTGATATTATGTCTGCTGGATTTATAGAACCATCAATGTGCCCCCAATCATATGGATTGGTTAAATCGCGTATCTCGGTATTACGATTAGCTACAAAGTTCTTCCAATTATTTGGTTCGGATTGTATCCACACTAAAACGATGGTCGAGTCACACCAGTAGAATTTTCGAGGAATGCCCATGTCCAACGATGCCTCGGCCTTACAAGCCAGCCTAGCTAGTAATAAGGCGCCCAGCAATTCTAAACGTGGTAAGGTTACTCTTTTGAGAGGGACAATTTTAGATTTCGCGCACAATAACTTCGAATAGTGCATACCCGTGGAGTCTGTTGTTCGGATGTAAATTGACGCACCATACGCCACTTCTGAAACATCGCAGAAGCCGTGCATTTGAATTTCGGCGATTAACGGGACAGTTACTTGACGAGGAATCCGAACTTCAATAATTTTGGGTAGTTGTTGGCAGAGTTGTTTCCAAGTAGTATGCAAATCGAGAGGAATTGATTCCTCCCAATCAGTGCGCAACTGCCATAGTTTTTGTAAAATTAGTTTTGCCTTGACAATGATTGGGCCTACTAAGCCTAAGGGATCAAAAATGTTTAATATAGTTGATAAAATCGTGCGTTTCGTGACAGACTCGTTTTTAAGAATTATATCGATAGCTAAAGAAAATGCGTCACTACTGGGGTTCCAAATGAGGCCTAAAGTTTTAATATTTTGATCGTTGCAGATGTCATAGGAAGGCAGGGAGCTGATGTCGGCTTCCTTTAATAGGTCTTTGTGATTAGATGACCATTTTTCTAAAGGAAACTTTCCGCTATCTAGTATTTTTATGATTTGATTTCTCAGAGCTAGAGCTTCCGAAACTGAATTTGCCCCGGTCAATAGATCATCAACGTAAAAGTCCCGTTCGATCGCTTTACTTGCTTCGGGATAGGTGTTCGCGAATTCTATGGCTAATTGTTTCAAGCAGCGACAAGCCAAATAACTTGCTGATGCCGTGCCATAAGTAAGTGTGTTAAGACGATAGTGCTTGATCTCTTCGTTTGAGTTTGAACGCTATAGAATTCTCTGAATATCGCGTTCTGATTCGAGAACATTATCTTGCCGGTGCATCATCTTCACATCTCCAATGAACACGACGTTGTGCTTTCGAAATTTGATTTTGATGGGAAATAGCTCAGATTGAATTGTAGGACCGACTTTCAATACATCATTCAAGGAAAGACCTGAACTAGTAGTACTGGAAGCGTCGAAAAATACGAAGTTTCGTGCTAGTACTGCTTTCCTTGATTACTCCATGATGAGGTAGATAATATTTATGAGTATAGCCGTGTCATTATTTAAATCAATTTTAGTCATGTGTCCTAACCGTTCATACTCTTTCACGAAGTTAACGTACCGAATCTTTTTTCAATAGATGGAAGGCGCTTCATTGCACTGATTTCCGAATCGCCCAGCTGACTGAAGCTTCCGTTCACGGGTAAACTTACTACGAACCTTCCGTGTCCATCTCTTTTGAAGGTTTCAATGAAGTGTTTTTCGCACTCTATCTCTTCCTTGGTAAGAATATTTTTATTTGTGACTTCCTCTAGCTTCCAAAATGATTCTAGTTGTTTTAGTAAATCGTTATTTTCTAAAGAGAGTTTGCATGATATTGGTGATTTGCAATAAGTATGATTCAATTGTCCGGAAATGATCCAACCTAGTTTCGTTTTCTGCATTATTGGGCCTTTACGATACGTTCTTATCTGACCAACGCAAAGAATATCGAAAAATACATTCGCTCCCAATAGAACATCTATTGGACCAGCTTTGTTGAAGTTATGGTCAGCAAGTGTAATATTTTTGGGTATATCTACATCATCCATACTGAAAGAGGTTTGGGGCATATTACCAGTTATCTTGTCAACTATTAAAAATATCTCTTTGGAGTTATATGTGCGGTCATTCGAGTACATTATTGTTTCGACCTTACACGATATGTTATTGATGGCATTGTTAATACTCGATATGGGAATGTGAACTTGAAAAGTTCTCAATTTGAGTTTTTTCATCAATTCGGACGTCATAAAGTTTGATTGAGAACCGCTGTCGAGTAAGGCTCTGCATGAAATTAAGTTTCCCTCGGAATTTTTGATTTTTATCATAGCTGTAGCTAATACTACCTGAGACGAACGAAAAGTACTTGAAACGGGAATTGAGGCGGTATTCGTAATTTTCGTACTGACAAACGAGCTCTCAATATTTTCGTTGACCGGGTCATCATTTACCTGAGTTTCTTCAACAGACTCATTGTTGTCGACATTCCGAGAAGCGTTAGGTTGGTGTAATAAGGAATGGTGTCTCTTATTACAAACTCGACAATTTGAAGACTTGCAGTTTTGCTGAGAGTGGTTAGGTCTCAAGCAATTGGAACATAATTTGTTACGCTTCACTTCGGCGAATCTCTGGAATAATGACATTTTTCGGAATTTTTCGCATTGAGAGCTGAAGTGATTTTGTTTACAAAGGGATCAAATAACCCTTTGCGTAGTTAAATGAACGAAAGTTTTTTCAGAGCGGTTATTTTCTGATCTGTAGGTTTTAGTTTTAGTTTCGAAGGTTTCTAGCATTTGAAATCTTTTCGACAAGAACTCGGTGAACGCGTTGATTGTTGTACATAGTTTGCTTTCTTGACTGACCAGGGTTTCCCCATTCTCTTTTGCTTGCCGAATCAAGCTTCGATGACAAGATATGAATGAGAAGAGTATCCCAATGTTGGGTGGGCTCACTTAAAGCCTTTAGAGATCGAACGTTTTTATTGAAACAGTCAAGTAACTTCCTTAAATGTACATATGATTCCGTTTCAACCGTGTGTAACTCGAAAATAGCTCTGACGTGTGTGTGAATTATCAATCTTTTAATTTCGAAACGCTCTTTCAGTGCCATCCATGCTATCGGATAATTCGCGTTGGTGATTTCTAAAGCGTGAACTACTTGAGCAGCTTTTCCCTTCAAACATGATCGTAGGTAATGAAATTTTTGAATATCCAAAAGAGATTTGTTGTCATTGATCAATGAATTGAAGGTGTCCCGAAACGTGATCCATTGATTATAGTGACCGAAAAATTCGGGTAAATTTAATTGCGGAAGTTTAACGGCGCACTGTAATTCTGGAAGAGAGTCCCAAACTGTTTGATTCGAAGCCACTGTTTTATTATGGGAATTATTATGTTCTTGAATGAGAGATTTTGCCTTAGCACTAACCTCGAAAAAATGATCTTCGAAAGAGATTCGTTGGTCTTCCTGTATTATGCCTTCCGTCAATAACTCTATATCGCATTGAATAGTTTCGAACTGGTCTAATAAGGTTTTATGCGATTCTAATCTATCATGAATTTTAGTAATATCTGAATGGTCGATATTAAAATTATTTAAAAAAGTTTCGAATCAAGTGATTTTAGATTTTAACTGACTCCTTTTCATGGTTAACACGTTCAATTTCGACATTTTGTTGAAATTTCTAATTAAATTTTCAGATTAAAGCAATACTAAGGTAAGATGAGGAGAAATTAAGAAAGAAAGGATGGTGGCTTACTCTTTTATAGGTTCTGCGAGATGTCCTCACACCTCGTGGTTTCCAATTTGCTTCGTGGTTTCATCTGAGCTTCGTATGCGGTGGCTTCAGGTTTTTATCACACTAGGCTTCTCGATTAGAATTACCGGATTTGCATCGATGTCTGATCCGGGTCGAAGGACCAATATGTTTGGGACTATCGTCCGCGTTGATTCTCT
Organism: Halyzia sedecimguttata; assembly: GCA_937662695.2. Classification (NCBI taxonomy): domain Eukaryota; kingdom Metazoa; phylum Arthropoda; class Insecta; order Coleoptera; family Coccinellidae; genus Halyzia; species Halyzia sedecimguttata. Next base: position 55,178,318 of record OW569417.2, on the reverse strand, counting down.
TAATCGACGAGTTGTGGTGACTCGCTTCCACGGCGTGAAGAATAAAGATTTTAAAATTTATACAAGTTTATTTCGATAGATGTTTTTCGCAAGCGAAAGCTGTATTGGTCCTGGTTACAAAGATATGCATAAACTGTTGAGGTAGACGAAGAATATAGAATCCTATTCTTATTCTTTTCTACCTGCTAACCCTTGTAGGGTGCCTTTTCATCGGCAACAACCGCTCCCCTACTGGGAATACGGTGAACTTTCTAAAATACTAAACAGTATACCTAAATGCAGTACTTGGTACTCTGAAAGATTGAGAGTCCGCAGCCAGTCCTCATTCCACTTCTGTCTGATAACGCAGTTATCCTGAAGGACATTACCGGAAGCGTTGGGGTCTTTATAGAACTTCATATAATCAGCATAGGATGCATTGTAAGAAGATATCAAACGTGGTAGTTCACAAACATAAATAAGGGAGAAGAGGAGACCCAATACGGATCCCTGAGAAACTCCACTGCTCACAGACCTGAAGGAAGATCTCTCCGAGCCAACTCTGATCCAAAAAGTGCGACTCGAAAGGAATGCCTCGATTCACTTCAAAAGGAGGCCACGGATTCCATAACGTTCCTATTTATGGAGTAGACGTTGTATTACTAACACATTAATTACATAGAGAGTGGGCCACGGTCGATGGTACGCTGGACCTTTATGGAGAACGGGAAGTACAATTTTATTGAAAATTTGGTTTTTATAGGCCAGGAAACACTGCTCTATGGATCTATATTATTTTCAGCTCTGAGGCATTGCCGCTTATATCAAACAGTACTAACAACTTCGATATTTCAAATGGAAAACCCTATATATTATTGCTTTTTTCGATTCTACGTAGCCTCCGAATTCATTATGTATCAATTTACTCAACTCTAGCGGTTTTCGAGTAATTAATTGATTTACTTCCTTCTTTGTGCAAAACAAAGCTCCAGTTCAACATTCACCACTTCGTTACTTGGAATCCTAGAAAGCCGAAATTTCGGGTATGGACTACCAATATCCCGTGTATCATTTACTTATAATGACATCCGTCCCTAATCATACAGGGTTGTTCAATATCCGAGGCGTTTCCGAGATCCATAAAGGATGGAATTATTCTGCAATCCTACAAATCATTAAACATTCTGCATGTTCTTTCCACGAATTGATCGCATTGACCGTGAAGAATATACAATTTCATCATAACTTCATGTGTATAAATATTGCTTTCCATTTGAATCATTTTTCGATCATATCTCCGTTTATGAATTCAACAATACTTTACCATTGTTTAATTATCATAATTTACATGTTCTATGACATTCCGTGGATACCTACCTATCACAAAATGTAGCTCAACATTCCCATTGGCATGAAATTTTGCTTTTAATTCGAAAATCTTACAATTAAGGTATTGGAGCATGTTATATGGTTTGATCGGAATTTTAATTCTCTTTCAATACATCTTATGATATACAGGTCATTGCATTTGAACAAAACGCACTTTTTATCGTTTAAGCATGTCTCGGAAACGCCTCGGATTTTGAACGTTTTGAATGTTATTATATATAATTGATACACAGGATATTGGTAATCCATACCTGAAATTTCGGCTTTCTTGGATTCCAAGTAATGAAGTAATGCATGTGGAATAGAAGCTATGTTTGGCACAAAAAAACGAAGCAAATCAATTAATTACTCGAAAACCGCTGGAGATAGGGACGAGGAAGTCGATTCAGAATTAATCAGGAGGTTACATCGAATCGAAAGATGCAATAATATATAAGGTGTTCTTAATATCAAAGTTGTTAGTAATTTTTGATATAAGCGGTAACACCGCAGTGCTGAAAATATTCTAGATCGCTAGAGTAGTGGTTCCTAGCCAAGAAACCAAATTTCAATAAAATCATACATCCCGTACTCCATAAAAGCCCAAAGTACCATCGACCGTGGCTGACCCTGTATACAGGGTCCGAGGCCGCCACACCGACACGGGCAAGGAGGTGATGTGGTACCATTAAACTTTCACACTCCTTGCTGTTAAACTATCCTCCAGGTCTTCTGATAGAAGTAAGGTATGGTTTAAGCCAGAGGTGAGTTTCCTTATTTTGCAAATATTTTAGAAACCAGTTGAGATAGAGCAATGAAATTTGACGATTTGAGTAAGCAGTTTGAGTACTTTGAAACCCTTATAAAATAAGTTTTATAACAATGAAAAATGGTGATACCGGTATTAATAAAGCAACAAGTCCAAAGCGTTCCTGCCAATAGGGTCTTCATAATGGCTTCGTATTATTAATATACTTATGCAAATATTTCACAAGTCAAATAAACCCCAGGGAATTTCATTGATTTGCCAAGAAGCAACAGCAGACGCGTTTATGGCTTCTTGGCCTTCATCAGTACTCTGTAGATTCCCAACAAATTCAACTAAACTGAACCGTGTTAAGCCTCTCACAGCCGGCTTGCTCAATTATACCTAATCGCTCATGCCACCTATGAGACAAAACAAGGAATTCAACCTTTCCCCACCAGTGAGAATTTGAAGCGTGAAATCAAATGCCACCACATTCCTTAGATTTTAATCGAGAAACGAGTCCCGCAGAGCTCAGACAGTATCTTCCTATGGCCATGAACGCTGTTTAGCGTTTTCATGATATAGTAATGAAGACCCTATTGGCAGGAACGCTATGGACTTGTTGATTTATTAACAACGGTATCACCATTTTTCATTATTATATTATGAAAACAGCTAAACAGCGATCATGGCCATGGGAAGATACTGTCTGAGCTCTGCGGGACTCCTTTCTCGATAAAAATAAAGCGAATGTGGTGGAATGTGATTTCACGCTTCAAATCAAATTTTCACTGGTGGGGAAAGGCTGAATTCCTTGTTTTGTCTCATAAGTGGCGTGGGCGATTATGTATAATCGACCAAGCCGGCTGTGAGAGGCTTAACACGGTTCAGTTTAGTTGAATTTGTTGGGAAGCTACACAATACTGATGTAGGCCAAGAAGCCAGAAACGCGTCTGCTCTTGCCTCTCGGCAATTCAATACAATCTCCTGGGGTTTATTTGACTTGTGAAATATATGCATAAGTATATTAATTATACGAGCCAGTATGAAGACCCAATTGGTAGGAACGCTCTGGACTTGTTGAGAAAATAAGTTTTTGTAAACCCCACTAAAACTGCTGGTAGAAGGTGGGGGTGATTATTGAAATAATTGAGTTTTTTCCACGGTAACTTACTAATAATAAATCAGATTCCAAAGTTGCGATCTATTACCTTTCATTTGGTGTATCGCTGACACTCAGGGCTCAAGTGGTTACAAAGATGTAATCAAAAAAATGTCACGAACACACAACATTTTCGATCACGGGGTAGAGCACTACATACAGATCGGCGTTTTCCAGCTTTCCATTAACATATTGATTTTTTTCTCTTGCGAGTACCGCAAGGCACCATAGTCTCCATATTTTCAAGATATTAAGAAGTATACATATGGTGTTCCAAAAAAGGCTAGTCATCTAACAACTTCAAATTTTCAATGTGATACCCTGTATACTTCGTCATTTTTGATTTCTATGAGATTTTTTTCTAATATTTCATTGATACTGATTGAATTTTTAGCATAACACGTACAAGACTTGAAAATACGCATTTTTGCCTAAAAACAAAAAACGGCTGCTGAAATAAAAAAAGTTATCCTCATAAACTTGGGTTAACATTTGTCGTAGAATTCAAAAATGAGAAGTATACACATACAGGGTATCACATTGAAAATTTGGAAGTTGTGAGATGACTAGCCTTTTTTGGAACACCATGTATATAGTTAGTTCAAAGAGGTCAGTATGTGCACTTTGTCATGGCTCATTTACTTTGAGACGATGGTACCTGATGAAATTTGTCTGCGAATGAAAGTCGACCATTACAGTTTTGTTCATGCACAACTTTCAACCCCTTTCAACTCCCTCACGTGAAAAATTAGGATGTGAGGGGGTTGAAAGTTGTGCATGAACAAAACTCTAATGGTCGACTTTTATTCGGTGACAAACTTCATCAGGTACCATCGTCTCAACGTAAATGAGCCATGACAAAGTACACATACCTACTGAAAACTATTTTTCAAAATGGGTTCAAGCCCTGTGGACAGGAGCTGTCTGGCGCTCTAGTTCAAACAGACAAATTATATCTCCGAAAGTATTGGTTTCTCTGAGTTGGGAATTATATCAATGTATACATATGATAGAGCTGCATCATAAAGGAAATTCAATTCAAATAATAGTTTATTTATCAAGATTAAATGAGCAATCATGAGAATGAGAACTGCACCATGGAAGAAATCGAATTAAATCTGGCCAATTTTGCCCAATAATGAACTTAACCGAGATATTCATCTCCCTAACCTACTCTGAAAATTTCAACTACCTAGCTCATTCCGTTCGAGAGTTATTGTGGAAAAACTTTTTTTAAATTTTCAATTTTTTTTTTTACACTTTGTGGTAATCTGGTCAATACAAAACTTCACATGCGTATAAGTCATGATTCTACAATTTGATGCTAAATTTCAGATAGATCGAACGAACTTGTCCGAGATATTTACGCTCCAAAACCACCTTGCAATTTTCAATCCGCTAACTCCTTTCGTTCGAGAGTTATCGTGCCTACGGCCGGTCGGCCGGCCGGACAGAATCGATTTCGCACTCGGATTCTTGATCAGTGAGTCGAACCAAATCGTTTGAGACCATTTTCAGCCAAAAATTTCAAAATTACAGACACTTGGGCAAATTGATAAGCACACTGTTCCGAGGAACTAGAGCGCCAAAAAAACAAGTTTCGTATGACAATTGCCCAAAACAGGTTTAAAGTACCTACAAATAGTAGGTATTCCATAGAACAAATATGAAAGAAGATAAGTAATAATAAAAAATTACTTTGTAATCGATCAAAAATTTCCTGATCTACGTTCACCAAACTACAGAATTATGCTTTCAATATTTACGTAATATTTTCAAACATTTTCGGGTGAGGTCCCCGTTGCATCGCTAAAATACGAGTATTTCAACCCCAATATTTTTGAAGTTACAATATTCCCTTCTGTCAAGTTGACATTATGAGAATTCATACATAAAATAATAATTATATCCATCTGTGTAATACGATTTACATTGAAACTTAAAAAAAACATATCTCCGAAAGTATTAGCTTGTTAGAGTTGAAAATTATATGAATGGATTCTTATGATAAAACTGCTTATTAAAAAAAAATAATTTGGAATTTGTTTCGTAAAAAAAAAATTTTTTTTTGTAACTCCGAAACCATCTGTCCGATTTTGCCCAATAACGAACTTAGCCGAGATATTCATCCCCCAAACCTACTCTGAAAATTTCAACTCTCTAGCTCATTCCGTTCGAGAGTTATCGTGCCTAAGGCCGGCCGGCCGGCCGGACAGAATGAATTTCGACCACGGATTCTTGATCAGTGAGTCGAACCAAATCGTTTAAGACCATTTTCATCGCAATATTCCAAAATTACAGACATTTGGGCAAATTGATAAGCACTCAGTTCCGAGGAACTAGAGCGCCAAAAAAGATAAACTATTTCTTGAAAATTTCTGCACGCCTATAAAGAAGATACAGAGACCTTGCCAAAAAAGTACCACAGGACCCACTTTCCCTATTCAAAAAATTTACAGGGTTGATAGGGATGGCACAGGGTGCAACAAAAAAATTGGTAAAAGTGAAACAAAAATTGACCTGTTTCAGGATTTTGTTGCCAAATATTTTTCTTCTGAGAAAATGAATATTTTCCATAATTTTGACGCGAACTGTATGTAGTGTGCTGAAGTACATTTGTTCTCGGGGTGAATGCATTATGAGAGTATCCCGTGGATTTCGAGAAATCTATACGTACACGGTAAGAAAAGAACTTCCTCTTCTGAAATTGACATAATTTCACAACATAAAACAACGTTTGTGTTCACAGGCTATGATGATTTCAACCCCCCTATTCTCATTGAGTTAACGTTCCGATGTAGTACTTTCTTTGTGACATAATGCATTTTAGTTGTATACTCCATTCACTTTTATAAAGTCTCCCGGTTGGCCATGAAAATTTGACACATTTCACCATGTATATTTTAAAAATGTTAGGTTATAGTAATTTTCCTGTCAGATAACTACGCAACGTTGTCCTCTCTACAAAAAAGTCGTAGTAACTACGTATTTTCACAATGTGAATTTACTTCGGAAAAATAATGAATTTGAGAAGATATTAGGTGAATTCAATAATTCCAGTCCTGGCGACTGTAGAAAAAAATGTTTCCTCTGTTGTTACTGGAAATATTTCACGTATATAAACTTGTTGATTTATTAACAACGGTATCACCATTTTTCATTATTATATTATGAAAACAGCTAAACAGCGATCATGGCCATGGGAAGATACTGTCTGAGCTCTGCGGGACTCCTTTCTCGATAAAAATAAAGCGAATGTGGTGGAATGTGATTTCACGCTTCAAATCAAATTTTCACTGGTGGGGAAAGGCTGAATTCCTTGTTTTGTCTCATAAGTGGCGTGGGCGATTATGTATAATCGACCAAGCCGGCTGTGAGAGGCTTAACACGGTTCAGTTTAGTTGAATTTGTTGGGAAGCTACACAATACTGATGTAGGCCAAGAAGCCAGAAACGCGTCTGCTCTTGCCTCTCGGCAATTCAATACAATCTCCTGGGGTTTATTTGACTTGTGAAATATATGCATAAGTATATTAATTATACGAGCCAGTATGAAGACCCAATTGGTAGGAACGCTCTGGACTTGTTGAGAAAATAAGTTTTTGTAAACCCCACTAAAACTGCTGGTAGAAGGTGGGGGTGATTATTGAAATAATTGAGTTTTTTCCACGGTAACTTACTAATAATAAATCAGATTCCAAAGTTGCGATCTATTACCTTTCATTTGGTGTATCGCTGACACTCAGGGCTCAAGTGGTTACAAAGATGTAATCAAAAAAATGTCACGAACACACAACATTTTCGATCACGGGGTAGAGCACTACATACAGATCGGCGTTTTCCAGCTTTCCATTAACATATTGATTTTTTTCTCTTGCGAGTACCGCAAGGCACCATAGTCTCCATATTTTCAAGATATTAAGAAGTATACATATGGTGTTCCAAAAAAGGCTAGTCATCTAACAACTTCAAATTTTCAATGTGATACCCTGTATACTTCGTCATTTTTGATTTCTATGAGATTTTTTTCTAATATTTCATTGATACTGATTGAATTTTTAGCATAACACGTACAAGACTTGAAAATACGCATTTTTGCCTAAAAACAAAAAACGGCTGCTGAAATAAAAAAAGTTATCCTCATAAACTTGGGTTAACATTTGTCGTAGAATTCAAAAATGAGAAGTATACACATACAGGGTATCACATTGAAAATTTGGAAGTTGTGAGATGACTAGCCTTTTTTGGAACACCATGTATATAGTTAGTTCAAAGAGGTCAGTATGTGCACTTTGTCATGGCTCATTTACTTTGAGACGATGGTACCTGATGAAATTTGTCTGCGAATGAAAGTCGACCATTACAGTTTTGTTCATGCACAACTTTCAACCCCTTTCAACTCCCTCACGTGAAAAATTAGGATGTGAGGGGGTTGAAAGTTGTGCATGAACAAAACTCTAATGGTCGACTTTTATTCGGTGACAAACTTCATCAGGTACCATCGTCTCAACGTAAATGAGCCATGACAAAGTACACATACCTACTGAAAACTATTTTTCAAAATGGGTTCAAGCCCTGTGGACAGGAGCTGTCTGGCGCTCTAGTTCAAACAGACAAATTATATCTCCGAAAGTATTGGTTTCTCTGAGTTGGGAATTATATCAATGTATACATATGATAGAGCTGCATTATAAAGGAAATTCAATTCAAATAATAGTTTATTTATCAAGATTAAATGAGCAATCATGAGAATGAGAACTGCACCATGGAAGAAATCGAATTAAATCTGGCCAATTTTGCCCAATAATGAACTTAACCGAGATATTCATCTCCCTAACCTACTCTGAAAATTTCAACTACCTAGCTCATTCCGTTCGAGAGTTATTGTGGAAAAACTTTTTTTAAATTTTCAATTTTTTTTTTACACTTTGTGGTAATCTGGTCAATACAAAACTTCACATGCGTATAAAAGTCATGATTCTACAATTTGATGCTAAATTTCAGATAGATCGAACGAACTTGTCCGAGATATTTACGCTCCAAAACCACCTTGCAATTTAAAATCCGCTAACTCCTTTCGTTCGAGAGTTATCGTGCCTACGGCCGGTCGGCCGGCCGGACAGAATCGATTTCGCACTCGGATTCTTGATCAGTGAGTCGAACCAAATCGTTTGAGACCATTTTCAGCCAAAAATTTCAAAATTACAGACACTTGGGCAAATTGATAAGCACACTGTTCCGAGGAACTAGAGCGCCAAAAAAACAAGTTTCGTATGACAATTGCCCAAAACAGGTTTAAAGTACCTACAAATAGTAGGTATTCCATAGAACAAATATGAAAGAAGATAAGTAATAATAAAAAATTACTTTGTAATCGATCAAAAATTTCCTGATCTACGTTCACCAAACTACAGAATTATGCTTTCAATATTTACGTAATATTTTCAAACATTTTCGGGTGAGGTCCCCGTTGCATCGCTAAAATACGAGTATTTCAACCCCAATATTTTTGAAGTTACAATATTCCCTTCTGTCAAGTTGACATTATGAGAATTCATACATAAAATAATAATTATATCCATCTGTGTAATACGATTTACATTGAAACTTAAAAAAAACATATCTCCGAAAGTATTAGCTTGTTAGAGTTGAAAATGATATGAATGGATTCTTATGATAAAACTGCTTATTAAAAAAAAATAATTTGGAATTTGTTTCGTAAAAAAAAAATTTTTTTTTGTAACTCCGAAACCATCTGTCCGATTTTGCCCAATAACGAACTTAGCCGAGATATTCATCCCCCAAACCTACTCTGAAAATTTCAACTCTCTAGCTCATTCCGTTCGAGAGTTATCGTGCCTAAGGCCGGCCGGCCGGCCGGACAGAATGAATTTCGACCACGGATTCTTGATCAGTGAGTCGAACCAAATCGTTTAAGACCATTTTCATCGCAATATTCCAAAATTACAGACATTTGGGCAAATTGATAAGCACTCAGTTCCGAGGAACTAGAGCGCCAAAAAAGATAAACTATTTCTTGAAAATTTCTGCACGCCTATAAAGAAGATACAGAGACCTTGCCAAAAAAGTACCACAGGACCCACTTTCCCTATTCAAAAAATTTACAGGGTTGATAGGGATGGCACAGGGTGCAACAAAAAAATTGGTAAAAGTGAAACAAAAATTGACCTGTTTCAGGATTTTGTTGCCAAATATTTTTCTTCTGAGAAAATGAATTTTTTCCATAATTTTGACGCGAACTGTATGTAGTGTGCTGAAGTACATTTGTTCTCGGGGTGAATGCATTATGAGAGTATCCCGTGGATTTCGAGAAATCTATACGTACACGGTAAGAAAAGAACTTCCTCTTCTGAAATTGACATAATTTCACAACATAAAACAACGTTTGTGTTCACAGGCTATGATGATTTCAACCCCCCTATTCTCATTGAGTTAACGTTCCGATGTAGTACTTTCTTTGTGACATAATGCATTTTAGTTGTATACTCCATTCACTTTTATAAAGTCTCCCGGTTGGCCATGAAAATTTGACACATTTCACCATGTATATTTTAAAAATGTTAGGTTATAGTAATTTTCCTGTCAGATAACTACGCAACGTTGTCCTCTCTACAAAAAAGTCGTAGTAACTACGTATTTTCACAATGTGAATTTACTTCGGAAAAATAATGAATTTGAGAAGATATTAGGTGAATTCAATAATTCCAGTCCTGGCGACTGTAGAAAAAAATGTTTCCTCTGTTGTTACTGGAAATATTTCACGTATATAAACTGGTTGGAAGATTCATTTATGCTATTTTATTTTATGGAAATCAATAATCAAGTGTTGGAATTGTATTGAAAACTAATGGATAGAGTAGTCCGTTATTTGTGATAGTTCATTTGAAAAAAGAATAAAAGTACCTGAATAACCCGGCAGAAAAACTTCTAAACGGACAGACGTACCTATGGAATTCCCAACTTTTCTCAAGAAGACATTTAAATACCTTGTAGCACAATTGGAAATACACCAGTTTCAAAATGTAGTAGTAATACGAAACCTGAGGCATTCTCACCTCAATTAAATATAATGATAGGAAACTAAGTAATTTCATTCGAGAGTTCAACATGTCAGAATGAAGTTTTCCTAATGCAGATTTCGGTTCTGTATAGCACTTCTGCTTCTTCAAAACTACTTTCGGCAGTTTCAATTTCAAAGCGAAGAGTTCTTTATTATTCGAAGATTATGTTAGGATTATGTTGAGAGTAGAAATTGGCAACGTCTCAGCGAATTGTTTTGACCTTGACGATATTTCAGTAGTGCCAACCTGCCTGTGTTTTAGTTACAAAAACGTGATAGACCTAAATCATGGCCAACCGGGAGACTTTATAAAAGTGAATGGAGTATACCCGATTTGAAGTCTCGCTGAAAGTGTTGGTCAAACTGAACATGAAAATGTCTAGACCCTTGATTGCATAAGCGCTTACGTTTCAGAACGTGCGCTTCAGACGATGGAATTTTATTGTATCCAGAACCAGAAGCCTAAGAGATGTAAATTTCCACTCCAGGCGGTTTGAATGCTGCGACGGAGGGAACGTTGAGAGCTTTTCAGTTTACACCAGATAAAATTCTCGGAGATTATTTCTTCAGGTATTAGCGGAAGAATGATGAAGTAACTCTTTACACAAGAATTTGAAAGAATGAAACGAGCAGAGGAATCAGGGTCTTCATCTAGAGGATTGAAGACATTGTTGTTTAGTTTTTCTCCAGTGTAGGGGTTGATTTCTATTAAGTGCCATTTTATGAACTTTTATGTTTTTTTTCTGACGTCTGTCTCCCTCTTGAAATTCCAACAACTTTCTTTGGAAATAAAGTTTCAATATTCAAAAAAATGGCAACAAGCCCTGTGGCAGGAGCTTTGGCGCTCTTGTTCAATTCTTGACAAACTATATCTCCGAAAGCATTGGTTTCTCAGTGTTAAGAATGATATCAATGGATTATTATAATAGGACTGCACGATAAAAGAAATTAAATTCAAATTATAGATTATTTATCAAAATTAAATGAGCAATATGCACTGATTTCACCTCGTGGAATGGTTACACTCGATGCATAGTTTTCACAACTCGAAATACTGAAGGAAAGTATCATCGAATTGTCTAGAGCATGGCTGGAGACAATAACAGCAAATTGTCCATTTATTCCTGATATTTGAATAGGTATAGGCTGACGAACGAATTATTTTGAATGAAAGTACAATCCTTTTTTCACGCTCTTGTTAATAGTTCTTACCACTAACACATTCATTCTGTATTATGAACCTTAATTCAAGAAAGAATATTTGATACACAATTGTAAATCAATATTTCAGAATTTTTTTGCTAGCAATATTATGAAAATACTATATATAGGAACATGTTTCACTACTTAAGGAAGTGAAAGGTAATATTAACCTCAGTGGTCAACGAACAGTAATTTCTTTGATGATTCCATTATGTTGTTCTTTCCTATTGCCATCATAAACTACATCATTAAAATGATCCAATTCTAAATCATCATCTAAACATCATCCCCAATATTTGCACATAAATTATCCAATATGCAACAAGTCAATATTATTTTTGGTATCAAAACAGTCTTGTATGCAGGGTGTCCCAAGTTCGAGTGCCTATTAGACGTTTCTGGAGAACTGGACATATTTGAAATCTGAAAATTGGGATTATGATATTGCTTGAAATTTTCTACAGAGCTAAAATATTTTCGAAGCTTTAGCACTTCCGGTTATACAGGGGGTGAAAATTAATTGGATGAAAAATTACTGGTATGATCAAGTATCCCATGCTGAATACATTTCTGTTAAAACTATTGTATTCATTCCAATAGTTTTCAAAATATCGAAAAAAAACCTTAAAAAAAGTCAAATATGATTAGTCAGTATTATGTTTATCATTCTTATTTTAAAGATCCTGAGCGTGAACCGTTTTTACAACATCGAAGAGGAAGAATGAGGAAAGGTCATGCATCTTTTAAATTTCAGAAATATCGTCACAGGGTGTTTCGAATTTTGTGTTGAAAATTGTGATCAAAAATTGGTCATTACTTCTGTTTTTGGCGCTCTAGTTCCTCAGAACTGAGTGCTTATCAATTTGCCCAAATGTCTGTAATTTTCGAATTTTTGGCTGAAAATGGTCTCAAACGATTTGGTTCGACTCACTGATCAAGAATCTGAGGTCGAAATCGATTCTGGCCGGTCCGGCCGGCCGGCCGGCCGGCCGTAGGCACGATAACTCTCGAACGAAAGGAGTTAGAGGATTGAAATTTGCAACGTGGGTTTGGAGCGTAAATATCTCGGTTAGGTTCCTTAATGGGCGAAATCCATCGCTCGGTTTCGGAGTTATGGCCGATTTTAGTAAAACACATTTTATATGAATATTTAGAAACTGATCACTCCATCTATCTGAAATTTAGCATCAAATTGTAGAATCATGACCTTTATACACATGTGAAGTTTTGTATTGACCAGGTTACCGCAAAGTGTCAAAAACAAAATTTCAAATTTAAAAAAAATTTTCTACAATAACTCTCGAAAGGAATGAGCTAGGCAGTTGAAATTTTCGGAGTAGGTTAGGGAGATGAATATCTCGGTTAAGTTCGTTATTGGGCAAAATAGGCCAGATGGTTTCGGAGTAACGAAAAAAAAAATTTTTTTTAAGCAACAAATTTCAAATTATATTTTTATTTAAGATGCAGTTTCACCATTAAAATTCATCGAAATCATTTTAAACTCCAACACGCTAATACTTTCGGAGATATGATTTTTCTAAATTTCAATTATGAATCGTACTTCTATGTTTTCACAGAATGCTATAATTATTCTATCTAAGCTTTATTATATGATCTGTGTTCATACTCGTACATTTCATCCTGTTCTATAAGAGAGAGTCAAATTCAGTTCAGCTATTTTAATTTGATTTCTTCCATGGTGCAGTTCTCATTCTCAGATTGCTCATTTAATCTTGATAAATAAACTATTATTTGAATTGAATTTCCTTTATGATGCAGTTCTATTATAAGAATACATTGATATAATTCCCAACTCTGAGAAACCAATATACTTTCGGAGATATAATTTGTCTGTTTGAACTAGAGCGCCAGAAAGCTCCTGTCCACAGGGCTTGAACCCATTTTTCAAATTAGAACCCTATTTTATTATGATTGAGTTGGCTTCTGCGGTGAAAAATAATGATAGGTTTTTAACATGATCATGCTCAGTAGATGAGCTAGGACAGTTTTGGCGCAAAATGCCCCATTTTTACATGTAAATCCCCATAAGGAAATTTAAGGTCCATTATGCAAAAATTGTACCCATATGAACGCGGAGTCAGCGTTTTCAAGGTCATTCGTTTTGGACGGTTTAACAGTGAGTTGCGCAACGCCACGCCCCCTCCGCTGAGGCTTTGGTAGGGGGTAGGATTGAAGCGCCGACGTGAAATCAGGAGCTTTTGCGCGCATTATCCATTCTCCTGTATTGGAATCGGATATTCGTACAACATTTATCCGGTATAAATGATGAAACCAGAATCGACCGTCATATGGTACATTTCAGACTTGTAGACTCGAACTAGCGGGCTCTTTTACATAAACAAAATATAGGTCTATTGGGGCGGCATTTATCGTTTTATATGAAAGGGAATTATTTATTAATCTTTCGGTTTACGCAGACGAGGAATATAAGGGATTCCAGCGCCATATGGTACATTTCAGGATTGTAGACATAAACAACAGCAAAGATGAGCAGGGCCGTACTTATTCTTCCAATTTGAATCTGAAGAATTAGTGAAAATGAAATGTTTGAAAAAATTCATTCAATTTGAATCGTTTGAAAGTTGATGAAAGAATGAATCCATGAACATTAAGAACATTAAGAAATTGGTTGCTCGCTCCTGGTGTGGTGTCACCTATTTTCACCTTTATTTCCATCTTTCTTGGTTTCTTGGTTGCCCTGTCCTGAAGAAGCCAACTAGCAGAAACACGTGTCGGCAGGTACCAGCAGAATTATTTTTTAATCTGCTTCTTTTGCGGAATTACCCGTTAAACTTTCCACTTATTAAGAACAACCTTTGAAATGCGAATACGAGTAGGTTTTGTAAATCGCAGCAATATTCAGTTTCCATTTTGCATCTATACTTTCAATTCGTTGATTTGAAAAAACATCAGATCTGAAAACTGCTTAATTAGCAGTAGATTCAATGAAGAAATTTCATTCAAGTGAAAATAAAATCTTTCAGTTATATTATCGTTATGCAAGGAGCCGTGAACAAAGTGCTCTCAAAAAAGATGTAATTATGATATTTTTCATCCCATATTTAGGAAAAACCTTAATGTATCGAAAAAATTTCCAATAATTCGATGATTGTAGATATCATTGAGCAGACTTTAACGAAAATATTGAAAATGTTTGAAAAGATGAAAAAGTTGAGCAAATCTATTTCAATAAGTCAATGAAAAAAATGTTTCCATGAATTTACACATCTTTGATATGCGAGAGGTTTTCAAAAATAATCTGCATATTCAACATCAAAAGCATTTGGGGAAAAGCTGATATTTTTCCCTTGAATCTAAAATAGCATTGTAGAAAAAGCGGAAATGTATAAAAACGAATTGCTCCCTCTTTAATTTCGATTGTTCAGATATGGTTGAAAATATAATTTGACAGACGCCTAGGAAAATATTGTACTTTCCAATTTCATATATTTTTTCCGTTCGTTTCTGACCCGAAAACTTGAGATTTTTCTTAAAACATAAAATAGATAATCACAAATTCCAATATTTAAAGCTGCGGTAGACTCTTTTGTGTACGATCGACTAAAATGTAAACATTTGCGTGACTCGCGATCTCCGGTAGAGGGTGGCTTGATTATATAAACAGCCGTTTTGCTTAACGTAAGTCAGGTTTCTATTATTTCCATATAGGAACACATCGTTGATCATTCGTGTGCCGATTGAAATTTTCATTTGTACTTTGTCGGAGCATCTGAATTTGTGATAGTGTGATCTTTGGGTAAGCAGCAATTAGAAAATTATGTATCCATATATTAAAATATTTTTCTTTCCAAACAGCAGTAGCAGAAAAATCGAATATTACCCAAACAGCAGTAGCAGTAGTTCATTAGAGAAATTTTTGATACCCTACAGAACAAAGTAAGTTTCTGTTCATCTTACATCTCATGCATATTTTTCTTATTCATTTTCATTATAGACAGGGATTTAAACAAAATTAACCAAAAATCTCTTCTTGAAGATAAGCCAACAAGGCGTATAGCAGAGTTGGAGAAGGATAAGAAATACCACATTCTAAAGTGTATTTTGGTGAAGACCAGGTTCGGCCCAGCTGTGCTCTTTGAATTCAACGAATTCAAAGCGTTCCTGCCAAAAAGGCTGACGGAGGACTACAGCGCACATACGACCGAGCTGTCATCAGGAAAATATTCGCTAATATTCCGAGGGGCCATAGATACTGGGAAAACACATCCAGCCATTTCCTTGGAGATTGTAGATAAATAAGGTAATTCATCAATATCACAGCATCTCCACTTTTTTCTTTTTCTTTTTTGGTGTTATTGTACTACGCAGAAATGAATCGTTTTGACGGTACATTGCGCAATATAGATATTTTGGAACATAGTCAAAAAGATTTAATATTTGCTCAGCACTGAGAATAAAATATGGCCATTCGGAATTTTATATTCTTACAGGCTCAAAAATACAGGTCAAGCGTAGTTGAGCTCAAATAGCTAGTTTGTATGGGTGTTCATAGAGAAATCGGTGAGGTAATGTTACCATATCAAGAAGAATTATTCTTATGGGGCCAGGAAGTTTTTCAAGGAATGTCTACATATTGTTTGAATACGTCATAGTAATAATATAACTTGCAAGTGTGCATGGATGGTCTTTATGATGAAATAAAAATCTACTATTCGGACGAATCATAATTTTCGATTTAAGTGAACATTGAGTCCGATGAGTATCCATTCCATCACCACTCAAAATGTAGAGGTTGGTTTTATTGTATTATCCAAAATAAATCATTCATTAATCGCATATTTCACAATACAATAAATTTATTAAAGATATCGCATAAGTACATTCCCATAATTAACTGAATTACCTACACTTCATGAGCAATTTCTCAGATATATATTTAGAACAAAACCACATCATGGTGTTCAACCTACTTTTAACGAGACTTTTTGATGAAACCAGGAATTGCTCTATAATTCATTAAAAATCGGTTCTGAAACAACAAAAACAAGTGAAATTTCAGTATTACATTTATCTGAGAGAAACATTTACATAGTAACAAAAATGAAATATTTTTTGAATACCAATCTTTAGCTAATTCGAAATCTGTGACTCTTTTGCGAGAAAAATGAAGATTGTCAATAGCCATCCGCCCTTATCATCGAGTCTTTTGAATCGGTTATCTTCGGATATCCTCGTATGTATTCGGGTATTTTTGTGAATCTCTAAAAGTTGAAACAAAGATGTTTTCATTTCAGTTATATCGAAAGGTTCAACATGGAAGGTTGTATTCGAGCTATAAAGTCGTTGATGACTCTATTCATTGCAACAAATGATGAAAGTATATTTGTCGATGGGTTGAAGCAGTGTTCTTTAGCTGTGCGAAGAATCAACAAAAAACTGAAAAATGCTACGACTGTTGGAGAAAAGCAAAGTCTCTTAAGCACACTGAATCACGTGAAAAGTTACAGATCCAAATTGAAATACTTGCGTAAAAAGGGATCTGGCATCAAAGATCGAGGGGAAACAGCAACAAATAGAGTTAAATGGGGTGAATCGACATCTGCATTCGAGTCACGAATTCGAACTGGAGTTATTACTAATTTAAAACATAAAGACATAAAATATTTCCTGGTAGATGCCGAGGCTATCTTACGTAGACGATTGATGAATGCTCTCAAAAAAAAATGATGCAGTAAAGGTGAACGCGGTGTTTTGTGGAGAGTTTAAAGTAATGACAGCTAATAAAATTCAAACAGAATATAAATACTTTACCACATCTAACGCTGCTATATACAGAAGCACCAAATTGTGTGACTGGTTTCAAGAGAAAGTTAAAGCACCAATTCTTACAGAGCTCCAGGAATTCCAAGAAAAAGATAGTGGCTGGAGTCTTTCGAATATTGTTAGCTTGGGTGTCAATATAAACAAGTTCACACCGCAACTCGGATCTTCATACATCAAACTTCCCCCTCAAATTCGAAATAAAAAAGCCTGCGTCAATGTGAAGAATGAGGATGAAGCATGTTTTGCATGGGCTGTAACTTCAGCATTACACCCCGTTGAGGAAGATCCGCAACGTACTTCCAAGTATCCCCATTATTCGAAGATATTAAAACTGAAAGGAATACAGTTCCCAATGACACTGAAACAGATACCGAACTTTGAGAAACAAAACCAAATATCTATTAATGTTTACATCTTAAAGAAAGAAAAACATCTCATCACACTACCAACCTACCTAGCCAAGAACAAAATGGACACACATGTTAATTTACTCCTAATACAAGATAGCTATACAGATGAAATTCCCGTCCGATACCATTACGTATGGATAAAAAATTTATCACGACTTGTATCGACTCAGTTGAGTAAACACGATGGCCAGAAATTTATTTGTGATAGATGTCTACGATACTTTCGATCCAACGAAAAACTTGATAACCATTCAGAAGATTGTGGTAATATGAATGAAACAGCTATCAAAATGCCTACATCAAAGGATAATATTCTGAAATTTAAAAATCATAAAAACAAGGAGAGGGTTCCTTTTATTATTTATGCGGATCTCGAAAGTATATTGATACCAACAAATACCAAAAATAATTATCAAGAACATAAAGCTGCAGCAGTTGGCTATCATGTGAAGTGTTCATATGATGATACTCTCAGTTTCTATCGTTCATATCGAGGCCCCAATTGTATGAAATGGTTTGCAGATGAGCTGAATCAATTTGCTGAAGATGTTGAAACTGTTTTCCTATGCCCCTATGATATCGATATGTCACAGCAGCAGGAAGCTGAATTCCAGAAAGCAACACAATGCCATATCTGTGAAGAAATATTCAAACCTAAAGATAAAAAGGTACGTGATCATAATCATCTTATAGCAGGAAACAACTACCGTGGAGCAGCTCACGATGGATGTAATATCAACTATAAAGATAGTCATATGATTCCTGTAGTATTCCACAATCTGAGTGGGTATGATGCCAATTTTCTGATAGAAGATATCGCTGTAAGAATGGAAGGAAAGATCAGCTTGTTACCCATAACGAAGGAAAAATATATCAGCTTTACTAAACATATCAACAGGCATCAAATCAATTTCAGATTCATTGACAGCTTCAGATTTATGGCGTCCTCACTAGACCAGTTATCATCAAACTTGGAAGATTTCCCTAATCTCAAAGCACAATTCCCTGACGAGCCCGAAAAACGTATCAATCTCATCATGAAAAAGGGGGTTATGCCATATGATTATATCGACTGTAGCGATCGATTTAATGAAACATCTTTACCACCCATTGAAGCATTTTACAATAAATTAGAGGACAGACCATGTCCCCGAAGGAAGTATATGAGTGCCCAGCTTGTATGGGAAGAATTTCAATGTCAGAACTTGGGCGAATATTCAGATCTTTATATGAAAACAGACATTCTATTGTTGGCTGATGTATTCGAGCAATTCCGTTCAAGCTGTTATAAAACATATGGATTGGATCCCGCTCATTATTTCACCTTACCAGGATATACGTGGGATTCAATGCTGAAACATACGAAACAGGAATTGGAACTTCTCACAGATGTTGACATGTTTTTGTTTGTTGAAAGAGGTATCCGTGGCGGTCTGAGTCAAGTTTGTAAAAAACGACGGGCTCATGCAAACAACAAATACATACCTAACTATGATCCAACTAAACCAGAAAACTACCTTATGTACTTCGATATCAATAATCAATATGGATGGGCTATGTCGCAATATCTTCCATATGGAAAATTCCGATGGTCTGATACAAATATAGATGTTACTCAAATGGCCGATGATGCTCCAGAAGGATATATTTTGGAAGTTGACCTGGAATATCCTAGAGAATTACACGATAAACATATAGATCTGCCGTTCTGCCCTGAACATTATAATTCTAAAACTCGAACACCATGTTATGCTTCTCAACCAAATGTGAAACTTATGGCAACGGTGAATTCCAAGAAGAAATATATTATTCACTATCGAAATTTGAAGATGGCATTGAAGAATGGATTGATTCTTACAAAAATACATCGAGTTCTCAAGTTCAAACAATCTGCATGGCTCAAATCATATATCGACCTCAATACTAACTTGAGAAAAGAAGCTAAGAATGAGTTCGAGAAAAATCTCTTTAAGCTGATGAATAATGCCGTGTTTGGTAAAACGATGGAGAATATACGGAAGAGGGTTAATGTTCATCTTTGCACAAAATGGGAGAATCGTTATGGCGCAGAAGCGTATATTTCCAAGCCGGAATTCAAGAATTCTGTTATTTTCAACGAGAACTTAGTGGCAATCGAGCTTCGAAAACTGGAAATATATTTGAATAAGCCAATTTATGTGGGAATGAGTATTCTAGATTTAGCTAAAACCACTATATATGATTTCCATTATGATTATATGAAAGAGGCTTTCGGAGACAGCTGCATAGCACTGTATACTGATACAGATTCTGTGATTTATGAATTATTCAAAGATCCATATGAAATATTGAGAAGAGATTGCCATAAATACTTCGATACTTCAGACCTTGCCAAGGATAATCCTTATGGAATTCCACTGGTTGACAAAAAGGTATTAGGGATGATGAAAGATGAAAACAATGGTATTCCGATGACCGATTATGTGGGCCTACGATCAAAACTATACGCATTGAAAAACTCAAGAACGATTGATGAAATTAATCTGAAGAGACTTCAGTGGGAAAAGGAAGAGTATGATCCTGAGGAGATTCATTCTATGCTCAAGAATTATTGTACCTCGAAAAAAGCAAAGGGTGTGAAAAAATCTGTCGTCAAGAATGAGATATGCTTTGATGATTATATAGAATGCTTAGAAACTTGGAAACATAAAATTATCTCTCAAAATTTGATTCAGGCGAAGGAACATCGAGTGCATTCGTCCACGCAACAAAAGATAGCTTTGAGTCCAGAAGACGATAAAAGATATTTGGTACCTGGAACATTTGAAACATTACCATGGGGGCATTATTCTCTCAATAAACGAAAGAATGAAGAACCCGAGGAATCTAAGAAGAAGATTTCTATATTAGAAATATTATTAACAATGTAATTGATTTTTCTGCGATTGTACAATAAACGATAGATTTCTTCTTATAGTTTCAATTTACCTACCTATATTCTATTACAGAACAGCTTGTATATTAGATGTGATCAAGGTTGAGTTTCCATTCACCTCATAATATGTCTCAGAGAGAGAAAATAGCTTTATTGAAGTCAATCAATTTCGCTGAGGAGTATCAAGACATGTATTCGTTTTATAGTTTGGATATATGCATACACTCGTGCATTTTTGTCGTATTCCATATGAATTCAGCACGAAAAAAGATGTAAGAACAAGCGAATCTGATGATGATTTAGGATTAAAATACAACCTACATACATACGTAGCCAAGAAAAAGATGGAAAAACATGCGTCAAGCTATCATCAAGCTATCATCAAACTACCATCGAGCTATCATCAAACTACCATCAAGCTACCATCAAATTAGCATCAAACTATCATAGCAACTACTTCATGTATAGTTTATATCAATTTTGTGTATTTTTTCATAGACATTCGAGCATCTTCGTACACAGTCGTACATCTTCGTATACACTCATGAATCAAGCAATTTTGCTGAGGAGTATCAAGATATGTATTCCTTTTATAGTTTGGATGCCGCAGTGCAGCATTCTAAACTGCTGCAGTCTTAACTACGGCAGTAATGCGGCAGTCAAAACCGCAGCAGTCAAAACTGCGGCAGTCAAACTGCAGCAGTCTGTCTGTCGGGGCAAAAAAATTAACAGTGCTATGTCTAAGCTTCCTGAAGGATGCGGTGCTGTGCCTAAGCTTCCTGAAGGATACAGCAACCATTTTGGCGCGCCAAAATAGTTGCTGTATCCTTCAGGAAGCTTAGGCACAGCACCGCATCCTTCAGGAAGCTTAGACATAGCACTGTTAATTTTTTTGCCCCGACAGACAGACTGCTGCAGTTTGACTGCCGCAGTTTTGACTGCTGCGGTTTTGACTGCCGCATTACTGCCGTAGTTAAGACTGCAGCAGTTTAGAATGCTGCACTGCGGCATCCAAACTATAAAAGGAATACATATCTTGATACTCCTCAGCAAAATTGCTTGATTCATGAGTGTATACGAAGATGTACGACTGTGTACGAAGATGCTCGAATGTCTATGAAAAAATACACAAAATTGATCTAAACTATACATGAAGTAGTTGCTATGATAGTTTGATGCTAATTTGATGGTAGCTTGATGGTAGTTTGATGATAGCTCGATGGTAGTTTGATGATAGCTTGATGATAGCTTGACGCATGTTTTTCCATCTTTTTCTTGGCTACGTATGTATGTAGGTTGTATTTTAATCCTAAATCATCATCAGATTCGCTTGTTCTTACATCTTTTTTCGTGCTGAATTCATATGGAATACGACAAAAATGCACGAGTGTATGCATATATCCAAACTATAAAACGAATACATGTCTTGATACTCCTCAGCGAAATTGATTGACTTCAATAAAGCTATTTTCTCTCTCTGAGACATATTATGAGGTGAATGGAAACTCAACCTTGATCACATCTAATATACAAGCTGTTCTGTAATAGAATATAGGTAGGTAAATTGAAACTATAAGAAGAAATCTATCGTTTATTGTACAATCGCAGAAAAATCAATTACATTGTTAATAATATTTCTAATATAGAAATCTTCTTCTTAGATTCCTCGGGTTCTTCATTCTTTCGTTTATTGAGAGAATAATGCCCCCATGGTAATGTTTCAAATGTTCCAGGTACCAAATATCTTTTATCGTCTTCTGGACTCAAAGCTATCTTTTGTTGCGTGGACGAATGCACTCGATGTTCCTTCGCCTGAATCAAATTTTGAGAGATAATTTTATGTTTCCAAGTTTCTAAGCATTCTATATAATCATCAAAGCATATCTCATTCTTGACGACAGATTTTTTCACACCCTTTGCTTTTTTCGAGGTACAATAATTCTTGAGCATAGAATGAATCTCCTCAGGATCATACTCTTCCTTTTCCCACTGAAGTCTCTTCAGATTAATTTCATCAATCGTTCTTGAGTTTTTCAATGCGTATAGTTTTGATCGTAGGCCCACATAATCGGTCATCGGAATACCATTGTTTTCATCTTTCATCATCCCTAATACCTTTTTGTCAACCAGTGGAATTCCATAAGGATTATCCTTGGCAAGGTCTGAAGTATCGAAGTATTTATGGCAATCTCTTCTCAATATTTCATATGGATCTTTGAATAATTCATAAATCACAGAATCTGTATCAGTATACAGTGCTATGCAGCTGTCTCCGAAAGCCTCTTTCATATAATCATAATGGAAATCATATATAGTGGTTTTAGCTAAATCTAGAATACTCATTCCCACATAAATTGGCTTATTCAAATATATTTCCAGTTTTCGAAGCTCGATTGCCACTAAGTTCTCGTTGAAAATAACAGAATTCTTGAATTCCGGCTTGGAAATATACGCTTCTGCGCCATAACGATTCTCCCATTTTGTGCAAAGATGAACATTAACCCTCTTCCGTATATTCTCCATCGTTTTACCAAACACGGCATTATTCATCAGCTTAAAGAGATTTTTCTCGAACTCATTCTTAGCTTCTTTTCTCAAGTTAGTATTGAGGTCGATATATGATTTGAGCCATGCAGATTGTTTGAACTTGAGAACTCGATGTATTTTTGTAAGAATCAATCCATTCTTCAATGCCATCTTCAAATTTCGATAGTGAATAATATATTTCTTCTTGGAATTCACCGTTGCCATAAGTTTCACATTTGGTTGAGAAGCATAACATGGTGTTCGAGTTTTAGAATTATAATGTTCAGGGCAGAACGGCAGATCTATATGTTTATCGTGTAATTCTCTAGGATATTCCAGGTCAACTTCCAAAATATATCCTTCTGGAGCATCATCGGCCATTTGAGTAACATCTATATTTGTATCAGACCATCGGAATTTTCCATATGGAAGATATTGCGACATAGCCCATCCATATTGATTATTGATATCGAAGTACATAAGGTAGTTTTCTGGTTTAGTTGGATCATAGTTAGGTATGTATTTGTTGTTTGCATGAGCCCGTCGTTTTTTACAAACTTGACTCAGACCGCCACGGATACCTCTTTCAACAAACAAAAACATGTCAACATCTGTGAGAAGTTCCAATTCCTGTTTCGTATGTTTCAGCATTGAATCCCACGTATATCCTGGTAAGGTGAAATAATGAGCGGGATCCAATCCATATGTTTTATAACAGCTTGAACGGAATTGCTCGAATACATCAGCCAACAATAGAATGTCTGTTTTCATATAAAGATCTGAATATTCGCCCAAGTTCTGACATTGAAATTCTTCCCATACAAGCTGGGCACTCATATACTTCCTTCGGGGACATGGTCTGTCCTCTAATTTATTGTAAAATGCTTCAATGGGTGGTAAAGATGTTTCATTAAATCGATCGCTACAGTCGATATAATCATATGGCATAACCCCCTTTTTCGTGATGAGATTGATACGTTTTTCGGGCTCGTCAGGGAATTGTGCTTTGAGATTAGGGAAATCTTCCAAGTTTGATGATAACTGGTCTAGTGAGGACGCCATAAATCTGAAGCTGTCAATGAATCTGAAATTGATTTGATGCCTGTTGATATGTTTAGTAAAGCTGATATATTTTTCCTTCGTTATGGGTAACAAGCTGATCTTTCCTTCCATTCTTACAGCGATATCTTCTATCAGAAAATTGGCATCATACCCACTCAGATTGTGGAATACTACAGGAATCATATGACTATCTTTATAGTTGATATTACATCCATCGTGAGCTGCTCCACGGTAGTTGTTTCCTGCTATAAGATGATTATGATCACGTACCTTTTTATCTTTAGGTTTGAATATTTCTTCACAGATATGGCATTGTGTTGCTTTCTGGAATTCAGCTTCCTGCTGCTGTGACATATCGATATCATAGGGGCATAGGAAAACAGTTTCAACATCTTCAGCAAATTGATTCAGCTCATCTGCAAACCATTTCATACAATTGGGGCCTCGATATGAACGATAGAAACTGAGAGTATCATCATATGAACACTTCACATGATAGCCAACTGCTGCAGCTTTATGTTCTTGATAATTATTTTTGGTATTTGTTGGTATCAATATACTTTTGAGATCCGCATAAATAATAAAAGGAACCCTCTCCTTGTTTTTATGATTTTTAAATTTCAGAATATTATCCTTTGATGTAGGCATTTTGATAGCTGTTTCATTCATATTACCACAATCTTCTGAATGGTTATCAAGTTTTTCGTTGGATCGAAAGTATCGTAGACATCTATCACAAATAAATTTCTGGCCATCGTGTTTACTCAACTGAGGCGATACAAGTCGTGATAAATTTTTTATCCATACGTAATGGTATCGGACGGGAATTTCATCTGTATAGCTATCTTGTATTAGGAGTAAATTAACATGTGTGTCCATTTTGTTCTTGGCTAGGTAGGTTGGTAGTGTGATGAGATGTTTTTCTTTCTTTAAGATGTAAACATTAATAGATATTTGGTTTTGTTTCTCAAAGTTCGGTATCTGTTTCAGTGTCATTGGGAACTGTATTCCTTTCAGTTTTAATATCTTCGAATAATGGGGATACTTGGAAGTACGTTGCGGATCTTCCTCAACGGGGTGTAATGCTGAAGTTACAGCCCATGCAAAACATGCTTCATCCTCATTCTTCACATTGACGCAGGCTTTTTTATTTCGAATTTGAGGGGGAAGTTTGATGTATGAAGATCCGAGTTGCGGTGTGAACTTGTTTATATTGACACCCAAGCTAACAATATTCGAAAGACTCCAGCCACTATCTTTTTCTTGGAATTCCTGGAGGTCTGTAAGAATTGGTGCTTTAACTTTCTCTTGAAACCAGTCACACAATTTGGTGCTTCTGTATATAGCAGCGTTAGATGTGGTAAAGTATTTATATTCTGTTTGAATTTTATTAGCTGTCATTACTTTAAACTCTCCACAAAACACCGCGTTCACCTTTACTGCATCATTTTTTTTGAGAGCATTCATCAATCGTCTACGTAAGATAGCCTCGGCATCTACCAGGAAATATTTTATGTCTTTATGTTTTAAATTAGTAATAACTCCAGTTCGAATTCGTGACTCGAATGCAGATGTCGATTCACCCCATTTAACTCTATTTGTTGCTGTTTCCCCTCGATCTTTGATGCCAGATCCCTTTTTACGCAAGTATTTCAATTTGGATCTGTAACTTTTCACGTGATTCAGTGTGCTTAAGAGACTTTGCTTTTCTCCAACAGTCGTAGCATTTTTCAGTTTTTTGTTGATTCTTCGCACAGCTAAAGAACACTGCTTCAACCCATCGACAAATATACTTTCATCATTTGTTGCAATGAATAGAGTCATCAACGACTTTATAGCTCGAATACAACCTTCCATGTTGAACCTTTCGATATAACTGAAATGAAAACATCTTTGTTTCAACTTTTAGAGATTCACAAAAATACCCGAATACATACGAGGATATCCGAAGATAACCGATTCAAAAGACTCGATGATAAGGGCGGATGGCTATTGACAATCTTCATTTTTCTCGCAAAAGAGTCACAGATTTCGAATTAGCTAAAGATTGGTATTCAAAAAATATTTCATTTTTGTTACTATGTAAATGTTTCTCTCAGATAAATGTAATACTGAAATTTCACTTGTTTTTGTTGTTTCAGAACCGATTTTTAATGAATTATAGAGCAATTCCTGGTTTCATCAAAAAGTCTCGTTAAAAGTAGGTTGAACACCATGATGTGGTTTTGTTCTAAATATATATCTGAGAAATTGCTCATGAAGTGTAGGTAATTCAGTTAATTATGGGAATGTACTTATGCGATATCTTTAATAAATTTATTGTATTGTGAAATATGCGATTAATGAATGATTTATTTTGGATAATACAATAAAACCAACCTCTACATTTTGAGTGGTGATGGAATGGATACTCATCGGACTCAATGTTCACTTAAATCGAAAATTATGATTCGTCCGAATAGTAGATTTTTATTTCATCATAAAGACCATCCATGCACACTTGCAAGTTATATTATTACTATGACGTATTCAAACAATATGTAGACATTCCTTGAAAAACTTCCTGGCCCCATAAGAATAATTCTTCTTGATATGATAACATTACCTCACCGATTTCTCTATGAACACCCATACAAACTAGCTATTTGAGCTCAACTACGCTTGACCTGTATTTTTGAGCCTGTAAGAATATAAAATTCCGAATGGCCATATTTTATTCTCAGTGCTGAGCAAATATTAAATCTTTTTGACTATGTTCCAAAATATCTATATTGCGCAATGTACCGTCAAAACGATTCATTTCTGCGTAGTACAATAACACCAAAAAAGAAAAAGAAAAAAGTGGAGATGCTGTGATATTGATGAATTACCTTATTTATCTACAATCTCCAAGGAAATGGCTGGATGTGTTTTCCCAGTATCTATGGCCCCTCGGAATATTAGCGAATATTTTCCTGATGACAGCTCGGTCGTATGTGCGCTGTAGTCCTCCGTCAGCCTTTTTGGCAGGAACGCTTTGAATTCGTTGAATTCAAAGAGCACAGCTGGGCCGAACCTGGTCTTCACCAAAATACACTTTAGAATGTGGTATTTCTTATCCTTCTCCAACTCTGCTATACGCCTTGTTGGCTTATCTTCAAGAAGAGATTTTTGGTTAATTTTGTTTAAATCCCTGTCTATAATGAAAATGAATAAGAAAAATATGCATGAGATGTAAGATGAACAGAAACTTACTTTGTTCTGTAGGGTATCAAAAATTTCTCTAATGAACTACTGCTACTGCTGTTTGGGTAATATTCGATTTTTCTGCTACTGCTGTTTGGAAAGAAAAATATTTTAATATATGGATACATAATTTTCTAATTGCTGCTTACCCAAAGATCACACTATCACAAATTCAGATGCTCCGACAAAGTACAAATGAAAATTTCAATCGGCACACGAATGATCAACGATGTGTTCCTATATGGAAATAATAGAAACCTGACTTACGTTAAGCAAAACGGCTGTTTATATAATCAAGCCACCCTCTACCGGAGATCGCGAGTCACGCAAATGTTTACATTTTAGTCGATCGTACACAAAAGAGTCTACCGCAGCTTTAAATATTGGAATTTGTGATTATCTATTTTATGTTTTAAGAAAAATCTCAAGTTTTCGGGTCAGAAACGAACGGAAAAAATATATGAAATTGGAAAGTACAATATTTTCCTAGGCGTCTGTCAAATTATATTTTCAACCATATCTGAACAATCGAAATTAAAAAGGGAGCAATTCGTTTTTATACATTTCCGCTTTTTCTACAATGCTATTTTAGATTCAAGGGAAAAATATCAGCTTTTCCCCAAATGCTTTTGATGTTGAATATGCAGATTATTTTTGAAAACCTCTCGCATATCAAAGATGTGTAAATTCATGGAAACATTTTTTTCATTGACTTATTGAAATAGATTTGCTCAACTTTTTCATCTTTTCAAACATTTTCAATATTTTCGTTAAAGTCTGCTCAATGATATCTACAATCATCGAATTATTGGAAATTTTTTCGATACATTAAGGTTTTTCCTAAATATGGGATGAAAAATATCATAATTACATCTTTTTTGAGAGCACTTTGTTCACGGCTCCTTGCATAACGATAATATAACTGAAAGATTTTATTTTCACTTGAATGAAATTTCTTCATTGAATCTACTGCTAATTAAACAGTTTTCAGATCTGATGTTTTTTCAAATCAACGATTTGAAAGTATAGATGCAAAATGGAAACTGAATATTGCTGCGATTTACAAAACCTACTCGTATTCGCATTTCAAAGGTTGTTCTTAATAAGTGGAAAAGTTTAACGGGTAATTCCGCAAAAGAAGCAGATTAAAAAATAATTCTGCTGGTACCTGCCGACACGTGTTTCTGCTAGTTGGCTTCTTCAGGACAGGGCAACCAAGAAACCAAGAAAGATGGAAATAAAGGTGAAAATAGGTGACACCACACCAGGAGCGAGCAACCAATTTCTTAATGTTCTTAATGTTCATGGATTCATTCTTTCATCAACTTTCAAACGATTCAAATTGAATGAATTTTTTCAAACATTTCATTTTCACTAATTCTTCAGATTCAAATTGGAAGAATAAGTACGGCCCTGCTCATCTTTGCTGTTGTTTATGTCTACAATCCTGAAATGTACCATATGGCGCTGGAATCCCTTATATTCCTCGTCTGCGTAAACCGAAAGATTAATAAATAATTCCCTTTCATATAAAACGATAAATGCCGCCCCAATAGACCTATATTTTGTTTATGTAAAAGAGCCCGCTAGTTCGAGTCTGCAAGCCTGAAATGTACCATATGACGGTCGATTCTGGTTTCATCATTTATACCGGATAAATGTTGTACGAATATCCGATTCCAATACAGGAGAATGGATAATGCGCGCAAAAGCTCCTGATTTCACGTCGGCGCTTCAATCCTACCCCCTACCAAAGCCTCAGCGGAGGGGGCGTGGCGTTGCGCAACTCACTGTTAAACCGTCCAAAACGAATGACCTTGAAAACGCTGACTCCGCGTTCATATGGGTACAATTTTTGCATAATGGACCTTAAATTTCCTTATGGGGATTTACATGTAAAAATGGGGCATTTTGCGCCAAAACTGTCCTAGCTCATCTACTATGCTCCTAAATTCAATAATTTCTGAGTTTTTTTTATTGAATTTAGGAGCATAATCACTTTAGAAAACTGTCATTATTTTTCACCGCAGAAGTCAGGAGCTTTTGCGCGTATGTTCTATTGTCCATTCTCCTTTATTGGACACTCTTAATGGTGAATTCTATTGTCTGTTCTGCTGTATTGGACACTCCAAATTTACCATGTTAAATTCGAGATTACGGGTGTCCAATACAGGAGAACAGACAATTGAATTCACCATGGTAAATTCCATTAAGAGTGTCGAATACAGGAGAATGGACAATAGAACATACGCGCAAAAGCTCCTGACTTCACGTCAGTGCTTGAACCAATTTTTTTTTGTAACGTCAGGAGCTTTTGCGCTTATGTTCTATTGTCCATTATCCTGTATTGGACACTCTTAATCGAATTTACCATGGTGAATTCTATTGTCTGTTCTCCTGTATTGGACACTCGTAATCGAATTTACCATGGTAAATTCGGATTGTCGAATACAGGAGAACAGACAATAGAATTCACCATGGTAAATTCGATTAAGAGTGTCCAATAAAGGAGAAGGGACAATAGAACATACGTGCAAAGCTTCTGACTTCACGTCAGTGCTTGAACCAATTTTTTTTTTCAATGATTTTTTAAAAATTTTCTAGTGCTACGATTCTCATAAAATTTTGCAAGAATTTTCGCGTTGGCATTCTACAACTAATGATCATATTTGAATTGGATTGGATTTGTATTTTTTGTGTTATTGAGGAAATAACAACCAAATTTCAGATTGATATAACTCCAGAACCATTTGGCTGATTATGCTAGTTAACCAACTGAATAATGTCGTATTCAGATATGTAATCTAGCCTGAAAATTCGCTATTTCTTTTGGTTCTCAAGGAATCATGAGATACATAATTTTTTTTTTGTAATTTTTTTAAAATATTCTAGTGGTACGGTCTCCTCAAACTTTTACACACGTCTTCATGTCGATATTCTTCAACCAGTTGCCAAGCTTCAATTCGATCGAGTCTATATTTTTTGAGTTATCGAGGAAATAATAGTCCAGATGGGTATAGCTCCGAAACCTTTGGGCCGATTATAGCCAACAGCGAACTCAACTCTTCCATTCAGATTTGCAACCTATCCTGAAAGTTTCAAGTCCCTATTCCCTTTCGTTCGAGAGTTGTCGAGGCAACGCTCACCCATCCAGCTACTGAACTCACACAAGGCTGCTCGGATCTCCAACAATATAGATCCGGTCATGTTCAAACTTGGAACTTGGTGGTAGAGTTAGGTTCTGTAGGCTGTCGCAAAGTTTCAGCGATATCAAACGAATAGTTTCTGAGATATAGATTTTTTTTCAAAATTTTTCTATGATATTTTAAAATTTTCTAGTTATACGATCCGCACAAAATTTTGCAAGAATTTTTGAGTTGCCATTCTACAACTAATAACCATGTTTGAATGGTATCGGTTTTATATTTTTAGAGTTATTGAGGAAATAAAAACCAAATTTTAGATGGGTATAACTCCAAAACCGTTTCGCCGATTATACCTATAGACGAACTCAAATGGCGCATTGAGACTCTCAACCTTATCTGAGATTCTCAAGTCGCTATCTTTTTCCGTTCTTAGGTTATCGTGACGTAAATAATATTCTTTAATAATTTTTTTAAAATTTTCTAGCTATACGATATTCACAAAATTTCACGAACGTCCTTCGGTTTATATTCTACAACTACTCACCAAGTTTGAATTTGATCAGATTAGTATTGGTTGTAGACAAAATTATTACTCGGAAATCGTTAAACCGATTATGCCCATTGACGAACTTGTCCCGTCCTATTGGGATGCGCCACCTACCCTGAAAATTTCAAGTCTCTTTCCGTTCTCAAGTTATCGTGGCAACGGCCGGCCGGACAGAATCAAATTTGACCTCGAATTCTTGATCAGGGAGTTGAACTAAATCGTTTAAGACCATTTTGGGCAAAATGATAACGCGATGTTTCCCAGAACATACTCGCAAAAATAGGGTTCTAACTTGAATAACAGAAGTTAATGGCCCATTTTTGATCACAATTTTGGACACCAAATTTGAAACACCCTGTGATGATATTGTTGAAATTCAAAAGATGCATTACCTTTCCACATTCTTCCTCTTCGATGTTGTGAAAACGGTTCACGCTCAGGATGTTTAAAATAAGAATAATGAATATAATAGGTACTGACTAAACAATATTTTACTTTTTTTCCGGTTTTTTTCGATATTTTGAAAACTATTCGAATGAAGAGAATACCAATTTTCAGATTTCAAATATGTACAATTCTCCAGAAACGTCTAATAGGCACTCGAACTTGGGTTACCCTGTATATTCACAAATTCAAGATGCGGTACCTTGTTTTCTAACTCAATATATTTTGAAAGTACGAATTATATCAATAAACTAGAATAGAAATGAAAATGACGTCTATAATAGGTTGATAAGATGACATGAATGAATAGTGAACACATATAGAACACAGACAGATAGAATTCTGTGAAAACATTATTGAAATTTTGAAAAATCATATCTCCGAAAGTATTAGCTTGTTAGAAATGAGAATGACATCAAAGGATTCTTATGATGAAACTGCATCTGAAAAAATTGAATTTGAAATTTTTAATGTAAAAAATTTTTCGAATTTTTTTTGGCACTTTACGGTAATTCGATCAATACAAAACTTCGCATGTATATAAAGGTCAGAATTCTACAATTTGATGCTGAATTTCAGATAGATCGAGTAATCGGTTCCGGAAATATTCATAAAAAATAGTTTCATCAAAAACGGCCATAACACCGAAACCGCTTGGTGGATTTCACCGGTTAACGAACTCGTCCGAGATATTATTTACGCTCCAAACCTATCCTCAAAATTTCAATCCTTTCGCTCGATAGTTATCGGGCCTACGGCCGGCCGGACAGAATTTATATCGACCATGGATTCTTGATCGGTGAGTCGAACCAAATCGTTTAAGACTATTTTCATAAAAAAAATCGAAAATTACAGACATTTGGGCACACTGATAAGCACTCTGTTCGGAGGAACAAGAACGCCAAAAAGTCATATAAATTCAGTGACAACAGAATACTAAATGAATTGTGAATACAATATGGTGTAACTACAAGATTCTATTAGATTCTGTTTCATTCAATATATTTTCGAATAATAAAGTGATAGACCACAATTTATTAAGTAGATTTTAATGAGTTGAAATTCACAATTTCTCTGGAACCAGAAGGTTGCTGAGCGTTGCTTGTGTGTCCAATATCCGTGGTATGAGTTTACCATAACTAGTAATCAGCGCAAATGTTTGCCTTTGGATAGCTGAGGATACCCGGATATTGCCATGACTTTATTTGGTCGTAAGCGAGCTCCCTCGGTCGTGATGAGCTACCCAAACAATTGCACTTTATGTTACATGACCCTTGAAATCTCTTGGAGATGGTTCGGAGATGTTTCAGATGCTCTTCGTCGGAAAATGATGCAACTAAGACGTCATCAATGTAGCTCAAACAGAAACTGATTTCTTATAATACCTCATCGATGAACAGCTGGAAAGGTTGGGCTGCATTTCTCAGTCTACACGTCATGAAGGGAAATCACTGAAGTGATGGCAGTGTTGGGCTATTCTTCTTATGCCAATGCGATCTAGCTGTAGGATCATTCGACGTCCAATTTGGTGATGTTCTTTTCCTGCAGAACGTGGGCGGAATTCTGGTAGTCTCACACTGCCTATAGTGGGCTGGGATTAGGGATTACAATCCAGAAAAACTGGACCGAAATCCGGTGGTTCCGGCATGATTTAGCTTATACCGGATCCAGTACCAATATATTGACCAGATCTGGCAAAGGATCTGGATCCGGATTTTTGTCATATTATGACGATCTTTTAGCCCTATTCACCTTAGCTAGTTCACTATTCGTTCGAGAGTAGGGGGAGTCACAAACAAGAGAGGAAGTCAATTCAAATATAATTGGGGACCAGGTAGTTTGAATATAATTTTCTGAATACTGACTTTCATTATTAACGTGTTGGAAACTACCAAAAGAAAAAAAACGATGTTGGTGAAAGAAACCTTAAAGAAGGAAAATAGGTTTTTGATATATATTCTCGACATATCATGAATGAAGGCCGGCGTTCATGTATTAAGTTTCGTACACAGTTTTATATACAATAAAAATATCTGGAATATTTCTGAGGTGTGGCATTGAATATAAATAATAAAAATTATATCTAATATAAAGTTCGATAAGAAAAAGGGCAAAAGAAAGCTGTTATGTCAATTGTCCAATGGAAACAGACCGAGGAGATATAATATAAATTGTACTCATCCAATTGCTCCCTAATGGCTCTAGCGTCACGTTCAATGGAAGTTCTCTCTGACAGGAAAAGGGCTATACCGGTTCTGATTTTCGAAAATTTTTCTGAATGGCTGAAGGTGTTGAATTTGTACCCCGGTGGAAGGTTCTCTAAACTTGTGGTTAATTTGCTGTCTTCTAAAGGTTCTAAAGGTTGGCCTTCCTTTGTTTCTGCTTCTTTCGGAGTGCTCAATCAATCCCGTATGAAACGGAGATTCCGTATGATTTTCCAATCAAATAAAACACCGGAATTTATTTCAACCGACTATCCAATACATTCGATATAATATATCGTAGGAAAATAACTTGTCCACTTGAATAACGATTTTCCGATTTTTCACGCAGCGCTCAAGAAGAATCAATCTTAATTGATTACCAATCGTCCCGGTCTTATATGCTACCAGGCATAAGTTTTTTTTTTCAAGCCGAGAGATAAACAATGAACCGAACAGTGACAACAGGATACTAAATGAATTGTGAACTGTTTGATTCCATATTTTTTCGAATAATAAAGTGATAGACCACAATTTATTATGTAGATTTTAATGAGTTGAAATTCACAATTTCCCTGCAACCAGAAGGTTGTTGTGCGTTGCTTGTGTGTCCAATATCCGTGGTATGAGTTAACCATAACTAGTAATCAGCGCAGATGTTTGCCTGTGGATGGCTGAGGATACCCGGAGAATGTCATATATGTCTTATATGCTACCAGGCATAAGTTGGACCACCTGTTTTTCAAGCCGAGATATAAACAATGAATCGAAGAATTATTGATTGCCTATCTTCAAAAAACATCGGGGCATCAAATGATTGAATTAATTCAATTTATAGTTCCGAACTCGAAATAATTCTGACCGTTACAATATTTGACGTGACATTAACGCTGATTCTTCTGTGACTACAAATTCTCTGTACTTCCCCGCTCTCCCACTCCTTAGTAGGCCTCACCGACTCTACTGCCTAACTGGCCCCGTTTCATCTTTTTCTTCATGATTATTTTTTGGCGCTCTTGTTCCTCAGGAAAGAGTGCTTATCAATTTGCCCAAATGTCTGTAACTATCGAATTTTCGGCTGAAAATAGTCTTAAACAATTTGGATCTACTCACTGATCAAGAATCCGTGGTCGAAATCGATTCTGTCCGGCCGGCCATCCAGTCGGCCGTTAACACGATAACTCTCGAACGGAATGAGCTAGACAATTGAAACTCAGAGTAGGTTTGGGACATAAATATCTTGGCTAAGTTCGTTATTTGCCAAAATCGGCCTAATGGTTTCGAAGTGATGAAAAAATTTTTTTTTACATTACAACTTTTGAATTATTTTTTTTAAGATGCAGTTTCATCATAAGAATCCAATGATATCATTTTCAAGTCTAACAAGCTGATACTTTCAGAGATATGATTTTTCAAAATTTTAATAATACATCGTAGTTCTATATATGTATTCACATAATACGAATTCTAACTGTCTTTGTTCACTGTTCATAAATGTCATCTAGCTATTAGAGACATGTCCATTCGTAATTTGAAAATATCTTCTGCTGGAAAACAAGTATCCGATTCTTGAATTTGTGAATATATACAAGACTGTTTTGAAACCGAAAATAATATGGACTGGTCGCATATTGTATAATTTATGTATAAATTCGGGATGATGTTTTAGAAGATTTAGAATTGGATCATTTTGATGATGTAGTATATGAAGGCAATAAGGAAGAAGAACATACTGGAATCAACAAAACAAATTACTATTCGTTGATCACTGAGGTGAACATTACTTTTTACTTCCTTAAGTAGTGAGACATGTTCCCATATACAGTATTTTCATAATGTTGCTAGCAAAAAATGCTGCAATATGGATCTACATTTGTGTATCAAATATTTTCTTTTGAGTTAAGGTTCATAATACAGAATGAATATTTTAGTGGTATGAACTATAAAATTATGAAAAGATAATAATTTGTTCGTCAGCCTCTGCCTACTCAAATATCTGGAATAAATGAACGATACACTATGATTGTCTCCAGCCTTGCTTTAGACATTTCGATGATACTTTACTTATTATTTTAAATGATAATTTTTGTTAAGTATTAAAGCATTGAAAATTGCTCATTCAATCTTGATAAATAAACTATTACTTGAATTGAATTTCCTTTATGATGCAGTTCATAAGAACAACAATGAAGTCAACAATTGTGGAAGCTGAAAGGGCTTCTTCTCCCGCAGGCTATATCTGTAACTCCTTAAGGGATCGAGTGATAGATCACTCAATAAACACCATTTGTTTTCTAAGATCCTTTTTCCAAAATCAAAATTGACTTCTAGTAATGCTCACTGAAATAAATAATATATGGTGGCTATTGTGCAATACAAGAGACAGATGATCTCAATTTCATAGTATATATTTTATTTATTTGATATTTTGTTACTGTGACAACTGGGAGTGTAAGGCTGGACTCATACTTCTCTGAATTCATATTCTTAAATTCATAATCTGAATTCTGGAAGCTTGCAAAATCTAGAAATTAATACTCTGAAAAAACCAGAATGTTATTAGAATTTTATTATTCATTTCATATTTTGTTCCGGTGAAATCTGGAAGTATAACACTGAGAGAATAGTTTTGTTATTTAAACTTTATTTTTTCTTCATTACATAAGATATAATGTTTTTTTGCGCGTATGTTCTGGGGAACATCGCGTTATAGTTTTGCCCAAATTTCTGTAAATCTCGAATTTTTTGACGAAATTGGTTTCAAACGATTTAGTTCGACTCCCCAATGAAGAATTTGAGGTCAAATTTGATTCTGTCCGTCCGGCCGTCCGTTGCCACGATCATTTGAGAACGAATAGAGCTAGCGACTTGCAAATTTTCAGGGTGGGTGGCGCATCGCAATACGACGGACAAGTTCGTTAATGGGCATAATCGGCCCAGTGGTTTCCGAGTTATAATTTTGTTTTCAACCAATATAAATCCGATTGAATTGAAACTTGGTGAGTAGTTGTAGAATATGAAGCTAAGCACGTTTGTGAAATTTTGGATGAATCGTATGGCTAGAAAATTTAAAAAAAATTATTAAAAAATATTTTTGTTGTCAAGATAACCTGAGAACGAAAAGAGATAGCGGCTTGAAAATTGCAGGTTAGGTTGTGCATCTGAATGCGACATTTGAGTTTGTTTATAAGCATAATCCGCCAAACGGTTTTAGAGTTATAGCCATCTGAAATTTTCTAAAATTTGGTGATTTTTTGTTCCTCATTAACTCGAAAAATACTGAACCGATTGAATTCAAACATGGTTATTAGTTGTGGAATGCCAACGCGAAAACGTTTGCAAAATTTGGCGAGGATAGCATTTGTAGAAAAATCATTGAAAATAAAAAAAAATATTCTATATATCAGTAACTATTCGTTTGAAATTGCTGAAATTTTGCAAGAGCGTTCATAACCTAACTCTACTGCCAGGTTTCAAGTTTTAACACGATCGGTTGGATATTGTTGGAGATTCGAGCATTCTTGTGTGAGTTCAGTAGATGGGTGACCGTTGCCTCGATAACTTTCGAACGAAAGGAGATAGGGACTAGCAATTTTCAGGGTAGGTTGCGTATCCGAAAGGGAGAGTTGAGTTCGCTTTAGGGCATAATCGGTTCAACGGTTTCCGAGTTATATCCACCTGGAATATTATTTCTTTGATAACTCAAAAAATAAATATTCGATTGAATTGAAGCTTGGTAACTAGTAGTAGAAAATCCACATAAAAACGTGTTTAAGATTTTGTAAGAACCGTACCCCTAGAAAATTTGAAAAAAATTACGAAAAAAAAAAATTTTAAGAACCGCACCCCTAGAAAATTAAAAAAAATCACGAAAAAAAATTGGTTCAAGCACTGACGTGAAGTCAGAAGCTTTTGCGCGTATGTTCTATTGTCCATTCTTCTGTATTGGACACCCTAAATCGAATTTACCATGGTTAATAATGTTGTCCATTCTCCTGTATTGGACACTTAATTCGAATTTACCATAGTAAATTCGAATTGAGAGTGACCATGGTTAATTATGTTGTCCATTCTCCTGTATTGGACACTCTCAATTCGAATTTACTATGGTAAATTCGAATTAAGTGTCCAATACAGGAGAATGGACAACATAATTAACCATGGTTAATTCGATTTAGGGTGTCCAATACAGAAGAATGGACAATAGAACATACGCGCAAAAGCTTCTGACTTCACGTCAGTGCTTGAACCAATTTTTTTAATTTTTTTCAATCAACTACCTTACGAAGTACAATCACATTGGATTTTCTAACTTAGAGTTCATACTGGACAGAAAAGAGAAAATAGTGTTGACTTGATCAATCCAGCCGGATCCAGTCCGGATCCGGCCGGATTCTTGGAAATTTGGTAAAATCCTGCCGGATTGAAAACCACGCCGGATTGCAATTCCTAGCTGGGATGGTGCGGACATTCAACATACGGTTCCTCTCCGCATATTCTAAAGGTATGTGCGGGCTTGAGGCAATATGTAGTGGGGATGACCAAGGCTTTTCGATGGTCAAGCGATCCCCAGTTTTAGAAAGGCCTCAAGTTCACACTTCTCAGCAACCTTGCGCTGCTCCAGTGCTCCCGGTGTTCTGGTCTGGCTGCGATTGATGGATCAGCTGCTGTTGGAATATGATGCTTGTTCCATGCTTGTGGATGGGAACACTCTCTGATCCGATGAGCCAGTCTTGACGACGGGGATCGTAAACTCGGTCACCCCTACTCGAGTAGTGAATTCGGCGATTCCGTCTAATAACGTTGGTTTCTCATACCGATCACCAGTTTTTAGTTGCTGAGGAAGTCCTCTCCACAAAGTCATCGCGGCAACGGACGGCCAGACATAGTCCATTTTGACCTAAAATTCCGGGAGTCGGGAACATTTTCGGCAAACAATTCGAAAATTACAGACATTTGGACAAAAGGATCGCCCGTTGTTCCCTAGAACATGCGCACGAAGATGGAATGTGTCATTCTTTTTCCTGTCACAATCACTCTAATTGGAATTAATAGATTTTCAAGGTCCGTTATAACCATATCATAATTATGCCAGGTGTCCAGTATACATGTTCCAATGGATTATCTCCGCCATTTCAAAAGATAAAAATTTGAAGATTGATGATTTTCAATTCGTTCAAGGAACCTTCAACTGAGGATTACAATTGAAAGTCACTTTCGGTTTGACCAGAAGTGACTTTGACTTTTTTTTGATCCCAGATAGCACCCTATATATTTTTTGCAATTTTTTGTTTCTACTCAAAATTACCTTTCCAACGATGTACCACACTTTGTATTTCACATTTGATTTCATGGAGAAAACGTCAATTGAAATTTCAAATTGAAAGAATTGCAGCAGGCTACGATATTTTGTGTAATCTTTATTTTGACTTTAATATTCGTCTTCAATAAAGAAACCCTTACTCTAGTTGAAATGAACTATGTGTTTTTCCGAACGTTAAACAAAATAAAAGAAACAAAAAATTAAAAAGAACATTAAATAAAACATTAAAGGATACTGTGGGAGGTATACTCATCATTCAACGGTTTTCTCTGGGTTTTCTCTCCCAAACTCTGAAAAATATCTATAAAATAAAAATTAATTATTTTGTGATTTGCTTCTGCGTAAGAAACACAGGATACTTGTCAGAAGCAATCAATTGAACAATGTTGCCCAACAAACAACAACGAAACAACATCAACGAAGAAACAACTGTATCGTAACGTTTCGGAGTCTATATAACTATCAACAAAATAATTCTCTCGGTTTTCATTGAGCGTCTGAAGAAGGAGTCTGATATAGACTCCGAAACGTTACGATACAGTTGTTTCTTCGTTGATGTTGTTTCGTTGTTGTTTGTTGGGCAACATTGTTCAATTGATTGCTTCTGACAAGTATCCTGTGTTTCTTACGCAGAAGCAAATCACAAAATAATTAATTTTTATTTTATAGATATTTTTCAGAGTTTGGGAGAGAAAACCCAGAGAAAACCGTTGAATTAAAAAAAAACATTTCACCTTAAGTTCATCTGCGTATAACAAAAATTGAGCGTGATGGAAACATGATAAAATGTTGTTCAAATAACTAATACATAGTAAAGGACACAGATGCGAGCCATGAAGAACCCCAGAAGTGCTGTGGAAAAGTTTCGATTCCTGTCCACCACCAACAGCGAATATTCTGCATAAATAATCACTACTGTATATGTTTTCCACATGCCCTAGATCAGGGATCACCAATTAGTTTCATTGGGGGTCCGTTTAAAAAATATAAACATATGTCGCGGTATTTTGGTAGATGATGACAAGCACCTAAGATTTTTATTTATAATATCAATTAAAATATAACAAAGTCAGTATTAATGCGAAAAAAAAAATCTGATGATCGGAAGAGACAACACAAACCGCAGATTATATTCAATTACCACAATTTTTTATATTGATATTGTTTAAACTCTTCTGGGTCCGCACAAAATGGGTCGGCGGTCGGGATCCGGACCAAGGTCCACCATTTGGTGACCCCTGCCCTAGATCTTCACTGGAGGTAGTGCTCTCCTCATAAACGGAACTAAAGAAGTCAGCAAAGAGATTATAAATATCTAAGGGTGATGATGCCTCACATCTCCCTCCCTCATGACAGTTGCAAATCCGCTGTGACCCCTCGTATATGAAATATATTAAAAAAAAAACTTTTTGAATTATGTGAAAGTTCCAGCTCAATTTTACTCAAATAACTGCTGAGATCCCTCGACATGAGTCTTATAGACATAGCTCTGAGTTGTCGGAAGCCTCCATGATCAAGAATGTTTTTATAAATATTATATTTCCTGTGAACAATATGCTTTTGTTTAAATATACGTATTGTTTCCTTCGGAAAGTAATAGGGAAATTTATTATTTATTTTAGTTTTAGGTATATGTTTGGATATTAATAAAGAATATCCAAACCAGCGTTCACATCCAAATTCTCCAAGAGGAGATTCCAATT
Source organism: Halyzia sedecimguttata (assembly GCA_937662695.2). Taxonomy (NCBI): domain Eukaryota; kingdom Metazoa; phylum Arthropoda; class Insecta; order Coleoptera; family Coccinellidae; genus Halyzia; species Halyzia sedecimguttata. The sequence continues at coordinate 55,137,472 of OW569417.2, read as the reverse complement.
CAATTCTGAAAGTTCTGCGTTTATTGCATCATATTTGCCTTTTCTGAAATTATATTTAAACATAGGCTCTACCCTCAAGTAATCATGAACACTGGTGTCAAGGAAAAACTCAACAGCCGGATGATGACCGTCCCCATTGACCAGAGGCGCATCGCATCTCCCAATGCTGCTAACCCTCTCCCTGTTACATAAAACTAAGTCTAATAATTTTCCATTTTTGTTATATATGTTATTGAATTGTTTTAATTCTAGAAAATTCAAGATATCAACAAATAGAGCATATTTATTATCTACATCAATAGCTTCCGAAACAGAATTTGACGCCCGACACACCCATTCTGACGACGGACAATTGAAATCCCCGCATACCAGAATAATGACTTTATCTCGAATTTTTGCCCTATTGGTCTCCAGTTTTTCTGCAAATATCTCGCAAGCCCTCTCTTCGCCAGGTGCAATGTAGACACAACAGATATATAGATTTCTTCTGTCAAAATTGATGACCACCCAATTATCTTCTTGATCACAGTTGAATTTGGGCACTAATTTGGCATTCAATTCATTTCGCAAAATAAGTAACACTCCACCACCGTCCTTTTTCGAGGTTTTAGTTAGATCCCTGTCACGCCTGAAGACAGTATAATTTTCATCCACTAATTCACCATCAAATATATTGTCATTCAACCAAGACTCCGAAATCAGCATAATTTTGATATAGAATATGTAACGCCATCTCGACAGGGATTCAATTCGAATTTGGTTTATTTGGATTTATGAAGGAAGTTTGGACAAGTCACCATCATTTTTGGCGCTCTTGTTCCTCGGAACAGAGTGCTTATAAATTTGCCTAGGGAATCCAATCCCGCACCAAAACTTCAATCCCGCAAACGCGCGGGATTAAAGGCATCAATCCCGCGGATCCGCAAAAATGCGGGATTGTTAACAATATATATACTCTTTGTACTCAAACTATTAAACATACTGATAAAAATTGGTTCAAGCACTGACGTGAAGTCAGGAGCTTCTGCGCGTATGTTATATTGTCCATTCTCCTGTATTGTATAATAACTGTATAATACAGGTATTCTACAACTAGTTACCAAGCTTCAATTCGATCGAGTTATCCAGGAAATAATATTCCAGGTGGGTATAACTCCGAAACCGTTGGACCGATTATGCCCGTAAACGAACTCAACTCTCCCATTCAGATATGCAACATACCCTGAAAATTGCAAGTCCTTATCCCCTTTCGTTCGAAAGGTATCGAGGCAACGGTCACCCTTCCATCTACTGACCTCACACAAGGCTGCTCGAATCTCCAACAATATATATCTGATCGTGTTCAAACTTGGAACTTGGCAGTAGAGTTAGGTTCTGAAGGCTCTCGCAAAATTCCAATGATGTCTGACGAATAGTAACTGATATATAGAATATTTTTTAATAATTTTCAATAATTTCTTGAAAATTTTCTAGTCATACGATCCTCACTAAATTTTGCGAGAATTTTCGCGTTGGCATTCTACAACTAATAAACATGTTTGAATTTAATCGGTTTTGTATTTTTCGAGTTATTGAGGAAATAACAATCAAATTTCAGATAGGTATAACTCCAAAACTGTTTGGCCGATCTCTTCCCATTCTCAGGTTATCCAATAAAAAATACTTTTTAATAATTTGTTCTTTAATTTTCTAGTAATACGATCCTCACGAAATTTCACAAATGTGCTTAGGTTTATATTCTACAACTATTCTCCAAGTTTAAATTCGATCGGATTTGTATTGGTTGAAAACAAAATTATTACTCAGAAACCATTGAGCCGGTTATGCCCATTAACGAACTTGTCCGTTTTATTGGGATGCGCCATCTACCCTGAAAATTTTAAGTCGCTAGCTCTTTCCGTTCTCAAGCTATCGTGTCAACGTCCGGCCGGACAGACTCAAATTTCACCTCGAATTCTTCATCGGGGAGTCGAACCCAATCGTTTGAGACCATTTTCGGCAGAAAATCGAAAATTACAGACATTTGGACAAAATGATGTTCCTCAGAACATACGCGCAAAAAGGTCTTATGCAATTAAAAACATACTTAAGTAGTCGCATATGAGGTTTTTTATGTACCAATGACTGAAAACTGTCTATTATTGTCGGGCCTGCAAATTGCTATCCGAGGATAGCAAGTAGGCGAGGCAATAGACAGTTCTTCGACAAGGTTTTTCGTCGACCTCTACATACTTTTATGAATATTGGACCTCTTAAATAGTTTCACGATAGCAAATGACAGTTATTCTCTTATAGGTACACTTATGTTTGTATTGAACCGTATCATGCAGTATTCATAGTGACCACAGCGGACGAAAAAGTACTTTTTCTTTTTCTAGGACGTTTGCGCTTTCATTGTCGAATACGGAATTTTAATATTGAGTCCCGCAGATCCCGCACGGAAAAGATCGCAATCTTGATCCCGCAGAATTTCAGCGTGATCCCGCATTCGCGGGATCCAGCATTTGCGGGATTGGATTCCCTACATTTGACCAAATGTCTGTAATTTTCGAATTTTTGGCTGAAAATGGTATCAAACGATTTGGTTCGAAAAATCAACAAGTCAAGAGCGTTCCTGCTAATCGGGTCCTTCATAAATGGCTTCGTATAATAAATATACTTATGCATATATTTCACAAATCAAACACATCAAAGCTACAGGGTACTGATGAAGGCCAAGAAGCCAGAAACGCGTCTGCTCTTGCTTTCTCGGCAGATCAATGAACCCCCTGGGGTCTATTTGATTAGTGAAATATATGCATAAGTATATTTATTATACGAAGCCATTCATGAAGGACCCGATAAGCAGGAACGCTCTTGACTTGTTGATTTTTTAACAACGGTATCGCCATTTTTCATTATTATTTTTGAAAACGCTAAACAGCGTTCATGGCCATTGAGAAGATACTGTCTGAGCTCTGCGGGCCTCGTTCTTGATTAAATATCGAGGGAATGGTGGCATATGATTTCACGCTTCAAATATTCACTGGTGGGGAGAGGCTGATTTCCGTGTTTCGTCTCATAGGTGGCGTGGGCGATTATAATGATCGACCAAGCCGGCTCTGAGAGGCTAAACCCGGGTCAGTTTAGTTGAATTTGTTGGGAAAGCTACAGGGTACTGATGAAGGCCAAGAAGCCAGAAACGCGTCTGCTCTTGCTTTCTCGGCAGATCAATGAACCCCCTGGGGTCTATTTGATTTGTGAAATATATGCATAAGTATATTTATTATACGATGCCATTCATGAAGGACCCGATTCGCAGGAACGCTTTTGACTTGTTGATTTTTTAACAACCGTATCGCCATTTTTCATTATTATTTTTGAAAACGCTAAACAGCGTTCATGGCCATTGAGAAGATACTGTCTGAGCTCTGCGGGCCTCGTTCTTGATTAAATATCGAGGGAATGGTGGCATATGATTTCACGCTTCAAATATTCACTGGTGGGGAGAGGCTGATTTCCGTGTTTCGTCTCATAGGTGGCGTGGGCGATTATAATGATCGACCAAGCCGGCTCTGAGAGGCTTAACCCGGGTCAGTTTAGTTGAATTTGTTGGGAAAGCTACAGGGTACTGATGAAGGCCAAGAAGCCAGAAACGCGTCTGCTCTTGCTTTCTCGGCAGATCAATGAACCCCCTGGGGTCTATTTGATTTGTGAAATATATGCATAAGTATATTTATTATACGAAGCCATTCATGAAGGACCCGATTAGCAGGAACGCTCTTGACTTGTTGATTTTTTAACAACGGTATCGCCATTTTTGCGCGCATGTTCCGCAAGGAACAGCGTGCTATCATTTCGTCACAATGTCTGTATTTTTCGAATTTTTTTTCGAAAATGGTCTCAAACGATCAGGTTCGACTTCCTGATGAAGAATTCGAAGTCAAATTCAATTCTGTCCGTTCGGTCCGGCCGGCCGGCCGGTCAGTCCGGCTAGCCGTTAGCACGATAACTCTCGAACGGAACGACTTAGAGCGTTGAAATTTGCAGGGTAGTTTTGTAGCGTAAATATCTCGGACAAGTTCGTTAACGGGCGAAATCCACCGAGCGGTTTCAGAGTTAAGGCCGTTTTTAGTCAAAACGTTTTTAATGAATATTTCCGGAACCAATCACTCGATCTTTCTGAAATTTGGCAGCAAATTGTAGAATCATGACCTTTATATGCCTGCGAAGTTTTGTTTTGATCGGACGGCCCTAAAGTAGCAAAAAAAAATTTCAAAAATTTAAAAATTTTGTTTTCAGGATAACTCGAAAAATACTGATCTGATTAAATTGAAACTCAGTAGTTAGATGCAAAAGACCAATGCAAACACTTTTGCAAAATTTCGAGAAGATCGCGTGACATGAAAAAAATAAAAAAATTACTACTATTTTGCGAAATACTTTGCTTAAAATGCCGAAACCTATTTTTTGAGGTTCATGCTGCCCTTTCCGGACATTTTTCGTTGTGCGCATGCGCAGATGAGAAGTCATTTAACTGCTGTAGTTTTCGTCAGAGAGGATTGGGGTTTTGGGGTGGCGGATGCTATTCCTCCATAGAATCCAGATCCCTGATGAGGGTCTGCGCATGCGTAGATTAAAGATGCGATATCTTCTGAACCACTAGTGTTGGAGAATCGGAGTTTTTTGTAAGGTGTGTTATTTTGAAAGGACTTTTAGCCGCGAGTAGAGTGCGCATGCGCAGAAGAGAAGTGACTGTTTTTGGGTTGGATGGGTTATGCTGGGAGTGCTGAGTCGATATTGTGAGGTTTTAAAAGAATATTCATAGCAATTCAGTGCTCGGACACTAGTCAGTTTGGGGGAAATACCGTTGTTTCCGAGTTGAAGTGTGCATACCGTGGCCCTGGGGCCAATTTTGAAATTGATGTTACCCCTTACGGGCATTTTTCGTTATGCGCATGAGCAGACCATCAGTGATTTAACTGCTGAAGTTTTCGTCAGAGAGGATTGGGGTTTTGGGGTGGCGGATACTATTCCTCTACAGAATCCCCTGGTGAGGGTCTGCGCATGCCTGGATTCAAGAGGCGATATCTCCTCAACCACTAGTGTTGGAGAATCGGAGTTTTCTGTATGGTGTGTGATTTTGGGAGGACTTTCAGCCGCAAGTAGATTGCGCATGCGCAGAAGAGAAGTGACTGTTTTTGGGTTGTATGGGTTATGTTGGGAGTGCTGAACCGATATTGTGAGGTTTTAAAAGAATATTCATGGCAATTCAGTGCAAGGACAAGTCAGATTGGGGGATGTAGCGTTGTTTCCGAGTTAAAGTGTCCGATTCGTGGCCCTGGGGCTAATTTCGAAATTGATGTTACCCCTTACGGGCATTTTTCGTTATGCGCATGAGCAGACCATCAGTGATTTAACTGCTGGTGCTTTCGTCAGAGAGGATTGGGATGGCGAATGCTATTCCTCTATAGAATCCCCTGGTGATGGTCTGCGCATGCGTGGATTCAAGAAGCGATATCTCCTGAACCACTAGTGTTGGAGAATCGGAGTTTTTTGTGAGGTGTGTAATTTTGGGAGGACTTGCAGGCACGAGTATATTGCGCTTGCGCAGATGAGAAGTGAATGGTTTTGGGTTGTTTGGGTTATGTTGGAAGCAATGAGCCGATATTGTGAGGTTTTAAAAGAATATTCATGTCAATTCAGTGCACGGACACAAGTCAGTTTGGGGGAAATAGCGTTGTTTCCGAGTTGAAATGTCTGTATAGTGGCCCTGAGGCAAATTTATAAATAACTATATTCGGTAGATCTATATTAAAATACGTTCGGATTTGGAGAAGAGGCAATTGCTCCTCAAACGGAGGTCCCACAACCGCATTTTTTTTCGATCTACGGTAAAGCTAACAGCCAAACTGTATTGATAGCTATATTTGTTAAAGGAACTTGAAAAAAAAAAAAGCACTGACGTGTAGTCAGTACTCTTTGGCGCGCGTGTTCACGGTGGCTAATTTGAATTGAATGATGAGTACTTCAAGCTCAGTAGATAGAGCAAGCCGAAGATCTACCCAAAGGATAGTGGACACCATTGACTGTCGGTACAAAAATTAACAGTTCTGTATCTAAGCTGCCATCAGGATAGATTAACAAAGTTGGAAAAGAACACAAGTGACTCTCCTTAGTCGCACAAGCTCCTAGAAGATTTGGGAGGTTCAGTATAATCCTAATCATGTTAATCGCACGCGCGCAAAAGCAGATTGACTCAACAATGAAAGAAAAAGTGTAAAAAGGCAATCTGCTTTGGTGCGCGTGCGATTAACATGATTAGGATTATACTGACCCTCCCAAATCTTCTAGGAGCTTGTGCGACTAAGGAGAGTCACTTGTGTTCTTTTCCAACTTTGTTAATCTATCCTGATGGCAGCTTAGATACAGCACTGTTAATTTTTGAACCGACAGTGAATGGTGTCCACTATCCTTTGGGTAGATCTTCGGCTCACTCTATCTACTGAGCTTGAAGTACTCATCATTCAATTCAAATTAGCCACCGTGAACACGCACGCCAAAGAGTACTGACTACACGTCAGTGCTTTTTTTTTTTCATTATTATTTTTGAAAACGCTGAACAGCGTTCATGGCCATTGAGAAGATACTGTCTGAGCTCTGCGGGCCTCGTTCTTGATTAAATATCGAGGGAATGGTGGCATATGATTTCACGCTTCAAATATTCACTGGTGGGGAGAGGCTGATTTCCGTGTTTCATCTCATAGGTGGCGTGGGCGATTATAATGATCGACCAAGCCGGCTCTGAGAGGCTTAACCCGGGTTAGTTTAGTTGAATTTGTTGGGAAAGCTACAGGGTACTGAAAGCCAAGAAGCCAGAAACGCGTCTGCTCTTGCTTTCTCGGCAGATCAATGAACCCCCTGGGGTCTATTTGATTTGTGAAATATATGCATAAGTATATTTATTATACGAAGCCATTCATGAAGGACCCGATTAGCAGGAACGCTCTTGACTTGTTGATTTTTTAACAACGGTATCGCCATTTTTCATCATTATTATTATGATTTGGTTCGACTCACTGATCAAGAATCCGTGGTAGAAATCGATTCTGTCCATCCGTCCAGCTGGCAGTCCGTTAACACGATAACTCTCGAAAGAAAGGAGTTACAGGATTGAAATTTGCAGGCTAGGTTTGGAGCGTAAATATCTCGGACGAGTTCGTTAACGGGCGAAATCCATCAAGCGGTTGCGGAGTTATGGCCGTTTATTGTAAAAATATTTTTTATGAATATTTCCGAAACTGATCACTTGATCTATCTGAAATTTAGCATCAAATTGTAGAATCATGACCATTCGACGCATGTGTAGTTTTGTATTGATCGGGTTACCGAAAGTGTAAAAAGTGAAAATTTTCAAATTTTGTTTCTACAATAACTCACTAACGGAATGAGCTAGGCCATTGAAATTTTCAGAGTAGGCTAGGAGGTAAATATCTCAGTTGAGTTTGCTATTGGGCAAAATAGGCCAGATGGTTTCGGAGTAAAGAAAAAAAAATTTTTTTTTAACCTACAAATTTCAAAATAATTTTTTTTAAGATGCAGTTTCACCATAAAAATCCATTGATATCATTTTCAACTCTAACAAGCTAATACTTTCGGAGATATGATTCTTCGAAATTTTAATAATGAATTGTACTTCTATGTTTTCACAGAATGCTATAATTATTCTATCTATGATTTATTATATGATCTGTGTTCATACTCGTACATGTCATCATGTTCTATAAGAGAGAGTCAAATACATCTCGGCTATTTTAATTTGATTTCTTCCATGGTGGAGTTGTCATTCTCAGATTGCTCATTTAATTTTTAAAAATAAACTATTATTTTAATTGTTTTTGTTAGTTCCTTTATGATGCAGTTCTATCATAAGAATACATTGATATAATTCTCAACTCTGAGAAACCAATACGGAGATATAATTTGTCTGTTTGAACAAGAGCACCAGAAAGCTCCTGTCCACAGGCCTTGAACCAATTTTTGCGCGCGTGTTTCGAATTTTTGATATGAAGAATTTTGGAAATATCGTTCATTCTCATGAGAATATTACCGTTCCGAACCCATACATACTTATATCCTTTCTCCTTAGTAAATGTCCTGGTGTTTTTGAAAATATTTTTATTTTTAGTAGTGAGGTGTTCGTTCACAAAAAATCTATCTGCCATCCCATACAGCCTGAAATGGCCTTTTCCAGTTAGACCGTTACGTTTGACTTTGACAGCGGCCAGTATTCCAATTTGGAGACGAATCTCACTACAATATTCTTGGGTGTATTCACAACCCTTGTTGGCACCCGCGTAATGGATGACAATTCGCCATGCTCAACCCTTTTTTCCCACATATTCGCTGACCCTCTTGATGACATCAAACAAATTATCATTAGTCCTTTCGGGAATATCTGTTATTTCGAGATTATTCAATCTTTCATTCTGTTCGACTTTATGCACTCTGGACTGAAACTCAGACATTTCCTTCTTATGAAGATCATTTTCAACCTTCACCTGATTGGCTAGTCTGAAAACCTCGTTGAGCTTACCCAACTTGTTCTCAAAATATGATACTTTATTAGAGCAGAATGCGACAGAATTCTTCAAATCTCTTATGACGCACCTAATAGCAGATACCTCCCCTCACTGTTGCCATCAACTGCGCCGCGCCGACCTCGTCCGCTGGGTCCGCCGGTACAGCAGCCTCGTCCGCATCATTGTTCCCATCCGATACCGCAGAGTACTCCCGCCGGGGTGAAGCCGGTATATGAGTCATCGACGGAGATCCAACTCCATAGCGACAAGCAGTACACCACCTGCCGACTGTCATGTTTGTGATTAGCGAAATTTGGCTTTTTGTGACATCTGAACATCTGCCGTTAGCATGAAGAAATACTCGAAATGTACTGCATTGAAGACCAGGGGATTTCTTACCCAGAGAATTCGTAAAAACTCCGCAACTTGGCATAATGACCAAGTGAACAACCACAGCACTCTTGATCACCGAAAAATAGGAAACAAGATGGTATGAATGTCGCTTTGAATGCACTTAAGGCTGTATGAATCAACGAAACAAACGGGAGCCTGAAATAACGTCCAGACTCCGTAACTGTCTCAACTATCTATCTTCAAATGGACCGATAAGATGGCCTGCAAGATCGTCAGATTCAACACCACTAGATTTCTTCCTTTGGGGATATTGTTTTGGAAGATCTACAAAACAAAATAAGGAATGCATGTAGAGCACTCAATGCCGAGGACGTATTTTTTTGGCTCCCTTTTTTTGTAACTTTTTGTTTCATTTACTATTCATTCTTTGTTTAATGTTCGGAAAAATACATAGTTGATTTCAACTTGAAGAAGATTTTTTTTATGGATGACGTTTATTGAAGTCAAAACCTAGATTACACAAAATATCGTAGCCCACTACAATTCTGTCAATTTGAAATATGAATTGACGTTTTCTCCATCAAATCAAATGTAAAATATAAAGTGTGATACATCGGTGTATCATGAATACAAAATTTCAAATGGACATATTCTGGGAATTGTTTGAAACGTGTATTCGAATGAATAGCGAATCCATAGAACATATAAAGAACTTTTTTCGATGCAAATAGATTTTTGATTCAGTTGAGCAATAATATTAATAGTAATTCAATGCCACATCCAGGCAACAGATAGCTCAGAGATAAATCAGCTACTTCTTATGCAAAATGTGAGGACTTTTGTTAACTCTCTGGAAGGTTGAAGAGATCTCTATTTCTGGTCCAAATGTCCAACGCCTGGGATGAACTCAGCAAGGTCTCTGCCCAGGAAATTTTCAAATATCTCACATTGTGTACCAAATGTCTCTGTGAGTGTGATCTCACATGAAGGCATATTTGTGATAATCACAATCACTGCCTATGACTAGAACATTATCCTTCCCTCTGATAGTAAACTCTCAGAGGTCTCACATAAAGCAGTATTTGTGATATTCGCAATCGCCGCCCATGGTGAATCAAATCAGATTAATTTCACATAATTTAACTGCTGATTTCTTTGAGAAATATTATTTCAATCATGTGAATTATTCATATTTTAGTTGAAATTTCTTTGATATCTCGACATTTACCACTCTGTTTCCTAGAACATGCGCGCTAAAATATATAGATTTGCATGGAAAAGTGGGGGTTATTAAATATCCAATAGATTTGCTAATTCACTCAAATGGATATTTAGAACCATTTGTTGAATATATCCATTTACATTTTTTTTCCTGATATAAAGTACATATCTCTATCACCATAAATATCGATATTACAAATTACTGAAATATATTGATCGTTAAATGAACGAGCTCGTTGAAGTTACTGACGTTGGAGTTGCTGAGAGCATTTGAATTTTTCCGCGCATTTAGTGGGGAACATCGCGTTATCATTTTGCCCAAATGTCTGTAACTTTCGATTTTTTGCAGAAAATGGTCTTAAACGATTGGGTACGACTCTCTGATGAAGAATTCGGGGTCAAATTTGATTCTGTCTGGCCATCCTGCTGTTGCCACGATAACTTGACAACGGAAAGAGATAGCGTCTTGAAATTTTCAGGGTAGTGGTGCGTCCTAATCTGACGGAGAAGTTCCATAATGGGCATAATCGGCCCAACGGTTTCCGAGTAATACTTTTGTTTTCAACCAATACAGATCCGATAGAATTGAAACTTGGTGAGTAGTTGTCGAATACAGACATTTAGACGTATGTGCAATTTTGTCAGAATCGTACTACTAGAAAATTTTAACAAAATTATTAAAAAATATTATTTTCCTCACGATAACTTGAGAACGGAAAGAGTTAGCGACTTGCAATTTTCAAGGTAGGTTGATAATTCGAATGCAACGTTTGAGTTCTTTAATACGCATAATCGACTAAACAGTTATGGAGTTTTACTCATCTGAAATTTTGCTATTATTTCCTCTATAACTCAAAAAATATTGAACCAATCATATTCAAACTTGCTAATTAGTTGTATAATGCCAACGCCCAAGGTTTAACGAAATTTCATGAGGATTGTACCAATAGAAAGTTTTTAAGAAATCATTGAAATTGTTCGAAAAATAAAACATATCTCAGAAACTATAGGTCTGGTATCGCTGAAGGCTTCAAGACCTAACTTTACAGCCAAGTTCCAAATTTGGACACGATCCGATCCATTTTGTTGGAGATCAGAGCAGCATTGTGTGAGTTCAGTAGCTGGATGGGTGACCGTTGCCATGATAACTTTCAAACAGAAAGAGATAAGGACTTGCCTTTTTAAGGGTAGGTTGCGCATCTGTGCGGGACAGTTATGTTCATTGTTGGGTATAATCGGCCAAACGGTTTCTGAGTTATACATATCTGAAATATTGTTTTCTTGATAACTCAAAAAATATAGGTCCAATTGAATTTAAATTCAAAGAAGCTGTAGAATATAGACCCAAGGAAGTTTGTCATATAATAATATAATTTGTGCTAGAAAATTTTAAAAAAATTATGAAAAAATATTATTTATCTCACGATTACTTGAGAATGGAAAGACATAGCGACTTGCAATTTTTGGGGTAAGTTGTGCATCCTAATACGACATTTGAGTTGTTGAAAGGCATAATCGTCCAAACAGTTTTCGAGTGAAATCTGAAATTTGATTGTTATTTCCTCCATAACTCAAAAAATACGATGCTGATTCAATTCGATTAAGAGTGTCCAATAGAGAGGAATGGACAATAGAACATGTGCGCAAAAGCTCCTGACCCAACTTCACGTCAGTATATAAATCAATTTTCTTCCATTCACTCACGACTGAGAAATATCCTGCTAAGAACTGACGCAACTGATAAGTCGGTTCCCGCTACTCGATTTCGGCGAATAAGCAAAAACCGGGAAGAAATTAAATATTCATATTAATCTCACTCATTCTCATCTAGAAAATATTCCCGTGGAAAAGCATGGAGTTGATTGTCCTTCCACGTTTTTGGATAAGGGTATAAAGTGGCATTATTCATTCGCTTGGAACATCACAACCCTTTGATTCGTGATTCAATTTACAATCCCTTTTCAATCTTTCTTCCGGACCGACATTTGAATTTTTTCGGAAGCACTCCCTAGTTTGACGTTTTATTTACTTTGAACGTGTGAATAAATTACAATAAATCATTCAGTGTTAGAAATGTTTACTGAAACTTTCCTGGAATATAAATTTGAAAATTTGTCTTTCTCAATTGGTTAGCACAACTTCAGGTGCCACTTAATCGTTCCCAAATATTTTGCAAATGATACTAATAATAAATGTTCTTCGGTTATCGTCCATTATGAAGTTGAATGAAATAAAATATTGGGAGATTTGGACTGATTTATTTATTGTTCTTAAAACAACGCCGAAGTTTCGGAACGGATTGTTCCTTTTTCAAGGCTAAAATTCAAAATTATACACATTAAAAATACAAAGATGACATCAAAAAGTAAAATTACAGACCTAGTTTCTAAACAATTTCGTCAATTTATTCAGAAAGTTTAACATTTATCAAAGAAATCAGATTTGTTTATTTACGATGCAAATATGTGACATGGAATTACGACGACGATCCATTCGAATACGTTGAAAATAAACAGTGCTTTGTTCGTGGTGGTGTAAGGACATAAACCAGTTCAATCATACAATTATTGAGCCAGGAGATAAAAAACACCCTGTATAGCAGTGGTATATTTTCAATAGTGTATTCCGACAGTAATTTCTATTAAATAAATTATGCCATGAGCAGCTATGAGTTGACAACACAAAAAAAGTAATTTCACGTTTCACGTAATTTTAATAAAAAATCAACCTAAATTCATTACAGAAATGAAGTTATTTGACTTCCTCGTCTTCGACCAGCCCCACAGAAGCAGATCGCGATTTCGGTGTTATTTCACCTCATCAGTGCAACATAGTGGATAGGGTCCGAAGACGACGAAGTCAAAAATGTTCGTAAGGTTATAAACCTTGGGAGTGCTTGTCATTGAAATAAAAGTAAGTGGCTCCATCTTTGAAGACGGTGGATAACTTCAGATCTATTAATAACATTGATAGAAACTGAAGCGAGAAACTATTTCAGCTTCTCTTTGCCAACGCCACGCTATTTCACCTAAGATCGAGGTGTGCGAAATTTTTTACAGAAATGAAGTTATTTGACTTCCTCGTCTTCGACCAGCCCCACAGAAGCAGATCGCGATTTCGGTGTTATTTCACCTCATCAGTGCAACATAGTGGATAGGGTCCGAAGACGACGAAGTCAAAAATGTTCGTAAGGTTATAAACCTTGGGAGTGCTTGTCATTGAAATAAAAGTAAGTGGCTCCATCTTTGAAGACGGTGGATAACTTCAGATCTATTAATAACATTGATAGAAACTGAAGCGAGAAACTATTTCAGCTTCTCTTTGCCAACGCCACGCTATTTCACCTAAGATCGAGGTGTGCGAAATTTTTTACAGAAATGAAGTTATTTGACTTCCTCGTCTTTGACCAGCCCCACAGAAGCAGATCGCGATTTCGGTGTTATTTCACCTCATCAGTGCAACATAGTGGATAGGGTCCGAAGACGACGAAGTCAAAAATGTCGTCTTCGGACCCTATCCACTATGTTGCACTGATGAGGTGAAATAACACCGAAATCGCGATCTGCTTCTGTGGGGCTGGTCGAAGACGAGGAAGTCAAATAACTTCATTTCTGTAAAAAATTTCGCACACCTCAATCTTAGGTGAAATAGCGTGGCGTTGGCAAAGAGAAGCTGATTTAGTTTCTCGCTTCAGTTTCTATTAATGTTATTAATAGATCTGAAGTTATCCACCGTCTTCAAAGATGGAGCCACTTACTTTTATTTCAATGACAAGCACTCCCAAGGTTTATAACCTTACGAACATTTTTGACTTCGTCGTCTTCGGACCCTATCCACTATGTTGCACTGATGAGGTGAAATAACACCGAAATCGCGATCTGCTTCTGTGGGGCTGGTCGAAGACGAGGAAGTCAAATAACTTCATTTCTGTAAAAAATTTCGCACACCTCGATCTTAGGTGAAATAGCGTGGCGTTGGCAAAGAGAAGCTGATTTAGTTTCTCGCTTCAGTTTCTATTAATGTTATTAATAGATCTGAAGTTATCCACCGTCTTCAAAGATGGAGCCACTTACTTTTATTTCAATGACAAGCAACCTAAATTCGTCTGATAACCGTTTGCTCAGAGTTATTTCAATAGAAATCAAAATAACCTCGACCTATTAGTGGTCTTTTTGACTGGATATGTGACAGTTTGAGTGCTGATCTTAGAGACGCGTGGATATATAAATAATATTTTTGGTAATAAACTTAGAATATATAATAGCTTTCACCAAATTCAAAGGTGTTCGGAGAAAAAGTCATTGGTATTGTTCTAACACCTAAGCACAAGGTGGTTTCTGGTGACAGTTACCATCGATGAAAATTGGCCTCAAATTAGTAATTTAAAGACATTCCAAGAGAAATATTTCAACAGTTCATAGAAGATCCCATTATAAACAAATTTTAGGGTGCCCGACAGGCAGTCAGGAGAGGAGTCAAACTCCTCTTCTAGCGAATGCCGTTATATCCTGCATTATAATATTTGCCATTCCTCAATTCTCTTACTGACCACATTTTATATATCAATATATAGATGACATGATTTTAACAATTCAAGTTGACGAATTGGAGGAAACTCAGACAATTTTGAACAATTTCGATGAACTCATTCAGTTCATAGTAGAAAAAGACCAATATTTACTGGATAGGAAGAGACTAATTATGGACATTCTACATCCACAGTTCGAAAGGCAGGCCATCGATGGGGCTCTTCAAAATTTCCATTGTTAACGGTTCTAAAAGATTCTTTCTTGGGATATTACTTCATGGCACTGTCACACGAGACCACAGCCATGTGGAGGGAGTTGTAGCAGAAGTGGAAAGCAGTTAAACGTTTGGATAATTCTAAACAGAATTCCTTACGAAAAAGCTCAAAAAACTTATAAGAAGATCATATAACCTAATGTAGGATTTTTATGAGGATTGGAATTGTACTTGTATATAGTTAGAATTAGGATTACATTTCAAGGGTACAAACGATGCATTAGGGATACATTAGAATCTGGAACCTCTGTCGCCTGAAATCCATCAGCATACCGTTAGCGATACTATACGGATTCCATGAACAATATACCATTGACAGGAGATAAAGAATATAAGACCAAACCCCGACTCTCTGGCGTCTCTAAGGAGGTCAGGGTTAACGAGACATCTATATCTGGATATTATAATACCCGAAGAGCTCTTGACGTACAACATTAACAACGACTAGATTCTAGGAATTGCCTTAAGACCGTGGGATCAGTCCCAGGGAAGGCGGGATAGTTGAACCAGAGAATCACCAATCATTGCACTACCCTGAAAGATCGAGGGCAAGCTAAGTATGGGGGGGTAAACAGAGTAGGTACCTAGGGTACCTAGAAAAGAGGGCGAGGCAGTGTGTTCTGAGGAGGGATAAGATCAAGACGATAGAATTTAGACGGTTGGCGAATACGAGTTTTTATCCCTAAGACTAATACAGTTTTATTGGACTCTGACGAATTTAGAGTATATTGCGGTTGTTGGTGAACTTCAGTAATTGCGGAAGTAAATACTGTGAAAGTTGTAACTATTTCTTCGACTTGAATTGTAAATAAAGTTTGTAAATACCAGAACAAGTGCTTTTTGAAATCCAAAGACGTTAAAGACGAATGTTAGGAGCGTAAATCAAACAACCCCTAGGCGATTGATATAAAAATCCTAAAATAATGAACTGGGAATCGACATAGAAATACGGTCAATTGGCAATAAAGAGCTGTCAAAGCTTTATGAAACCCGATAATGGTCAAAGATACCACATTGAACTGAATTTATTGATTGTTTTATATCATTCTCACTTGCTGACATTGGTTGGTTTCTATATTACGTAAATATATGTTATTTGTGAAAAAAGTATCCCAAATTCTTTACACAATACTTAAATGTCAATAATACAAGACATAAGGTGCCTTACCGGTAACCGAAGCATTCTCTCAGTCTATTTCAGAACTATGGTAAATATATGTGCAAGCAACTTGTATAACAAACATCTTTAATAAATCAACAAGTCCAGAGCGTTCCTGCCAATCGGGTCCTTCATAAATGGCTTCGTATATTTAATATACATATGCATATATCGATATATATTATGATGCGATTGGCTCAGTGGTAGAGTAATTGACTTGGGAGCGGAAGCCCCAAGTTCAATTCCGAGGCTAGGAAAGAAATTTTCTAGTCACGGTAATCGCCTCCATTCGCTGTTGGGTCAAAAATTAACAGTGCTGTGCCTAAGGTGGCTTAAGGACACAGTAACAAAGCCTACACAGAACACAACTGGTTCTCCTAACTCAGGGCAAGCTCTTAGAGCTTATGAGGGGTCTCCTTGTGGAAGACCCAGGAGGATCAGTATAATAATAATAATAATAATAATATATTTCACAAATCAAATAGACCCCAGGGGGTTCATTGATTTGCCGAGAAAGCAAGAGCAGACGCGTTTCTGGCTTCTTGGCCTTCATCAGTACTCTGTAGCTTCTCAACAAATTCAACTAAACTGACCCGGGTTAAGCCTCTCAGAGCCGGCTTGGTCGATCATACTTAATCGCCCACGCCACCTATGAGACGAAACACGGAAATCAGCCTTTCCCCACCAGTGAATATTTGAAGCGTGAAATCATATGCCACCATTCACTCGATATTAATCGAGAAACGAGTCCCGCAGAGCTCTTTAATTTTAAAATGTTCCTTTCTGGGTTTTCTCTACCGAACTCTGAAGAATATCTATAAAATGAAAATTAATTATTTTGTGATTTGCTTCTGCGTAAGAAACACAAGATATTTGTCAGAAGCAATCAATCGAACAATGTTGTTCGTTAGGCAACATTGTTTGATCCTTTAATGATTACTTAAAACATCTTGAAAATCGGAGAATCATTAAAGAATTTATTTAATTGTTTTCTTTCTGGGTTTTCCTTCCCAAACTCTGAAAAATATCTTCAAAATAAAAATTTATTATTTGGAAAATTGCTTCCGCGCTTGTAACGCAAGATATCTATTTCAGTAAAAAAACCTGCTCCCCCGGATCAAACACTTGGATTTATCACATCGTAGATATTTTCATTTCAAACCATGTATGTTTGTTCGGGAATTTGACATCGAGTCTTTCACATGAGAGAATTTTTTTTGGATAGCTAACTATTTTCCATTCATTGTTTGTAACTTGTGAGACTGGTTCCAGAATTATATCATTTTATTCACCAAGATTTGCTATATCTCGGCATTTCTTCGCATTTTCAAACTAGTTTATCTGATTTGACAGTCTTGTCAACATGAACATAGTTTCTGAGAAACAGAATCATTTAAATATATTTTTTTTAAATTTTACAGTCATGCGATCCTCACATAATTCTGCGTAAGCCGGTGAATTTGGACTCCAAACCTAGTCTTAAAATTTCAATTCTCTAACTCATTGCGTTCGAGCGTATCGTGCTGATGGCCCGCCAGACATAATCATTTTTGACCTCGTAGTTTTCATCAGTGAATCGAAACTGATCGTTTGTGACCATTCTCGGCCAAAAATTCGAAAATAACAGCCATTGGGACGAATTGATAGACACTCTGTTCTCCTGAACCGCGCGCCAAAAATGGGTATAGAGTATAACAGGATTATCCTCTCTATGAAGTACCTATATAAACCAAATGTATAGGATATGAATCAAATTTAATAGTAAATTTTTCTCTGATAAAAGTATCATCATCATCATCATCAACCAGCCTGAGACGTCCACTCTGGACATAGGCCTCCCTCATGGCGTTCCACCTTTTTCTATCTTGTCCTGTCTGAATCCAGTTGTTTGTTATTCTTTTTATGTCGTTGGTCCATCTGATAGGCGGTCTTCCTTGGTTTCTCTTATCGTTGCGTGGCCTCCACTCCAGTAATTTCCTCGTCCATCAGTCATCACTCATCCGGGCTATGTGGCCTGCCCAGTTCCATTTTAGTGTAGCTATTTGCTTGATAACGTCCGTCACTCCTGTTCGTCGCCGTAATTCCTCGTTCCTAATGTGATCTCTCATGCACACTCCAAGCATCGACCTTTCCATTTTTCGCTGTACAGCCCTTAGTTTTTTCGCGGATGTGGATGTTAAGGTTAATGTTTCCGCTCCGTAGGTAAGGACAGGCAGAATACACTGGTCGAACACGTTTCGTTTTAAGCAGATAGGAATGTCGCTTCTGAAGATATACCTGAGTTTTCCATCCAGCAGTCCATCCAAGGTTGATCCTCCTGTGCAGCTCGCAGGTCTGATTGTCCCTTGAAATGCGCATCTCGTGGCCTAAATATACATATCCATCGACCTCTTCGATTTGGGTGTTTTCGATCTTGATACGTTCACTAATTACCAAATTAGTCATGATCTTGGTTTTAGAGAAATTAATTTTCAAATCAATCTCTGCGCATGCGTGGTTAAGTTCGTGGAGCATTTGTTTTATTTCTCCGAGATTATCAGCTACAAGGACTATGTCGTCAGCGAATCTGAGGTGATTAAGATTCTGTCCATCTACTGTGATACCTCTTGCGACCCCGTCGAGCTTTTTAAATGCATGTTCTAATACGGTTATGAAGAGTTTTGGGGACATAGGGTCTTCCTGTCTGACCCCTCTTTCTACTTCGATAGGTTGGCTGCTTTCGTGTAATTTAATCGACATAGTTGCATTATTGAAAGTCTATGAACAAGAGCGCTAATGGTCTATTGTACTCGACTGTCTTTTCGATGAGAGTCTTGATACTTTGTAAATGATCATTAGTTACAAAAGCAGATCGAAAACCGGCTTGTTCTTTTTTGGTTGGTAGAATTCAATCTTCCTCTCAAGTCTTGATGTGATTACCCTTGTGAACAATTTATAAAGGTGGCTTAAAAGAGTTATGAGGCGGTAATTTTCAAGGTCTGTCTTATTTACTTTTTTGTGGAGTAGTATGGTGGATGCCTCTTGCCACTTTTGTGGAATAGTGCTATTCCCAAACAAAGATTGAATAGTTATCGTATTTTGTGTAGCAAAAGGGGGCCTCCAACCTTTATTGCTTCCACGGTCACCTTATCTTCTCCAAGAGCCTTATTATATTTCATCTTTGAGAAGGCTCCACGGATCTCCTCGATGGTGATATCTGGTATCTCCTCGGAGCCTTGATTGATGATGCCTTGCCCACGTGTTAAAATGTTGGGATTTAACTTTTCTTTCTGGCGGCTTGTGTATAAATCGCGGTAAAACTCCTCAACAAGACTGATCATTTCTTCTCGATTCGATGTGATCTTACCTTGCTTGCTTTTTAATTGAATTATTTCAGATTTGCCCGTAAACAGTTGTTTTCGTAGTACTTTTGTGCTTTTGTTTCTCTCTATTGTTTCTTGGATCTTTTTGCTGCGGTAGTTTCTAGTATCTCGTCTGATTGTTTTTGATATTTCTTTATTTATTGCTCTTCATTCTTCGTTGGTGCTGTCTCTGTTACTTCTCATTTTGTCACGCTCTAACATTAGGGTTTTTGCCTCTTTACTAATTTTTTCTTCCTCTTCAGTTTTAGGAAAAAATCTATCTTGGCTTTCCTTCAATGCATCCGAGACAGCAGAGTTTAAGCTGTTGATGTCTGTGTCTGAATAATTGCTATTTTGTAATAAGTTGTCAATATGTGCTTGGAACTCCTGAGAATCTGTCGGTGTTGTTCGTGAAATTCTTGCTTTTTGGCGCTCTAGTTCCTTGGAACCGAGTGCTTATCAATTTGCCCAAATGTCTGTAATTTTCGAATATTTCGATGAAAATGGTCTTAAACGATTTGTTTCGGCTCACTGATCAAGAATCCGTGGTCGAAATTCATTCTGTCCGGCTGTCCGGCCGGCCGGTCCGGCCGGTCCGGCCGTAGGCACGATACCTCTCGAACGGAATGAGCTAGAGAGTTGAAATTTTCAAAGTAGGTTTGGGGGATAAATATCTCGGCTAAGTTCGTTATTGGGCAAAATCGGACAGATGGTTTCGGAGTAACAAAAAAATATTTTTTTTACAAAACAAATTCCAAATTGAATTTTTTTTAATAAGCAGTTTTATCATAACAATCCATTCATATCATTTTTAACTCTAACAAGCTAATACTTTCGGAGATATGAGTTTTCAAAATTTCAATGTAAATCGTATTTCACAGATTGATATAATTATTCTATGTATGAATTGTCATAATGTCAACTTATGACATGACATGACATTATCTAATCAATCGAAGAATTATGAGAATAAAGTGTATTCCGGCCGGTCCGGCCGGCCGTCCGGCCGTAGGCACGATAACTCTCGAACGGAATGAGCTAGAGAGTTGAAATTTTCAGAGTAGTTTTGGGGGATAAACATCTCGGGTAAGTTTGTTATTGGGCAAAATCGGACAGATGGTTTCGGAGTAACAAAAAAAAAATTTTTTTTTTACGAAACAAATTCCAAATTAAATTTTTTTTAATAAGAAATTTTATCATAAAAATCCATTCATATCATTTTTAACTCTGACAAGCTAATACTTTCGGAGATATGATTTTTCAAAATTTCATTGATAGAATTATTCTGTGGCTATTCTATGAATTGTTATAATGTCAACTTTGACGTTGTCTCATTGTCATTCATTCCAGTTATCAATATGAGAATCATAATATGAGGAGCAACTTATCAAAACGTATTAAGTCCAAAAACCATTTTATTGGGAATCAACGAAAAACGATTTTTTCTTCCTCCCTGGCTTATAAATTGAGTATGTCGAGTTTGTTTGATAGAAATTTACATCTAAAGGTAATAACTAAACTCATTTAAATCAATATTGATCAGATATACACAGAAAATGTAAAAAACGTTTGGACTTAATGCTTTTGATGTGGTTGAAATTGAAAATAATGCTGTTTGTTGCGATTTTTTATACATTTAGAGAAAACAGTCTGCACAGTAAGTGTTGGCCTGCAACCTAATTAACATGAGCAAATCGATAAAACATGTTTTTGGTTATATTTTATTTCTTTTAAAAATGCAAACGTAAACATAATTCATTTCGATGCGGCTTACATACTTTGGATTTGAATTACAGAGGGACATAATGCCATTTGGAAGATTTTGTTTACATAGGGCTATAAAGCAACAGAAAACATTTCTGAATCCGCTTCAAACTCAATTTCGCCCAAATTGGATATAATGCGTTTTGAAAAGTTACTCCTCATATAATATCATACTTTTTGTTGGTTGAGATTTTCATGCCGATGGTCAATCCATATGATGATGGGAATGGTAATGGTAAGTTAATAACATTGTCATTCATTCCAGCAATCCTATAAATATGAGAATTATAATATAATATCATACTTTTTGTTGGTTGATATTTTCATGCCGATGGTCAATCCATATGATGATGGGAATGGTAAGTTAATAATATTGAGTGCAGAATATCTCCACTAAAAACAAAACTGGAATATTGGTGTATTGGAGTAGATTTGAGGAAAGATATATATTATCTTATCGTTCATCATAGAATTGAGGAATGAATATCTCGGATGAGTTCGTTGTTGGGTAGAATTCGTCTATTGGTTTTGGATTGATAATTTTTGGCACTCTTGTTGAATTTGAATTCTTCTATGATGTTTGAATTCAATTTCTGCTAAGATGAAGTTCTAAATTTCAATAATGAATCATACTTCTTTGTTTTCACAGAATGCTATAATTATTCTATCTAAGCTTAATTATATGATCTGTGTTCGTACTCGTACTTTTCATCCTGTTCTATAAGAGAGAGTCAAATTCATTTCAGCTATTTTATTTGGTTTCTGCCATGGTGCAGTTCTCATTCTCAGATTGCTCATTTAATCTTGATAAATAAACTATTATTTGAATTGAATTTCCTTTCTATGCAGTTCTATCATAAGAACACATTGATATAATTCCCAACTCTGAGAAACCAATACTTTCGGAGATATAATTTGTCTGTTTGAACTAGAGCGCCAGAAAGCTCCTGTCCACAGGGCTTGAACCCATTTTTTTATTATGTGTAATAATGAAGTCTATCTCATTGCGGGTTCTGCCATCTGGGCTTTCCCAGGTCCATCTCCTGTGTGGTTTTTGGCGCTCTAGTTCCTCAGAACTGAGTGCTTATCAATTTGCCCAAATGTCTGTAATTTTCGAATTTTCCGATGAAAATGGTTTTAAGCGATTTGGTTCGACTCACTGATCAAGAATCCGTGGTCGAAATGCATTCTGTCCGGCCGTAGGCACGATAACTCTCGAACGGAATGAGCTAGACAGTTGAAATTTTCAGAGTAGGTTTGGGAGATAAATATCTCAGCTAAGTTCGTTACTGGGCAAAATCGGACAGATGGTTTCGGAGTAACAAAAAAAAAATTTTTTTTTTACAGAAAAATTCCAAATTAAATTCTGTTCAATAAGCAGTTTTACCATAAGAATCCAACGATATCATTTTCAAGTCTAACAAGCTAATACTTTCGGAGATATGATTTTTCAAAATTTCAATAATAAATCGTATTTCACAGAATGATATATTATTCTATGTATGAATTGTCATAATGTCAACATGACATTATCTAATCAATCGAAGAAATGAGAATAAAGTGTATTCCAAAATGTGAGCGAAGTGAGAATAATCTCAGAGTAGTGAGTCTGCATTTCATCCATAGACATAGAATGCAAATAGAATGTAAATATTGAAAGCATTATTCTGTAGTTCGAGAGAGGAGAAAATTTGGTGAACGTAGATCAGGCAATTTTTGATCGATTACAAGTTAATTTTTCATTATTACTCTTCTTTCATAAATGTTTTATGAAATATCTACTATTTGTAGGTACTTTGAACCTGTTTTGGGCAAATGTCATACGAAACTTGTTGGCGCTCTAGTTCTTCGGAAGTGAGTGCTTATCAATTTGCCCAAATGTCTGTAATTTTCGAATTTTTCGATGAAAATGGTCTTAAACGATTTGGTTCGACTCACTGATCAAGAATCCGAGGTCGAAATCGATTCTGTTCGGCCGGCCGGCCATAGGCACGATAACTCTCGAACGAAAGGAGTTAGCGGATTGAAATTTGTAAGGTGGGTTTGGAGCGTAAATATCTCGCACGAGCTCGTTAATGGGTGAAATCCATCAGGCGGTTTCGGAGTTATGGCCGATTTTATTAAAAATATTTTTTTTATGGATATTTCCGAAACCGATCACTCGATCTATCTAAAATTTAGCATCAAATTGTAGAATCATGACCTTTATAGGCATATAAAGTTTTGTATTGACCAGATTACCGCAAAGTGTCAAAAAAAATTTTTGAAAATTCAAAAAAAGTTTTTCTACAATAACTCTCGAACGGAATGAGCTAGGTAGTTGAAATTTTCAGAGTAGGTTAGCGAGATGAATATCTCGGTTAAGTTCGTTATTGGGCAAAATTGGGCAGATTTAATTCGATTTCTTCCATGGTGCAGTTCTCATTCTCAGATTGCTCATTTGATCTTGATAAATAAACTATTATTTGAATTGAATTTCCTTTATGATGCAGTTCTATCATAAGAATACATTGATATAATTCCCAACTCTGAGAAACCAATACTTTCGGAGATATAATTTGTCTGTTTGAACTAGAGCGCCAGAAAGCTCCTGTCCACAGGGCTTGAACCCATTTTAATTTATAGAAGAAACTGTTCATTAGGTATAAGTTATTTTGTAACAGAAAGCCTATCAATGATTCCCCTCGATCATTTCTGCCTTCAGATCCGAATTTGCCCAGGCATACCTCTGACTCATTCTGTTTAGAACCAGTTTTAGCGTTAAAATCTAGGCAGATTGTGGTGAATTGTGTTCTTGTATATTTTAGAGCTGACATTATATCTTCATAAAGAATGTCTACCTCTTCATCAGTATGGGACGACGTCGGAGCATAAACCTGAACGATTTTCACTCTGTACTTCTTGTTTAGTTTCAGCACTAGAAAGGCTACTCTGGAGGAGATTTTCTTAACTGCTAGAATTTGATTTTCTAATCGTTTATTGATAATGAAGCTAATTCCTCCTTCCGACTTTTCTTCTTCTCCGGCGTAATAAAAAGAGTGCCCTGATTGTAATTTTATAAGGCCCTCGCCTCGTCTTCTGACCTCGCTCAGTTCAATAACATCCCACCTGATCTTCTGTATTTCAGATTCCAGCTCGGTCAAGTTTTCTTCTGATAGAAGTGTTCTTGTATTGTATGTTATAATATTGAATCTTTTGGTGGTCGTTTTAGTGGTAGGTTTTATAAGCGATTTCTTGCCTCCCCCAGAATCCTCGAGGCCGACCCTTGTAGGGGTGTGGGAGTTGCCATTGAATGATCTACCCACCTGGGGTACACTTCCGTCTGTTCTAAAAATCGCCATTGTAGGGGTTTATGGTCATTTTTCTTCCACGCTGACCAAGCGGGTTGGAAGAAGGGTATAGGATGGGAAGGATAAAAGTATATTGTGGCAAATCAATTATTTCCAACAGAGTCAATGACTGAGGAGGAAATCGCTGAAGGGATATAATTGATACCAAACAATTGAAAAATTATGGCACAAATATACACATTCAAACATAATAATATACACACATACAGGTATGTAGACGTAGAAGTCTATAAATGCGCACACAGACAGTAGTATGCTATTCAATGATCGCATATTTGCGAGGGTGAAGTTTAAGTTACCCGATTAAATAAAAACATTCATAATAGGCGAATTGAATACTATGCTTTATCCATGACGATTAACTATTTGTTAAATGATCTGAAATTGTTGGAATCCAATGGCATCCCTACATGACATTTTCTCAAATAGATATAATTTCTTATGGGTGGTCACCATGGTAATGGGCTACTACATAATGAATTTCATTGTTCATTGGTGAATTATGACTGCCATTATATGAGTTTACACAAGTATAATGAGCACATTATACAACATAAGTGGATAAATATTTTTTTATCGCATGTTAATCCAGCTATGAATTTTCCATCTATTAGTAGTATGTTTTTGGCGCTCTAGTTCCTCGGAACTGAGTGCTTATCAATATGCCCAAATGTCTGTAATTTTCGAATATTTCGATGAAAATGGTCTTGAACGTCTTAACCATTTGGTTCGACTCACTGATCAAGAATCCGTGGTCGAAATTCATTCTGGACCGGCCGGCCGGCCGGACCGGCCGGCCGTAGGCACGATAACTCTCGAACGGAATGAGCTAGAGAGTTGAAATTTTCAGAGTAGGTTTGGGGGATAAATATCTCGGCTAAGGTCGTTATTGGGCAAAATCGGACAAATGGTTTCGGAGTAACAAAAAAAAAATTTTTTTTTACGATACAAATTCCAAATTAAATTTTTTTCAATAAAAAGTTTTATCATGAGAATCCAATCATATCATTTTTAACTCTGACAAGCTAATACTTTCGGAGATATGATTTTTCAAAATTTCAATAATAAATCGTATTTCAACGTTGTCACAGAATAATATTATTCTATGTATGAATATGAATTGTCATAATGTCAAATGATGTTCCTGAGACTAATCAATAGAAGAATTGTGAGCGAAGTGAGAAAAATCTCAGATATGATTTTTCAAAATTTCAATAATAAATCGTATTTCAACGTTGTCACAGAATGATATTATTCTATGTATGAATATGAATTGTCATAATGTCAAATGATGTTCCTGAGACTAATCAATCGAAGAATTGTGAGCGAAGTGAGTTAAATCTCAGTTGTTTGCTCCGATATTAGTTTTTCTCAGAAAATTCTTACATTTCGGAACTGAACATGAAGTAAGAGATCTGAGAGTAGTGAGACTGCTTTTCATCCATAGACATAGATATAACTCTCGAACGGTAGGTAGTTGAAATTTTCAGAGTAGTTTAGGGAGATGAATATCTCGGTTGAGTTCGTTATTGGGCAAAATTGGCCAGATTTAATTTGATTTCTTCCATGGTGCTTTTCTCATTCTCATGATTGCTCATTTAATCTTGATAAATAAACTATTATTGGAATTGAATTTCCTTTAGGATGCAGTTCTATTATATGAATACATTGATATAATTCCCAACTCTGAGAAACCAATACTTTCGGAGATATAATTTGTCTGTTTGAACTAGAGCGCCAGAAAGCTCCTGTCCACAGGGCTTGAACCCATTTTTTATTTGAGCAACCAAATTTTTCCTTTTTTTTTTTGAGGAGGTATGAAATTCAAAAATCAAAAAACCAGGTACGGGTAGCTTTGCTGTCCTATAGATGTTGTTTTGCAAGAGGAGTTTTATCCACCTTTTTTCCTAGCATTATAAGAATATTCACCTATATGAAGAATTACTTCATGTTTCATTCCAAAACACGATGCTATAAGTAAATAACTTGGTCAAATAGAAAGTACTTTTGATTCAGAGAATAAATGATCCGATCGAGTATTGATTTGGTTTATGCGCGCATGTTCTTAGGAACAACGTGCTATCATTTGGCAACATGTTAAATGCCGTGTTCCGATATTCCTGAACAGTACTGGGGGTCTATTCTCGACCATTCGCAATTTCAACGATCGGTCGCATATGCTATATATTACTATAGAGATGCGCACGATCGTGCAAATTGCGAATGGTCGAGAATAGATCCCCTGAGCAGTAAATTGAAACGTCAAATATTACTGAAATTCACTGGCGATGCTTACTATTACTTAAGAGCGTTCCGAAATTACTTACTGCGGCCAGTAATGCCAGCAATTTCGGAACACAAGGTATAATTTTCAATTCTTTTTGCCGAAAATAGTCCCAAACGACTAGGTTCAACTCACTGATGAAAATTCGAGGTCAAATTCGATTATTCCGGTCGGCCGTTGCCACGGTAAGTTACGAATGGAAAGAGATAGCGACTTGACATTTTCAAGGTAGGTTGCGCATCCAAATGAAACAGAAAAGTTCATTAATGGGTATAATCGGCCAAACGAGTTTCCGAGTAGAAATTTTGTTTTCAAACAATACAAATTTGATCGAATTGAAACTTGGTCAATCCACCGGTTTTGGAGTTATAAGCGCAAATCTCGATATCTCGTGAGGACCGTATCATAAGAATTTTTTTTTAAATCTTTGAAAAAATTCTGTAACTCAGAAACTATCCTTCCGATATCGCTGAAATTTTGCTAGAGCCTTCCAAACCTAAGACTACAGCAAAATTTCAAATCTTAACACGATCGGATCTATATTGTTGGGGTCCAAGCCACCTTGATTGAGTTATGTAGCTGGATGGGTGACCGCGACGATAACTTCCGAACGGAAATAGATAGCTCTGAATAGCTCTGATAGATTTGAATGGGACAGTTGAGCTCGTTATAGACAGACCATTTAATAATGAGTTTATTATTATTGATCATTTTAATGTGGAGTCGTGAAATGAGAGAAATCTGGGAGTTCTGCATACGCGCAGAATGAATATACTCAGATTAACCAATAGATGACGTGTGTTTGCGTAAATGTTCTGTAGAACATCGCTTTATCATTTCGCCCCAAAGGTCTGTAATTTTCGAATTTTTGCCGAAAATGGTCTCAAACCACGGACGCCTTGCCGGCTAGCTGGCCGTCCGGCCGTTGCCTAACGATGACTTGAGAACGGAAAGAGATACTGGCTTGAAATGTTCTGGGTAGGCGGCGCGGCCCAATATGACTGACAAGTTCGTTAATGGGCATAATCGGGCCAATGGATTCGGGGCAATAACTTTGTTTTCAACCAATACAAATCCGATCGAATCGAAACTTGTGAGTAGTTGTAGAATATAGACTTAAAGAGGTATTTCAAATTTTGTAGGAATCGTATAACTAGAAAATTAAAAAAAAATTATTAAAACAAATATAACTATAATTAGTTATACCTATCTGAAATTTTGTTTTTATTTCTTGCTCAACTCAGAAAATATGAAACCAAATGAATTCAAACATGGTAGTTAGTTGTAAAATACCAACGCGCTAATTCTTACGAAAGTTCGTGAGAATCGTATCAATAGAAAATTTTTAAAAACCTTTGAAAATCTTCGAAAAAAATTATATCTCTCACAAACTATCCGCTTGATATCGCTGAAATTCTTGGAAGGCTCCATAACCTAACTTTGCAGCCGAGTTCCAAATTTGATCACAATCGGATCTATATTGTTGGAGATCTCAGCAGCATTGGGTGAATTCAGTAGATGGAGAGGTGACCGTTGCCATGATAACTTTCGAATGGAAAGATATCTCGCCATCACTACTTGCAATGGTCAGGGTAGGTTGCGCATCCGAATGGGACAGTTATGTTCATAATCGGCCAAACGGTTTCGGAGTTATACTCATAACTCAAAAAACATAGATCCGAACGAATTAAAACTTGGTAAGCAGTTGTAGAATATCTACGCAAAGAAGCTTGTGAATTTTGTGCGGATCAAATGACTAGAAAATTAAAAAAAAAATATTAGACAATATTATTTATCTCACGATTACTTGAGAACGGACAGACATAGCAAATTGGAATTTTTAGGGTAGTGTGTGCATCCTAATGCGACTTTTGAATTTGTTGAAAGGCATAATCGACCGAACGGTTTCAGAGTTATATCAATCTGAAATTTGGTTGTTATTTCCTCAATAGCTCAACAAATACGATCTCGATTCAATTCAAACACGGCTATTAGTTCTAGAATGCAGACACTAAAATTTTTGCAAAATTTCGTGGAGATCCTATTAAGTACTAGAAAATTTAAAAAACATCATTCAAAATCATTGAAACAAATTTTATAATCAGAAAGTATTCGTCCGACACCGCTAAAATTTTGCGAGCGCCTTTAAAACCTACAATATATGATAGAATACATATGTCAGAATTACAAATTCTCAGATCTTAGACGATTCTTTCATTAGGTACTCAAGTCCTTAAAATGGTACGAAATGCATTAATATCTTATAAAATCTGAGAAAACGGTCTATATCGATGGTAAATTCGACCAATAGAGGTGAGTGGATGATAGAACACGCGCGCAAAAGCTCCTGACTTCACGTCACTGCTTGAACCATTTTTTTTCACTCGGACTGAAAGAGTTCTGCTTGCAATGGTGACCAGATACGTGTATGAACGGTGCGCAAAATTTAAAAAAGAGATGAGCGACTGGGGATGGCATAAATAACACAGTTATTATAGACTGGAAGGCCATATAACTACCTCATGGTAATTTTGTATGTGTACAAGTCAGTGTCGGGTGTAGAGCCAATTTAGGAAATCAAGCTGTCCATTTTGGTTATTTTTCGTTCTTCACATGAGTGACGAAAAGTGAAATAACTGCCCCTGGGCCCCTATTCACGAAATGCCGATAGAGATCTCTCCTGCGACATTCATCACGTGATTCACGTGACTGTGACTGTGCAAAATCCGTATGAGAATTTTCGGTTGAAATGTCTTTCTCTACTACTAAATAGTGAGCGAGAAGTGAGATCATCTGAGAAGAGTGGGGTTGAGAGTTGGAGGAAGCTTTCCGCCATGAAAAACTCTTGGCAGGGTCTGCGTATGCGTGAATGTCTTCATATATTTCGGTAATGATCTTCAAATGAAAACATTGGAATATCACTTACGTGTGATCAGTCTGCTTTTGTGCGCTTGTTTCTGACATCATTCAGTTCGGATTGGTCAACATGAACAAGCGCGCCAAACCAGACCGACCTCACGTCAGTACTTATTCAAATTTTTGTGTTCTCTCCCAAGAAATGTTAACTTAGTGGCAGGATCTCACAAGTCATTTCAGCATTATTTAAACCATATATCTGCAAATTTTGTATTAGGTAAGTTGTACTATAATGTACGATTAATGCTCAAACCTCAAACCGGAAATCAGAGATATTTCTAAAGTTGAATCCGCAAAAATATTAATTATCTGAATTATTCGGAATTCTGCCGTTAGACATATTTAATTAAATTAGTTGGGTTGAAATTGCTGAGTTTATCATTTCAAGAAAGTCATACATTCATACTATCTTTTTAATGAGCCATACTTCGAAATATCATTACAGGACATTTTCGATAATGCCAAATTGATCAATTATCGTAAATATAACTCGTGAGTACCTAAGTAAGACTTGAAATATTCCAATTCTGTTAAACGGGTTCCCGAGCTGATAGCATTACAACTTTGCGACAAAGATGAAATATACATTTTTCGTGCTATGCCTTTCATTAGTAATCGCCATAATGGAGGGTACAGAAGAAAAAGGTGAGCGGCCATAATTATTCATTCTTACACAGTTATTGCTTCATTTGTAACTTATATCTCTAAGGATATGAGTGATGCAAAAGAACTGCGCAGTGATCTCAAGAAATCATTGATGGATCAGATGTTTGATGATATGTTGAATTGAATCTGTGTGAAATTCTCAAATAGCCTTATTACTTCCAGAATGAATTGACTGAAATCTATCCAGCTATTATAAAAGGAATCCACTCTATCTAATAGTCCCTTCTAGGTTTCACCAATGTACTTTATATTTATTTCCTTACCTATGTCTGATGGAGATATCCTTAAGTCACCTCGAAATTTTATCAAACTGGACATTCTCTTTCCCGAAAAATAAACAATCGACACTTTCCTCAGCATAAAAAAAAGTCAAAATCCATTTCCAAATGCAAAAGATCGTATTTTCAAAATTATTGGTATTTCAAAAATATTGAGAAAATCTGCAACCTGTGATGGTTTCTTAACTATCGCTACAACAAATTCTTCATTTTAGATTCAATTTTATTTTTATTATGTATTCTGAATATTGCTTCCCTAATTTGGCGCATAATATGCTTGGATGCCAATGTCACTCTTCACCCGAGTAAGTACCTATTTAAAATTGATACTTTTACGCCCAATTTTGCCTGTCTGTATGAAAAAAATTGGTTCAAGCACTGACGTGAAGTCAGTAGCTTTTGCACGCATGTTCTATTGTCCATTAAACTCTATTGGAAATCTCTTAATCGAATTTACCATAGATATAGACCGTTTTCTAAGTTTTTGTAAGATATGAATATATTTTGTACCATTTTAAGGACTTGAGTATTGAAAGAATCGTCTAAGATAAAATAATTATTTTTAATTCTGACATATGTATTATATCGAAATTAAAATTCATCAAATACCTATCTGATAATATAGGAAAAAAAATACTGCAAAAACCCTCTTGCCGTATTTATTCAACTGAGTATTAAATTTAAATTTCTTGCAAAATATCGGAACTCACCCAAGTCTGCTCAGATCTCCAACAATAGAGATCCGATTATGTTCAAACTTGCAACGTGGTTGTAGGGATCGTAAAATTTCATTGATGTCGGACGAATATTTTCTTATATACATATAGATTTTTTTTTCCATAATTTTTTTTTAATTTTCTAGTAACACGATCTTCATGAAAATCTGAAAAAAATTGCGTCGGCATTCTAGAACTAATTACCACGTTTGAATTGAATAAAAATCGTATTTTTTGAGTTATTGGAAATAATAACCAAATTCCAGATTGAACTCCAAAACGGTTTGGCTGATTATGCCTTCTAATAAACAAAATGTGGGATTAGGATGCACAACCTACCTTAAAAATTGCAAGTCTAATCTTTTTCCGTTCTCCAGTAATCGTGAGAAAAATTATATTTTTTAATGATTTTTTTAAAATATTCTGGAGATACGATCCTCACGAAATTTGACAAACTTCTTTGCGTCAGTATTCTACAACCACTTACCAAGTTTCAATTCGATCGGATCAAAATTTTTTGAGTTATCGAGAAAATATTATTACAGATGGGTTTAACTCTGGAATCGTTTGGCCGATTTTAGTCAACAATGAACATAACTGTGCCATTCGGGTACGCTACCTACCCTGAAAATTGCAAGTTCCTATCTCCTTTCGTTCGAGAGTTATCGAGGCAACGGTGAACTCAGACAAGGCTGCTCGTATCTCCAACAATATAGATCCAAGTAATCATTAAAGGATACTGTGGGAGGTATACTCATTATTCAACGGTTATTTTCTGGGTTTTCTCTCCCAAACTCTGAAAAATATCTATAAAATAAAAATTAATTATTTTGTGATTTGCTTCTGCGTAAGAAACACAGGATATTTGTCAGAAGCAATCAATTGAACAATGTTGCCTAACAAACAACAACGAAACAACATCAACGAAGAAACAACTATAGCGTAACGTTTCGGAGTCTATCTCAGACCCCTTCTTCAGACGCTGAACGAAAATCGAGAGAATTATTTTGTTGATAGTTATTTGGTGAAATTCAAGAATTGTCACATTGACAGTATTTAAAAATCATAGCTAACATAGTTTTACTTCGCATAGAAATTTCCAAGTTCCAACTCCTTTTTCAATAAATTTAGCCAAATATGGTCAATACCAATTGAGCAATTTGCAAAATTGCATTCTCTGTTCAATAAAATACAAGTTGACTCCTTAAGTTTCCTTTTCATAAAATCAGTTTCTGTCATTAGAATCTTTGTATTACTCCAATTCATCATGTGATCTCCTTGGATTGTACATACATGTTCTGCTATTTTTGATTTCTGTATGTTTCTATTCCTCAAGTTATTCTTATGCTCTGACTTTCTTACTTCTAGTGGTCTTGATGTTTCTCCTGTGTATGATTTACCACAAATACAAGGAATATTATTAGTTTTTTGATTTTTGTTTTTCATTTATGGGTTTTGTTTTCGTTAATAAAGACCTAAGATCATTCTGTGTTTTGAAGACGGTTCTTATATTGAACTTAGAACCGATTCTTCTAATTTTTTCAGAAAGGCCACGAACATAAGGGATCACATTCAACAGATTGGGTTGCTGTTCTTGTTGATTATTCTGTTGTACTTGTTGATTATT
The DNA here is from genome assembly GCA_937662695.2 of Halyzia sedecimguttata. Classification (NCBI taxonomy): domain Eukaryota; kingdom Metazoa; phylum Arthropoda; class Insecta; order Coleoptera; family Coccinellidae; genus Halyzia; species Halyzia sedecimguttata. Next base: position 55,104,432 of record OW569417.2, on the reverse strand, counting down.
TTGTTGTTCTTGTTTATTTGTTTTTCTATCTAAATTCATGATACATGTATTTATGAATTGCCTCGGATATCCATTTTCTTCAAGAAATTTTATGATGAAATCTATTTCATTATTTCGAATTTCAAGAGTAGAACAAATTAGGTTCGCTCTATCATAAAGTGTTTTAATAACACCTCTTTTTACACTAAGCTGATGGTTTGAATAGAAATTTAAATATCTATTTGTATGTGTCTGCTTCCTGAAGACACTCGTTTCGAAATGGTTCGGATACTTAATTATCGAAACATCCAGAAAAGAAAGCTGATTATTTTTCTCTATTTCCAAAGTGAATTTTATTGTAGGTTCCTTTGAATTTATGAAATCGAAAAATTTGCCTAACTCTTCTCTACCATGTTGCCAAATTACAAATATATCGTCAACATATTGCCACCAAGCTTTTGGTTTCAACAAATATGTATCCACAAATTTTTCTTCAAAATTTTCCATGAATATATTACTCATGACAGGTGATAAAGGCGAACCCATTGCCATTCCAAAATTTTGTCGATAAAAAACATCTCCTAGTTGGAAATAGGTAGTATTCAAACAAACATCAAGCATTTCCATAATATCATTGGTATTAAATTTTGAATCTTTAATTATCGAGTCATCATTTTCTAATTTCGTTCGAACTATTTGAAGCGATTTATCGACAGGAACATTGGGAAACAAACTGACAACATCAAAGCTCACTAGAATGTCATTTTGGTTTAAATTTGAATTTTGTAGTTTTTGGCGCTCTAGTTCCTCGGAACTGAGTGCTTATCAATTTCCCCAAATGTCTGTAATTTTGGAATATTTCGATGAAAATGGTCTTAAACGATTTGGTTCGACTCACTGGATCAAGAATCCATGGTCGAAATTCATTCTGTCCGGCCGGCCGGCCGATCCGGCCGGCCGGCCGTAAGCACGATAACTCTCGAACGGAATGAGCTAGAGAGTTGAAATTTTCAGAGTAGGTTTGGGGGATGAATATCTCGGCTGAGTTCGTTATTGGGTAAAATCGGACAGATGGTTTCGGAGTAACAAAAAAAAAATTTTTTTTTACAAAACAAATTCCAAATCAAATTTTTTTTAATAAGCAGTTTTATCATAAGAATCCATTCATATCATTTTCAACTCTAACAAGCTAATACTTTCGGAGATATGATTTTTTAAAATTTCAATGTAAATCGTATTTCACAGATTGATATAATTATTATTATATGCATGAATTCTCATAATGTCAACTTGACACAAGGGAATATTGTAACTTAAAAATATTGGGGTTGAAATATTCGTATTTTAGCGATGCAACGGGGACCTCACCCGAAAATGTTTGAAAATATTACGTAAATATTGAAAGCATAATTCTGTAGTTTAGTGAACGTAGATCAGGAAATTTTTGATCGATTACAAGGTAATTTTATATTATTACTTATCTTCTTTCATATTTGTTTTATGGAATACCTACTATTTGTAGGTACTTTAAACCTGTTTTGGGCAATTGTCATACGAAACTTGTTTTTTTGGCGCTCTAATTCCTCGGAACAGTGTGCTTATCAATTTGCCCAAGTGTCTGTAATTTTGAAATTTTTGGCTGAAAATGGTCTCAAACGATTTGGTTCGACTCACTGATCAAGAATCCGAGTGCGAAATCGATTCTGTCCGGCCGGCCGACCGGCCGTAGGCACGATAACTCTCGAACGAAAGGAGTTAGCGGATTGAAAATTGCAAGGTGGTTTTGGAGCGTAAATATCTCGGACAAGTTCGTTCGATCTATCTGAAATTTAGCATCAAATTGTAGAATCATGACCTTTATACGCATGTGAAGTTTTGTATTGACCAGATTACCGCAAAGTGTAAAAAAAAAATTTGAAAATTTAAAAAAAGTTTTTCCACAATAACTCTCGAACGGAAGGGAGATGAATATCTCGGTTAAGTTCGTTATTGGGCAAAATTGGCCTGATTTAATTCGATTTCTTCCATGGTGCAGTTCTCATTCTCATGATTGCTCATTTAATCTTGATAAACAAACCATTATTTGAATTGAATTTCCTTTATGATGCAGCTCTATCATATGTATACATTGATATAATTCCCAACTCAGAGAAACCAATACTTTCGGAGATATAATTTGTCTGTTTGAACTAGAGCGCCAGAAAGCTCCTGTCCACAGGGCTTGAACCCATTTTTTTCAAGAAAGTGTTTGCTGTTCTTCAAAAAAATGTCTTTCTTTCCTGCTAATGGGTTTTAAAATTGAAGTAGATATTTCGCTAAATTTTGACAGGAAGTTCCAATAGAACTTACTATTGGTCTCAGTGGAATAAGAGGTTTGTGTATTTTTGGAAGACCATATAAATGTGGTGGTTTACTGTAAGATGGCATGAGTTCTTTTTTCTGTCTATACTTAAGGGGTCAACTTGTATTTTATTGAAGAGAGAATGCAGTTTTGCAAATTGCTCAATTGGTATTGACCATATTTGGCTAAATTTATTGAAAAAGGAGTTGGAACTTGGAAATTTCTATGCGAAGTAAAACTATGTTAGCTCTGATTTTTAAATACTGTCAATGTGACAATTCTTGAATTTCACCAAATAACTATCAACAAAATAATTCTCTCGATTTTCGTTGAGCGTCTGAAGAAGGGGTCTGATATAGACTCCGAAACGTTACGCTATAGTTGTTTCTTCGTTGATGTTGTTTCGTTGTTGTTTGTTAGGCAAAATTGTTCAATTGATTGCTTCTGACAAATATCCTGTGTTTCTTACGCAGAAGCAAATCACAAAATAATTAATTTTTATTTTATAGATATTTTTCAGAGTTTGGGAGAGAAAACCCAGAAAATAACCGTTGAATAATATAGATCCAATCGTGTTCAAATTTGGAACTTGGCTGTAGAGTTAGTTACCTTTCGCAAAATTTCAGCGATATCAGACGGATGGTTTCTGAGATAGAAAAGATAGATAGAATTTTATTCAACGATTTTCAATGATTTTTTTAAATTTCGCAAAAATTTGCGCGTCGGCATTCCACAACCAATTACCACACCACAACTATCTTCTTCGTGTACTTCGGTTAGATGGGAATAATGGGTTTGTGGCTAGAGGACTAGAGCACTGGGTAAATCAAACGAATCCCTTATGAATTGTCGACGTTTCGATCCAAGTTCGGATCTTTTTCAAGACTACTCAAATGGGTATCTGAGGCAGTACACTGTAGATATGAAATCCATGGGTCATTTTACACGAAATCAATTATTATTTTCACATAAATCCAGAAAACACTCATCACTCATGAAAACCTAGATTCGGGCAACTTTATGGATTTAGTTTGAATGATACAGAGACAGTAATTTTACGAAGTGTGACACTTTCACGAACGTGTGAGATTAGTAGAAGATCCGAACCTAAGTCGACCTTTACCGAGCTGATAATAGAATGAAACATATTTTATAATAAAATTAGTATATTAGATAATATACTAAAAATGGGTTGCCTGAAAAAAACCTGGACATTCTATTCTTTTTTATCTCCAACAATATAGACCCGATCGTGTTCAAACTTGGAACTTGGTAGTAGAGTTAGGTTCTGAAGGCTCTCGCAAAATATCTGCCGTGTCGGATGAATAGTTTCTGATATATAGAATTATTTTCAATGATTTAAAAAAAAAATTAGTGATACGATTCTCACAAAATTTCACAAACGTGCTTTGGTTTATATTCTACAACTATTCACCAAGTTTCAATTCGATCGGATTTATATTGGTTGAAAACAAAATTATTACTCGGAAATCATTGGGCCGATTATGCCCATTAACGAACTTGTCCGTTGTATTACGATGCGCCACCTACCCTGAAAATTTCAAGTCGCTAGCTCTCTCCGTTCCCGAGTTGGACGGCCGGCCGGACAGAATCAAATTTGACCTCGAATTATTCATCAGGAAGTCGAACCCAATCGTTTGAGATCATTTTCGGCGAAAAATTCTAAAATTACAGACATTTGGGCAAAATGATAACTTGATGTTCCCCAGAACATACGCGCAAAAATAATTAGAAATAGTCTGTCCAGGATTTTTTCAGGCAACCCATTTTTAGTATATTTTCTAATATACAAAATTCATTATAAAATATGTTTCATTCTATTATCACCTCGGTGAAGGTCGACTTAGGTTCGGATCTTAGACTAGATGGATATATTACACCATGCGACTAGTTCGAGCAAGACGCTATTGTCCATCTCTATCAATGTAACTCATCCTAAAGTTTCAACTAATGATTCACATTTTTGTGAGAATCTCCTCAGTTTTAGCAAAACTTCCTACAATCGGACCGGATTATCAGTGTCTAAAACAGTGTGCAAGAAAAATATGTTCAAAAGTTGATTTCTTTACAAAAAATGGGTTCAAGCCCTGTGGACAGGAGCTTTCTGGCGCTCTAGTTCAAACAGACAAATTATATCTCCGAAAGTATTGGTTTCTCAGAGTTGAGAATTATATCAATTTATTCTTATGATAGAACTGCATCATAAAGGAAATTCAATTCAAATAATAGTTTATTTATCAATATTAAATGAGCAATCTGAGAATGAGAACTGCACCATGGAAGAAACCAAATTAAAATAGCTGAAATGAATTTGACTCTCTCTTATAGAACAGGATGAAATGTACGAGTATGAACACAGATCATATAATAAAGCTTAGATAGAATAATTATAGCATTCTGTGAAAACATGGAAGTACGATTCATTATTGAAATTTAGAACTTCATCTTAGCAGAAATTGAATTCAAACATCATAGAAGAATTTAAATTCAACAAGAGTGCCAAAAATTATCAATCCAAAACCAATAGACGAATTCTACCCAACAACGAACTCATCCCAGATATTCATTCCTCAATTCTATGATGAACGATAATATATATCTTTCCTCAAATCTACTCCAATACACCAATATTCCAGTTTTGTTTTTAGTGGAGATATTCTGAACTCAATATTATTAACTTACCATTACCACTCCCATCATCATATGGATTGACCATCGGCATGAAAATATCAACCAACAAAAAGTATGATATTATATTATAATTCTCATATTTATACGATTGCTGGAATGAATGACAATGTTATTAACTTACCATTACCATTGCCATCATCATATGGATTGACCATCGGCATGAAAATATCAACCAACAAAAAGTATGATATTATATTATAATTCTCATATTGATACCATTACTGGAATGAATGACAATGAGACAACGTCAAAGTTGACATTATAACAATTCATAGAATAGCCACAGAATAATTCTATCATTGAAATTTTGAAAAATCATATCTCCGAAAGTATTAGTTTGTTAGAGTTAAAAATGATATGAATGGATTCTTATGGTAAAACTGCTCATTGAAAAAAATTTGATTTGGAATTTGTTCTGTAAAAAAAAATTGTTTCTTTGTTACTCCGAAACCATCTGTCCGATTTCGCCCAATAACGAACTTAGCCGAGATATTTATCCCCCAAACGTACTCTGAAAATTTCAACTGTCTAGCTCATTCCGTTCGAGAGTTATCGTGCCTACGGCCGGACGGCCGGACCGGCCGGACAGAATGAATTTCGACCACGGATTCTTGATCACTGAGTCGAACCAAATCGTTTAAGACCATTTTCATCGAAAAATTCGAAAATTACAGACATTTGGGCAAATTGATAAGCACTCAGTTCCGAGGAACTAGAGCGCCAAAAACTAATATGTAAGAAACTTGGTTAACTACTAGCAAGTGTTGAACCATTTTAAAATCCTTAATAGATGCGAAAACGTTCGAGTTACTTGTCAAGCTAGCGTAGTGCATTTTCGTTCAGTACAAACAGTTGAAGTTAGTGAAGTACTAATTTTGAAAATTCATTCGGGCGTAAAGTGAAATTTTCACCGAAGCTGGAGCAGTTGGCTTGAAATAATAGGCACCACTTCAGAGAAGCAATATTAAGGATACATAATAAAAATAAATTGGAATCAAAATATAGATTTGTAGTAGCGGGAGTTGAAAGAGCATCAAAGGGTGAAGATTTTCCCGATTTTTTTGAAATGCCTATAATTATGAAAACTTTGATTGTTTGTTACATTTTTCTTGAAACTATTATGACATAACTCATTTGTATGAACAGCATTGGGATAATCTTCGGTATGCAGGATTCCAAATCTCAATTTCGATAGCATAATTATTTTTATTATTTTGATCTGAGACCCTATATTACTATAATTCTACAAATTTTCAGTTCATACAACAGAATATTTTGTTTATTTTTTTCAAATTTAGTTCGATGTTTTTCTATCGAGAAATCATTTTTTGGATTCGCACCCGAGACAAGATAACTAGAGGCGCTTGGTTATGAGGTTATGCTTCTTTTTTCGATACTTAAATGTCCTCATTATTGCAATTGGTTAGTAAAATGAAGAAATCATAATGCCCAATATAATTATCAGCAGATTTTCAGCTAACCTAGCAGTATGAGGAATCTTGTGTTCGCTGATATTTATTTCGAAATTAAGGTTCTAAAAATAAACTAATTTTATGCATATGCTCTATCATCTATTTCGACATAAAATCAAATATCAGGCGCCTTTACTTATTTTGTCTATAAGTATCATACAGGAATAATGAGGCACATTTTATTTTGTTTTAGTGGTTGAAAAACGAAGCATTGTTATTCCTCAAGATACAGCAACTAATGTGGCCGGAAAACTCACTGATTTTGCTGACAAGATCAAGGAAAAGATTGACGCCATATTTGGAAAAATTATACATTATCAAAAGAAACTAGATTCCATCACAAATACAACAATAGATTCTTTTGTATTTATGGAAACTAAAGTGATATCTCTGTTTTGAAAATTCATGGCAATAAAGAAGATTGTTTAACGAATATATGATTTCATGTTCCCCTTCTGCTTTTGTGAAACTAGGTAGTTTGGAAAGAGCTCATTTCTCATTTTTAAAAAGGTTCTTGAATTTTTACAGAAAATTTTATTAATATCATGTGGAAATAACTTCTCGTTCTGACAGTTGGCATTATGTTATTGTGTCAGAATTGCAACATAAAAAGTGAGAGAGCCCTTTGGACAGGAGCTTTGGCGCACTGTTGAAATTTATAGCCAGAGCGGTCACCCATCCTGGTACTGAACTCGCCCATAGCTGCTTAGCTCCAGAAAACAAAATAATTTTCCCAATATTTCCAAGAATATAAATCCAACTCTAAAAATAACGTCCAAAAAAAACTGATCATATTTCTGGCCGAGAATGGTCTCAAATGAATAGTTTCGACCCGAATACATACATTCACTGTTGGTTTGAAAATAAACAGGACTGTGTCTGTGATGGCGTAAGGTTCCATTCTAATACATACATTTTCTGTTGGATCGAAAATGAACAGTGCTCTATGTAATCATTGAAGTATAGTTTGGGAGTTACATTCATTATTATTGGTTGGTTCGCTTACGGGTTTTCTCTCCAAAAATATGAAAAATATCTATCAAATTAAAAATTTATTATTTTGTGAATTGCTTCTGAGTTAGAAACACAAGATATTTATCAGAAGCAATTTATCGAATAATGTTGCCAAACAAACAATTACGAAACAACATCAACGATAAAACAACTATTTCGTAATGTTTCAGAGACTATAAAAGACTCCTTCGTCGGACAACAAACGGAAGTCTTCAGAATTATTTTTTGTTGATAGCTATTCTGAAATTCGAAAAGTGTCACCATTTCTGTGGTTGTTTTATATCTGAGCACAAGGTGCTTTCTTAAGACGTCGTTTCCCTATTTACTAATATTTATATGAAGGCAACTACCGATAGCATTGGTGAAAATTGTCTGCATATTGTATAGACATTCCAAGAGAAATATTCATACAGTTGAAAGAGTTTGTTTTCAAGGCCAACTAGCCAACTATTTTTGTTCGAAGTATACCATTATAATCAACTTTTCGGGAGGATTCTATTGTTTGCATAACCTGAATTATCCTACTGACCACATTTTATATATCAATATGTAGATGACATGACTTTACAAGATCTATATATACATATATTCTTTTGATTTATATCTTTTTAAGTGTTAGCATAGGTTGGTATAACGGGGTACCATACAATTCGACGCATGATACAAGAGCTGAGTATCTTCTGTTTACGGTTTCTCTACTGGGTGAAATGGTACAGTCTTTTTTCTGGATACTCTATCTTCTTTTCAACATGAAATGGGTTTGGAGAATCAATAGATATTATGACTAGGTAGGTTCTTCAGCAGGATAGGTTTCAGGTACTGGAACTTCTATCTTAACTGGAATTTTTACTGGGTTACTGAAAAGTAAAAATATATATTTCTATGAATAGAAAAAACAACTTCCTTTCTTTCCTCCAAACTGCTGGTCTAAATTATTTTATTATTATTTACAAAATGACAGATTGTCACAGGCGATAGGTCTCAGACAAGTGTAATGTCGAGATCATAGAGGAACATACAATTCTTGAAAGACAGATATGTTTATGAAGTTACTAACTTCATGAAATAAATAAGGTCAGAAACTGTTGACAACTTCTTTGGTCGAATGTAACTACAGTGGACCAATTCATCCCGATCGTTGGAATATTTGGATATTTCGGCAATATCTTCACCACTATAGACCCGATCGAGTTCAAATCTAAAACTTCACTGTAAAATAAGGTTTTGAAGTCTCTCGTAGAATTTCAACATTGAATGAGGAGTAGTTTCCGAGACACAGATTTTTCTAAATATTTTTTTAAATTTTCCAGTCATGCGATATCCACTAAATTTGATTGCATAAGTCTTCGTGTCTGTATTTTTCAACTAATTGCCGTGCTTCGATTCAATCAGATTAGTGTTTTTCGAGTTAGTGAGAAAACAAAATTTGGCCATGGCTATGGCTATAACTGTGAAACCACTCAGTGGATTTTGCTCATTAACGAACTTAGCCGGCATATTTGGACTCCAAACCTACCCTGAAAATGTCTACTCTGTAACCCATTGCATTCGAGCGTTATCGTGCTAACGGCCGGACGGCCGGCAAAAAATTCGAAAATTACAGACATTTGGACGAATTGATAGGCACTCGGTTTATAGAACAGCACGCCAATAAAGAACAATTTTCAGGTTACTTAACTGATATGCCACAGCATTTACCTTCAATTTATATTCATAATATGAGCAGACCAAAACTGAAAAATCGGTAAAACCTACTATTGAATTAGCTCTTCAACAGGAAACACACATGTGGATCTACAATTATTGCATGCATTCACCTCTGACTGGATTGGATAAAATTTATTCAAGTTTTATTCATACGTAACATCATCAACAAATTCTAAACTATTTTTCGAAGAATTTTGGATTAGAAACGTGATCAGTAGCTAATATATACTTACATATTATACCTGCCTTTATGTTATTATTCTTCAATATATTATTTATTATCATTAATCAATTCATTCATTCCGATTAAAGATATACCGCCGTATTCAAAAAGCATTCAATCTCCGTTAAGTCCTAACTGAGGTCCTCAGTTAAGGATAAATTTGAATCGCAACCTCAGTCAACTTATTTAACGGTGTTGAAAAAGGACTGTTCTACGTTAATTTTCACGTTAACTGAGGTTGCGATTCGAATTTATTCTTAACTGAGGATCTCAGTTAGGATTTAACGGAGATTCCACTCCATTCCCCTCCACCCCATAGATTGTCCGTTTTTCAAAGATCATTCACATATAACATATATAAAATTTATAATTCATTGCCGTACATATCGTTGGGATCGCTTTCTATTGCCGCTTTTAAAGTTGCCTTGACTAAAATTCTGTTGAGTGAACAAACTGGTAATTGAGTGAACATTTAACTTGAGATTTTTTGCTACGTCCTTCTACCCCTTCTGCTCTAGTACATGAAATTGTCAAGAAATGCCTGCACATCAAATTCCTCAATAATGTTTTACTTCATTAGCCATATCCATTATTTATGAATAAATTATTTGTTTAGGGTTTGAGTGGAAGAGCAGGGGATACAAATTGTGTCCATCTGAACTCCGCCCTAAGATTGATAATTATTTAATTAATTCTTTTCTGTACTGTGTATATTTTTTTTTCTGTGTCAATAAAGTCATTATTATTATTATTAATATTCCTCATTAGGCAGATGTCAATTTGTATGTTGAAAGACTCATGACCATTTTTGATCTATCATTTTTATTATCAGAACAGGGTGGTGTAGCTAAGGTCAGCCTGATTCAGAGTACCCATTACATACTTTAAGGTGTTATAGAGTAGCCAAAATGGAATGACTATTGATAATAAACATATGTCCGGAAACGCACCATTACCGAGATAATGGTATTTCAATGCTTTCAATATTCATTCATTCATTTAAATGATAAGTAGGACAAAAGTTTAAAAAAGAAAATGCATTATTACCATGGAAACGCTTCATTATTTTGACAAATTAATGTCAGATATATTAATTTCTGTAATATACACAAAAATGGGTGAAATTACGTAATTATGCTGAATATATACCAATATGATAAAAGTTTACTGCGAAGCTCACAGTTGTGGCAGAGTTGCACAACGGATTTATAAAGCTCATTTTCCGAATCACCATCTCATATTATTTTTGCGAACATTACTAGAATTAACTGCATGGAAAGTGGAGGTCGACACTTCGACAAATGTTTATAATAATTCTATTACTTTTTAAATTTGTCAAAAATAATGCAGCGTTTCCATGGTAATAATTCGTTTTCTTTTTTTTTAATTTTCCGTTCTTATGGTGTAAATGAATAAATGAATGTTGAGAGTATTGGAATACCATTGTCTCGGTAATGGTGCATTTCCGGACATATGTTTATAATCAAAAGATATTCCATTTTGGCTCCTCTATAATGCATTGAATCACCCTGTATATTCGGCTATTTCCTTTTCCGATCCTAGAGCCTGCATGTTTCGACTGCTGACTCGTCCATGCGGTACAAGTGGTATTTGTACATGCAGTGCCCTGTCAGCAGTCCAACCACCACCTGAAGTTCATCTCGTGGTATCTGCATGAGCTTTCTGGTATAGGATGGTGAGACATATACTAAGTTTTTACCTTTGCAAGTCCTGGAGAATTCCTTCTTCTAGTGAAGGGAATTAAAGTGGTCTTAGGGGGATTGACGTGAAGCATTTCTTCTTCATCCCACTTTTGGGTCATACTGAGGCAGCTTACATGCGGCTACTCAGTATGCTCTTATGCTTGCCTCTAACAGTTATGAGTTATACCCATGTCATCAGTGTATGCCTGGGCTTTGAAACAGCTCTCCGAAAGCCTCTCCAGAGGTCCATCCATAGCAAAGCTTCGCAGTAGGCAGGATAGGGCTCCCCATGTGGCAAACCCTGCACGTGAGCACAGTCAATTATGTCTCCTCCAGGCAGGTCGAGACAACTCGCCCTTTCAGCATTGCCAACATTCACTTAAGATTGGAAGTTTCTACCCCTTTGCGCCTAGTGGCATTGCAGGGTGTTGCAAAAGTACTAAACATAGCAAGTAAGATCTCTCTTGCAGAGAGGGTCCTCTACACTTCTACAATAAGATAGTGGAATGCATCTACCGTGGACTTGCTCGATCTATAGGCGAATTGCTTTTGGTGAAGCATTATAGTTCCTCTCACCTATTTTTCTACTATTTTCTCCATGGTTTTAAGGAGGGAGGAGGTAAGACATATTGATCGATAGGATATAGGTTTTCAGGGATCTTGCCGTCGTACTTTGGGTATGTAAATTAACCTTGATTCCCTCCATGATTTAGGAATGTATTCCCATGCATAACTAGCTCTAAAGAGCTTAGTTAGTGGAGGTACCGAATTCCAGCGGAAGTTTTGCCAAGAATCATGAAATTATATAGAGACATAAATGAAGGGAATCAGTATACTTATATTCTGAAAGAAAGGACTTTTGAGTATAGAATTTGTAGCATTGATCCCACACCCATTTAATTTCTTGTACACATATGTTGATGATAATCCTAAATTGTTTAAATTAACTGTTTATATGTGTCCCAAATAAGAAGATCTTGCTGAATACTAGTCGTCTGAATTATTTGTAGCTTCCATATCAATTTATTGAATCTTGTTCCTTTCAGATATGGAGGAAGGTGTTGGCGTGTTACCGAAATCAATCAAGGATAACATCAAATCCACAAGTGGAAAAATCAGCGATCACGTGAAAGATATATCAGAGAAACTGATATTTGGAGATATTTATAAGTTGACTACGTTAACCCAGAAAGGAGTAAAAGGCTCTGTTGATATAGCTGTGAAAAGTTTAAATTATGTCATTTTATTGTTGTGAATGAATCCAGAGTGAAATAAAGAATACCTGAAATTTGATCATTTATGCTCCTTTAAAATAATAGTTGCACTATGAGCCAGAGTTATATACCATGAGCAGGGCCGGCGCTGATATATTTGGCGCCTGAAGCAAGGAATCTTCAGGCGCCCCTACCAATGGAATATGGAAAGTCGGCCGGCGAACTGTAGCCCAGGAAGTTAGTGCAAACATGGGGTCTAGCCCCTTAAAACTGCTCCAGAGCTGGAAATCGTTGAAATCGTTGAGGGTCCCGAATAACGGGTATCTGAGTTTGTGACGGTTTCGAGGTTGTGCTTCAGATTTGAGAGCCTAAAAACCGCGAAATTTCCTTCCTTTTTTCAGTATTTCACTTATAACTCGAGAAGTGCGTATCCTTCAGAAAATTTCACTTCTTTCTTTTTTTGAATAACATTATATTTAGCGTCTAATGGCGTTAGAAAAATCGAAATCGGTTCAGTAGTTCAGCCGCAATCGACCGTCAAAAATGATCCTTTTTTACAAACTTAGCTCAAAAGTTGATAAAACTCATCTTCTAACGCTTTTAGATCCAAAAAGACTGCACTGATTGCAGAATGTCATAGAAAAAAACTTGTAGGAAATTCAATTGTAAATTAGATGCTTTTTGAAATTTGCAATTCGCTCTCTTCAGTGCTGAGTTATGAATTTTAAGACGAAAGAGTCCGTAGCGCCAAATTTCCGCTAAGGTAGTCCAACGCAGGAAACTGCGTCTGAACTCAAAACTTCTAACTTTTTGTCTTTTTGCGAGTATGTTCTGGGAAACATCGCGTTATCATTTTGCCCAAATGTCTGTAATTTTCGAATTTTTCGCCGAAAATGGTCTCAAACGATTGGGTTCGACTCCCTGATGAAGAATTCGAGGTCACATTTGATTCTGTCCGTCCAGCCGGCCGTTGCCACGATAAATTGAGAACGGAAAGAGCTAGCGACTTGAAATTTTCAGGGTAGGTGGCGTATCCCAATACGACGGACAAGTTCGTTAATGGGCATGAGCAGCCCATTGGTTTCTGAGTATTGATTTTGTTTTCATCCAATATAAATCCGATCGAATTGAAACTTGGTGAATAGTTGTAGAATATAAACCTATATGCACGTTTGTGAGAATCGTATTGCTAGAAAATTAAAAAAATATTATTCATGACACGAGAACCTGAGAACGGAAAAAGGTAGTGGCTTGAAATTTTCAGATTAGATTGTGAATCTAAATGCGACATTTGAATTTGTCTATAGGTATAATCGGCCAAACGGTTTTGGAGTTATACCCATCTGAAATTTGGTTGTTATTTCCTCAATAACTCGAAAAATACAAAACCGATAAAATTCAAACAAGGTTAATAGTTGTAGAATGCCAACGCGAAAACTCTTGCGGAATTTCGTGAGAATGGTATGACTAGAAAATTTCAAAAAAATTATTAAAAATAATTGAAAAAAATTCTATATATCATAAACTGTTCGTCCGGCATGGCTGAAATTTTGGAAGAGCCTTCAGAAACTAACTCTACTGCAGAGTTCCAAGTTTTAACACGATCGGATCCATATTGTTGGAGAACCGATCAGCCTTTTGTGAGTTCGGTAGCTGGATGAGAATCGTTGTACTTTTGCGAGAACCTTCAAAACCATGAATGTCATGATGACATATTTTTGCGCGAATGTTCTTGGGAAAATCGCGTTATTTCATCACATAACTATTGGAGATGATAGCCCTACATTAGGGCCCTGTAGCGGTCAGACCTGGTTTTGAAAGAGATCCTCCTTAGGAGGAGGCAACCAAATATTGAAGGGATTTCTATGAACAAGAGCAAGTAAGATCTCTCAATACGACGGACAAGTTCGTTAATGGGCATGAGCAGCCCATTGGTTTCTGAGTATTGATTTTGTTTTCATCCAATATAAATCCGATCGAATTGAAACTTGGTGAATAGTTGTAGAATATAAACCTATATGCACGTTTGTGAGAATCGTATTGCTAGAAAATTAAAAAAATATTATTCATGACACGAGAACCTGAGAACGGAAAAAGATAGTGGCTTGAAATTTTCAGATTAGATTGTGAATCTAAATGCGACATTTGAATTTGTCTATAGGTATAATCGGCCAAACGGTTTTGGAGTTATACCCATCTGAAATTTGGTTGTTATTTCCTCAATAACTCGAAAAATACAAAACCGATAAAATTCAAACAAGGTTAATAGTTGTAGAATGCCAACGCGAAAACTCTTGCGGAATTTCGTGAGAATGGTATGACTAGAAAATTTCAAAAAAATTATTAAAAATAATTGAAAAAAATTCTATATATCATAAACTGTTCGTCCGGCATGGCTGAAATTTTGGAAGAGCCTTCAGAAACTAACTCTACTGCAGAGTTCCAAGTTTTAACACGATCGGATCCATATTGTTGGAGAACCGATCAGCCTTTTGTGAGTTCGGTAGCTGGATGAGAATCGTTGTACTTTTGCGAGAACCTTCAAAACCATGAATGTCATGATGACATATTTTTGCGCGAATGTTCTTGGGAAAATCGCGTTATTTCATCACATAACTATTGGAGATGATAGCCCTACATTAGGGCCCTGTAGCGGTCAGACCTGGTTTTGAAAGAGATCCTCCTTAGGAGGAGGCAACCAAATATTGAAGGGATTTCTATGAACAAGAGTGAATATTTTTGAGAAATAGAGAAGACAATTCTTCTTCACGAGATCCATGCGCCTGCAGAGGAGTATATCTGTGAGAGGGGACTTTTGAAAGGTTATGTATTATTTTTAATATGATATCGCTGAAATTTTGCTGAAGGCTTCAAAACTTAACTTTAAATTAACCACACTTTCTGATCTTGTGAGGTGAGAGACTCATTTGTCGATATCAAATCTCGTGATGGGTAGAGAGGCATTTAAGGCCAGTTTTTCTATCACTAATGAGAATTAGTTTTATGTTTCACCTCATCACCTTTAGATCTATCAATAGGCATTTGTTGGTTAAGAATACGTAATTGAATATTACTGGAAGTCAATTGAATTTCATTCAATATGTTAGTAACTAAACTTATATTTTTCTTTACTTTGATTATTTAAATATGACATTAATTAATTTATTTATTTAAAAGACAAATAAGATTGGAGGCTTATGCCTACAAGCTCCAAAAGAACTACGAAAATGGACCAATGTACAGACTATTCATCAGTTCACAAATCAAATAGAAAAGAAAATAAAAACAAGAAAAATTCCAGTAATATTTTTCCAGAATAATTATGTATTCTTCTCACAAAGAAGAATTGAAGGTAGACAATGTGTTAATTTTTTCATAATTGCTTTGTATCCTGACTTCACGAAAAAAAAAATGGTTCTAGCACTGACGTGAAGTCAGGAGCTTTTGCGCGTATGTTCTATTGTCCATTCTCCTGTATTGGACACTCTTAATCGAATTTACCATGATGGTGAATTATAATGTCTATTCTCCTGTATTGGACACTCTTAATCGAATTCGCCATGGTAAATTCGATTAAGAGTGCCCAATACAGGAGAACAGACAATATAATTCACCATGGTAAATTCGATTAAGAGTGTCCAATACAGAAGAATGGACAATAGAACATACGCGCAAAAGCTCCTGACTCCAAGAAAAAAAAATGTGTTCAAACACTGACGTGAAGTCATGAGCTTTTGCGCGTATGTTCTATTATCCATTCTCCTGTATTGGACACTCTTAATCGAGTTTACCATGGTGAATTCTATTATCTGCTCTCCTGTATTGGACACTCTTAATCGAATTTACCATGGTGAATTCTATCAAGAGTGTCCAATACAGGAGAATGGACAATAGAATATGCGCGCAAAAGCTCCTGACTTGACGTCAGTGCTTGAACCAATTTTTTTTTCAAGCAAAAGTGAACGTAATCAACTGAATTTAAACTCAAGTTATTTTAAACAATTGAGAACAAACTTCAATAACTTCATGTAGACATTGCAACGAAGTGCTTTTTCATTACTAAATAAATTCAGGATATTGTTTTCAAAAATTTTCAATTCGAAATAATTCCAGCATTTATTCCATACAGTCATACCGTAACAAATGTTCATGAAGGAAATTCCAAACTCTTCCGTTCATTCCGTTTCCATATAAATTAAATGAGAGAATTAATTACATCGAGAAATATTCATATACGGAATTTAAAATCATTCCGATTATTCGGATGCATTTTAAAATGGCAGCCTATGTAGAAAAACTCCGTCAACTCCAGTTTATCGCTTATCGCAGTTTTTTGCCAGATGCGGACAGATATTTCTACGATGAAAATGCGCAAAAACTGGAGTTCCGTTGTTTATGCCGTTGTGTTCGAATTCCTTCCAGAATAGATGACATAAGGTCAGACCAATCAGAGACGTCCAAAATCCATCTCCCTTCAAAATTAAATGAGTTTGAGATCACGTGACCTGTCATCTGAACGAGTCTTTATAAGGACTTTCCGAGTCAAAATTGGAAACTCTTTGGTAGATTTCCGAGTAGTACACGTCGGAACTTTTTGGAGATTTCCGAGTTATCAACATCGAAGCCTTTGGATAGATCTCCGAGTATTAGAATATTAATTGCACCGAATTTAATACACCGAATTTTTCCGAAATACCGATAAACCGTTATTTTGAGTATCGTTATACCGAGAAAGAGACTCTATTTTAATCGTAATTTGTGAGTTCTGATTTGGGTAAGCATTCCGTGGGCCCTTTGGCTTGCCGTCTATTTTTTTTTTTAATTACTTGTGTTCCTTAATTTGAGCTTATTCCGAGTTAGGTCAAATGCTTGATAATTAGTCAAATTAACCAAATAAATTAAATAATTTATTTCCGAATTTGTTATATACCGGGTGGTCCAATTCCCTTAGTGTATTATTGTATTGAAGTGTCTGGTATTTTATTTGGATTTGATCGTTATCTTTGCGAACATTGTAGGACGTAGCTCCGGTAAACCTCCTGTTCAGCCCTAGTGGCGATCGGCGACCGAGCCCTGGCATTTTAGGGGTTGAACTAGAAGTGGTGTTGCGTCTGAGGCATCCTTGAATAATTACATTTAGGTGAATGTCCATATCGTGCTAGCACGAGGTGGGTTACTCGGTCTACTATTCGAGTTTGAATTGCAGAACTGTGAGCAAGGGTGACAACCCTTTGACACCCCATTGGTGTATTATTTTATTGAAGTGTCTGGTATTTTATTTTGAATTGATCGTTATCTTTGCGAACATTGTAGGACGTAACTCCGGTAAACTTCCTGTTCAGACCCTAGTGTTTCAGCGACCGAGCCCTTGCATTTTAGGGGTTGAACTAGAAGTGGTGTTGCGTCTGAGGCATCCTTGAAAAATTAGATTGAGGTGAATGTCCAAATCGTGCTAGCACGAGATGGGTTACTCGGTCTGGCATTCGAGTTTGATTGCCGAGCTGTAAACAAGGGTAACAACCCACTGACACCCCGCTAGTTTATTATATCATTGAATTGTCCGGTATTTCAATTTGATTTGCTATCTTTGTGAGCATTGTAGGACGTAACTCCGGCAAACTTCCTGTTCAGACCCTAATGTCTCAGCGACCGAGCCCTGGCATTTTAGGGGTCAACTAGAAGTGGCGTTGCGTCTGAAGTATCCTCGAATAATTAGATTGAGGTGAATGTCCATATCGTACTAGCACGAGGTGGGTTACTCGGTAGGTATTCGAGTTTGATTGCCGAGCTGAGAACAAGGGTAACAACCCTTTGACACCCCGCTTGTTTATTATTTCATTGAATTGCCCGGAGTTTCGTTTGATTTGATATCCTTGTGAGCGTTATGGGACGTAAGTCCGACAAACTTCCTGTTCAGGCCCTAATGTTTCAGCGACCGAGCCCTGACATTTTAGGGTTTGAACTAGAAGCGGTGTTGCGTCTGAGGCATCCTCGAATAATTGGATTGAGGTGAATATCCATATCGTGCTAGCACGAGGTGAGTTACTCGGTCTGGTATTCGGGTTTGAATTGCTGAACTGCGAACAAGGTCTTTAACCGTTCGAAACTTAAGTACCGATTGTTTTGTGACGTTAATAGGTTGGGAACACAAGTCTTTATATTTTATAGCCAAAGGGAGCCCAATTTTTATTACCTTCAGCACTTTCACTTGGTACTGTATGCTCTCATTGTAATGTATTCCTGTTGATGCTTTTACTGCTTATATTATTATATTATATTATCCGCTCTGCTCGCTATTCTCACCTCCGCAATAACCGTTAACATTCACTGCTGTAGTATACCTAACATTGCATGTAGCATTTGCCTTTGACTGTGTATATTGTATATATTCTATATATAATTTCTCCTGTCTTGCTCATTTCTTTCAGACATTCTCGTTTGTGAATATATACTGAGATTGACATCATTGAAGAGTATTTCAGGCAGTGAATGATAGTGATATTGTAATATATTTATATATAGTTATAGTGAATTTTATAACAACATTTTATTACGACCGTATTATCCGAAAGAAACTGGTGCCATTCAACCGATTACACCATATATTGTAGTGAACCCTTCTCCAACTGTGTAAAGGCTACCTGGGGAAAAGGGAAGTGTGCGACAAGGAGTTGCAACCTTGGAATCAAAATTTTCAACTGGTGCCCGAGGAAAAGTTCGTAGGGTAGAAAATGTCATCACAACATTCATAATAGCTTTATTCACTAAGTTTATGATTTTTTTGGAGTACCTACTTAATTGATCACTACGTGTCACTTAATCAAGTTTGTTACTCTTCTATAAAAGAAAGTGTGTCTAAACAGTGTATAATTGGTTGAAAGAAACACCCAAATATTTTGTTAGGAAGTAAGGGCCTCTCATCTTCACCTTCAAGTTGAAGGACAAAAGAGCCAGGTAGGCAGTCGCCGACTCCCCTTTTGTTGGAAGGCATGCCAAAAATGACAACATATTCCTAATGAAACGCGGAAAGGGCAATCAGCAAACCATTATCTATAGTCAACAACAGCAAGCTATCCTTAGATGGACACTTCTTTCTCCATGCCTTCAGTGGCTGTTGCACTACCTCTTCATTTTTCCGACAAAGCAAGGTCAAATTATTCAAAACTCTTTTCAAAAATCCTGATCTCCTAAGTATTATCTCGATTTTCCTCGACCACAAAGCCACTCCTGACCAGGCTGCTGATGATGGAGCAAAATTTACTGCAGCAGTTTACTCAGATAACAGAGGGCACGCTCTCAACCAACTGAGATTTCAACTCTTCCAGAGGGCCCTCCGTAAAAATACAGCTGTTAAATCTGGCAACGTCTCCCCTATCGACAACTTTGCGTACCTCTAGATTCCGGGGGTTCGGCTGGTGCCGGTAATTTGAGAAGGGGAGAAAAGAGTGGGGGTAATGGATTTAAAAATGCGGAAACGGACAGAAAAGAGTAGTTATCAGTGAGTTATCATGTAGTCTCGGCAGTTAACAACCAGTTCTCAAGTGGCTCTCAGGGAGTTCTTAGGTAGTTCGAGCAGTTCTTTTGACCCTCTGCGAAGTGTAACCTAGACGAGTAAGTACCACTGTGAAATAGATTCTGTGTTGTGAATAAAAATCTAGACTGTGTTTGTGTGTGCTTCTCTTATTTCGCTAACCCGTTTAAATTTACCTCCGAAAACGAAAATTTCGATAAGTCTTTAATTCTAAATTCAACAACTGGCGACCGTGACAGGACTTAATATCGAAATTCAGAGGTAATTTATTTCGAGTTGTGTGAAATAATACGTAAAATGGATCTCAACATCAGGAAGAGGACGGTCCGACGCATGTGCTTCACGAAGGCACTCAAATCTTTCAACACCGTGTTGGCCCTAGAAAGTTCGAGTACGGTGGAGATCAGAGCAGCCTTTGAAGTACTGGCGGAAAAATACCAAGAATTGGAAGAAGTTTCCACGATGATATTGGAGAACATGTTCACTGATAAAGACGTTGATGATGACGACCTAATGAAGAACGACGAGGAGAACGACAGGTACAAGGGCCAATTCTTGACAGTGAAATGCAAGTACGAAGATAGGATGGCCTCGAATGTAGAAAGGGCTCAAAGCATCATTAGCAGTGGAAATTCGACGCCCAGAGTGAGGTGCAATCTTCCTAAAGTGGAACTTGCCAAATTCAGCGGGGACATTCGGGAATGGCTGAAATTTTGGAGCCTCTTCAGCAAAATTCACGAGGACGATGGACTGCGTGATGAAGATAAATTCCAGTACTTGATGCAGTCAATGGTATCAGGATCCAGAGCAGCAGAGCTAGTGAATAGTTACCCTCCGGTCGGCGAAAATTATCAAAAGGCCATCGAAGGTCTGAAGAAACGTTTCGGGCGCGAGGACCTACAAATCGAGGTGTATGTGAGGGAACTGCTACAGTTAGTGTTTGAAAACGCCGTAATGAAGAAAAAAGTGGTGCTCGCTTCACTCTATGACCGAATTGAGTCGTATATTCGGGCGTTAGAAACTCTCGGCGTAACGATCGATAAGTGTGCGGCGATGCTGTATCCGTTGGTTGAATCCTCGTTACCAGAAGACTTATTGCGCGTGGGGCAGCGATCTTATAGTGCGGCTGAAAATGGTAACATGGGACAAGCGTCGGATGTGTCAAAAACGCGACTCGATGGACTTATCGGTTTTTTGGAATCAGGTTCAAAACGAGCTTAGGATATCTATGGCCGTAATAGGATTCGACATAGGAGGTAGGGCGGAGCGTGAGCGAAAAGCAGAAAAGAACTGGCGGAGTGCGCGGGGTGTTGTTTCGGTAGTAAAAAAGGACCCGTGTGTCTTTTGTGGAAAAACTAACCACATCAGTAAGCGGTGCTTCAAAGCGCGAAAAATGTCGCTATCGGAAAGGCAAGAGGCAGCAAAAACAAAACGAGTTTGTTTCTGTTGCTTGCATAGCGGACATTTAAAGAGGCATTGTAGAAAAATGGTGAAATGCTCAAAGTGCAGAAAAAGACATGTGGACATAATGTGCTCTGAACAAAAAAGGCGTCCCAGTTCGCGATCCGGTTCGGAAACCTCAGTGAGTGCGGTTAGTATCCCGAAAGAATGTGTTTTAGCCTCATCAGCCGAAAATGAGGTGAAATTGCCCGGGTTGGATTGTCATCCCGAGCTCAAGGACAACAACAATATGGTCATAGAAAGTTTAGGAAAAATTGTCAAGAAATTACAAGAAACTCACAAATTCCGAGAATGCGATGGGATAATACGAGAATGGCGCCACGAGGGTATGAAAGAGCAGGTACCAGCACAAGAATATACACCAAGTATATTTACCCCAACGCCCGGTTTTCAAGGAAGAATCGAGGTCGATGCGTCTGCAGGTAGTCCAGCCCTGAATAGCTGTTTGGAAAAAGGCGGAATTTAGTAGAGAAAGTAGTGGACATTTTATTGAGGTTCAGAGAAGGTGAAATTGGTGTGATTTCTGATATTAAAAAGGCTTTTCTACAAATTAGTGTTGATCCCGCAGATAGGGATTTTTTGAGATCTCTTTGGTATGAGGCGCAAGGTAATTTGATCGTGTTAAGAAATTGTCGGGTAGTTTATTGGAGTTTGTAGCAGCCCATTCATGTTGGGTGCGACTATAAATTTATATTTAAAGGATTATTTGGAATCAATTGAAAGTGAAGGCAATGTTTTTGAATCTGAATACTTTTACATGTTGA
Organism: Halyzia sedecimguttata; assembly: GCA_937662695.2. NCBI lineage: Eukaryota > Metazoa > Arthropoda > Insecta > Coleoptera > Coccinellidae > Halyzia > Halyzia sedecimguttata. The sequence continues at coordinate 55,082,311 of OW569417.2, read as the reverse complement.
AGCTAAAACGTAGTTTTTATGTAGATCATTGCGTGGGGAGTGTTAATAGCTTCGAACAATTTGTAAATATGTATTGATGGTTATTTTCTTTTTGTCATTAATGTTTTTTCTTTTATAATATCCTGTGTTATTTTTATATTCATTCTTTTGTGATTTTTTGAAAATGCTTGTGGGTACTATAGCCTCTCCCCTAATCGCAGATTAGATTAGAGGTGGTTGAGGTTCTACGGGACCCTACTAGCTCCTAGCAAAACTAAAATATGGATGTTAAGTGGGCGCCAGACACTCCAACTTCAGAAAAACTCGAATTATATTTTACAAATTTATTCAATCAACAGTCTAAAGATTGGCCAATGTGAAACATGCAATATAAATACTAAGTCAGACTGATCACAAATGAAATGCTTAAACTACTTATCTTGGAATCGTTTCAAATATAGTCACTATGGGCAACTTCACAATGAGTCAATCTAAGTGTCCAATCAGGTTCCCCAAATTAGCAACAGGAACTGGATATCCTGTAACTCGAGACTGGTGTTCTTTGTCAATTGCTAGGTCCCTCTATCCAAACGAAATAATTCCAACCAGGTGGTTGTCCTGGGTAACAGCGTAGATATTCCTCCAACTCAATAACTCGAGGTACGTGCCTGACAGGTGGTTCTCAAAGCAGGTTTATGAAACTTCCTTTATGTGGAAGCAATTCGAAGATAACCCAACAGCTACAGAATAAGGTAATAAAAGGGTTCCTGCAAGATACATAATTCTTAGACTTCATCCTCGCAAATAACGTGCCCATTTCGAGTTCTAGTTCACAATTTAGATATAATGACAATGTGATTCATTCAAGTTACAAAGTGGTCATAAAATTATTCCAGTTAAAAACTACAAAACGACTGGAAAAACATCAATCCGGCTTTCTATTTTCACTAAATGATTCTGAAGGATGAATTAGTTCTTGAAAGAGAATAATGGATAATAATTGCCGGTAAAAACTAGAGCTCAAAATGGCCACGCGGTCAGATAACGGAATGCAAAAATACGATCATAATACAGCAAAAATATTATCGAAAAGTTAAGCTGAAAGAATAATGAATTAATTACTAAATGTGCATCAGAACATGTCGTCAATTGAAAGCAAATTGGATTAAAACCTACCAGATTCAGAACCCTTCACTCAAGGAAAATGGCCACAACTCAAGATAACTAAAACTCCACGGCCACCTAACAATGATTTCAAGATCGTCCACCTCGCTTCGACTAACCAACGAACGCTGGAGGGGGCTCCAGCGGACCGCGCTGACGTTCAATTGACATCGAACACAGAATCGACCTCGGAGATAGATCTAACGCACTTAACAAGTCAGGGGCGTCCCAACCAATACAACCGGGGGGACACAAAATGCAACCAAACTTTCAAATACAAACGGGATTCTCAAGAACCCGTTACAGTACTTACTCGGTTGTATATGGATTATTTTTGTATATTTTTTAACGTATATAGTGTTGAGACCCAATGTCCAAATCCTGCAAAGTTGTGATATCCTCACTCTTTTCTCGGTGGTGGGAGGATGTTAAATCTGGCAACGTCTCCCCTATCGACAACTTTGCGTACCTCTAGATTCCGGGGGTTCGGCTGGTGCCGGTAATTTGAGAAGGGGAGAAAAGAGTGGGGGTAATGGATTTAAAAATACAGAAACGGACAGAAAAGAGTAGTTATCAGTGAGTTATCATGTAGTCTCGGCAGTTAACAACCAGTTCTCAAGTGGCTCTCAGGGAGTTCTTAGGTAGTTCGAGCAGTTCTTTTGACCCTCTGCGAAGTGTAACCTAGACGAGTAAGTACCACTGTGAAATAGATTCTGTGTTGTGAATAAAAATCTAGACTGTGTTTGTGTGTGCTTCTCTTATTTCGCTAACCCGTTTAAATTTACCTCCGAAAACGAAAATTTCGATAAGTCTTTAATTCTAAATTCAACAACAGCCACTCACCATCATTCCTTCAGGGCGTTTTTGCTGGTGGACATGTGGAGGGACCGTGATATGAATGCAGAGCAATGGGGATAGAAATCCGCCCCAGATGTTTTGATGTCTGTCCAAACCACTCGGCCTCCTGCACCCGATGCACTATTAAACTCAATTACCCTCTCCTGCAAATTAGGTTGGACAAATAGATGCTTCTCCCTAAATGTCGGAGCCAAGTGCTCAGCCATTTGCGCCCAATGCAAGGGGCCTGAATTCAGTCAGTGAGCACCATAACATAACTGTGGAGTCCTCTGAACTCCTAAGTATTCCGAAGCCAAATTATCTGGAGACAGAATAAGGATCAGCATTGGAAGAGTAGGAAGAGCAGCAAGAACTGGAGTATGAAGAAGAGTTCCCTGAACAACTTTTGTTTTGCCTACAGGATCTACTGAGACGAGGTACTGGCCAAAAGAAAAAGCCGCAATACCCTCGCGATTGTAGGACCCATGTAAATAGCTCCTTGTTAATTGTAAGGTCCATTTTTTATTAGTTATAAATATATAGTTTGATATTTTCTTTCCTGTTCTATTTTCTGGATTCGTCTGCTAAGTCATGATAATGATTGATGATTACCTCGTAATCAGAGCTTGATATAATGATTTCTTAAGTTTAAATTGTTATAGAAGTTGACTAAATGTAATATTTCTTGAAAACAAATGTCTGTGAGAGGATTATAGTTCAGAGAATTTTCCTGCCTGAATGGACTGCCTTAGCGGAAATATGACGCTACGAACTCTTTCTGTTTAAAATTCATATATCAGTACTGAATTGACCAAATTTCGAATTTCAAAAAGCATCCAATGCAAAACTGAATTTCATACAAGTTTAGTAATACAACATTCTTCAATTGGCGAAGTCCTTTTCCACCTAGAAGCGGGTTGTCAACTTTTGAGCTAAGTTTGTAAAAATGGCTCATATTTGACGGGCGATTGCGGTTGAACTGCTGAACTGATTTCAATGTTTTGAACGCCATTAGATGCTAAATATAATCTGTTTCAACAAGAAAAAGAAATACATTTTCTGTAGGATGCGTATTTTTTGAGTTATGATTGATATACTTGAAAAAGTGCGAAAATTTCGTGGTTTTTAGGCTGTCAAATTTGAAGCACAACCTAGAAACCGTCGCAAACTCAGATACTTGTTATGCAGGACCCCCAGAAGGGGTTGAAATGATTTCCAGCTCTGGAGCAATTTTTAGGGGCTAGAGCACTAATTTGCCTGGGCTACTGGGCCAAAATGCCGCCCGCAGAAAGTTGGTGCGTGAAATCGTTGCTTCACTGTTTCACCATCAGCACTGGCCCTGACCAAGAGTGAATTACACAGACCAGTTAGAAATACATTCTTGAGAAAATTGATGGAATATACGTATGTGATATCAACAACAAATTCCTCTCATTAAATAACACAATATTTTCATTCACAATTTTTCCAGATTTAGCTCAGGTAAAAAGTGTTATGCCTTCAAGAATTATCCTATGTGCTAAGACACCCCTGCACTTTCTTTATCCGTTGAATACTGAATCTCTTACTGGAATCATTATTACATGACTATCGAAAAGCTTTATGATCGCATGTTTGATATTTAATGAAATTGTTTGAGAAATGATATTTACTTCACTCAAGTCTATTGAAGTGGCTTTTGTAAATTTTAATGCATATTTGTAAAACGATGTTCCACTATTCCTGAATATTAAAACACTGAACCTAATATTCATTCCTGTTCCACTATAAGATTATAGACAATGCCATCATCGCCTATTCCCTTATTCCTTAAATATTCTACCTTTCGTCGTATAAATGATTACAATGAAACCATATAATATCCAACCACATTAATTACATATAAAAACAGTTTAGTGTCTTCATCCTTATTAGGAATCATCAGTGAAGCACAATTCAACGCCGATGAAAAATACACTGCGAAGAAGCCGCTTAATCAAAATCCAGCAATCACTTCCGAGTACAAAGTAGAAAGAATCGACACCTGGTGTACAACCAACCAAGCTCCCCTTTGCGGACCACTGAAAAATATAGATCCCGTATATTCATTGTTCCACACGTGGCTACTTGCAAGAACCCTGATTGAAGTTTCATACGGACACCACGAGGAAGGGAAAATGCCCAGGTTATTACTCAATGCGCGGTATGTAGCTATTCAACTTTGATGAAAATACACTTTGTGGATTACTCTCAACTTTGGACTTTGCTAGTCCTATTCATATTTCATTAATTACGTAGACAAGATGATTCATTCTATCTTGGATCGTACTCTATAGATAGCATATAGTCGTAGACATAATATATTAGCGGTGGGTACCAAGAAGATAAGTTCAATCCATAATTAACCTGTAGCAAACTCAACACGCCAATTAAGGGAATTCGGGTTTCACGAAGGTTTTCGATGTTATCAAAACCCAAGGTTCGTAGATAAGAAAAAACTTTATCAAAACTGTCGATGAGGCAATCGAGTAAAACCATCTGACAACCTTGCATTTACTACAATTTAACCGAGGTTGGCACAAAATATGTAATAATTGCTAGGTTATATTTCAATTGATTTATTATTTCTTTGTCGAAGCGTCCGTTTATTTATGTTTAGTTCGGTAAGTAGTTCGATACATTTGAAAATTGATGTTATTGAAGAGTTGGATCTTAATTGGAATTATAAGAAATTTATCGTCAAGAATAATTGAGTTGTCGCACAGGACCTACCTTTGAATAGTCATTGTCAAACATTAATACAAAATTTCCATATTCTCCATACAAAAATTTCAGCCCCCTCATCAAATTTTATAACATTCAATGGAGAATATCTAGACAACGGTGTGTTTCGGGAGACATGCTGAAGAATAATTAAATTTCTGAAATAATTGAATATTATTCAAATTACTTAAGGTAACCTTCATCTGTTGTATGTATGCGATTGCTTATAGATTTATGAATTCTAGACTCACGAATTCATAAATCTATAACTATAACTTAGAATCAAGTGGAAGTAGTAAAAAACTGTTAATTGGAAATTATGTGTCATAGTTATGGAAAACTTCAAAGCAACATTTATTTCATTCTGAATAACCATGTCAACGCTACGAGAGAGGAATCCATGGTTGGAATTAATGTACTACTTAAAGACTCACCCTGTATATTTCCAGCTCAATTGGAAGTTTCCTCGGATATCCAACTCATCGTTTCGCTAGATACCAGCACCCACTCCCTAGCCTGAAGAAGCATAATTTCATGTGAAGAATTCCTTAGACTTCACTGAAATCTTGGAATCCCTTTGAATCCAAAATTCAAACATACCCGTCAGTTTGACGTCACTCTCTACCAAACTTCCAATAATTGGACATTTGACAAAAAAAACATCTGATTCTAGTTGAGCGTCAAATTTGTAAATTCGGAAAATGAGATTAAATGGCATTTTCAGGATAAATTTACTCAATACAAACTTCCATATTGAAATGAAAATAATAAATTTTAATAAATTTCGTACTTCTCCAGAAATCCTTCGATCTTCGCAAAACGTTCTGAGGTGTGATAAAAACTTGGGTAAATAAATTGTATGTGTTGAATACTCCTTTATATTTATTCTTCAAGTTAATAATAGACACGAGGTTCCAGGAATTTTTTCAACCTAATACGACCTTACAACCATACAACCTTATTACGAGATCTGAAATTAGGTGAACTAATGGTGCTATTCTGCTTTCATCTATAAACCAATCTGTAACTTTTCATAACCTTACTAGAAAATTGCTATTCTGGACTGTTTTTTAGGGATCTGTAACTCACAGATATTCTTAAATCCTTACGAGTACTCGAGTGGCGGTCGGAAGCATTTCGGAGGATGTAATGTGAGGTTATTTTAAAGAATTATTGTATGGTTTTGCGGCACGCTGGTTTTTTTTCCCGAATATGAAAAATAATATTCATTTTCATATTCGGGAAAAGAATAATAATAATAAGAATAATAATCAGACCACTTGGATTATTTTTAGAGCTTGATAAAAATCGTAACCAGCTAACTGTACGTAATTACACATAATTTTTATTATAATAGGAACTTCATGAGAATCGAAAGAAAACGGTTAAGTGATCAAATGGATCCATTTGAAATGCCGGATGATCACTTTATCAGCATCTTCAGATTGAATAAAAAGCATTGTACTTTCGATTTAGTGAATGCTTTAGAACCAGTCTTACAAACAAGAAATAGCGGGAGAGGTATTTTCCCTCTTTGTATAATATATGCATGGTGGATTGGTGGGTGATATTTTTGAAGAATGAAAGTTGGCTTATACAGTTTAGTTCAATATGAGCATTTCTTTCAAGTAATACGGACTATTTTGACGAAACACCATTTTATAAATCAATATGTCTCATCTCATTTTGCATATTTCATTTCCTTCCTCTCTTAACAATATGTAAAGCTCCAATCAAACGAAATCCTCATAAAATATATTGCGGTGATAAGTGATACTCTACGAAAAACCTTCAAATTCAACATATATTTACGAGTTAGGCCGCTCGTACACCAGCACGACGCGACCGCAACGCGACCGCGACTTAGTGTCGCTTCGCAGTCGCGGTACGTGGTAATTCATAGAAGCGCCCACACCAAGGATACGGCGACGCGACGCATTTTCCTCGTTAAAAAGTATCGTCGCGGTAGCGTTGCGGTCGCGTCGTGCTGGTGTACGAGCGGCCTTAAGGTAAGGGTTTCCGATAAACTCATCAAAGTAGTTCAAGTGTAGCACCGTAAATTAGATAGGTAGTTACAGGAACACATTCCAGAATTGCATTATATACGATTTAGTAAGGCGGTCTCTTACAGACTAGTCGTTACCTACAGACTCATAACTTACAGAAAATAATATCAAAAAAGCACTGTCTTGAAGTCAGTACTCTTTGGCGCGCGTGTTCACGGTGGCTAATTTGAATTGAATGATGAGTACTTCAAGCTCAGTGAATAGAGTGAGCCGGAGATCTACCCAGAGGATAGTGAACACCATGCACTGTCGGTTCAAAAAGTAACAGTGCTGTATCTAAGAGGCCATAAGGATAGAGTAACAAAGTTGAAACTGACACTCCTTAGTCGCACAAGCCCCTAGAAGATTCTGAGGGGTCTCCTTGGGAAAGACTTGGCAGGGTCAGTATAATTATAATCATGTTTATAGCGCGCCAAAGCAGATTCACCCCACGTCAATGCTTTATTACACCTTTTCTTTCAGTGTTAAGTCAATCTGCACTTGGCACGCGTGCTATAAACATGATTATGATTATACTGACCCTCCCAAGTCTTTCCCAAGGAGATCACTCAGAATTTTCTAGGGGCTTGTGCGACTAAGGAGAGTCAGTTGTGTTCTTTTCGAACTTTGTTACTCTAACCTTATGGCAGCTTAGATACAGCACTGTTACCTTTTGAACCGACAGTGAATGGTGTCCACTATCCTTTGGGTAGATCTCCGGCTCGCTCTTCCCGCTGAGCTTGAAGTACTCATCATTCAATTCAAATAAACCACCGTGAACACGCGCGCAAAAGAGTACTAACTACACGTCAGTGCTTTTTTTATTCTTTCAAGTCCCTTCAACAAATATGGCTATCAATACAGTTTAGCTGTTAGCTTTACCGTATATCGAAAAAAAATGCAGTTATGGGACCTCCGTTAAGAACGCAATTACTTCTTCTCCAAATCCGAACGTAATTCAATATAGATCTACCGAATAAAGTAATTTATAAATTCGCCCCAGGGCCACGATACAGACATTTCAACTCGGAAACAACGCTATTTCCCCGAAACTGACTTGTCAGTGCACAGAATTGCCGTGAAATTTCTATTAAAACCTTAAAATGACGGCTCAGCACCAAATCCATCACCGCTAGACTCAAACCACTCTCAGCATGAGCCATACAATTCAAACGTCTCCTCTGCACATACGCAATCTACTCGTGGCTTAAAGTCCCCTGAAAATAACCCTTCACAAAAAATTCTGATTCTTCAACACCATTGGTTCAGGAGATATCACTGTTCCAATCCACGCATGCGCAGACACTTCCAAGGAGATTCTATGGAGGAATAGCATCCAGCACCTGAAAACTCCAATCCTCTCAGACGAAAACTCCAGCAGTTAAATCACTTCTTGTCTGCTCATGCGTGAAACGAAAAATCTCCGAAAGGGGTTACATGAATTTCGAATTAGGAACGCAATTTCTCCACCGATTCTCTAAATCCGAAAGTAATTTAACCTTTTAATATCGAGCCCAATCGTTTGACCATTAAAAAAAAAAAAAACGAGAAATACTGATATTGTGGCAAAATGCTAGCACGCTGTTCCTTGCGGTACACGCGCGCAAAAATCAGAATAGCACCATAAGCCTCGCCCTAAGATTAGGTATTAGATTTGCATCTTTCATGATACATGATATAATGACGACCTTCTATTAATAATATTCATCTACTCATTTTCTGAGGCACTGTTCTTGTGAAAAGAGTGTATATCAATTCATCCAAATGTGTGTAATTTTCGAATTTTTGGCAGAGAATGGTCTCAAACGACTAGTTGCGACTCACTGATAAAGTATCCTAGTTCAAACATGTTTCTGTCTGGACTTCAGCACGATTACGCTATAACGCAATAGATTAGGGAGTGAAATTTTCAGAGTAGGTTTGGAGTCTAAATGCGCCGGCAAAGTTCGTCAATGGGCAACAACCACGGACTGGTTGTATAGAATTATAGTTATAGTAGGTAATCTAAAAATTTTTATCTCAATAACTCGAAAAATACAGATCTGATTGAATTAAGGCGTGGTAGTTAGTTGAAAAATACCGACACGAAGACTTATGCAAAATGTTCTGAGGATCCCAAGACCGGTAAATTTAAAGACAAGAAATCGTCAGAAATCGATGAAATTCTGCGAGAGCCTTCAAAATCTTATCTTACAGTAAAGCTTTAGATTTGAACTTGATCAGATCTATATTGGTGAAGATATTACTGAAATATTACAACATCAAGATGTAATGGTCCATTTTTGCGCGTGTGTTCCGCAAGGAACACCGTGCTATCATTTCGTCACAATGTCTGTATTTTTCGAATTTTTTTTCGAAAATGGTCTCAAACGATTGGGTTCGACTCCCTGATGAAGAATTCGAGGTCAAATTCAATTCTGTCCGTCCGGACCGGCCGGCCGGTCCGGCCGGTCGTTAGCACGATAACTCTCGAACGGAACGACGTAGAGCGTTGAAATTTGCAGGGTAGATTTCTAGCGTAAATATCTCGAACGAGTTCGTTAACGGGCAAAATCTACCAAGTGGTTTCGGAGTTGAGGCCGTTTTTAGTCAAAACGTTTTTTATAAATATTTCTGGAACCGATCACTCGATCTTTCTGAAATTTGGCATCAAATTGTACAATCATGACCTTTATATGACTGCGAACTTTTGTTTTGACCGGACGGCCCTAAAGTGGCAAAAAAAAATTTCAAAAATTTTAAAATTTTGTTTTCACGATAACTCGAAAAATACTGATCTGATTGAATTGAAACTCAGTAGTTAGATGCAAAAGACCAATGCAAACACTTTCGCAAAATTTCGTGAAGATCACGTGACATGAAAAAAAATCAAAAAATTACTACTATTTTGCGGAATACTTTGCTTGAAATGCCGAAACCTATTTTTTTAAGGTTCATCCTGCCCTTTCCGGGCATTTTTCGTTATAAGCATGCTCAGATGACAAGTCATTTAACTGCTGTAGTTTTCGTCAGAGAGGATTGGGGTTTTCGGGTGGCGGATGCTATTCCTCCATAGAATCCAGATCCCTGATGAGGGTCTGCGCATGCGTGGATTAAAGATGCTATATCTCTCGAACCACTAGTGTTGGAGGATCGGAGTTTTTTGTAAGGTGTGTCATTTTGAGAGGACTTTTAGCGGCGAGTAGATTGCGCATGCGCAGAAGAGAAGTGACTGATTTTGGTATGGATGGGTTTTGTTGGGAGTGCTGAGCCGATATTGTGAGGTTTTAAAAGAATATTCATGGCAATTCAGTGCAAGGACAAGTCAATTTGGGGGATGTAGCGTTGTTTCCGAGTTGGAGTGTCCGTACCGTGGCCCTGGGGCTAATTTTGAAATTGATGTTACCCCTTACGGGCATGTTTCGTTATGCGCATGAGCAGACCATCAGTGATTTAACTGCTGGTGTTTTGTCAGAGAGGATTGGGGTTTTGCGGTGGCGGATGTTATTCCTCCATAGAATCCCCTGGTAAGGGTCTGCGCATGCGTGGATTAAAGATGCGATATGTCCTGGTGTTGGACAATCGTAGTTTTTCGTAACGTGTGTGATTTTGGGAGGACTTGCAGCCGCGAGTAGATTGCGCATGCGCAGAAGAGAAGTGACTGTTTTTGTGTTGTACGGGTTATATCGGGAGTGCTGAGCCAATATTGTGAGGTTTTAAAAGGATATTCATGGCAATTTAGTGTACGGATAAGTCAGTTTGGGGGAAATAACGTTGCTTCCGAGTTAAAGTGTGCATACCGTGGCCTTGGGACCAACTTTGAAATTGATGTTACCCCTTACGGGCATTTTCCGTTATGCGCATGAGCAGACCATCAGTGATTTAACTACTGAAGTTTACGTCAGAGAGGATTGGGGTTTTGGTGTGGCGGATGCTCTTACTCCATAGAATCCCCTGGTGAGAGTCTGCGCATGCGTGGATTAAGGATGCGATATCTTCTGAACCACTAGTGTTGGAGATTCGGAGTTTTTTGTAAGGCGTGTGATTTTGGGAGGACTTTCAGCCATGAGTACATTGCGCATGCGCAGAAGACAAGTGACTGTTTTTGGGATGTGTGGGTTATGTTGGGGGTGCTGAGCGATATTGTGAGGTTTTAATAGTTATTTTTGTATCTAGTGCGCGAAATGCTACTTTGGTGATCGAGAACTGATTTTTTTAACGAGGCGCAGCCGAGTTGAAAAACTAGTCGAGATCACCAAAGTATTTCGCGCATGAGATACAAACAAAATTTTTTCTACAAACGTCAAAAATATTGTTCTAAAATAAGTAACATGCTTAGCTTAATATGAAAAATAGTATTTAACTGGCTTAAACTGTTTTTCCAAATCAAGTAATTACTGTAACTATGGAAAAAAAATGGCATTTGTTGACAATTATTTCAAAGTGATTGAGGAACATAAAGGTTAAAATGTAAAAATTCCATATAGTTCACATGCAGTGTGCGAAGTAAGTATTTCGCACACTACTTCGCGCACGGTGTCATGGTAACGAAGGAAAATGAAAAAAAGGGTCACTTCGCATATTTTTATCAATGCGCGAACCTTGTCATTTTTTGACGTTTGTAGAAAAAATATATTTATGGCAATTCAGTGCAAGGACAAGTCAGTTTGGGGGATGTAGCATTGTTTCCGTGTTGAAGTGTCCATACCGTGGCCCTGGGGCTAATTTTGAAATCGATGTAACCCCTTACCGGCATTTTTCGTTATGCGCATGAGCAGACCATCAGTGATTTAACTGCTGGTTTTCTCGTCAAAGAGGATTGGGGTTTTGGGGTGGCGGATGCTATTCCTCCATAGAATCTCCTGGTGAGGGTCTGCGCATGCGTGGATTCAAGAAGCGATATCTCCTGAACCACTATCGTTGGAGAATCGGAGTTTTTTGTGAGGTGTGTAATTTTGGGAGGACTTGCAGCCACGAGTATATTGGGGATGCGCAGACGAGAAGTGACTGTTTTTGGGTTGTATGAGTTATGTTGGGAGTAATGAGCCGATATTGTGAGGTTTTAAAAGGATATTCATGTCAATCCAGTGCACGGACACAAGTCAGTTTGGGGGAAATAGCGTTGTTTCCGAGTAGAAATGTCTGTATGGTGGCCCTGAGGTGAATTTATAAATAACTATATTCGGTAGATATATATTAAAATACGTTCGGATTTGAAGAAGAGGCAGGATTTTTTGCAGAGTTCTTGTATCATACGTCGAATTACATGCTACCCTGGTACTCCGTTACACTAACCACTGATAACACTTTTAAAACTCTCAATCAAAAGAATATATACCTACGTATATGAGATTATCATATACGTAGGTATATATATTCTTTTGATTGAGAGTTTTAAAAGTGTTAGCAGTGGTTAGTGTAACGGAGTACCAGGGTACCATATAATTCGACGTATGATACAAGAACTCTACAAAAAATCTTGTCTCCCGTGAGTGATATGTAAAAATTCAAAAAAATTCTTAAATTAATATGGATTCTTTCTTCAAAAAACGGAAATTCGTCATGGTGCCCGAAACCTGAAAAATGAAAAGACAGGGGAAAAACGAACATATTGAAAAATAATACATAACATTTTAAACGTTCCTTCTCACAAATATACTCCTCTGTAGCCGCATAGATCCCTTGAAGAAGAATTACCTCCACTAAATTTTGAAGGTAATCACTCTTGTTCCTAGAAATCCCTTCATTATTCGAAATTCAAAAGGAAATGTCTCATACTCTCAATGAACAAATCCGAAAAATATTAACGAAATATACAGGGTGTCCCAAGTTCGAGTGCCTATTAGACATTTCTGGTGAACTGTACATATTTGAAATCTGAACATTCGGATTATGATATTGGTTGAAATTCTCTACAGAGGTAAAATATTTTCGCAGCCCAAGCACTTCTGGTTATACAGGGAGTGAAAATAAATTTGATGAAAAATTTTGTTTTCAAGTTTTGCATTCATGGTATGATCAAGTATTCAATGCTGAATATATTTCTGTTAAAACCATTGAATTCATTCGAATAGTTTTAAAAATATCGAAGAAAGACGAATATGTTTAGTCAGTATTATGAACGTTACTCTTATTTTAAACATCCTGAGCGTGAACCGGTTTTACAACATTGAAGAGGAAGAATGTGGAAAGGTAATACATCTTTTGAATTTCAGAAATATCATCACAGGGTGTTTCAAATTTTGTGTCAAAAATTGTGATCAAAAATTCGCCATAACTTCTGTTTTTCAAATTAGAACCCTATTTTTTTATGATTGCGTTAGATTCTGCGTTGAAAAATAATGATAGTTTTCTACTATGATTATGCTCCTAAATTAAAAAAAACAACAGAAATTATTGAATTTAGGAGCATAATCATGTTAGAAAAAAAATAGGGTTCTAATTTGAAAAATAGACGTTATGGCCAATTTTTGATCACAATTTTCGACACAAAATTTGAAACACCCTGTGATGATATTCCTCAAATTCGAAAGATGCATGACCTTTCCACATCCTTCCTCTTCGATGTTGTAAGAACGGTTCACGCTCAGGATGTTTAAAATAAGAATAATGTACATAATACTGACTAAACATATTCGACTTTTTTTCCGTTTTTTTTCGATATTTTGAAAAATATTCGAATGAATAAAATGGTTTTAACAGAAATGTATTCATCATTAAATACTTGATCATACCAGGAATGGAAAACTTGAAAAAAAAATTTCATCTAATTTATTTTCACTCCCTGAATAACCGGAAGTGCTTGGGCTTCGAAAATATTTTAGCTCTGTAGAGAATTTCAAGCAATATCATAACACCAATTTTCAGATTTCAAATATGTCCAGTTCTCCAGAAACGTCTAATAGGCACTCGAACTTGGGACACCCTGTAGAATCGAAATATTGTATATACTGAACTGCTGGATACGAAACACATATCATCAAAATATTATCTCCGAAATTAATGAGCAATTAGTTTCCTCTTATCCATCAGATTATCTGTATTTCATTCGGAAAAAACTAGATAATGAAATGGATGTCAATTTCAGCTCTTCAATATATAATTTCCCCGAAGCAATTTCAGTTTTCTGTCCTTTTCTAGGCTCAGAAGCACTTAACAAGCTTAGTACTGAACTCACCTTATTTCGTATCTAATGATAAATATAACCCCAAAATTACTTTTCTGTTGTCACATATTGTTTCATTACGGGGACCAAGCACGATAAATAACGTTCTTTATTGAATCTTATTCCTCCAGCTACGCTTCTAGAAAATCGGCCATGTTCGAAATGTGGGCGATGGAAAAGTTTCTTTCATAATTTTTATTCCCTATATGTATATCCATCTCTGCTACAAACCAATTGAGAAGCCGTGTGAATCGGAGATGCCATAAAGAAGCCAAAAAATAAATAGACGATCGAATTGGTGCTTGGTAACTAGTAGTAGAATATCAACATAAAGACGTGTTTAAAATTTTGTGTGAACCGTACCCCTAGAAAAGTTGAAAAAAATGACGAAAAAAAAAATTTTAAGAATCGTACCCCTAGAAAATTTTAAAAAAATCACGAAAAAAAAATTGGTTCAAGCACTGACGTGAAGTCAGAAGCTTTTGCGCGTATGTTCTATTGTCCATTCTTCTGTATTGGACACCCCTAATCGAATTTACCATGGTAAATTATGTTGTCCATTCTCCTGTATTGGACACTCAATTCGAATTTACCATGGTAAAATCGAATTAAGAGTGTCCAATACAGGAGAATGGACAACATAATTTACCATGGTAAATTCGATTAAGGGTGTCCAATACAGAAGAATGGACAATAGAACATACGCGCAAAAGCTTCTGACTTCACGTCAGTGCTTGAACCAATTTTTTTATCTTTTTTACACTTGTACTAGTTACTAATGAAACACAGTACTGGATTAATAACAAATTATGAAGCTATATCACACTCATTCAAAATTGCCTAATTTTCGATCAGACAATTTTATTCTTATTTTGAAATAATTATGTATTACAGCTCATCAGGTGCATTCAAGAGTACAAAATATTAAAACGTAGGGTTTTAGGCATTTTTACAAGTAACACAATAAAATCAGCTCTCACTTACGCAGAGGGACAAAAATTCTGTTTCCAAAACGTCTCAATGTTAGGCAGAGCCCCACTATAGTAAGCTTCAGAGAACCTCTCAGCATAATTTTTGACTGTATAGCTTAATACACAATACTGGTATTGCATAAGACAAAATCAAGAGCAAAATATTAACTAATTTTGTGAGTTCAACTATACATCAAAATAAAAATAATTGAAGAATGATTAAAAGTATTAGAATACATTTATTCCTACATTTGTAATTTTGAGTTTTGATAGTCGAAATATCTCATTTCATTTCTTCGAATTAAAATACACAGGGTGTAAATAAATAGTTTCGAAAAAATTAAGGGGTGAATCCTTGTCAAAACATAGGGTGAAGGGTGCGAGTTAAGCTTGATAATGTCTTACAACTACATCTATTGAACAACAAAAAATCCTGTAATAAAAGTTTCTTTTCGATAGGTATCATATCCGAATAAAATGAATTTCTATGAATGAGGTCAAATTACGCGTATACATTTCATGTACATATATCTAAAAAAGTGGGAAAGCCCTCTGAACATAAGCATTGGCGCTCTTGTTTAGCTGAAAATTAAAAACGAATTATTAAAAAAATTGGTTCGAGCACTGACGTGAAGTCAGAAGCTTTTGCGCGTATGTTCTCTAGAAAAATTCTCCTTTATTGGACACTCTTAATCAAATTTACCATGGTCAATTATATTGTCTGTTCTCCTGTATTGAACACTCCAAATTTAACATGGTGAATTCGATTAAGAGTGTCCAATACAGGAGAACAGACAAAATAATTCACCATGGTAAATTCGATTAAGAGTGTCCAATTCAGGAGAATGGACAATAGAACATACGCACAAATGCTACTGACTTCACGTCAGTGCTTGAAGCACTTTTTTTTAACGAAGTCAGGAGCTTTTGCGCGTATGTTCTATTGTCTATTCTCCTGTATTGGACACTCTTAATCGAATTCTATTGTCTGTTCTCCTGTATTGGACACTCTTAATCGAATTTACCATGGTAAAATTGAAGTGTCCAATACAGGAGAACAGACAATAGAATTCACCATGGTAAATTCGATTAAGAGTGTCCAATAAAGGAGAATTTTTCAAGAGAACATACGCGCAAAAGCTTCTGACTTCACGTCAGTGCTTGAACAAATTTTTTTTTTCAATGATTTTTTAAAAACTTTATAGTGCTACGATCCTCACGAAATTTTGCAAGAATTTTTGCGTTGGCATTCTACAACTAGTAACCATATTTGAATTGGATCGGATTCGTATTTTTTGAGTTATTGAGGAAATAGCAACCAAATTTCAGATAGATATAACTCCAAAACCAGTTGGCCGATTATGCTAGTTAACGAACTTAAATGTCGTATTCAGATGCGTAATCTACCCAGAAAACTGCAAGTCGCTATTTCTTTCCGTTCTCAAGGAATCATGAGATACATAATATTTTTTCGTGATTTTTAAAAGATTTTCTAGAGGTCGGTCCTCGCAAAATTTTACACACGTCTTCATGTCAATATTCTACAACTAGTTACCAAGTTTCAATTCGATCGAGTCTATATTTTTTGAGTTATCGAGGAAATAATATTCCAGATGGGTATAACTCCGAAACCGTTGTGCTGATTATGGCCAACAGCGAACTTAACTCTCCCATTCAGATGCAACCTATCCTGAAAATTGCAAGTCCCTATCTCCTTTCGTTCGAGAGTTCTCGAGGCAACGCTCACCCATCCAGCTACTGAACTCACACAAGCCTGCTCGGATCTTCAACAATGTAGATCCGATCATGTTCAAACTTGAAACTTGGTAGTAGTCGCGAAATTTCATCGATATCGGACCGATAGTTTCTGACATATAGAATTTTTTTCAATAATTTTCTATGATTTTCTTAAAATTTTCTAGTGATACGATCCTAAACAAAATTTCGCAAGAATTTTTGCGTTGCCATTCTACGACTAATAATCATGTTTGAATTGGATCAGTTTAGGATTTTTCGAGTTATTGAGGAGATAACAACCAAATTTCAGATGGGTATAACTCCAAAACCGTTTTACCGATTATGACTATAAACAATCTGAAATGGCGAAATCAGATTCTCAAGCTCACTTAAAAATTTCAAGTCGCTATCTCTTTCCGTTCTTAGGTTATCGTGACGTAAATATTTTTTTTTTATAATTTTTTAAACATTTTCTAGCTATACGATGTCCACCAAATTTCACAAACATCCTTAGGTTTATATTAAACAACTACACAAGTTTCAATTCGATCGGATTAGTATTGGTTGTAGACAAAATTATCACTCGGAAACCATTGGGCCGATTATGCTCATTAACGAACTTGTCCGTACTATTGAGATGCGCCACCTACTCTGAAAATTTCAAGTCGCTATGTCTTTCCGTTCTCAAGTTCTCGTGGCAACGGCCGGCCGGCTGCCCGGACAGAATCCAATTTGACCTCAAATTCTTGATCAGGTAGTCGAACCCAATCGCTTGAGACCATTTTCGGCAAAAAAATTGAAAATTACAGACATTTGGGCAAAATGATAGCGCGATGTTCCCCAGAACATACGCGCATAAAGTATTATTTATCTGACGATAACTTGAGAATGGCAAGAGATAGGCAATTTTTAGGAAAGTATGCGAATCCGTATGAGACATTTGATTTCGATAATCGGCCAAACGATTTCTGACTTATACCTATCTGAAATTTTGTTGTGATTTCCTCAATAACTCAAAAAATACGATACCCATCCAATTAAAACATTTGAATTAGTTGTAGAATAACACCATGCAAATTTTTGAGAAATTCGTATCACTAGGAAATGAAAAAAAATATTGAAAATCGTTGAAAAAAATCGATATCTCAAAAACTATCTCTTCAAATTTTTCGAGAGCCTTCAAATACTAACTGTACAGCCAAGTTCCAAGTTTGAACACGAATGGATCTATATTGTCGGATATATAAGCAGCCTCTGGTGAGTTAAGTAGCTGTATGGGTGGCCATTGCTACGATAAATTTCGAAAGAAAAGAGATAGTGACTTGCAATTTTCATGGAATGTTGCGCATCCGAATGGGAGACTTAAGTTCGTTTTTGGGCATATTCGGTTCAATAACGGTTTCGGATGCGATATATTAGTTAGCTAATATGCATAATCGGCCAAACGGTTTTGGAGTTATACCCATCTGAAATTTTGTTGTTGTCCTTCTATAATTCAAAATATAAAATCCGAACCAATTAAAACTTGGTAATTACTTGCAGAATGCTGACACGCTAATATTATAACTTCGATGAATATCTACTCAAATCGAGTCAATCTTTCAATGAAATTAGTTGAGTTTAGATATTTAACTAATTTCAATTCCGGTAGATGACATATCGATGGCTGAGACTGCATAACTCCATTTTCATGAACATTTAAATTTTAAATCATTGTTGGCTATAAATCCATAATTAGGTGTTGAATGAAGTATTTTTCTTGATTTTACAATTTACGCCACCGATATGTCAGTATCAAAAATTCTGTGATCTTAGATGATTCTCTCATTTCTCAAGTCTGTCATTAAAATGGCACGAAATGTATTATATTTCTTATTATTATTATCTTATAAAAGCTGAGAAAACGATCTGTAGGTATCGATGGTAAATTCGAAAAAATACACAGTATTTTCAGGTAAGTGGACTCTATTGCTCTTCATCAGAACTCTACTCACTGACAAAACTTATACACAGATAAAAAAATCAATTTACATCCAAGAGAAATTGTAAATCATGCTAAGGTTATTGACATCCTCCCTAAAGTTTACGCAATTATTTCTTTTAATATGTATGTATCAAAATAATGATACATACATATTAAAAGAAGTAATTGCGTAAACTTTAGTGATGATGTCAATAACATTATAATATAATATAAAATAATGTATAAGTTTTGTCAGTGAGTAGAGTTCTGTAACTTGATTTTCTGCAGCTTGTTCATTTTAAATTTAAGCGTAATAGTTGAAGAGAGTTTTGTAATGTGTTTGTGGTTTTATATAACTTTATTTCGTAATTTTGGAACGCAATCTTTGTTGTCATTCTTGATATATCACTGGCATTTTTTGATGAACTTCTGTCATTTTAATGTGCCGTAATCAATTGTCTTGGTTTTCGAATTGTTTCCAATTGTATGCTCTCTCCAAAGTTTTACTTTGTGTTTGTGCTGTATTTTAAAGAATGTAGATAGCGCAGAATTTTGGTTAGTAATCATTTTTGCGCGTATGTTCTGGGGAACATCGCGTTATCATTTTGCCCAAATGTCTGTAACTTTCGAATTTTTTGACGAAAATGGTCTCAAACGATTAAGTTCGACTCCCCAATGAAGAATTCGAGGTCAAAATTGATTCTGTCCGGCCGTCCGGCCGTCCGTTGCCACGATAACTTGAGAACGAAAAGAGCTAGTAACTTGAAATTTTCAGGGTGGGTGGCGCATCCCAATACGACGGCAAGTTCGTTAATGGGCATAATCGGCCCAGTGGTTTCCGAGTAATAATTTTGTTTTCAACCAATATAAATCCGATCAAATTGAAACTTGGTAAGTAGTTGTAGAATATGAACCTGAGCACGTTCGTGAAATTTTGTCCGAATCGTATGGCTAGAAAATTTTAAAAAAATTATTAAAAAATATGTTTTGTTGTCACGATTACTTGAGAACGGAAAGAGTTAGCGACTTGCAATTCTCAAGTTTTCAGGTTAGGATCTGCACTAGAACGCGACATTCCAGTTTATTTATGAGCATAATCGGCCAAACAATTTTAGAGTTATAGCCATCTGAAATTTTCTGAAATTTGGTGGTTTTTTGTTCCTCATTAACTCGAAAAATAATGAACCGATTAAATTCAAACATGGTGATTACTTGTAGAATGCCAACGAAAAATGTTTGCAAAATTTGGTGAGGATAGCATTTGTAGAGAATTTTTAATAAAACATTGAAAAAAAAAAATTCTATATATCAGTAACTATTCGTTTGAAATTGCTGAAATTTTGCAAGAGCCTTCATAACCTAACTCTATTGCCAAGTTTCAAGTTTTAATACGATCGGTTGAATATTGTTGGAGATTCGAGCATTCTTGTGTGAGTTCAGTAGATGGGTTACCGTTGCCTCGATAACTTTCGAACGAAAGGAGATAGGGACTTGCAATTTTCAGGGTAGGTTGTGTATCCGAATGGGAGAGTTGAGTTCGTTTTTGGGCATAATCGGTCTTACGGTTTCCGAGTTATATTCACCTGGAATATTATTTCCTTGATAACTCAAAAAATAAATATTCGATCGAATTGTTGCTTAGTAACTAGTAGTAGAAAATCAACATAAAGACGTGTTTACAATTTTGTAAGAACCGTACCCCTAGAAAATTCGAAAAAAATGACGAAAAAAAATTTTAAGAACCGTACCCCTAGAAAATTAAAAAAAAAATCACGAAAACAAAAATTGGTTCAAGCACTGACGTGAAGTCAGAAGCTTTTGCGCGTATGTTCTATTGTCCATTATTCTGTATTGGACACGCTTAATCGAATTTACCATGGTTAATTATGTTGTCCATTCTCCTGTCTTGGACACTCTTAATTCGAATTTACCATGGTAAATTCGACTTCACGTCAGTGCTTGAACCAATTTTTACTTTGATAATGTGGTTGTCTGATTTTCATGTGTATTTTCAGCCTCGAAAAAGAGGATAGATAACGTTCCTCGAAACGTCGGCAAATTTTTTGTAATTGATTAAAGGTAATAGTGTCCACTTACCTGAAAACACTGTTTGTATATGAAGATAGATGATAGTCCACAACCTGAATTATTAACAGTAATTTTCAAAAAACTTTTATTTCAGAAACTATGCGTCAGAATGAGCTGAAATAGGCAATGGAACATGCATACATACGTATGCTTTGTTATTAGATCATAAATAGTAATGTTCAAAATAATATATAAATATTTAAATGAAATAATTTAACGGGTAATGTCGCAAAAGGAGCATAATGATTTTTCTATGCTCTTTTTGTGGAATTACTCGTTAAACTTCCTCATTTAAAAATACTTCTCCTCATTATCCTGATTTATTTATTAATATATAGATATTTTGTTTTGTTTGGTGTCCCAGTGAAGGAGATGGATCTTATATTACATGAGAACTTACGTTATCGTTAGGGAAATCGCTGAAACACGTTTGTGTGACGGGGGGAGCATAGTGGCGACATACGCCATACTAAAATGGACATACCTGCACATGGGTAGCCACCCCCTATAAATTCACCATAGAGAAGGGGGGTCAAAATATACCTTCCATTAAGGAGAATTAAATTCCTGTTAAAAGGCCGTCCTATTTTTGCAATTTCATGGGTACTATGATTTGAAATTTTCACTTATTGTATCAGAAGACTGTAAGTAAAAAAAAAAAAAAAGCACTGACGTGTAGTCAGTACTCTTTGGCGCGCGTGTTCACGGTGGCTAATTTGAATTGAATGATGAGTACTTCAAGCTCAGTAGATAGAGCGAGCCGAAGATCTACCCAAAGGATAGTGGACACCATTCACTGTCGGTTCAAAAATTAACAGTGCTGTATCTAAGCTGCCATCAGGATAGATTAACAAAGTTGGAAAAGAACACAAGTGACTCTCCTTAGTCGCACAAGCTCCTAGAAGATTTGGGAGGGTCAGTATAATCCTAATCATGTTAATCGCACGCGCGCAAAAGCAGATTGACTTTTTACACTTTTTCTTTCATTGTTAAGCCAATCTGCTTTTGCGCGCGTGCGATTAACATGATTAGGATTATACTGACCCTCCCAAATCTTCTAGGAGCTTGTGCGACTAAGGAGAGTCACTTGTGTTCTTTTCCAACTTTGTTAATCTATCCTGATGGCAGCTTAGATACAGCACTGTTAATTTTTGAACCGACAGTGAATGGTGTCCACTATCCTTTGGGTAGATCTTCGGCTCGCTCTATCTACTGAGCTTGAAGTACTCATCATTCAATTCAAATTAGCCACCGTGAACACGCGCGCCAAAGAGTACTGACTACACGTCAGTGCTTTTTTTTTTTTTTCAAGTTCCTTTAACAAATATAGCTATCAATACAGTTTGGCTGTTAGCTTTACCGTAGATCGAAAAAAAATGCGGTTGTGGGACCTCCGTTTGAACGCAATTGCCTCTTCTCCAAATCCGAACGTATTTTAATATAGATCTACCGAATATAGTTATTTATAAATTCGCCTCAGGGCCACCATACAGACATTTCAACTCGGAAACAACGATATTTGCCCCAAACTGACTTGTGTCCGTGCACTGAATTGACATGAATATTCTTTTAAAACCTCACAATATCGGCTCATTGCTTCCAACATAACCCAAAACCATTCACTTCTCATCTGCGCAAGCGCAATATACTCGTGGCTGCAAGTCCTCCCAAAATTACACACCTCACAAAAAACTCCGATTCTCCAACACTAGTGGTTCAGGAGATATCGCTTCTTGAATCCACGCATGCGCAAACCCTCACCAGGGGATTCTATAGAGGAATAGCATCCGCCACCCCAAAATCCCAATCCTCTCTGACGAAAACACCAGCAGTTAAATCACTGATGGTCTGCTCATGCGCATAACGAAAAATGCCCGTAAGGGGTAACATCAATTTTGAAATTAGCCCCAGGGCCACGATATGGACACTTTAACTCGGAAACAACGCTACATCCCCCAATCTGACTTGTCCTTGCACTGAATTGCCATGCATATTCTTTTAAAACCTCACAATATCGGGTCAGCACTCCCAACATAACCCATACAACCCAAAAACAGTCACTTCTCTTCTGCGCATGCGCAATCTACTTGCGGCTGAAAGTCCTCCCAAAATCACACACCTTACATAAAACTCCGATTCTCCAACACTAGTGGTTCAGGAGATATCGCCTCTTGAATCCACGCATGCGCAGACCCTCACCAGGGGATTCTGTAGAGGAATAGCATCCGCCACCCCAAAACCCCAATCCTCTCTGACGAAAACTTCAGCAGTTAAATCACTGATGGTCTGCTCATGCGCATAACGAAAAATGCCCGTAAGGGGTAACATCAATTTCAAAATTGGCCCCAGGGCCACGGTATGCACACTTCAACTCGAAAACAATGGTATTTCCCCCAAACTGACTAGTGTCCGAGCCCTGAATTGCTATGAATATTCTTTTAAAACCTCACAATATCGACTCAGCACTCCCAACATAACCCATCCAACCCAAAAACAGTCACTTCTCTTCTGCGCATGCGCAATCTACTCGCGGCTAAAAGTCCTTTCAATATAACACACCTTACAAAAAACTCCGATTCTCCAACTCTAGTGGTTCGGAAGATATCGCATCTTTAATCTACGCATGCGCAGACCCTCATCAGGGATCTGAATTCTATGGAGGAATAGCATCCGCCACCTCAAAACCCCAATCCTCTCTGACGAAAACTACAGCAGTCAAATGACTTCTCATCTGCGCATGCGCACAACGAAAAATGTCCGGAAAGGGCAGCATGAACCTCAAAAAAATAGGTTTCGGCATTTCAAGCAATGTATTTCACAAAATAGTAGTAATTTTTTAATTTTTTTCATGTCACGTGATCTCCACGAAATTTTGCAAAAGTGTTTGCATTGGTCTTTTGCATCTAACTACTGAGTTTCAATTCAATCAGATCAGTATTTTTCGAGTTATCCTGAAAACAAAATTTTAAAATTTTTGAAAATTTTTTTTGCCCCTTTAGGGCCGTCCGATCAAAACAAAACTTCGCAGGCATATAAAGGTCATGCTTCTACAATTTGCTGCCAAATTTCAGAAAGATCGAGTGATTGGTTCCGGAAATATTCATTAAAAACGTTTTGACTAAAAACGGCCTTAACTCCGAAACCGCTCGGTGGATTTCGCCCGTTAACGAACTTGTCCGAGATATTTACGCTACAAAGCTAACCTGCAAATTTCAACGCTCTAAGTCGTTCCGTTCGAGAGTTATCGTGCTAACGGCCGGCCGGACCGGACGGACAGAATTGAATTTGACCTCGAATTCTTCATCAGGAAGTCGAACCTAATCGTTTGAGACCATTTTCGAAAAAAAATTCGAAAAATACAGACATTGTGACGAAATGATAGCACGCTGTTCCTTGCGGAACACGCGCGCAAAAATAAGGTATAAGGTTTATTTTAAATTTTATAATGAGCCGTTCAGTTTTTTTTGTTGACTTTATTATTTGATAGCAGTATAGCGATCATTTTACATTTCAAACATTCCACGTTTTTTAAGATCCATCCTTTTCGGGACACTCTGTATATTATCTAATAAATCTTCTTTAAAATTATAGGTATTAACTAATATATAATCATTCAGCCCCAATAATATATATCAGAATATGATGCTGGCTATCACACTGAAATTATAATACTTGTAAAACTCGATACTTTTGTGAAACAAATTGAAATCTCAATGATTCCTCTACAAATGGATTTCTTTCACGATCGTGCCGTATTCCGCAGAGGATCTGAAAGGAATTTGATGTATACCGAAAAAAGAAACACAATGAAGCCTAACTTCTTCTTCAATATTCTCAGGAATTTTTATTTATACGTAAAAGAAATTCAATCCAAAGAAAGTTAGCTCAACTCTGAGAAAGCCATTAGAAATTATTCATTGTTTACATGGATGCTCTGCTCGAAACATGGCCTGTGGCGATTGAGTATAATTCTTTCAGAGTAATTGATTATTCAGTGAAAGTTGAACAAAAAATGCTTCCCGAAGTTCTTTGATGAAACGAAATATAGACTTTATCAACATTTTCAGTTACTTTCGTTTTCATCGTAATTAGAATCGATGACCTATATTCGATATAAATAAACCCAACGAAAAATCCGGAACCTCAGCAGCTTCTTCTGGTTCATTGAAGGAAAAATTGCTTAGCAAATTAAATGCAGCAACTGAGGCAATATGCTCAGTGCGCACTTTTGGGAGTGCACTATGTATTCGAGGATTTTGTGCACAAAAAGTGTTTCAAACGAAAAATTTGTTGTCAGATTCAATTCCGTCCGACTGGTCGTCAAGAACCTTCGAAAATATAACATTGATAATTGGCCTGCTTGGACCCGAAATGCAGGAAGCAGAATCATAACTTCCTTTCTACGCGCATGTACTGGGGAACAGCGTGCTATGATTTTGTCCAAATGTCTGTAGTTTTAGAATTTTTCGCGGAAAATGCTCTCAGTCGATTAGGTTCGTCTCATTAATAAAGAATTCAAGGTTAAATTCGATGTTCTCCGGCTGGTCGTCTGGCTGTCCAGTCGTTGTCGCGATAACTTCCGAACGGCAAGAGATAGCGATTTGAAAATTTCAGAGTAGGTAACGCGTCCAAATGCGACGGAAGAATTTGCTAATGGGCATGATCGGCCCGACGGTTTCCGAGTACAAATCTTATATTCAACCAATACAGATCCGATGATCAAATTGAAACTTGGTTACTAGTTGTAGAATACCAACACAAAGACAATATTTTGGCGCTCTTGTTCCTCGGAACAGAGTGTTTATCAATTTGCACAAATGTCTGTAATTTTCGAATTGTTGGCTGAAAATGGTCTTCAACGTTCGGCCGTTAACACGATAACCCTCGAACGAAAGGAGCTACAGGATTGAAATTTGTAGGGTAGGTTTGGAGCATAGATATCTCGGACGAGTTCGTTCATGGACGAAATCCACCGAACGGTTTCGGAGTTATGGCCGTTTTTAGAAAAAACATTTTTTATGAATATTTCCGAAACCGATCACTCGATCTATCTGAAATTTAGCATCAAATTGTAGAATAGTGACCTTTATATGCTTGTGAAGTTTTGTATTGATCGGGTCACCTCAAAATGAGAGACCAATAATTTCGGAGATATGATTTGTCAAAGTTTGAACAAGAGCGCCAAAGCTCCTATCCACAGGGCTTGAACCAATATTTAAAGGATTATATTACTAGGAAATTCTTCATGGAATCATGTAAAAATAATATGTATCTCACGATAACTTCAGAACGGAAAGGGATAACGACTTGCAATTTTTAGTGTAGGTTGCGCATCTGAATGGTACAGTTAGTTTCGTCGTGTGGCATAATTGGCTACATCGTTTCGCAGTTATGCCCATCTCTATAACTCAAAAAAATTGGTTCTAGTCCTGTGGACAGGAGCTTTTTGGTGCCCTTGTTCGAACAGACAAATTATATAAGTATCCGAAAGTATTGGTTTCTCAGGGTTGGGAATTATATCAATGGATTCCTATGATAGAAATGCACCATGAAAGAAATTAAATTTAAAAAAAGTGGGGTTTGAAAAAAAAGCTACAAGAATTATCTTATAAAAAAAAAGAGCAATCTACAATGCTTCAATACCTTAATGCTTCAAAAATTGTCATTAAATTTATTTATCAAGATTAAATGAGCAATCTGCAATGATTCAACCTCGTGGAATGGTTTGTTGCAATTTACACTCGGTGCATAGTTTTCACAACTCGAAATACCCAAGGAAAGTATAATCGAATTGTCTAGAGCAAGGCTGGAGACAATCATAGCAAATTGTCCATTTATTCCTGCTATTTGCGTAGGTTGTGGATTACGAACAAATTATTTTAATAGTTCAAAATAAATTAATAAAATACTATCCTCTTTTCATAATTCAAACTTTAACAGTTCATACCACTAACACATTCTTTTGTGTATTATGAACCTTAACTCAAAAAGAAATGATTGATACACAAATGTAGATCCATATTTCAGAAATTTTTTTGCTAGCAACATTATGAAAATACTGTATATAGGAACATGTCTCACTACTTGAGGAAGTAAAAGGAAATATTAACCTCAGTGGTCAACGAACAGTAATTTCTTTTGATGATTCCATTATGTTCTTCTTTCCTATTGCCTCCATAACTACATCAAAACAGTGTTGTATATATTCACAATTTCAAGAATCGAATACTTGCTTTCCAAGAGAAAATAAAAACTCTGAATTGACAATCTCTAATAGCTAGAAAATATGACATTTATGAATAGTGATCACAGACAGATTCTGTGTTCACATTCTGTGAATACATAGAATTTACGATGTAGTATTGAAACTTTGAGACATCATATCCCCGATAGTATTAGCTTGTTAGAGTTGAAAATAATGACAATGGATTCTTATGATGAAACTCCATCTTGAAAAAATTTTAATTCAAAAGTTGTAATGTAAAAAAAAATATTTTTTTTCGTTATTCCGAAACTATTAGACCGATTTTGCCCAATAATGAACCGATATATTTATCCCTCAAACCTACTCTGAAAATTTCAACTGTCTAGCTCATTCCGTTCGAGAGTTATCGTGTTAACGGTCGGATGGACGGAAGGCCAGACAGAATCGATTTCGACCACGGATTCTTGATCTGTGGGTCAAATCAAATCGTTCAAGACCATTTTCAGCCAAAAATTCGAAAATTACAGACATTAGGGCAAATTGATAAGCACTCTGTTCCGAGGAACAAGAGCGCCATGAATACAGATACGATCGAATTGAAACTTGGTAGCTGGTTGCAGAATACCTACGCAAAGACGTCTGCGAAATTTCGTGTGGATTGTATTACTATAAAATAAAAAAAAAATTGTTCCATCCCTGTATTAAATTATGTACAAATATTGCGTCTTCCCGATGATATCGACACATATTAAAAACTCTCGTTGATTGAAGTTCGCTTCAGGAAGCAGACGTCTTCACATGGGCTCCTGAGATAACAATTTATAACTTCGCAAAAAGTGTGTTATGAGCAATCAGCCACTGACTCCGGGCATAAAAAATCGGATTGATCGAGCTATTGTTGAAAAACTTGCCAAATCAACCCAAGATCGGGAATATTCAAGACAGTTAACAAAATAATATCGCCGTAAAATATTTTCGCGAATTCACATAAAATTCGGAATATTCGTCTGAAAAATAAATCGATAATTATTTTATCTCTGTCGGCATATGGTCAACCTATGTCACCTTTAAAACTTCTAAATAAACGTGATTATCAAGATTGTGATTAATCATGCAGCCAGATGGGAATTATTTACAAATTAACTACAAAAATACGAGTCAGTCAAGTTCGCAACTACAGAGTGATTCACAAACATCACGCTACTGCAGAATGTCATCCACAAGTGATACATCGAATTCAATAGATAAAACAAACATGGATGTACAGGCTGGTCCAAATTCACCTACCTTTTTCAGAATGATTGAATGGTTTCTTTCTGG
Organism: Halyzia sedecimguttata; assembly: GCA_937662695.2. NCBI lineage: Eukaryota > Metazoa > Arthropoda > Insecta > Coleoptera > Coccinellidae > Halyzia > Halyzia sedecimguttata. The sequence goes on along the minus strand of OW569417.2, from coordinate 55,054,116 downwards.
GTTTTCTCTCCCAAACTCTGAAAAATATCTATAAAATAAAAAAATAATTATTTTGTGATTTGCTTCTGCGTAAGAAACACAAGATATTTGTCAGAAGCAATCAATTGAACAATGTTGCCTAACAAATAACAACGAAACAACATCAAACGCAAAAATGGGGGTACGGCGATATACGTTCTTGAAAACTGGTTGTCCTCTAATCTTCATCTGTCACACCTTTCAGATGAATTGGACTGTGAAGTGTGTGGTGTGAAAGTCAATATCAATAATATTAAAATAGGTATATTAAGTGTCTACAGGTCACCGGCAGGTAATTTTGGTGAATTTCTCGAAAGTCTCACGTACATAACTCAAAAGTGAGTAGAAAAACCTGATCTGATTTTCATATGTGGTGATCTAAATATCGATGTTAACAAGACAACTCCTAGACTTATGCCCGACCTCAATGGTTTTCTTGATTGTTTCAATTTAAAAATAACATCTTTTGTTCCAACTCGGATTTTCACCGATCGTTCGGGTAAAACCTCAACCTCTCTACTGGACTATATATTGACAAATGCAGACATTAAATCATGTAAAATTCGAACATTTGATTCAATTCTTGCTGACCATAGATTAATCTCTCTAGAATATTTCTATTCATCCACAGATATCGGGTCTAACCAAACTGAAAATAAAACACGATACATGAGAAAAGTATCTCAGGAAAATTTGAATGCTCTAAAAATTATGATTCAAGAAAATAGCTTTTCTGATGTATATCTCTCCAATGATGTAAGTGTCTGTTTTGAAAATTTTATTGGCATAGTCATGCATAATTTTGAGTTGAGTTGTCCTTTAAAATGTGTCAAAAAATCGAGAAATATCCTAAAGGGTTGGTTAACATTTGAAATAAGGCAAGCTAGTGATGACCTAAAAAATCTCCACTGGATTCATTCAAATATAAAAAGTGAAGAATCTCTTAAAATTTACAAGACCGCGAAACAGAATTATAGTATTCTCTTAGAAAATACTAAAAAATCTCATTATGCTCGGCTGATGGACAATTCGACTCAAAAAAACAAGACTACCTGGAACCTTGTCAATGTGGAGACTGGCAAAGGGAGTAAAAAGCATCATGGGATATCACTGGTCCTTGACGGAAATCTGGTTTGTGATCCAACTGCGGTTGTTAATGCTTTTAGTGAACTATTTTCCACTGTCGCTTCCAGGATGCTGAATAAATGTTTTGGTGTGTCAGTTTCAAAGTTCTGCACTGTTCCACATATGCATGACTCTACATTTTCTTTTCCATGCGGTTACAAATGATGAGGTAGCGTCTACTATAAGAGCGCTCAACAATAGGGGCAGCATAGACAGGGACTGTATATCGGCGAGGGTCCTGAAGGTTATTGGGGACTCCATCTCTGATCACTTTGCATACCAAATCAACCTATCGGTATGTACTGGCAAGTTTCCAGCTATTTTGAAAAAGGGCACAGTCATTCCCATTCTGAAAAAGGGCGATCCACATGATATCTTGAATTATCGTCCTATCTCTATGCTGAGCTGTTTCTCGAAGGTATTTGAGAAAATTGTTTGCAATAGAATGCTTAATTACTTGAATAAATTCAATCTCATTAGGTACTAAGTCCCAACATGGTTTCAGACCGGGTCATTCCACTGAAACAGCAGCTTTCACATTTGTTCAAGGTGTTTATGAAAACTTAGATAGAGGAAAGTGCGTAGCTGCTTTATTTTTCGATCTGTCAAAGGCATTTGACTCTTTAAATTTCTCTTTCATGCTTAGTAAATATTATAACCTAGGTTTCAGGGGAGTTTTTCTAGACTGGCTGAAAAGTTACATATCAAATCGTAATATGTTAGTGAAAATTAAAAACACCTACTCGGATGACTATGAAGTTGATCTTGGAGTTCCTCAAGGCTCAGTACTCGGACCGCTTCTTTTTTTACTGTTCATAAACGATTTACCAATACACGTTATAGCCACCATAATTGCCCTATTTGCTGATGATTCCTCATTTTTGATTGTAGCAAAGAATCTTGAGGAGTTGAAGCAGGCGACCTTATCAATTATTGAAATGTTTACCCGCTGGTGTGATGTGAATGGGCTTGTTGTCAATATGGAAAAAGCTGTTTCCATTCTTTTCAGCCTGAAGAATGGCACAACGGATGTTCTGGTTACATCTCACAAGGGTGATTCTATGACATCTAGAAACTCCACAAAGTTCTTGGGTATCTATGTTGACAATGGTTTGAAATGGAAAGATCATATAGACGCTGTTTGTAAAAAGTTGAACTGCTCCTATTATGCCATTAATAAAGTTGAGAAATTGTTTCCTCTAAAATCACTTCTTGAGATTTACTACTGTTTGTGCTATCCTCATTTAGCATACAACATTCTCATATGGGGCGGTACGTCTGAACTGAGTCGGGTTCTCATTTGCCAGAAAAAAATTGTTAGGCTGATGTTTTCTCTCAATCCACGGACATCTTGTAGACCTTATTTTTCTGGTTATGAAATATTAACAGTAGCTGGTATCTACTTGTTCAGATGTTTGCTCCACACCAAAATAAATGAAAAAAAAATTGAGTAAACTATCATGTTACCATTCTTACTCGACAAGGAGCGGTGATGTCTTTGTTATCCCTGGTCACAGGACGTCGAGATACGAACAATCTTCGACCTATCAGGGAATTATTATGTTCAATCATTTGCCAGTCTCTATAAAAACTAGGAATACGAGCCAATTCAAAAAAATTATACAGAGATTATTGTTAAATAAATGTTATTACTCTGTGAGAGAATATCTAGAGGATAATGACTTAGTTTTATGACACAGTCAATCCCAAATTTTTGTTTAGTTTGAATTATGTTGAATTTTCTTTTTCGTTTCTTTATTGTGACCTGTCCTATACTTTTTTGTCTAAAAGGATCAATAAATTTATTATTATTATTATTATTATTATCAACGAGGAAACAACTATATCGTAACGTTTCGGAGTGTATATCAGACTGCTTCTTCAGATGCATTGACAGTATTTTTTTTTTCAAATACTGTCAATGTGACAATTCTCGAATCTCAGAATAACAATCAACAAAATAGTTCTGAAGATTTTTTCGTTAAGCGTCTGAAGAAGGAGTCTGATATAGACTCCGAAACATTACGATATAGTTGTTTCTTCGTTGATGTTGTTTCGTTATTATTTGTTAGGTAACATTGTTCAATTGATTGCTTCTGACAAATATCTTGTGTTTCTTACGCAGAAGCAAATCACAAAATAATTAATTTTCTATTTTATAGATATTTTTCAGAGTTTGGGATAGAAAACCCAGAAAGAAACCATGTGAATAGCAATGCGTTAAGAGAACCACCAAGAAAATAAAAATAAATAATTCGAATCAAAATAACTATACAGCTATTGCAAATAGATTCAGCGAATTATCGGAGGAAAAAGATGAAACACCAAACATAAATGAGTGAAAAATCCCAAAACCTCCTCCAATTTTCGTATATGGATTTACCAAATACCGAGAAATGATTAACAACTTGAGCCAAGTCATTAAAACGAAGCAATTCACTACAAAAACACTAGCTGACAAAACTATAAAAATAAATTTTCATACTTCTGAAGACTACCGAAAGCTGATCCACCATATGAGAAATTGAAATATCATACATCACACATACCAACCCAAAGAGGAGAGAGCATTTAGAATTGTGATAAAAAATTGACACCACTCAACAAATGTTGAAGAAATAAAAGACTAGCTCAACAAGCAGGGACATAACGTAAGAAATGTTCATAACGGAAGAAGCCGCATAACAAAAGAGCCCCTCAACCAATTTTTTGTCGATCTAGAACGAGCAGAAAATAACAAAGATACCAGAATCCAGAATAGGGAAGTAACAATTGAACCTCCTAAAAAACAACATGGTTTATCTCAATGCACGAGACGTCAGCAATATGGTCACACTACAACCTATTGCAATAGACCGTATGCATGTGTGAATTGCGGTGGTGAACATAATACTGAGGCTTGCAAAAAAGGCAACAACACACCTACAAAATGCGTATTATGTAATGGACCCCACCCCGTAAACTATGAGGGCTGTGAATTTTATCATGCATTGATAAACAGACCAAACAACGAAAATAACAGACAGAATATACAACAAACAACTCCAAACAATCATAACCAAAAAATGGGTAACCAAAAAATGGGTAACCAACATCCAGAACATCAACAACATCATCAACATCAACAACAGAAATTCAGTTATGCGGAGGCTTTACACAGGACCAATAATACACCAACACAAAAAGTAAATAACAGTGCAACCTCTCTGAGTTCTTTCTTGGCAGAATTTAAAAACATGTTTCAACAACTAGTTCAGCAAAACAACATGATCCTAAATATTCTTTCAGCGCTGATCAACACAATCCACTAAACTAATTAGAATAGCTCAATGGAATGCCAACGGATTCTTGCACACAAGAATGAAGTCGAAACCTTTCTGAATTATAACTTGATAGACATCTTCTTGATAAGCGAAACACACTTCACAGATAAATCCTTTTTTAAGATACCAAATTATATCACATACAGTACCAACCACCCAGACAACACAGCACATGCCGGAACTGCAATTCTCATCAAGAACACAATTAACCACTATGTAATGCCAGCATACAAAGCAGCCCACCTCCAAGCTACTTCACTGAATTGTCCCCCAAAACGCAATCTGAAAATTGACCACTATAGAGACTTTTTCCATACACTAGTATCAAAATTTTTCGATGGAGGAGATTTCAACAGCAAGCGCACTCTTTGAGGCTCACGCATTACAACTAACAAGGGACGGGAAATGGCCAAACTGGTGCAAGAAAAGAATTACATGTTCTTGTCCACTGGAACCCCAACATACTGGCCAAGTGATCCAAATAAAACACCGGATCTACTAGATTTTCTTATAACCAGTGGAATAGCTGCCTCCTATATGGACGTAAATCCAAACTACGACCTATCATCCGATCACACTCCTATAGAAGCTTAGTTGAGTAAAATGGTAATAAATAGAAAATCCTAACCGAAAATACACAACAGGAGAACCAATTGGAATGAATACCGCAGGTTAGTAAATGAGCACATTTCTCTAACTATTCGACTGAAAGAAACAAAAGAAATCGACGAGGCAGTAGAAATATTGTCCAACATATTGAAACAAGCAGCCACTGAAAGTACTCCACAAATCAGAGATGAGAAGATAACCAAATCAATACCAATGCAAATCAAAAGATTGATTGCTCAAAAACGAAAAAAGTAAGATCAAAATGGCAACAAACACATGCTCCGATCGACAAAACTGTCTTGAATCAAATAAGTAACAAACTTAAAAATAGGCTTCGTGAACTGCAGGACGAATCATTCAATTAATATGTCACTGGGCTAAACAGATTTGACAACTCAATATGGAGACCTATAAATTCTAGGAAAAAACCAAAAGAACAAAACGTACCAGTCAAAAAATCAACACAAACCAATGCTGAATGGGCTAGAAGTGAACAAGAAAAGGCGAACGTTTGCAGAACACCTGGCTGAAGTATTTCAGCCTAACGACCTAGTGATAGATGACAATATTGAAAAAAGCATAAACACCACTCATCACGATATAGAAAATATAAAGTTTTTCACACCAAAGGAAGTAATGAAAGAAATCAACAAACTCAACACTAAAAAAGCACCAGGTATTGATGGAATAACCCCAAGAATGATAAAAGAACTGCCCAAAAAAGGAATAGTTTTATTAATATAAATCTTCAATGCCACATTGAGATTCAAGCACTGGCCAAAATCATTAAAAACGTCGGAAATTCTGATGATACTTAAGCCAGGTAAAAATCCCAATGAGGTATCATCATATCGACCAATAAGTCTTCTACCTGTTTTTTCGAAAATATTCGAGAGATTACTACTCCAGAGAATAAATGCCAACATCCCCAGTGATCAATGGATTCCCTCACACCAGTTTGGTTTTAGACAAGGGCACTCAACGGTCCAACAAACACATCGGATAACACAATGCATAAATCAAGCATTCGAACAGAAATTATACTGAACTTCAGTTTTCTTGGATGTAAGCCAAGCGTTCGACAGGGTATGGCATGCTGGATTACTATATAAGATAAAGAACATTATCCCATTGAAATACTTCGACCTATTGAAGTCCTATCTAACAAATAGGCAATTCAGAACAAGAGTAGAGCAGGAAGTATCTGGATATTATCCTATCCAAGCTGGCGTCTCTCAAGGACGCGTACTAGGTCCAATTCTGTATCTACTCTATACCTTCGATATACCAACTTCCACCTTTACAATTACAGGAACTTTTGCCGATGATACCACCTTAATGACATCACATGAAGACCCTATAACAGCTACTAAGCTTGTCCAGGAACATTTGGATATAGTACAGACTTGGATGAACAAGTGAAAAATAAAACTGAACGAGACTAAATCCAGACAAGTAGACTTCACATTGAGGAAGGAACGTTGCCCACCCATCTGCATGAATAACATACTACTGCCACAAGCATCATCTGCAAAATACCTTGGGTTCCACTTAGACACCAGGCTTACCTGGAAGGAACACATTACAAAAAAAAAGAAGCAAATGGAAATGAAGAAAAAAGAAATACACTGGCTAATTGGAAGAAAATCAAAATTATCACTTGAGAACAAATTATTATTGTATAAGACAATCATCAGACCAATATGGACATACGGGATAGAAATATGGGGTTGCACAAGAAAGTCTAATATAGCCATAATACAAAGATGTCAATCTAAAATTCTACGAATGATAGCTAATGCACCATGGTATGTGAGCAACCAGACGCTACATGATGACCTAAACATCCCCTTTATTGAAGAAGTCATCAAATCCAAAAGCCGAAATCATCACGCAAGACTGGAAGGCCACCCAAATAATATAGTCCAACCACTATTGACAAATCCTCCAACACGACGACTACAAAGACACTGGCCAGCTGATTTGATGGAAGACTGAGCATCTCTCAATGGAGAGACGCTTTTCCCGCTATATTTCCTGTTTTTAATTGTGCCAACAAATTAGCTCATAGAATGTAATTTCTGATTGCTGAATAAACATATATTAAAAAATGGGTTCAAGCCCTGTGGACAGGAGCTTTCTGGCGCTCTAGTTCAAACAGACAAATTATATCTCCGAAAGTATTGGTTTCTCAGAGTTGGGAATTATATCAATGTATTCATATAATAGATCTGCATCCTAAAGGAAATTCAATTCAAATAATAGTTTATTTATCAAGATTAAATGAGCAATCATGAGAATGAGAAAAGCACCATGGAAGAAATCAAATTAAATCTGGCCAATTTTGCCCAATAACGAACTTAACCGAGATATTCATCTCCCTAAACTACTCTGAAAATTTCAACTACCTACCTCATTCCGTTCGAGAGTTATATCTATGTCTATGGATGAAAAGCAGTCTCACTACTCTCAGATCTCTTACTTCATGTTCAGTTCCGAAATGTAAGAATTTTCTGAGAAAAACTAATATCGGAGCAAACAACTGAGATTTAACTCACTTCGCTCACAATTCTTCGATTGATTAGTCTCAGGAACATCATTTGACATTATGACAATTCATATTCATACATAGAATAATATCATTCTGTGACAACGTTGAAATACGATTTATTATTGAAATTTTGAAAAATCATATCTGAGATTTTTCTCACTTCGCTCACAATTCTTCGATTGATTAGTCTCAGGAACATCATTTGACATTATGACAATTCATATTCATACATAGAATAATATTATTCTGTGACAACGTTGAAATACGATTTATTATTGAAATTTTGAAAAATCATATCTCCGAAAGTATTAGCTTGTTAGAGTTAAAAATGGTATGATTGGATTCTCATGATAAAACTTTTTATTAAAAAAAAATTAATTTGGAATGTGTTTCGTAAAAAAAAAATTTTTTTTTTGTTACTCCGAAACCATTTGTCCGATTTTGCCCAATAACGAACTTAGCCGAGATATTTATCCCCCAAACCTACTCTGAAAATTTCAACTCTTTAGCTCATTCCGTTCGAGAGTTATCGTGCCTACGGCCGGCCGGACCGGCCGGACAGAATGAATTTCGACCACGGATTCTTGATCAGTGAGTCGAACCAAATCGTTTAAGACCATTTTCATCGAAATATTCGAAAATTACAGACATTTGGGCAAATTGATAAGCACTCAGTTCCGAGGAACTAGAGCGCCAAAAATGCTTCCTTCGTGCCGATGCCATAGTTTACCTCCGAATTGGAGGTCCTAGAGCTGAAGGCACAAATTGGTTGCTCGCTCCTGATGTGATGCCACCTGTTTTAGTTATCTTTTCACCTTTTTTTGGTTTCTTGGTTGCCCTGTCCTGAAGAAGCCAACTAGCAGAAACACGTGTCGGCAGGTACCAGCAGAATTATTTTCTCTGCTTCTTTTGCGGAATCACCCGTTATTCTTTTCTAATCAAATATACTTATCCGCATTATCCTATTTTCTTTAATACATATCCTCGGGTTGAGGTCGCATCGCACAGGTAGCTTATGCTTCCTTCGTGCCGATGCCATAGTTTACCTCCGAATTGGAGGTCCTAGAGCTGAAGGCACAAATTGGTTGCTCGCTCCTGATGTGATGCCACCTGTTTTAGTTATCTTTTCACCTTTTTTTGGTTTCTTGGTTGCCCTGTCCTGAAGAAGCCAACTAGCAGAAACACGTGTCGGCAGGTACCAGCAGAATTATTTTCTCTGCTTCTTTTGCGGAATCACCCGTTATTCTTTTCTAATTAAAAAAAATATATATATTAAAAACTCGATTGACCGGACCGACACACACATGCTGTTTTCTTGGGAGAAGTCTTTCCGCGCGCGTGTTCCACAAGGAACAGCGTGCTATAATTTCGTCACAATTTCTGTACTTTTCGAATTTTTTTACGAAAAAGGTCTCAATCGATTAGGTTCGACTCCCTGATGAAGAATCAGAGGTCAAATTCAATTATGTCCGTCCGGCCGGCCGGTCCGGCCATTAGCAAGATAACTCTTGAACGGAATGAGTTAAAGCGTTGAAACGTAAATATCTCGGACAAGTTCGTCAATGGGCAAAATCTATCAAGCCGTTTCGGAGTTACGGACATTTTTAGTTAAAACGTTTTTCAAGAATATTTCTGAAACCGATAACTCGATCTATCTGAATTTCAGCATCCAATTGTAGAATCATGACCTTTATATGCCTGCGAAGTTTTGTGTTGATAGGGTCGCTGTAAACTAGGAAAAAAAATGTCATATTTGAAAATTAAATCGAAATTTTGTTTTCTCTATAACTCGAAAAATACTTATCGGATTGAATTGAAGCTCAGTAATTAGATACGTAGTACCAATGAAAACACTTGTGCAAAATTTCGTGGGGATAGCATGAGTAGAAAAAATCAAAAACATTTTTAACTATTAGCGGAATATTTTGCTTGAAAATCCGAAACAAAATATCGGATTGAGTTCAGTTTTGGCACTTCGGTGACGAACTATGACCTCTTGGGGTGTGCAAAATTTTATTGCGAACAGACCACTAGGAGCCTAAAAAAAAATTAATAATTTTGAACTCCTAAACTTGAGAAATGATTTCATTTCGAATTCCTACATGGAATATCTGTAACATCTGGTGATCAGATTTCGTTCGACCTGTTTTTTGCGGGTTTATCTGAATCAAGTCGATATGTTGCTGCGTATTCACTTGCAACAGAATGCTCCGAACGGTCCGAACGAACCGCGCGCGCTGTAACAAATTTGTCTAGTCAATACGTCGCGCAGAACAGAACCGAACGCGCAAAACATTTTCCGAGGTTGGTCGGTAAATGCGATTTGATCAAAGGGATTAGGAGTTCGTTCGAGAGAAGCGAAGAAAATGGACTGGAGCAGGTGAAAATGCCTAGAATTAATCGATCAATTTGAACTGCATCCTATCTTATGGGATCCCACAAACGGGTATTATTTCAACAAAATTAAAAAGCATGATGAGTGGGCAGCAATTGGTAAAAATGTGGGATTTGAAGTAAATGTAAAAAAAAATGGAAAGTCTTCTATATAGTTTTAGAAGGGAAAAAACCAAGGGGAAAAATCTGTAGGAACAGGAAGAGGTAAGATTTTTCTAATTTGGCAATGATTATTGTAATTACAATACAATTAAAACTCTGTAAATGAAATTATTTTATACTAAATATCCTGGTTTGATATTTTCTATAAATAATTTTGTCTTTTTTTTATAGGAAGAGAAGAAATATACTTGTCAAAATGGTTTGCATTTACACGCATTGGAAAAGAAAATTTTAAAATTAAAAAATAAAATTAAGGCTTGTTAGCGCATCTATATTTAAAAAAATGGGTTCAAGCCCTGTGGACAGGAGCTTTCTGGCGCTCTAGTTCATACAGACAAATTATATCTCCGAAAGTATTGGTTTCTCAGAGTTGGGAATTATATCAATGTATTCATATGATAGAACTGCATCATAAAGGATATTCAATTCAAATAATAGATTATTTATCAAGATTAAATGAGCAATCATGAGAATGAGAACTGCACCATGGAAGAAATCAAATTAAATCCGGTCAATTTTGCCCAATAACGAACTTAACCGAGATATTCATCTCCCTAACCTACTCTGAAAATTTCAACTACCTACCTCATTCCGTTCGAGAGTTATATCTATGTCTATGGATGAAAAGCAGTCTCACTACTCTCAGATCTCTTACTTCATGTTCCGTTCCGAAATGTAAGACTTTTCTGAGAAAAACTAATTTCGGAGCAAACAACTGAGATTTTTCTCACTTCGCTCACAATTCTTCGATTGATTAGATAATGTCATGTCTGAGGAAAATAAGTTGACATTATTACAATTCATACATAAAAAAATTATATCATTCTGTGACAACGTTGAAATACGATTCATTATTGAAATTTTGAAAAATCATATCTCTGAAAGTATTAGCTTGTTAGAGTTAAAAATGATATCATTGGATTCTTATGGTGAAACTGGTTATTGAAAAAAAATTAATTTGGAATTTGCTTTGTAAAAAAAATTTTTTTTTTTTGGTACTCCGAAACCATCTGTCCGATTTTGCCCAATAACGAACTTATCCGAGATATTTATCTCCCAAACCTACTCTGAAAATCTCAACTGTCTAGCTCATTCCGTTCGAGAGTTATCGTGCCTACGGCCTGCCGGACAGAATGAATTTCGACCACGGATTCTTGATCAGTGAGTCGAACCAAATCGTTTAAGACCATTTTCATCGAAAAATTCGAAAATTACAGACATTCGGGCAAATTGATAAGCACCCAGTTCCGAGGAACTAGAGCGCCAAAAAGCACCAGCGGCAACTATCACATCGTCTGCATCCATGTCGATGAACACGTAAACACTGATACGGGTGGGAAACATTTTCCGAGGTTTGTCGATAAATGCGATCTGATCAAAGGGAATGATTCACCGGTGTTCAGTGGATACGGGAGTTTGCTCTGTTTGGTGTTCTTTCGAGAGAAGTAGAGAAAATGGAATGGAGCAGGGGAAAAATGCCTCGAATTGATCGATCAATTCGAGCTGCATCCTATCTTATGGGATCCCACAAACGGCTATTATTTTAACAAAATTAAAAAAAATGATGCGTGGACAGTAGTTAGTAGAAATATGGGATTCGAGGTAAATGACACAAAAAAAAAATGGATAGTCTTCTATCTAGTTTCACTACGTCTGCATCACATCGTCTGCATCCATGTCGACGATCACGTAAATACTGATACGGTTGGGAATGAAGCGAATACCGCAAACTCTCCAAACAGCCCGCACAATGTTTGTTGCAGCGCGCGCGGTTTGTTCGGAGTGTTCTGTTGCAAGTGAATACGCACCTTACGAGGGCAACTGATTAAAATATGGACCACTTACTAGCATGGAAAATGAATTAATGCGTAAACGATGTGTGCATTTTGAATTGGTTTTCAAAATTTGTCTGAACGGGGAACGACTGGGTGTGTAACTGCTTCTTTTGGGCATTTTTTGTTATTCGCATAAGCAGACGAGAAATAGTTTAACTGCTCGAGTCTTGTACTGAGAAGATTGGGGTTTTGGGGTGGAGGATGCTATTCCTCCATAGAATCCCCCAGTATGGGTCTGTGCATGCGTGTATTCAAGATGCGATATCTCCTGAACCACTAGTGTTGGAGAATCGGAGTTTTTTGCGACTCACCGGATAGCCATAGACTGACTTCAAAAATTTTAAAATTTAGTTTCCACGATAACTGGAAAAATACTGATCTGATTGAATACGAACTAGTAGTTGGATGCAAAAGACCAAAGCACTTTTGCAAAATTTCGTGAAGATCACGTGACATGAAAAAATACAAAAAATTACTACTATTTTGTGGAATATTTTGCTTGAAATTCCGAAACCTATTTTGTTGAAGTTCATGCTGCCCTTTCCGGGCATTTTTCGTTATGCGCATGCGCAGATGAGAAGTCATTTAACTGCTGTAGTATTCGTCAGAGAGGATTGGGGTTTTGGGGTGGCGGATGCTATTACTCCCTGGTGGGGTTCTGCGCATGCGTGGATTAAAGATGCGATATCTCCTGAACCAATAGTGTTGGAGAATCGGAATTTTTTGTAAGGTGTGTGATTTTGGGAGGACTTTCTGCCGCGAGTAGATTGCGTATGCGCAGAAGAGATGTGACAGTTTTTACGGTTGCATGGGTTATGTTTGGAGTACTGAGCCGATATTGTGAGGTTTTAAAAGAATATTCATATCAATTCAGTGCACGGACACAAGTCAGTTTTGGGGAAATAGCCTTGTATCCGAGTTGAAGTGTGCGTACCGTGGCCCTGGGGCTAATTTTGAAATTGATGTTACATCAAAACTCTGCTTAGTCGCACAAGCTCCTAGAATATTCTGAGGGATCTCCTTGGGAAAGACTTGGGAGAGTCAGTATAATCATAATCATGTTTATAGCACGTGCGCCAAATGCAGACTTAACAATGAAAGAAAAAGTATAAAAAAGCATTGACGTGGGTTCAATCTGCGCGTGCTATAAACATGATTATGAATATACTGACTATCCCAAGTCTTTCCCAAGGAGATCCCTCAGAATATTCTAGGAGCTTGTGCGACTAAGGAGAGTCAGTTGTATTATTTTTCAACTTTGTTACTCTATTCTTATGGCAGCTTAGATACAGCACTGTTAATTTTTGAACCGACAGTGAATGGTGTCCACTATCCTTTGGGTAGATCTCTGGCTCGCTCTATCCACTGGGTTTGAAGTATTCATCATTCAATTCAAATTAGCCACCGTGAACACGCTCGCCAAAGAGTACTGACTTTAGTTCAGTGCATTTTTTTATTTTCTGTTTAATCTTCTTGACGCTGGCTACGCAGTTAGACAAGTATATGGTTTTATCTATAGATAAATTGAATTATTTTTAATCGTATTTTCGGATACTGGAGAACACTATAATTGATACCTAATAGTAGGGAATCAGATCGCAATTTTGCAGATTGAAATATATATTTGTGAGAAGATTGATATTCTTCGTCAGGTAAGAAGTTTAGTTATTTCATGAAGTGGTGTGTGTCGACCTTGTCAATTCTTATATAGTGAAAGATCTATACCATAAGGCCTTATTTCTGGTGGAAATATTTACTGATGACTACAAAAATTTGTCTGCTCGACTAGTTTCGGCGGTACAAACTCGCCATTCTCAAGTGTTGAGTAACAAGACAACTGCAAAGGGGGAAAAAAAATTCAAATAGTAAATTTCAAAAGATTTAAAAAATTTAGGAAATAAATAAAGAAAAGAATAAATTAAAAACTCACAATGCAGTAGTCCTGTCGCAGTTCCAAAATTGGGCAGAACAATCGACGGGGAAACATTTAATATATAAAACGTCACAATTCAAAATAGAATATAGTAGATAAAAACGAGATGTCAAATTGAAAACAAAACACACAAATTAGGAGTACGCAGGTGAACACATTGAACCAAAGAATTCATGAGACATGACAGAATGGTCAAGGTCGAAGACGACTCTCCGTCTCCGTCGTTTTTATCGACTATATTCTATTTCAAATTGTTACGTTTTATATATTAAATGTTTCCCCGTCTATTGTTCTGCCCAATTTTGGAACTGTGACAGGACTACTGCATTGTGAGTTTTTAATTTATTCTTTTCCCTATTTATTTTTTAACTTTTTTAAATGTTTTGAAATTTACTACTTGAATTTTTTTTTCCTTTGCAGTTGTCTTGTTACTCAACTCTTGAGAAGGGCGAGTTTGTACCGCCAAAACTAGTCGAGCAGACAGATTTTTGTAGTCATCAATAAATAGTTCCACCAGAAATAAGGCCTTATGGTATATATCTTTCCCTGATATAATGGTGGACACCAAAGGGTTTGGAGAAATTAATTCTTATATATCTTAATTCCCCATAGATAATCCAAAAGGATTGTTGCATGGTGATATACATCAGATTCTATATACGATCACCAGGATCGTTCCACGGAAGCTGCCCTAAAATTCTTAGGGATTTCAATTACGTTTCGCCCATATTCATAGATGCCATTTTGTGCAGGTCGATATCCTAATCTCTATGTCTCATTAGTATCATGGAGAGACTTTGTGGGAATTGAATTGATATGTATGTAAATGAGTAAATATTGAATTGTTTGCAAATTGATAGGTAAGGAATACAATTGTGAAAATCTAGAATTTATTCATTTCCCTGAGAAAATCAGCTGAGACAAAAAAGAATATAACGTGACCTCACATCGAAATCTTATAACGTAACAAAATACTGAAAAAATATTATGTATCTAACGATAACTTGAGAAGGGAAACAGATAGCAACTTGCAATTTTCAGGAGAGATGGTGTGTCCGTATGGCATTCCTTCAAAAATTCTATATTTCTTATGGTGAAAAAAACAAAGTCACGTTTCATTATTTTTTTTCCGCTCGAGAGGCAGAACCTTTTATAGGCCCGTCCTGAGAGGGTTCGCTTCCCTCAGGAGTGTGAGACTACGGATTTTGATTGGTAACTCACTAAAAAACCCCTTTCGCATATTGCTTGGAGTAGTTCTATGTCCTGCTCCTTCAGCGTTCCTTAGCATAAGAGATGAACTGCAAGCGGCCTCCATAGTTGATGTGACCTGTTGACTCGAAGATATCTGAGCAACACCACTATCTACATTCTGTGTGCTAGATCCTCGGCCAGAGATTTGGGGACCGAAATAATCTTCATTCGATCACGTAGTTCACTCTCATTCCGCCTAGGCATTCTATGATTAGTACGACCATCCTAACCTTATGCCTTGGATACAGGATCTCCAGTTGAATATTAAATCCTTGTATTGTTCCCTATTCTGTTCTTCTTTCATCACTACATAATTTTCTGCGGGGGAGCAAAATTTGACGACAAACAATTCCTTGAGTTCTTTGTCCAGCACGAGTATATCTGGCTTTATGGAGTGGATCTGCCAAGTTGTTGGAATCGCATAGTTCCATTAGATATGAGCTCTGTCATTATCAATAACTGCTTCAATCTGCAAAGGTACATATGGTAACACTGGTTAGTTGTCTATACCATAAACCTCTCTCAGATGGAAGTAGACAATTCGGAGTACCGCATTGTATCTTTCCACTTATCCTGATGGATCATAGACTCTGGAAGCAGACAGAATGTGCATAATAGCTTCCTGCTGACTGTGGCATGCTCGGCAAGTTGTTGGGGTGTCAACTTTAATGATGTTCTTTTTATACCATCTGTTATTCATCACCCGATCCTTGTGTGAGTTCAGTAGCTGGATGGGTGACTGTTGCCTCGATAACATTCGAACGAAAGGAGATAAAGACTCGCAATTTTCAGGTTAGGTTGCACATCCCAATTGGAGAGTTAAGTTAGTTTTTGGGCATAATCAGTTCATCGGTTTCGGAGTTATACCCACTTGGAATATTATTTCCTCGGTAACTCAAAAAATATAGACTCGATCGAATTGAAGCTTGGTATATAGTTGTAGAATATCCACATAAAGGCGAGTGTAAAATTTTGTGAGAATCGTACCCCTAGAAAATTTTCAAAAAATTACGTAAAAAAAATTGGTTCAAGCACTGACGTCAAGTCAGGAGCTTTTGCGCGTTTGTTCTATTGTCCATTCTCCTGTATTGGACACTCTTAATCGAATTTACTATGGTAAATTATATTGTCCATTATCATCATGGATAATATAATTTACCATGGTAAATTCGATGAAGAGTGTGCAATACAGGAGAATGGCCAATAGAACATACGCGCAAAAGCTCCTGACTTCACGTCAGTGCTTGAACCAATTATTGGTAATGGTTCTATATGATAGATGGTATTAAAGTGAAGTCCAAAATTTGTTTTTGAAGTTTCATATACATGGTGAGTCTAAGGTTGTACATTAATTTTAACAATAGATTTCTCTCATCAAATAAAACACCTTTTTCATTTGCCATTTTTCAAATTCGGCTCAGGTAAAAAGTTATAAGCGTTTAGAAATTTTGCAATGTACCTACTAATATACTCCTGCATATAAATTATCTATGACATTAATGGTGGACGAGAAAAAGGTTCAGTAACGAAGTTTACAGCATGATTCGGGATTCCAACGGTCAGGGGCGGATCCATAATTGTAGTGAAATTTTTTGAGTTTCCCAACTTATAACATTCAATGAAGAATCTCGAAAACGGTGCGTTTATGAAGAAATGATGAAGAATAATCTAATGTTCTAAAACAATTGAATATTCCTGAAATTAATCAAGAAAAACTTCATCTGCTTTCATTACGATAATTTCGTTCACATTCATGAATCCATGAGTCTATAACTAGAAAACCAGTAGAGGTAGGAAAAAACTAATATTTGGAGAATATGTATTATTATTAGAGAAAACTTTAGACTGAAATTCATTTCATTCTGAATAATCCTTTAAAAGCTACTAATGAAAAACTGACTTTCTTCTGCAATTTCAACAGCCTGTATCTTTTTGCCTGAGCTGAATTTCTAAAAATGGTTAATGAAAAAAGTGTAGTAATAGTATAGTATACTTGATACTAAAATCAACTATCACCCAAGGCTTACTCTCCCATATTCATCTAGGTCGTTTCATTTTAAGATATAAAATAATTTGCTGTGATATAAATAGATAAAATCAACAAGATCTGAGCGTTCTGCCAATAGGGTGTTATGAAAACACACAGACGATTTCATTGATTTGCCGAGAGCAAGAACAGACGCGTTTCAGACCTCTTGGTTTTCATCAGTATTCTTCACCTCTCAACAAATTCACCTGAATCCAGACTTTGTTTTCTACACATAGCCGACGCTTCACGTTACACGTCAACGCTCACGCCCTGCGACATAATTGCGAATATTTTGGTAACTATTGTAAAATCTAAGGGCCATCATATTGATTATATCCCATTTTAGTAACAATAGCTATATGTACATCTCTATTATAAATATAGATCTCACTGTTTTACTCGAAAGAGAATACTCCTCAGTAACTTCGCATCGAGCTCGCAATAGAAGTTCACATAAATTCCCAAGTGTGACCTCTCAGAGTCGTCCTAGAGTTGGCGTACGGTAGACGTCATATTTTTGCGTGTACGTCCCAGAGCACTATCATTTCACCAGAATGTCCGTAATTTTTGGTGCTCTTGTCCCTCGGAACAGAGTGCCAATCAGTTTGCTCAAATGTCTGTAATTTTCGAATTTTTGGCTGAAAATGGTCTTAGAGAATTGAAATCTGCAGGATAGGTTTGGAACGTAAATATCTCGGAAGAGTTCGTTAACGGACGAAATCCACCTAGCGGTTTCGGAGTTATGGCTGTTTTTGGTAAAAACATTTTTTGTATTGATCGGGTTGTCATAAAGTGTAAACATTTTTTTTATTTATTAATTTTGTTTCTACAATAACTCTCGAACAGAATGAGCTAGGCAGTTGAAATTTTCAGAGTAAGTATGTTTGGGAGATAAATATCTCGATTAAGTTCGTTATTGAGCAAAATAGGCCAGATGGTTTCGGAGTAACGAAAAAAAACAACAAACTCTAACACGTTCGGAGATATGATTTTTCGAAATTTCAATAATGAATCGTACTTCTATGTTTCCACAGAATGTTATAATTATTCTATCTATGAATTATTATATGATCTGTGTTCATACTCGTACATGTCATCCTGTTCTATAAGAGAGAGTCAAATTCATTTCAACTATTTTAATATGATTTCTTCCATGGTGCAGTTCTCATTTTCAGATTGTTCATTTAATCTTGATAAATAAACTATTATTTGAATTGTATTTACTTCAAGATGCAGTTCTATCATAAGAATACATTGATATCATTCCCAACTCTGAGAAACCAATACTTTCGGATATATGAACAAGAGCGTCTAAGCTCCTGTCCCCAGGACTTGAACCAATTTTTAAACTTTGAGCCGGAATAGGTCTCAAACCATTCGACCTACTGATGAAGAATTTCTAGTCAAATTGCTCAAGAAGGAACTTTGGGTCCTGAAATGCATGGTTGGATTTATAGGGCATAATCAACCCAATAATTTCGGTGTTATGCACATTCGAAATTTTGTTTTTTCAATATTTACTGAAATATATCCAATCGAATTGAAATTCGCTAATTAGGTGTAAAATAATGACTCATAAAAAATTTCATGAAAATTATATCATCAAATGCGAAAAAACAAATTCCTTTAGAAATATCCAATATTTCGGTAACTTATAACCAGAATTCAATTAATTTTCATTTAAAATATTATACCCACAACAGCAACAACACCACGAATACAGCAAGACTACAGTTTTAATACTTCAAGTTCGCGGATAAAGAATAGTTAGATGCATGAGGCGACAAAGCGAGCCACGTTTCAGTCAGAGCATACAAATGCACCCGCTTTCAATCTGAACCAATACGATAGCCAAAATTTGTTCCATTCACTGAAAGGTGGTACATACTGCCTATATGATACCCACTAGGTTTAACTGAAGCTTGCCTGAAAATTTCATCAAAACCGGTTCAATCGGCTTGGAAACCATAGGGAACATACATACACACTTCAATATTTATAAACTTAGATTAATCACGGTTGCGAAACCATTTCATTCAATTTATAACTCAGCCATTTATTCTATTAGTTCTCTGTTCTTCTTACATTTCATTCGATCGATAGCAAAAAAGAATAACTGGTTGATACTCAGTTGTGATAATTATTATTGGATTATAAATCGCTATAGGCACGCTGGACTATTTTTAATTTCATAGAAATGAATTAATCTTTCGGTAATCTGGTGAAAATATCAATTTTTGATGTTCTGGGGAACATGGGTTTATGGTCATCTATATAAGATGACTATCACCCACACAAATTTCTATGGAAATATACGATTCAGAAATATTTTTTATTAATTGTCAAAAAAATTGGATACCATGCGCTTAAATGTAATTCCTTTAGATATAACCGCTTGCCCTGAAGAATAATAGTTCATATGGGAACTATTATGTCCCGCTCCGTTTTACTCGAGATCTGTTAGGATAACTGAAAAAATGCTCTATATGAAAGGTCTGCTTCGAAAAACGATGATTCAAATTGTTCTTTCAAAATAGAAATAGGCGAAACAGTTTCTTCACAAAATAAGAAATTGTGTCATTAACTCCCACTAACCGAAAGCAAACCTGGAGACGCTAGTAAGGCTGCAATTTGGTGCGTTAGTCCATGTTAGTGGCGAGCGTTACGAGACCTTATGGATTTGGGATCGTTTTATGTATCCGACCAGCTTTACACTACTATTCTTGCGCTCGTTCAGAACGCACATTTTGAAGATATCAATAAATTAAGAATTTATCCTAATTTATTAATTTCAGTTTGTTAATTCGTAAATGAATATACAAATGTGCGAATTCAAACTCATATTCATTACTTCATAAATCAGTTTTGTGACGTAATATAAACACTTTTTGCGCGTATGTTCTGGGGAACATCGCGTTATAGTTTTGCCCAAATGTGAAATTTACTTCTGTTGTGCCGGCCGTCCGGCCGTCCGTTGCCACGATAACTTGAGAACGGAAAGAGCTAGCAACTTGAAATTTTCAGGCTAGGTGGCGCATCCCAATACGACAGACAAGTTCGTTAGTGGGTATAATCGGCCCAATGGTTTCCGAGTAATAATTTTGTTTTCAACCAAAATGAATCCGATCGATTTTAAACTTGGTGAATAGTTGTAGAATATAGACCTAAGCACGTTTGTTAAATTTTGTGAGAATCGTATCACTAGAAAATTATTAAAAAATTATTAAAAAATTTTTTTGTTGTCACGATAACCTGAGAACGGAAAGAGATAGCGACTTGAAAATTTCAGGTTAGGTTGTGCATCTGAATGCCACATTTGATTTTGTTTATGAGCATAATCGTCCAAACGGTTTTAGAGTTATAGCCATCTGAAATTTTCTGAAATTTGGTTGTTTTTTGTTCCTCATTAACTCGAAGAATACATAACCGATTGAATTCAAACATGGTTATTAGTTGTAGAATGCCAACGCGAAAATTCTTGCGGAATTTCGTGA
This sequence comes from Halyzia sedecimguttata, assembly GCA_937662695.2. Taxonomy (NCBI): domain Eukaryota; kingdom Metazoa; phylum Arthropoda; class Insecta; order Coleoptera; family Coccinellidae; genus Halyzia; species Halyzia sedecimguttata. The sequence continues at coordinate 55,033,392 of OW569417.2, read as the reverse complement.
GGATGGTATAACTAGAAAATTGAAAAAAAAATAATTAAAAATAATTGAAAAAAATTCCATATATCATAAACTATTCGTCCGGCATGGCTGAAATTTTGGAAGAGCCTTCAGAACCTAACTTTACTGCTGAGTTCCAAGTTTGAACACGATCAGATCCATACTGTTGGAAAACCGAGCAGCCTTTTGTGAGTTCGGTAGCTGGATGCGAATGCGTCGTATGATATGTTGTCTGTGGCCGTATTTTTGCGAGAACCTTCAAATGATAAATATGAATGTCATGATGACATATTTTTGCGCGTATGTTATGGGAAAATCGTGTTATTTCATCACAAATCTATGGGAGATGATAGCCCTACATAGAGTCCTGTAGCGGTCATACCTGGTTTTGAAAGAGATCCTCCTTAGGAGGAGGCAACAAAATATTGAAGGGATTTCTATGAACAAGAGTGAATATATTTGAGAAATAGAGAAGGCGATTCTTCTTCAAGAGATCCATGTGCCTTCAGAGGAGTATATTTGCGAGAGGGGACTTTTGAATTTTGCTGAAGGCTTCTGATCTTGTAAGGTGAGAGGCTCATTTGTGGATGTTAAATCTCGTGATGGGTAGAGAGGAATTTAAGGCCAGTTTTTCTATCACTAATGAGAATATATCTTTATGTTTCACCTCATCACCTTTAGATCTATCAATGGACATTTATTGCTAAAGAATAAGTAATTGAATATTACTGGAATTCAATTGTAATATGTAATATTTTTCAAGAATAATTATGTATTCTTCTCCTAAAGAAGAATTGAAGGTAGACAATAATGTGTTAGTTTTTTCATCATTGCCTTCTATCCTGACTTCACGAAAAAAAAATTGGTTCAAGCACTGACGTGAAGTCAGGAGCTTTTGCGCGTATGTTCTATTGTCCATTCTCCTGTATTGGACACTTTTAATCGAATTTACCAAGGTGAATTCTATTGTCTATTCTCCTGTAGTGGACAGCCTTAATCGAATTCACCATGGTAAATTCGATTAAGAGTGTCTAATACAGGAGAACAGGCAATAGAATTCACCATGGTAAGTTCGATTAAGAGTGTTCAATACAGGATAATGGACAATAGAACATACGCGCAAAAGCTCCTGAATTCACGAAAAAAAATTGGTTCAAGCACTGACGTGAAGTCAGGAGCTTTTGGGCGTATGTTCTATTGTCCATTCTCCTGTATTGAACACTCTTAATCGAATTTACCATGGTGAATTTTATTGTCTGTTCTCCTGTATTAGACACTCTTAATCGAATTTACCATGGTGAATTCGATTAAGGCTGTTCAATACAGGAGAATAGACAATAGAATTCACCATGGTAAATTCGATTAAAAGTGTCCAATACAGGAGAATGGACAATAGAACATACGCGCAAAAGCTCCTGACTTCACGTCAGTGCTTGAACCAATTTTTTGAAATCATCTCTTATTCTCAGTGCTAGTTTCCAGATTTCCTAAATCAAGGACCAGAAATCTGGAAAATAATTGAGAAGGTATATAGTTGTTATCTATGATTTTTAGGGTCTAAAAATATCTCCCATATCATGATTAATTTGATTCGGCTATCACTATCAGATGAAGGAGCATTAAAAGGAGGAAGTTTGAAAAAATTTGAAGTACCTACTCTTATTTACACATGTTGTTTAGGCCATAATCTGCAAGAGCGAATACACAGTATATGTTTTCTTTTACAGGAACACATTAGCCCTGTGCAATCTGAAATGATAATTTCCATTTCATGAAGAATATATACGGATTAGGTATTCCAAACAATATTTACCTTTCCTACAACTGCAGTTGCTATGGATAGATGTTAGCTTAGATAAGATTGGTATTGTTGTCAATATTTGCTGAAGTTTTCCATTTTCTCCATACCACCCACTGAATAAGGATCCGGTAAAGATATTCTTGCTACATTACTATTGATCCATAATTTTGTTTGGTAATGGACTCGAAGGCTGTCTTGTCTCAAACTATCTAATGTTGGAGGTAATTTACTTATGGATTTTGAAGAAGCTTATATTCCCCTAAGCGTGTTGATACATTTCACATTTTCGTTTGTCGTATACAGACGGATTTCAAATTCAACAATGTTATTGAATACTTCTTCACTCAAATTCTCATCGTATCCAATTTTAGACAATGAATTATAATGCGATGAGAATATTTTCCAGCAGGTTTTCTTTTCAAGTCCAGTAAACTGACTTGTGGTATCACAGATTGTCAAAGCATGAAAAGCTGGCAGACATTCGCGTCTTGAACTATCCATTTTGGTTTCAAGGATTGCAATCAATCTTTTATTTTCTTTCGTTCCTACTCTCATCCAAATTTCTGGAGTCAGAATGATTTTAAAATATTTTAATACCAAAACATCCGTATCTTTACAATTCACTATACATCTTGTATAGCCTTCAATTTTTGGTGATGAAATATGAAGAATTATTCTACAATCAGTCTCTTCGTGAATGCAGCTAATAATTCATCCTACAAAGTGTAATCTATAACATCGAGAAAACCACCTCTAGTAACAAAATGAACTTTTGATGTAACAGAATGATTGTGCAACTGATTACTGACAAAGTTCATGAGTCGTTTCTCATTAGAAATTGAGTGTATGAATAAATTCAATTTTTGGGGTAGAATTGTATCTCGGCCTTCAATTGATCTCTCTATATTTTCTTTAGCCAATATTCTTTGGTTTCCTGTGACATTCTTTATTGATAATTCTGGATATCAAAATAATCATATAATCAGCATTCGCAGGCTTTCCAGTGGCTTGTATTAATGCCATTCCATCAAAGATGTGACAAGTTTTGTGTTCTCCTGGTGGCAAGTCTTTGCAACTAAAGGTCAATTTTTGCGCGCGTGTTCCGCAAGGAACAGCGTGCTATCATTTCGTCAAATTGTCTGTATTTTTCGAATTTTTTTTCGAAAATGGTCTCAAACGATTAGGTTCGACTTCCTGATGAAGAATTCGAGGTCAAATTCAATTCTGTCCGTCCGGTCCGGCCGGCCGTTAGCACGATAACTCTCGAACGGAACGACTTAGAGCGTTGAAATTTGCAGGGTAGTTCTATAACGTAAATATCTCGGACAAGTTCGTTAACGGACGAAATCCACCGAGCGGTTTCGGAGTTAAGGCCGTTTTTAGTCAAACAGTTTTTAATGAATATTTCCGGAACCAATCACTCGACCTTTCTGAAATTTGGCAGCAAATTGAAGAATCATGACCTTTATATGCCTGCGAACTTTTGTTTTGATCGGACGGCCCTAAAAGAGCAAAAAAAAATTTAAAAAATTTTAAAATTTTGTTTTCAGGATAACTCGAAAAATACTGATCTGATTAAATTGAAACTCAGTAGTTAGATGCAAAAGACCAATGCGAACACTTTTGCAAAATTTCGTGAAGATCACGTGACATGAAAAAAATAAAAAAATTACTACTATTTTGCGAAATATTTTGCTTAAAATGCCGAAACCTATTTTTTTGATGTTCATGCTGCCCTTTCCGGAAATTTTTCGTTGTGCGCATGCGCAGATGAGAAGTCATTTAACTGCTGTAGTTTTCGTCAGAGAGGATTGGGGTTTTGGGGTGGCGGATGCTATTCCTCCATAGAATCCAGATCCCTGATGAGGGTCTGCGCATGCGTAGATTAAAGATGCGATATCTTCCGAACCACTAGTGTTGGAGAATCGGAGTTTATTGTAAGGTGTGTTATTTTGAAAGGACTTTTAGCCGCGAGTAGATTGCGCATGCGCAGAAGAGAAGTGACTGTTTTTGGGTTGGATGGTTTATGTTGGGAGTGCTGAGTCGATATTGTGAGGTTTTGAAAGAATATTCATAGCAATTCAGTGCTCGGAGACTAGTCAGTTTGGGGGAAATACCGTTGTTTCCGAGTTGAAGTGTGCATACCGTGGCCCTGAGGCCAATTTTGAAATTGATGTTACCCCTTACAGGCATTTTTCGTTATGCGCATGAGCAGACCATCAGTGATTTAACTGCTGAATTTTTCGTCAGAGAGGATTGGGGTTTTGGGGTGGCGGATGCTATTCCTCTACAGAATCCCCTGGTGAGGGTCTGCGCATGCGTGGATTCAAGAGGCGATATCTCCTGAACCACTAGTGTTGGAGAATCGGAGTTTTCTGTATGGTGTGTGATTTTGGGAGGACTTTCAGCCGCAAGTAGATTGCGCATGCGCAGAAGAGAAGTGACTGTTTTTGGGTTGTATGGGTTATGTTGGGAGTGCTGACCCGATATTGTGAGGTTTTAAAAGAATATTCATTGCAATTCAGTGTAAGGACAAGTCAGATTGGGGGATGTAGCGTTGTTTCCGAGTTAAAGTGTCCGTATCGTGGCCCTGGGGCTAATTTCGAAATTGATGTTACTCCTTACGGGCATTTTTCGTTATGCGCATGAGCAGACCATCAGTGATTTAACTGCTGGTGCTTTCGTCAGAGAGGATTGGGATTTTGTGGTGGCGGATGCTATTCCTCTATAGAATCCCCTGGTGAGGGTCTGCGCATGCGTGGATTCAAGAAGCGATATCTCCTGAACCACAAGTGTTGGAGAATCGGAGTTTTTTGTGAGGTGTGTAATTTTGGGAGGACTTGCAGGCACGAGTATATTGCGCTTGCGCAGATGAGAAGTGAATGGTTTTGGGTTGTTTGGGTTATGTTGGAAGCAATGAGCCGATATTGTGAGGTTTCAAAAGAATATTCATGTCAATTCAGTGCACGGACACAAGTCAGTTTGGGGGAAATAGCGTTGTTTCCGAGTTGAAATGTCTGTATGGTGGCCCTGAGGCGAATTTATAAATAACTATATTTGGTAGATCTATATTAAAATACGTTCGGATTTGGAGAAGAGGCAATTGCGTTCCAAACGGAGGTCCCACAACCGCATTTTTTTTTCGATCTACGGTAAAGCTAACAGCCAAACTGTATTGATAGCTATATTTGTTGAAGGAACTTGAAAAAAAAAAAAAAGCACTGATGTGTAGTCAGTACTCTTTGGCGCGCGTGTTCACGGTGGCTAATTTGAATTGAATGATGAGTACTTCAAGCTCAGTAGATAGAGCGAGCTGAAGATCTACCCAAAGGATAGTGGACACCATTCACTGTCGGTTCAAAAATTAACAGTGCTGTATCTAAGCTGCCATCAGGATAGATTAACAAAGTTGGAAAAGAACACAAGTGACTCTCCTTAGTCGCTTAAGCTCCTAGAAAATTTGGGAGGGTCAGTATAATCCTTATCATGTTAATCGCACGCGCGCACAAGCAGATTGACTTAACAATGAAAGAGAAAGTGTAAAAAGTCAATCTGCTTTGGCACGCGTGCGATTAACATGATTAGGATTATACTGACCCTCCCAAATCTTCTAGGAGCTTGTGCGACTAAGGAGAGTCACTTGTGTTCTTTTCCAACTTTGTTAATCTATCCTGATGGCAGCTTAGATACAGCACTGTTAATTTTTGAACCGACAGTGAATGGTGTCCACTATCCTTTGGGTAGATCTTCGGCTCGCTCTATCTACTGAGCTTGAAGTACTCATCATTCAATTCAAATTAGCCACCGTGAACACGCGCGCCAAAGAGTACTGACTACACGTCAGTGCTTTTTTTTTTTCTGAAATATCACCGTGTGCAGATTTGTTAGAGGTAACGAATATTGTTTCTTGATTTGCCAGCGACAATGTTCATAAAAATCGGGAGAACCAACAACTTCTATAAACTTTTTGAAAGATTGTCCACGATTTTCACGGTTAATAATGAATTTCGGACTCCTACTGATGCAAACTGATTGCTTGAACTAACGAGAAGTCGCTCGTCATTTTTATAAAATACACAAAATCTTGAAAGTTCAGTCTGCAGTTCCTTTACAGATTCTTCATCAATTTTCGTCCTTTTTTTACCTTCTTCGACATTTTGGATGAGAGTAGAAACGGAAGAAAATAAAATATTGATTGCAATCCATGAAACCAAAATGGATAGTTCAATGCGCCAATGTCTGCCAGCTTTTCATGATTTGATAGGCTGTGATACCACAAGTCAGTTTACTGGACTTGGAACATCTATCCATAGCAACCGCAGTTGTAGGAAAAGAAAATTTTATATAGAATATCTGATCCGTATATCCGTGATCCGTCTATATTCTTTATGAAATGGAAATTATCATTTCAGATTGCACAGGACCAATGTGTTCCTGTAAAAGGAAACAAATACTGTGTATTGGCAAATGTATGACCCATAAAACATGTGCAAATAAGAGTAGGTACTTCAAATTTTTCCAATCTTCCTCCTTTTAATGATTCTTCATCTGATAGTGATAGTTGAATCAGATTGATTAAGACATTAAGGTTCTCTTTAGACCCTAAAAATAATAGATAACGACAATATACCTTCTTAATTCTTTTCCAGATTCTTGGTCCAGGATTCAGGAAATCTTGCGATTACTAATGAAAATGAGCGATTATTTCAAAAAAGTGTTAATATCACGTCACAAAACTGATGTATGAAGTAATGAATATAAGTTTGAACTCGCATATTTGTATACCTATTCATTTCCGAATTAAAAAACAAGTTCTCATACATATAAAAATTTTGGAATTTAAACGATGATATCATCAAATTGTACGTTCTGAACGAGCGCAGAAATTGTAGTGTGAAGTTGGTCGGATACATAAAACGATCGCCACTGACAGGGATTAACTAACCAAATTGCGCCTTACTAGCGTCCAGGTTCGGTTTCGGCTAATGGGAGTTAATAACACAATTTCTTATTTTGTGAGGAAACTGTTCTGCCTATTGCTTTTTCGAAACAACCATCTGAATAGTTGGTTTTCATAGCAGACCTTTCATATAAAGCACTTTTTTGGTAATCCTAATAGATCTCGAGTAAAACCGAGCGGAACATACTAGTTAATATGGGTGTTCAGGACAAGTGGTTATATCTTAAGGAATTACATTTGAGCGCATGGTATCCGTGTTTTTTCACAATTAATAAAATATATTTCTGAATCGTCCATAGAAATTTTTGTGGATGATAGTGATAGCATTTTTGGAAAAATGCCCCACACTACTTTCTGCACACGACGATTTTTTGACGACCAATTGATTTTGCATTGAAAGGTATGGTATGATACCCGGTACTCTCAACATTTTAGCAATGAAGGTCACACGGGGTGACACGATAGAGCCCATTTGAACTCTACTACTTCCTTCGTACCGATGCGATAGTTTTTCCCCCAATTTGAGGTCCTAGAGCTGAAGGTACAAATTGATTGCTTGCTCTTGTTGTGGTCCACCTATTTTCTGATCTTTCCCTTGGTTTCTTGATTGCCTTGTCCTGAAGAAGCCAATTAATAGAAATACTTGTTCGCAAGTACCAGTAGCATGATATATTTTTTCATTTAAATTCCATATAAAATGAATCTGTATATGTAATATTTTCAAGATCTAACAAGGAAGTTTTATACTGCTGAGTGATGTTTTCAAATTACAAAAGTCCATTTGCATAAACAATCTCTACATATTAAATGGGGTTGGGTTAGTTATAGCATTTTTGACACAAGTACGACTGGGCAGATTTTAGTAATCTACAATTTATTAGATTTGTCTCCGCCGCGACTCACAGAACAATATTTAAATATCGGAAAAGTTTACGGAAGAGAATTTATGAAGGAAATTGAACTCCATCTCTGCCATCTATCTCTGATACATGACAAGAACAAAACACAGACAAAAATGAAGCGTCGAGAACAGGAGCTTTTGCGCTTATGTTCTATTGTCCATTCTCCTGTATTGAAAACTCTTAATCGAATTTACCATGCGCGCAAAGGCTCCTGACTTCACGTCAGTGCTTGAACTAATATTTTTCATTTGTATGGTGTACTGATCCTACCCCAACACGCTTCTATAACTGTTACTCAAGTGAAGCAATTCTGCTATTGAACTCTGGCGCGATTCTTACCCTTAGATGTGTGATTTTGATCGTCTAGTGAACAAGGACGTTATGTATGCTACCTACAAGTAAAATAGTTAACTAATCACTATATAGAAGTATGTTGGATCAAAATACATGTACAGGGTGATTCACTTATCTTGGTAACCCCAATTTTCTCAGAAACGGCCGAATATATTTTAATTCTGTAAACGCCGATTTGTGCGAGTCATTGTTAACTCAAGATGCGTATAGAAGTCAGCGTGAAAAATAAAGATGGCTGGTGACGCGGCACCATCAATTTTTTTTCCCTGGAACATACCTTTTTTATCATGCCATTCGAAAGATGATTCATTCTAAATTTTATTTCCAAATTCCGTTTTTTTCCATTTTAAACTGTTAGCGATCTACTGGGCGTTTTATTTTAATTCTATTCCATTTTTATGCGATGTTCTGAGGAACATCGCGTTATCATTTTGCCCAAATGACTGTAATTTTCGAATTTTTGGCCGAAAATGGCAAATTACACAAACGTCCTTAGGATTGTATTCTACAACTAATCACAAAGTATCAATTCGTTCGGATTTGTATTGGCAGAAAACAAAATTATTACTCGGAAACCATTGGGCCGATTATGCCCATTAACGAACTTGCCCGTCGTCTTGGGATGTCCCACCTACTAAAGAATTCGAAAATTACAAACATTTGGGCAAAATGATAGCGTGATGTTCCCCAGAACATACGCGCAAAAATGGAATAGAATTAACATATACCACCCTGCAAAAAACGGTATTTGGAAATAAAATTTAGAATTGAATCATCTTTCGATTGGCATGATAAAAAAGGTATGCTCCTGGGAAAAAAAAATTGACGGCACCGTGACGCCAGCCATCTCTATTTGTTACGCCAACTCCTACACGCATCCCAAGTTAACGATGACTTGTACAAAACGGCGTTTACAGAATTATAATATATTTGGCCGTTTCCGAGAAAATTGGGGTTACCAAGATAAGTGAATCACCTGTACATGGCCAATTGCAATAGGTACATAGTAAACATCTATGGGTACGTAGTGAGCAGCCCTGGGTAAATCCTGAAGACCAATATGTGCATAGTAAATAGCATTAGATACATAGTAGGGCGAAAGAATATCATGATACATCAAAACAGGTACATAGTGGAAGCAATAACATTCTGTTGTATTGATATCACGCAAACTACACACACAAGTACATAGCTTGCAAAGGTGTTCATAGGGTTCCAGCAGCTTAGGTGCATCGTCGTACATCCCCTTTTTCATTTTGACACTCATTCTTAGGTAGCTAACAGTGTGCATTCAAGGGCCGACTTATACAAATCCTGATACCCATGCTACATTTTCAGACAATGTTCTTCGGTGTACATTCAAGGCCATGCTAATATCAGGTGCAATAGTGGTATTCGATGATAATAAAAATGGGTTCAAGCCCTGTGGACAGGAGCTTTCTGGCGCTCTAGTTCAAACAGACAAATTATATCTGGTATTGGTGTCTCAGAGTTGGGAATTATATCAATGTATTCATATGATATCACTGCATCATAAAGGAAATTCAATTCAAATAATGGTTTATTAGATAAGTAATAATAAATTACCTTGTAATCGATCAAAAATTTCCTGATCTACGTTCACCAAACTACAGAATTATGCTTTCAATATTTACGTAATATTTTCAAACATTTTCGGGTGAGGTCCCCGTTGCATCGCTAAAATACGAGTATTTCAACCCCAATATTTATGAAGTTACAATATTCCCTTCTGTCAAGTTGACATTATGAGAATTCATACATAGAATAATAATTATATCAATCTGTGAAATACTATTTACATTGAAATTTAAAAAAATCATTTCTCCGAAAGTATTAGCTTGTTAGAGTTGAGAATGATATGAATGGATTCTTATGATAAAACTGCTTATTAAAAAAAATTTTATTTGGAATTTGTTTCGTAAAAAAAAATTTTTTTTTTGTTACTCCGAAACCATCTGTCCGATTTTGCCCAATAACGAACTTAGCCGGGATATTCATCCCCCAAACTTACTCTGAAAATTTCAACTCTCTAGCTCATTCCGTTCGAGAATAATCGTGCTTAAGGCCGGCCGGCCGGACAGAATGAATTCCGACCACGGATTCTTGATCAGTGAGTCGAACCAAATCGTTTAAGACCATTTTCATCGAAATATTCCAAAATTACAGACATTTGGGCAAATTGATAAGCACTCAGTTCCGAGGAACTAGAGCGCCAAAAATAGCAGCATACAAATTATTACGGATTGCCCGAATAAAGACAATACGATAGCCTCGATCCCTGACCTTTGTCTTAACCGGGAAAATGTTGCACTTGGATACACATACTGACACTCATACACACCAGATGTGGACTGAATACCTTCAGCCACCTTAGGAAACCGATAAACAAGATAAATATTCAATATTTATAGCAAACACCGGAATTGCATTGGCCCCACTAGGTGAATGCATAATGTATATCAGTGATATATCAATACATATAGGCTAATTATTGAGTTCTTGTAGTACGTAAGATCTGATTCATGAACAGGATTGTACACTGAAACAAAGGTGATGTAAGCACAATGAAATAGGGAAGAAGGAGTACCGAATTGTATACTATAGACATTATAGAGATCTTGTAAATAGAAATAAAAGCTATGTTAATATTAATTATCAATGCAAAAGACTTACTTGGTTCATGAAACTTACAATACAGCCTGGAACTATCTATTTGTCGTGGCACACAGAAAAGAACAGAAAGCTCCATAATCCAACGTTTTCCCTTTCATATTTTTCCAAAATTCAAGCCAAGCGTAGCACTTAAAAATATCCACTTGGAAACACCATGCCAGTTGGCGTCCTTTTAAATCGGATCGTCGAAAATCAATACAAGCTCAGAAATTTTGCTTTCCCAATTACCCGGAACATACTGATCTGATCGAATTAAAGTGCAGTAGTTTGTTGAAAATGGGTTCAAGCCCTGTGGACAGGAGCTTTCTGGCGCTCTAGTTCAAACAGACAAATTATATCTCCGAAAGTATTGGTTTCTCAGAGTTGGGAATTATATCAATGTATTCTTATGATAGAACTGCATTATAAAGGAAATTCAATTCAAATCATAGTTTATTCATCAAGATTAAATGGGCAATCTGAGAATGAGAACTGCACCATGGAAGAAACCAAATTAAAATAGATGAAATGAATTTGACTCTCTCTTATAGAACAGGATGAAATGTACGAGTATGAACACAGATCATATAATAAAGCTTAGATAGAATAATTATAGCATTCTGTGAAAACATAGAAGTACGATTCATTATTGAAATTTAGAACTTCATCTTAGCAGAAATTGAATTCAAACATCATAGAAGAATTTAAATTCAACAAGAGTGCCAAAAATTATCAATCGAAAACCAATAGACGAATTCTACCCAACAACGAACTCATCCGAGATATTCATTCCTCAATTCTACGATGAACGATAATATATATATTTCCTCAAATCTACTCCAATAGGTACACCAATATTCCAGTTTTGTTTTTAGTGGAGATATTCTGAACTCAATATTAATAACTTACCATTAACGTTCCCATCATCATATGGATTGACCATCGGCATGAAAATATCAACCAACAAAAAGTATGATATTATATTATAATTCTCATATTTATACGATTGCTGGAATGAATGACAATGTTATTTACTTACCATTACCATTCCCATCATCATATTTTTGACCATCGGCATGAAAATATCAACCAACAAAAAGTATGATATTATATTATAATTCTCACATTGATACCATTACTGGAATGAATGACAATGAGACAACGTCAAAGTTGACATTATAACAATTCATAGAATAGCCACAGAATAATTCTATCATTGAAATTTCGAAAAATCATATCTCCGAAAGTATTAGTTTGTTAGAGTTAAAAATGATATGAATGGATTCTTATGGTAAAACTGCTTATTGAAAAAAATTTAATTTGGAATTTGTTCTGTGATAAAAATATTTTTTTGTTACTCCGAAACCATCTGTCCGATTTTGCCCAATAACGAACCTAGCCGAGATATTTATCCCCCAAACCTACTCTGAAAATTTCAACTGTCTAGCTCATTCCGTTCGAGAGTTATCGTGCCTACGGCCAGCCGGCCGGACAGAATGAATTTCGACCCCGGATTCTTTATCAGTGAGTCGAACCAAATCGTTTAAGACCATTTTCATCGACAAATTCGAAAATTACAGACATTTGGGCAAATTGATAAGCACTCAGTTCCGAGGAACTAGAGCGCCAAAAACCGGGAAAGCCCTGTGGACAGGAGCTTTGGCGCTCTTGTTCAAACTTTGACAGGTCATCGCCGAAATTATTGGTTTCTCAGAATTGGGAATGATATCAATAGATTCTTGTAATATAACTGGATCATAAATCAAACTAAATTAAAATTAAATAACGAACTTAATTGAGATATTCATTCTTCAAATTTAATCTTTGAAAATTATATTATATCAATTGGAACATAGCCAATATTCCAGATTTGTTTTTACTGAAGATATTCTGAACACAATTTGATAAACCATATTATACAGGGTGTTTCATCATAAACTGGACAAACGAATACAGCGTGTAGATGACATCAGGAGAATCATTTTTGCCTTATGACATATACCCCGTTTTCGAAGCATAAGCGAGATTTTTGAGCAATATTCTATCGAGTGTGGTCAGTTATGTGTAACATTTGAAATAATGGTTTTTGGTCACATCACAGTATTTTTTAATGCTCAATTTTGAAATGATATAAGATTCTGAAAATAGTATTTAAAAATGGCGGAAAACCTGCAAAGTTCGAAATTTTTTTACGCGGTTGCCAATTTGAGTTTCACTGTATGAATTATCTCAAGTTTTTAAGAAATTCTGTGAAAAAATTTTTTCAAAATTCGAACACAACTTTTTTTTTACATAGAATAATTATATCAACCTGTGAAATACGATTTACATTGAAATTTTGAAAAATCATATCTCCGAAAGTATTAGCTTGTTAGAGTTAAAAATGATATGAATGGATTCTTATGATAAAATTGCTTATTAAAAAAAAATAATTTAGAATTTGTTTTGTAAAAAAAAAAATTTTTTTATTACTCCGAAACCTTCTGTCCGATTTTACCCAGTAACAAACTTAGCCGAGATATTCATCCCCCAAACCTACTCTGAAAATTTCATCTCTCTAGCCCATTCCGTTCGAGAGTTATCGTGCCTACGGCCAGACGGCCGGCCGGCCGGACAGAATGAATTTCGACCACGGATTCTTGCTCAGTGAGTCGAACCAAATCGTTTAAGACCATTTTCATCGAAATATTCGAAAATTACAGACATTTGGGCAAATTGATAAGCACTCAGTTCCGAGGAACTAGAGCGCCAAAAACGAATAAGTTAGATAATCGAGTGGAAACTTTGAATGGCTTAAAAAACAAACCTCTCGTTATATTTCGGTTCTGTTTTCATATTTTCGTTAAGGTTGAAGAATAGTATAAGCGTGGAAAAGTTCATCAATTTCGGATGAAATTTTATTTTTGCTGTAGACATGTAAAAAAAAAGTTGTGTTCGAAATTTGAAAAAACTTTTCACAGAATTTCTTAAAAACTTGAGATAATTCATACAGTGAAACTCAAATTGGCAACCGCGTAAGAAAATTTCGAACTTTGCAGGTTTTCCGCCATTTTTAAATACTATTTTCAGAATCTTATATCATTTCAGAATTGTGCATAAAAAAATACTGAGATGTGACCAAAAACCATTATTTCAAATGTTACACATAACTGACCACACTGGATAGAATATTGGTCAAAAATTACCTTGAACACCCTGTATCTCGCTTATGCTTCGAAAACGGGGTATATGTCATGAGGCAAAAATGATTCTCCCGATGTCATCTACACGATATATTCGTTTGTCCACTTTATGATGAAACACCCTGTATATTTCCATCATCATATGGATTATCCAAGGGCATATAGGGTAGGGGTAATTTTAATATCCTATAATTGGTCATTTTGCCTTCAATAATACTTCGTTTGTTACAACAGAAATACCTTTGACATGTCTGTTATATGTAGATAAGATGAAATGTATGAGCAGTGAACACAGATCGAACACAGACAGATAAAATTCGCATTCAGTGAAAACATTACAGTACGATGTATCATTGAGATTTTGAAATATCATATCTCCGAAAGTATTAGCTTGTTAGAGTTGGATATTATATCGATGGATTTTTATGATGAAACTGCATTAAAAAAAAATTGAATTTGAAATTGTTAATTTAAAAAAAAATTGTTTCGTCACTCTGAAACCAATAATGCCCAATAATGAACCAAACAGAGATATTTATCTCCCAAACCTACCCTGAAAATTTAAACGTTAAAGCTCATTTCGTTCGAGGGTTATCGTGTTTCGGAAATACTCTTAAAAAATGTTTTTACTAAAAACGGCCATAACTCCGAAACCGCTTGGTGGATTTCGCCCGTTAAACAACTCGTTCGAGATATTTATGCTACAAACCTACCCTAAAAAACTCCTTTCGTTCGAGAGTTATCGTGTTAACGGTCGGCAGGACGGCCGGACAGAATCGATTTTGACCACAGGTTCTGGATCAGTTAGTCGAACCAAAGCGTGAACATTTTCAGTCAAAAATTACACACATTTGGGCGAATTGATTAGCATTCTGTTCCAAGGAACAAGATCGCCAGAAATTCCGATCCAAATTTTTAATATCATGAGTGGAAAATAAAAAAAAAATATTTAAAAGAATTCTGAATCTCAGAAACTGTTTGTCAAATATCATTGAAATTCTGATTTTTCTGAAATATCGATATATTTCAACGATCGAGAAGTACTGGTCAGCTGTATTACACTCGACAAAGTAAGTTATCAACAGTTTTTGATATTTGACGCGTCTCCAAAGAGCTATATTCATCAGAGCTTTTTTAAAAAAATTGGTTCGAGCACTGACGTGAAGTCAGGATCTTTTGCGCGCATGTTTTATTGTCTATTCACCTCTAATGGACACTCTTGATCGAGTTTACCATCGAAATAGACCATTTTCTCAGCTTTTATATGATGATTTTAATTCTGATAATTATGTATTCTATCGGAATTGAAATTCATTAAATATCGAATAATATAAGAAAAAATTAAGTCTCAAGTAGTTTCAAGATTCGATATTCACGAAAATCCGAGAAAATTAGCGCGTCTGTATTGTACAAGGAATTACCGAGTTTTAAGTGGATCTGATCTGTATAATTTGAGTTATAGAGAAAATAACAATACAAATGTGTATGTCTCCAAAACCATTCGGCCACTTATGCCTACTAAAGAACTCAAATGTCGCATTCGAATGTACCTATTAACCGAAAATTACGAGTCGAGAAATCGAGGTCAAATATAACAATGAGCCGCTGGCCGTTGCCACGATAACTTGAGAAAGGAAAGAGATATCCTTTCTCAAGTTATCGTGGCAACGGCCAGCGGCACATAGTTATATTTGACCTCGAATTCTTCATCAGTGAGTCGAACCTAAGACATTCGGCAAAATATTTCAAAGTTACAGACATTTGGTCAAAATGATAGCATGTTGTTCTCCAGATAAGCGAAGTAAGTTCACCACAAACAGAAAAAATGTACAGGTCCTGCTGTTTGAATTGTTTCAATGCGTGCAGTCTATGGCGTACTTCAGTGATCGTTAGCTGCGTTTAAATCGTATTTTTATGTGCTGGGTGGTCGACAAAATTCTCTTACTTAAATCTTCAGGTGTTTTCACTGGAGTACTGTAAACCAACAGATCCATTTGACCCCAAATGTAGAAGTTACATGGTCCGGACATTTGCCAGCTACTGATGTCGCACGCGTCTGAAGTAATACGCCGAACAGGCATCGTTTTGAAAAATCGTTTGTAATCGTGTAGCCAGCGGTACGTCCTCCAAAAACTTCCAGAGCTCATCACTCGAAGAGATTCCGTAGATGACCCCATTTAAGTTGTCTGAATGAAAAACTGGCCCAACAATGCAATCGTGGATGATATCCATCCACATATTAAAAGGATCGCCCCCAGCGATTTTCGTGGATTGTGAAAATTAGATATCCCATCAACCCCCAATGTGGCGAACGGGGATTAGGAAACGAAATGCGTATGCCCTTCCTGCTGGAGAGGCGTCCCCATCACACAATATTCTACATTTTCAAATCCGGGCATCATGATATTAAAAATGTATAAACATTATTTAGGTCCATTAAGACCGATATTAATATTTATTATTATTATTATTTATTATTAGACATCGACCTTGAGGAATTATTCAGAAAAACTTCGAGTATACTGGATTGTATGAAAACTTAGTGCTTCAAGAATCAGCTTTTTTGAATAAAGAAAAAAATTTAATTTTGTTATATTCCAGCGGGTTATAGTTGCTTTTCCAGACTCAAATCAGAAATGACATACTCACAGCCAGAGTCTTTATCAAATATTATTTACACTCTTATGGTGGATTAATTGTGGATTTAATTCGGTAGCTGCATCAAAAATTAACTAGGAATCGACCTAGAATTACACTGATTTGGCAACTAAGAGCTGTCAAAGCTTTGTAAAACCCACCGTTAATGTTCCGAGACACCACGTTGACAAGAAGACTATTCACATCATAGAATTTGATGGATCCTCATCGAAAGGTTTTTCTATGATAGCTCTATCTGAATTGGTATGGTGACTGTAAAAAATTCTGTCACACTTTTTTTTTTATTTTTCAGATAGTTTCTGAGATGCACATTTTTTAAAACAATTTTTTTTAATTTTCTGTGAGACTCGTTCCAGAATTCTATTATCGAATGTTCACCAAGATTTGCTATATTTCAGCATTTTTTCACATTTTCAAGCTGTATAATTATGAACTGAAGTTTTGGGAGTTATGTCATTTATAATAATAATTGATATTTAAACCACAGATTGATTTAAACTATTCAAGAATACCAACATATTCTTAGAAAAACTTTTCGGTGAGGATCCATCAAATTCTGTGGTTTATATATAATTTTTTTTTCCGCTCGAGAAGAAAAACCTTTTATAGGCCCGCCCTGAGAGGGTCTGCTTCTCTCGGGAGTGTGAGACTCGAGATGTTGATGGTTACTCACTAAAAAACCTCTCGCACGTTCCTTGGAGTAGTTCTTCGTCCTGCCCTTACAGCGTCTCTTAACAAAAGAGATGAGCTGCAATCGGCCTTCATAGTTGATGGAACCTGATGACTCGAAGTGATCCGAGCAACACCGCCTTCTGCATTCTGTGAGCTAAATCCTCGGCCAGAGATTTGCAGGCCGGAATAATCTTCAATGCGATCACGTAGTTCACTCTCATTCCGCCTAGGCATCCTATGATTAGTATGACCATCCTAACCTTATGCCTAGGATACGGGATCCCAAGTTCAAACATCAAATCCTTGTATTTCTCCCTCTTCTGTTCTTCTTTCATAACCCCATTATTTTCTGCGGGGGAGGAAAATTCGACGACAAACAATTCCTTGAGTTCTTTGTCCAGCAGAAGTATATCTGGCTTTATGGCATGGATCTGCCGAGTTGTTGGAATCGCATAGTTCCAGTAGATGCGAGCCCTGCTATTTTCAACCACTGCTTCAATATCCAGAGGCACATATGGTAGCACTGGTTCCTTGTCTATACCATAATCCTCTCTCAGATGGAAGTAGAGAATTCGGAGTGCCGCATTGTGTCTTTCCACATATCCTGATGAAGCATGGACTCTGCAAGCAGACAGAATGTGCATAATAGTTTCTTGCTGGCTGTGGCATGCTCTGCACATTGGGGGGGTGTCCACTTGCATGATGTTCTTTTCATACCCTCTGGTATTTATAACCCCATCTTGACAAGCTATAACAAATCCCTCCATTTCCGACTTGAGTCCAGCGGACTTCAAAAAGGCGAAGGATAATTCTTCCGACAGGCCCTGATCTTTCAAACTCCTGAAGTCACTGCTCAACAATTGATAGGGATCACTTACTTTTTCTAAATTTATTTCTGAATTATTCGCTCCAAGATTATAAATTTAGTCAGATATCAGAGTATTTTCAGTTGATAATATGGTTCACTTGAGAAAAGAATGAAAAAATTGAAAGTTGGAGAGAAAAAAAGACTTTATTAGGAACACTCAAAATTCTGTGTTTGAATAACATAAAAATTTTATGATGACACCACAAGAAGGCTGAAGTTTCGGTTAAGCTAGTACCTAGTTGGCCCCCCACGAGCTCGTCTCAAGCATTCCACCCTACGAGGCATACTTTCAATCAAACGATTTATAAAATTTTGGGGCAAATTCGTCCAAATATCCCGTAAAGCGTTAGAAAGGTCCTCCAGGTTATTGATCGGTTGTTCTAAGGTTGACAATTGTCTAGACATCTCAGACCAGACATGTTCGATGCAATTCATGTCTGGAGAGCGAGCTGGCCAGTCCATCCTATCAATAGCATGAGTTTCTAGCGCTTCATTAACCAGACGACTACGGTGTGGACGGGCATTATCGTCAATTAAAATGAAATTCTCGCCCAAGGCAGCCGCAAATGGAACAATTATGGGTTCAATAATCATATCGTGATATCTCTGGCTGGTCATTGTGGTGTTCTGCAGAACAACCAACTCTGTGCGTTGGTTCAAACAAAAAATGCCTCCCCATACACATATAGAACCTCCGCCAATAGCTGTTGTGGGTACCATAAACTGTTCTGCATACCTTCGACCTCTTTCCCTCCAAGCAAGAATACGTCCATCGGAGTTGACCAAACGAAATCTAGACTCATCCGTAAATAAACATCGGCTCCAATCTTCAACTGTCCAATTGCGGTGCTCCTCAGCCCATTGCCGTCGATGAACCCGGTGTTCCCTATTCAAACGGGGATGTTGTACCCTCCTACGTGCTCTCAAACCACGAACATGTAGTCGTCGTCTTACAGTCTGGTTCGAAATTAGAACTCCTGTTGCAACTCTCAGTGATCTATTGAGCCGCGACGCCGGGTAAGTGGGATTTCTCCTAGCATTGAGGACCAAAAGACGATCTTGGGCAGCTGTTGTACTGCGCTGCTGACCTCCCCCATGAACATAAGCTACTGAGTCGTTTTGGATGAACCTATTCCAAGCCCGACTCACGACACTTTGCGAAACATTCAACCGCCGGGACACTTCTCGCTGGGACAAACCTTCCTGTATCCACCGTATGATTTGGTCCAGTTGCACAGGAGTCAAACGTCTTCTCGGCATGACTGATAAGCTAATATTGTTCTCATTTCTTCAATTATTGTCACCTTATGTGTTTGAACGAGAGAAAAAAAAACAGATTTAATAACAAATACCACATTGCTTTTCACTCCACATGTAACAGCCTACAGATAATAATCGATTTTGTGAACAAGAGCCGATGAAGTGAGGAAAAATTTGATATAATCAACTCAAAACATCTTAATTTTTCCTTAGAGAACATATAATGTACAGATATTCACGAGATAACTTGAAAAAAATACAAATGAAGAGAAGTTCATAAGTGATCCCTAGCAATTGTTGATCAGTGTATATGGAGTACAGGTGTTTACTCATCTTCGAGTAGTTTCTTCACTTGTGCCTGCCTTATCTCTCTGCCAACTCTTCTTTGGCAGCAGCTGTTCTTCGAGGCTCCGTAGATTGTAATTCATCATCGGTTGAGAGTGACCGGGGTCCGCGGCTTGTCACACCCGTATGCTACTAAGTAGTGCCCCCGTGCGGTTTTGCATTTTATACCTACTGCCAGACTTAGCTAGGGTACCTCGAGTTTGCTAAGCCCTTACCCTGAGGGGAATATATCAAGTATTATTATAAATGACATAACTGCCAAAACTTTAGTTCATAATTCCACAGCTGGAAAATGTGAAAAAATGCTGAGATATAGCAAATCTTAGGGAACATGCGATAATAGTACTATGGAACCAGTCTCGCAGAAAATTAAAAAAAAATTGTTTTACAAATTCTGCATCTCAGAAACTGTAAAATCTGTAAAACAAAAAAAAGTGTACCAGAATTTTTTTACACTCATCAGTGTAAGATTTCGGATAAAACTATCATAGAAAAACCTTTCGGTGAGGATCCATCAAAATATATGATCGTTCATCTGAATACTTAGTCTGGTGACTGTAAAACTATTCTGGTGTACTTTTTTTTTATTTTTAAGATAGTTTGCGAGATGAAGATTTTTTAAAACATTTTTTCTTTAATTTTCTGGTCATTCGATTCTCACAAAATTTTTCACAAGTCTTCGTGTCGGTATTTTTCGAGTTCCTGCGAAAGCAAAATTTCAGATGGCTATAATTCCAAAATTACTGGACGTGTCCATTAGCGATCTTAGCGAGTGCGTTTGGACTCCAAATCAACAAAATTTCAACTCTCTAACTCATTGCGTTCGAGCGTCATCGTGCTGACGGTCCGAAAGGATTAGGTGTGACCTTGGGTTCTGGATCAGTGAGTCGAAACTAATCGTTTGAGACCATTATCGGTCAGAAATTCGAAAATTACAGACATTTGGTAGACACTCTGTTCGCCTGAACAGCGCGCCAAAAAATGAGTAGATCGAGAATATTAATATTAGGTCTTCATATCATCATATCATATATCATGACAGATGCAAATCTGATCATTAATTCGAGGACGTGGTTTAGTTCATCTAATTTCAGATCTTGTAAACTGAATAGGTATTAGTCCCGGAACCTCACGTCTGTTCTTAACTTAGAGAACAAATATACAGGAAAATTCAAGCAAATATAATTTATTCAGCTGTGTTTTTGTCACACCTCAGAACGTTTTACAAACATCGTAATTCTGAACAAGTAAGAAATTTATTAAAATTGATTATTTCCATTTCAATAATGAAGTTTGTATTGAGTATATTTGACCATGAAAATGTAATTTAATTTTCCATTTTTCAAATTTCAGAATTTCACGCTCAACTAGTGTTTCGATGTGACAAATCTGCAATTTTTTTAAAAAAGTACCCAATTATTGGAACGTTGGTAAAGAGTGACACGACGTCGAAGCATATAGGTATGCCTGAATTTTGGATTTGGAGGGATTTCAAGATTTCAATGAAGTCAAACGAATTTTTCACATGGAATTAGGCTATGGAGTGGGCGTTAGGTGTCTAGCCAAACGATGGGTTGGGACCCACACGCCAAAAACGATAAAAACTCAATTTTGAGGGATATGTCGAAAAGTCATGGATAACTTGATTTTTGCATGCGACATAATCTTTTGAAAGCTTGGACAGCAGTGAAACGGCTGTCAGTATTTTAGAGAGCATCGTACAAGATGCATCGTATAATATCATACTACAATTTCGATCTACGAGTTAACCTTGAACAAAAGTATGTTCCAAATATGATACAATACTGAATAGCAATGATAACCTGGTCCTGTTGCCTACCGAAGGAATGAATATCCGAAAATTCATCACAAAAATTTAAAAAAGCACTGATGTGAAGTCAATACTATTTGGCACGCGTGTTCATGTTGGCTAATTTGAATTGAGTGATGAGTGTTTCTTGCTCAGTGGATAAAGCGAGCCGGAGATCTACCCAGAGGATGGACTATCGGGTCAAAAATTAATAGTGTCCTAGCTGGCGTAACGATGGAGTAATAAAGTTGACAAATAACACAACTGACTATCTTATTTCCACAAGCTTCTAGGATCTTCATGGGAAAGACTCACCAGGGTCAGTATAATCATAATAATTTCTATGACACGCGCACCAAAGCAGATTGACCCCACATCAATGCCTTTTCAGGCTTTTCTTTCATAGTGAAGTCAACCTGTATTTGCGCGCGTAGTATAAACATGATTATGATTATGCTGACCCTACTAAGTCTTCCCCAAGGAGATCCCTCAGAATATCCTAGGAGCTTGTGGGACTAAAGTGGGTCAGTTGTGTTCTTTGTCAAAGTTGTTATACTCTATCCTGGCGCCAGCTAACAGTGAATGGTGCCCACTACCCTCTGAGTAGATCTCTGGCTCGTTCTATCCACTGAGCTTGGAACAACTCAAATTAGCCAACGTGAACACGTACGCCAACGAGTACTGACTTCACGTCAGTGCTTTTTTATATTTTTTCAAGTTTCTTTCACAAACCTGGCTATCAATACAGTATGGCTATTACTTTTACCGTAGGTCGAACTTTCAATATACAACCCCCCTTAGGAACGCAATTGCATACGCCCATTCTTTAAATCCAAATGTGATTTAATAAAGATGTTCCAAATATAGTTATTTATAAATTAGACCCCAATTCACCCATTCGAAAGCTTCAGCAGTTGAATCACTTCTTGTCTGGTCGAAAGGAGTTACATTAATTTCAAATAAGGAACACATTTCTTTGGCTATTCTTCAAATCCGAATCTGATTTGATATAGATCTTCCAAATATAGTTATTTATACATCGACCTCAGGGCCACGGAACAGACATTTCAACTCGGAAAAAACGCCATTTCCTCGGAACTGACTTATCCATGCACATGATTGCCTTGAATTTTCTTTTTAAACCTCACAATATCGGCTCAGCACCAAATCCATGACCGTTTGACGTAAACTGCACCCAAAATAAGACATACAACCCAAAAAGAGCCACTTCTCATCTGCGCATGTGCAGTCTACTCGAGGCTGAAAGTTGTCTCAAAATCACACACCTCACACAAAACTCTGATTCTTCAGCACCATCTGTTCAGTAGATATCTCAGCTTCAATCCAAGCATGTGCGGACACTCCCAAGGGGATTCTATGGAGGACTAGCATCCTGCACCTCAAAACCCCAATCCTCTCAGACGAAAACTCCAGCAGTTAAATCAAATCTCGTCTGCTCATGCGCATAACTAAAAATGCCCGAAAGGGGTAACATGAATTCCAAAATGGGCCTAGGGCTACTCCAACTCGGCAACAACGTTATCTCCCCTAAACGAACTTGTCCGTGCACAGAATTGCCATGAATTTTCTTCAAAAACCTCGCAATATCGGCTCAGCACTAGACTTATAACGGATAGTCCTAAACCACTCCCAACATATCCCATACAACCCAAAAACAGTCACTTCTCCTCTGCGCATGCGCAATCCACTCGTGGCTGAAAATCCTGTTAAAATCACACCCCTCATGCAAAACTCCGATTCTTCAACACTAGAGGTTCAGAGGATATCTCATGTTGAATCCACGCATGCGCGGGCCCTCACAAGGGGATTATATGGAGGAATAGCATCCTCCAACCAAAAAGCCCATTTCTCTCAGACGAAAACTCCAGCAGGTAAATCTCTTCTCATCTGCGCATGCGCATAACGATAAAAAAATAATTTTCGAAATTTTAAGCAAAATATTCCGCAAAATAATACTAACTTTTTGAATTTTTTTCAAATCATGTGAACTTAACGAAATTTTGCAAAAGCGTATGCTTCGGTCTTTTGCATCTAACTACTGAGTTTCAATTCAATCAGCTCAGTATTTTTGAGTTTTGTGGAAACAAAATATCAAAATTTTTCGAAGTTTTTTGAGGCAGTTTATAGCCATCCAAAAGTCATGATTCTACAGTTGATGCTAAATTTCAGATATATCGAGTGATGGTTTCCGGAAATGTTCATAAAACATGTTTTAACTAAAAATGGCCAACTGCGAATCTGCTTGGTGGATTTCGCCATTTTACAAACTTGTCCCAAATTTTACGCTCCAAAACTACCCTGCAAGTTTCAATCCTCTAAATCATTTCGTTCGAGAGTTATTGTGCTATCGACCGGACAGACAGAATCGAATTTAACCTCGGATTATTCATCACTCAGTCGAATTCAATCGTTTGAAACCATTTTCGCAAAAAAATTCCAAGAATACAGACATGCGGGCAAAATAATAGTACGCTGTTCCTTGCGGAACACGCGCGCAAAAAGAAATAAGAACCCACCCCAAATTCTCCACACCAATCAGATCAACAGATTATTGAATAATTGAACAGTTAACCAGTTTTAAAAGCAAATCCATTTTTTGTACACGAGGTACTTCGTTCACTCGTAAGTAGGACAAATCCAAATTAAATAGAAATGCTCAATTCATCGTCTCATAACAATACATTCCTATCGCAGGCAGCATTTCTATAGAGGTAGGTAAAGAGAACAATCGGATTTGTGTTAAGGATTGTCGGCGAAGAAGGAAGCAAACAGGATTTTCAACTTTTTTTGTATTCCCTGGATTACAGGATAGAAACTGTCTAGTCTGATGTCCCCACTGTCTGTGAAAAAATGAACAAATAGTTAGATACTTTGTTGTCCGTCGAGTGCAAGCATAAGAGCTCCCGGAGCAAGTTTTCCGAGTTATTTGTTTTTCTTGTTCAAGTAGAAAAGATCGTGAGGTTCTCTAAAACGGTGTTTAAAATACTCTCTTTGTCAGCTGAACTACTCTTATCTGGAACTTCGTTTCCACATTGTCGTACAAAATATTTTCATCGTGGTGAGAAATCACTTAATCTTAAATTTATAATACGGTATCGGATGCAAGATTTCGGTCTATCATCACCTTTATCATGAAAAAATACGAATTACGCCGCAACATTGATGTTTTCTTAATAGAACAGAATGACCATCCGATATGGCTCGAGAACCATTATAAAATACAACGATTAACAGATTTCACTGAATTGTATCAGAAGTAGAACTTTCCACTCCAAAGTCGCTTTTGGTGTGGACCGGAAGTGACTCTGACTTTTTTATCTCGAATAGCACCCTATATATTTTTCGCAATTTTTTAATTTTACTCAAAATTAACTTTCCAACGATGTATCACACTTTGTATTCTACAATTGATTTGATAGAGAAAATGTCAATTGATATTTCAAATTGAAAGAATTACAGTAGGCTACCATATTTTGTGTAATCTTGATTTCGACTTCAATAATCGAGATCAATAAGAAAAACCATACAAAAGTTGAAATCAACTATGTATTTTATCGAACGTTAAGCAAAAATGAATAGTAAAAGAAAAAAAATTACAAAAAGGGGGCAAAAAAATACCTATAATAACTAAAGCATGTTCGAAATGTTGACCATCTGCTTCTACACATCTTTCAGCTCGGTGGACTAGTTCACGCAAACTTCTCAACACCTCAGTGTTAAGGGGTATAGGTATATGCATTCCTTATTTTGTTTTTGCGCGCGTGTTCCGCAAGGAACAGCGTGCTATCATTTCGTCACAATGTCTGTATTTTTCGAATTCTTTTGCGAAAATGGTCTCAAACGATTGGGTTCGACTCCCTGATGAAGAATTCGAGGTCAAATTCAATTCTGTCCTTCCGGCCGGTCTGGCCGTTAGCACGATAACTCTCGAACTCAACGAGTTAGAGCGTTGAAATTTGCAGGGCACGGTTTGAGCTTAAATATATCGGACGAGTTCGTTAATAGGCAAAATCCATCAAGCCGTTTCGGAGTTACGGCCACTTTTATTTAAAATGTTTTTCGAGAATATTTCCGAAACCGATCACTCGATCTATCTGGAATTCAGCATCAAATTGTAGAGTCATGGTCTTTATATGCCCGCGAAGTTTTGTATTGATCGGATGGCTGTGAACTAGAAAAAAAGGCAAATATTTGAAAATGAAATTGAAATTTTGTTTCACTATAACTCGAAAAATACTCATCCAATTGAATTGAAGCTCGGCAGTTAGATGCGAAGTACCAATGGAAATACTTGTACAAAATTTCGTGGGGATAGCATGAGTAGAAAAAATTAAAAAAATGTTTAACTATCAGCGGAATATTTTGCCTGAAATTCCAAAACAAAATATCGGATCGAGTTCAGTTTTTGCACTTCGGTGACGAATTATGAACTCTTGGGGTGTGCAAAATTTCACTGCGAAAAGACCACTAGGAGCCTAAAAAAAATTAA
Source organism: Halyzia sedecimguttata (assembly GCA_937662695.2). Taxonomy (NCBI): domain Eukaryota; kingdom Metazoa; phylum Arthropoda; class Insecta; order Coleoptera; family Coccinellidae; genus Halyzia; species Halyzia sedecimguttata. Next base: position 55,007,400 of record OW569417.2, on the reverse strand, counting down.
TAATTTTGAACATCCAAACTGGACAAATTATTTCATTTCGACTTCCTACATGGAACATCTGGTGATCAGATTTCGGTCCGACTTATTTTTTGCGCGTTTATATGAATCAAGTCGATATGTACGAGGGCAACTGATTAATATATGGACCACATACTAGCATGGCAATTGAATTAATGCCTAAACGAGTTGTGGAATTCAAATTTGGTTTTCAAAATTTGTCTGAACGGTGAACGACTGGAGGTGTAACTGCCTCTTTTGGGCATTTTTTGTTATTCACATAAGGAGACGAGAAATAATTTAACTGCTCGAGTTTTCTTCTGAGAAGATTGGGGTTTTGTGGTGGAGGATGCTATTCCTCCATATAATCAGCCGGTGCCGGTCTGCGCATGCGTGGATTGAAGATGCGATATCTCCTGAACCACTTTGTGTTGGAGAACCCCGTGACTTGAAAAAATTCAAAAAATTACTCTATTTTGTGGAATATTTTGCTTGAAATTCCGAAACCAATTTTTTTGAAATTCGTCCTGCCCTTTCCGGGCAGGCGCATGCGCATATGATAAGTCATTTAACTGCTGTAGTCGTCAGAGAGGATTGGGGTTTGGGGGTGGCGAATGCTATTACTCCATAGAATCCCCTGGTGAGGGTCTGCGCATGCGCGGATTAAAGATGCGATATCTCCTGAACCACTAGTGTTGGAGAATCGGAGTTTTTTTGTAAGGTGTGTGATTTTGAGAGGACTTTCAGCCGTGAGTAAATTGCGCATGTGCAGAAGAGAAGTGACTGTTTTTGGGTTGTGTGGGTTATGTTGGTAGTGTTGAGCGATATTGTGAGGTTTTAAAAGAATATTTATGGCAATTCAGTGCAAGGACAAGTCAGTTTGGGGGATGTAGCGTTGTTTCCGAGTTGAAGTGTCCGTACCGTGGCCCTGGGGCTAATTTTGAAATTGATGTTACCCCTTAGGGGCCTTTTCCGTTATGCGCATGAGCAGACCATCAGTGATTTAACTGGAGGTGTTTTCGTCAGAGAGGATTGGGGTTTTGGGTTGGCGGATGCTATTCCTCCATAGAATCCCCAGGTGAGGGTCTGCGCATGCCTGGATCAAAGATGCGATATCTCCTGAACCACGAGTGTTGGAGAATCGGAGTTTTGGGTGTGTGATTTTGGGATAACTTTCAGCCGCGAGTAAATTGCGCATGCTCAGAAGAGAAGTAAATGTTTTTGGGTTGTAAGGGTTATGTTGGGAGTACTGAGCTGATATTGTGAGGTTTCAAAAGAATATTCATGTCAATTCAGTGCACGGACACAAGTCAGTTTGGAGGAAATAGCGTTGTTTCCGAATTTAAGTATGCGTACCGTGGCCCTGGGGCTAATTTTGAAATTGATATTACCCCTTACGGGCATTTTTCGTTATGAGCATGTGCAGGATGCTATTATTTAACAGAATCCCTTTGGGAGTATCCGCGCATGCGTGAATTGAAGGTGCGATCTCTCCTGAACCAATGGTTTTGAAGAATCAGAGTTTTTTGTGCGGTATGTAATTTTGAGAGGACTTTAAGACACGAGTAGATTGCGCATGCTCAGAGGTGACATGGCTCTTTTTGGGTTGTATTGCTTATGTTGGGTGCGGTTTATATCTATCGGTCATGGATTTTTTGCTGAGCCAATATTGTGAGGTTTTAAAAGAAAATTCAAGACAATTCTATGAACGAACAAGCCAGTTTCGAGGAAAAAGCGTTGTTTTCGAGTTGATGTGTCTGTGCCGTGGCCCTAGGGCCAATTTATAAATAACTATATTTGGATGATAAATTATAAATTACTTTCGAATTTGGAGAATAGAAGAAGAAATTGCGTTCCTAATTCGAAATTCATATAACCCCTTTCGGAGATTTTTCGTTTCACGCATGAACAGACAAGAAGTGATATAACTGCTGGAGTTTTCGTCTGAGATGATTGGAGTTTTCAGGTGCTGGATGCTATTCCTCCATAGAATCCCCTTGGAAGTGTCTGCGCATGCGTGGATTGGAGCGGTGATATCTCCTGAACCTATGGTGTTGATGAATCAGAATTTTGTGTGAAGTTTTATTTTCAGGGGACTTTAAGCCACTAGAGTAGATTGCGTATGCGCAGAGCAGACGTTTGGATTTTATGGCTCATGTTGGGAGTGGTTTGCGTCTAGTGGTAATGGATTTAGTGCTGAGCCGTCATTTTAAGGTTTTAAGAGAAATTTCAAGGCAATTCTGTGCACGGACAAGTCAGTTTTGGGAAAATAGCGTTGTTTTCGAGTTGAAATGTCTGTATCGTGGCCCAGCGGTGAATTTATAACTAACTATATTCTATAGATCTGTATTAAATTACATTCGTAATTGAAGAAGTGGCAATTGCGTTCCTAACAGAGGTCCCATAACCGCAATTTTTTTCAAACTACGGTAAAGCTAACAGCCAAACTGTATTGATAGCCATATTCGTTAAAGGAACTTGAAAAAATAAAAAAAACAGCACTGACGTGAAGTCAGTACTCTTTGGCGTGCATGTTCACGGTGGCTAATTTGAATTGAATGATGAGTACTTGAAGCTCAGTGGATAGAGCCAGCCCGAGATCTACCCAAAGGATAGTGGACACCATTCACTGTCGGTTCAAAAATTAACAGTGCTGTATCTAAGCTGCCATAAGGATCGAGTAACAATGTTGAAAAAGAACACAACTGACTCTCCTTAGTCCTACAAGCTCCTAGAAGATTCTGAGGGATCTCTTTGGAAAAGACTTGAAGGGGTCAGTATAATCATAATCATATTTATTGCACGCGCGCCAAATGCAGATTGACTTAACAACGAAAGAAAAAGTGCGAAAAAGCATTGACGTGGGGTCAATCTGCTTTGGCGGGCTCGCTATAAATATGATTATGATTATACTGACCCCTCCAAGTCTTTCCCAAAGAGATCCCTCAGAATCTTCTAGGAGCTTGTGCGACTAAGGAGAGTCAGTTGTGTTCTTTTTCAACTTTGTTACTCTATCCTTATGGCTGCTTAGATACAGCACTGTTAATTTCTGAACCGACAGTGAATGGTGTCCACTACCCTTTGGGTAGATCTCCGGCTCGCTCTAACCACTGAGCTTGAAGTACTCATCATTATATTCAAATTAGCCACCTTGAACACGTGCGCCAAAGAGTACTGACTTCACGTCAGTGCTTTTTTTATCTTCCAAATCAATAGGAGGAGTCTGGTACACCCGATCTTTCAAATATCCCCAAAGGAAGAAATCTAGCAGTGTTAAATCTGGAGATCTTGCAGGCCATCTCATCGATCCATTTGAAGATAGATGGATCCGCACACATGGATTATAAGTCAAAATCAAGATTACACGAAATATCGTAGCCTACTGCAATTCTTTCAATTTGAAATTTCAATTGACGTTATATCCCTCAAATCAAATGTAAAACACAAAGTGTGATACATCGTTGGAAAGATAATTTTTAGTAGAATTAAAAAATGGCCAAAAATATATAGGGTGCTATTTGAGATAAGCAAATCAGAGTCACTTCCGGTCTAACCGAAAGTGACTTTCGATCTTTGTTGCTCCCAGTTGAAGGTTCTTTGAACGATCTGAAAATCATAAAATTGTCAAATTTTTATCTTCTGAAACGGCTGAGATAATTCATTGGAACATGTATACTGGGACACACGGTATATTGGTCAGAGATCGGTCTCTCTAAAAAATGTACACAGAAGACTGCGCTTATAATGTCATCGAAGGGAAATGACATACACGTCATACTAAGTGGACATTATAAAAATTCTTGAGATGTGGCGACTCTACGCAACTCTGAGGCATCTCCAGGGTTTACTCCAAAAAGCTAGTTAGAACAAACGTATTGTAAATTCCTAAAAAGCAGTTAGGAGTTTTTGCGTGGCATGTTCCGTTGTCCATTCCCACCTCATACGAAGTCGATCAAGCCGAAATTCGGTAAGTACTCGATTGTAAATGGTAGCTCGAAGATATGTCCGGAATTTGAGGGAATTCTGGAGATTTTTGAAGAAAAAATGTTGATTTTTTTTCTGTCGTTACGATATTCACGAAATTTCGCGACAATTAGCACGTCAGAACTCTACAAGGAATCACCAAGTTTTAATTGGATCGGATTTGTATATTTTGAGTATTAGAAGAAATAACAACAAAATTGTGATGGGTATAAATCAACGAACTTAACTGTCCCATGCGGATGCGCTACCTGCCCTAAAATTGCAATTCGCTATCTTATCTCCTTTGAAAGTTATCGTGGCAACGGTCACTCATCCAGCTATGAAACTCACCCAAGGCTGATTTCCAACAATAGGTGCATATGGTAATTATCACTGAGCCGAAAAGATCGAGCGGATTTTATGGTCACGTGATTTTCGAGTCTTTCGAGCGTCTAGGAATATCCAAACGCGATTGTTTATTCTGAGTTTGAAATTCTAACCTAAATATACTGCTTCCGTCATGTTAAAATTTTAAAAATATTAATAATGAGTCATTATTCCATCTATTACATATAGGGAAGAGATAGATACTCGATACCGATTCAGAAGATGAGGAAATCAACCATGAAGAAAAAATATTGCCGAAGATACCGCTATGAGATTTAGAGATAATCAATTTAGGCATCATTTTCGAATAACTCCGGTTGCATTTTCTTAATAAAATTGCATGAGGTTCATGAAGATAACGTGCCTAGAGGCCATCCTGAAGTCGCAATGGAGAAGCAATTAATGATTTGCGTGTGGTACCTTGCTAACTCAGAACATTTAAAAAAAGATACGTTCTTCCATATGTATTTTCATATAACAGAAATGTTTTCTGTTGCTCCTTGGCAAATTTCGCATTCATAAATCATTCTCAAATGTTTTCGGGTAATTATTTCGTTGAACGTTTGACGGTTATATTGACATTGAAATTGAAAATAGTTGATAGCTCGATCCGCTCCACCGATTTGCTCGGAGCTTTTCGAGTGACGTCCGAGCAATCGCTGAGGTAATAACCATACACCATTTTGATCACTCAGTTTGCTTGATTTGTAAATAACAAACACGATTGAGTGATCCGAGCGCTCAGATGTATTTAACAAATGCACCTAATATAGATCAGATTGTGTTCGAATTTGGTTGAAAAGTTGGGTTTTGAAGGTTCTCTCAAAATTTCAACGATATCGGACGGATACTTTCTAAGATACAGAAATGTTATCAATTTTAGTTTTTGAATTTTCTAGTGATATGATCCTCACGAAATGTAAAAAAATTTGAGCTTCGGCATTCTACAACAAATTACCATGTTTGAATTGGAACGCATTCGTGTTTTTTGAGTTAGGTAGGAAATGACAACGAAATTTTAAATGAGTATAACTCCAAAACGTATTAGCCCATCTTTCCTTGAATAACCCAAATGTCGCATTTGGATTCACTATCTCTTTCTTTTCTCAAGTTATCGTGAGGTACATAATATTTTTTAATATAAAGGGTGAGTCTTTGACCACTGCATTGATTTCAACCAAAGATTCCTCTCATCAAATGAAACACTTCTTTCGTTTAACATTTTTCCAAATTCAGCTCAGGTAGAAAGATACAGGCTGTTGAAATTTTGAAAAAAAATCAGTTTTTATTTTGTAGCTTTGACATCCTTTTTTCGAATAAAATGAATGTTGGCGTAAAGTTTCCTATAACTATGATACATATTTTCCAAATATTAGTTATTTTTTACTTCTACTGGTTTTCTAGTAATGGACTCGTGGATTCATAAAACTAAACGAAATTAGCATAAAGAAAGCATATAAAGTTTTTCTTGAGTCATTTCAAGAATATTCGTTTTAGAACATTATATTATTCTTCATCATTTCTCCTTAAACGCACCGTTTTCGAGATATTCTTCATTGAATGTTTCAAAATGGAAAACTCCAGATATTTCACTATTTTTATGGATCCGTCCCTGAGCGTTGGAATCCCGAATCAAGCTGTAAACCACGTTACCATGCCTTATTCTTGTCCGCCAACAATTTCATAGATAATTTATAAGCGGGAGTGTATTAGCACATTGTGAAATCTTTAAACGCTTGTAACTTTTTACCTGAGCCGAATCTGGAAAAATGGTAAATGAAAAAAGTGTTTCATTTGATGAGAGGAATCTTTGGTTAAATTTAATGCAGTGGTCAAAGACTCACCATGTATATTTCTTTAATTTTCTAGTCTTGGAGTCAGTATTCTTCAACTAGCTACCAAGTTTAAATTCGATGGGATCAGAATTGTGTGAAAACAAGATTAGTACTAGGAAATCGTTTTTGCCTATTAACGAACTTTACCGTAGCATTCGTTGTCGTAGCAACGACTGGCCATAATCAGTGAGTTGAGCCCAATCATTTGTACCAATTTTGGTAAAAAAAAGACTACAGACATTTGGGACAATTGTTAGCACGCTGCACCCCAGAACATGCGCGCAAAAATAGTTCATAGGGTCAGCATAATCATAATCATGTCTATAGCAAGTGCTACATAGCAAATCGACCCCACATGAATGCTTTTTTAGCGTTTACTTCTTTAATAGTGAAGTCAACATACATTGGCTCGCTTGTTATAGACATGATTATGATTATACTGACCCTCCTAGGTCTTCCCCAAGGAGATCCCTCAGAAGCTTCTAGGAGCTTGTGCGACTAAGGAGAGTCAGTTATGTTCTTTGTCGACTTTAACACTGTATTCTTATTCCAGGTTAGACACAGCACGGTTAATTTTTGAACCAACAGTGAATGGTGTCCACTACCTAAGAAGCTCACGGGAGCTTGTGCGACTAAGGAAAGTCAGTTGTGTTTTTTGTCAACTTTGCTACTCTATCCTTATGCCATCTTAGAAACAACACTCCCAATTCATGACCCAACAGTGAATGGTGTCCACTACCCTCTGGGTAGATATCAGGATCATTATATCCATTGAGGTTGAAACCCTCATCATTCAATTCAAATTAGCCAATGTGAACACGCGCGCAGAAGAGTACTGACCTCACGTCTGTGCTTTTTTATATTTTTTCAAGTTTCTTCAATAAATTCTGGCTATCGTTACAGTCTGGCTATTATTTTTACCATAGATCGAAATAATAAAAATGCGGTTATGGGACCCCCGTTGGGGACGCAATAGCTTACGCCTATTCTCCCAAACCAAACGTTTGATGTACCTCTTCCAAATATCCTAACTTAATTTAATATAGATCTTTCCAAGTATAGTAAACAGGAAATTCAACTCGGAAAAAATGCTATTTACTCGAAACTGGCTTGTCTGTGCACATAATTGCCATGAAATTTCTCTTAAAGCCTCACAATATCTGCTTAGCACAAAATCCATGAGAAAATCCACTAGAGGCAAATCACTTCCAACATAAGCCATACAACCCAAAAAGAACCACTAAACCCCTGCGCATGCGCAATCTACTCGTAGCTGAGAGTCCTCTTAAAATCACAAACCTGACACAAAACTCTGAATCTTCAACACCAGTGGTTCAGGAGAGATGTCAGCTTCACCACGCATCCGCGGACACTCACAAGGAGATTCTATGGATTAATAGCATTCTTAACCTCCAAGCCCCAATCCTTTCAGATGAATACTTCAGCAGTTGAATCACTTCTCGTTTACTCATGCGCATAACGTAAATGCCCGTTAGGAGTAACAAGAATTTCAAAATTAGCCCGTACAAATATACCCACCGAACGGACACTCCAACTTGAAAACAACGCTATTTCCCCCAACCTGACTTGTCCGTGCACATTATTGCTATGAATATTCTTTTGAAACATCACAATATCGGCTCAGCACTGGACCCATGACCGATATTCCTAAACCACTCCAAACATAACCCATAAAACCCAAAAAACAGTCACTTCTCCTATGCGCATGCGCAATACTTTCAAGGCTGAAAGTCCTCTCAACATCACACACCTCACAAAAAACTCCGATTCTCTGACACTAGTGGTCCAGGAGATATCGCATCTTGAATCCACGCACGCGCAGACCCGCACCAGGGGAATCTATGGAGGAATAGCATCCTCCACCCCAAAACCCCAATACTCTCAGAAGAAAACTCGAGCAGTTAAACTGTTTCTCGTCTGCTTATGCGAATAATAAAAAATGCCTAAAAGATGTAGTTACACCCCCAGTCGTTCACCGTTCAGACAAATTTTGAAAACCAATTTAAAATTCCATACATCGTTCTCGCATAAATTCAATTGCCACGCTTGTTACTCGTCGATATTTTAATCAGTCGCCCTCGTTCATATCGCATTAATGCAGATAAACGCGCAAAAACACGTACAAATATGTTCACCAGATACAATATTTGGTTTCAGAATTTCAAGCAAAATATTCCGCAAATAGATATACATTTTTTTAATTCTTTCTAATCATGCTATCCCCATGATCTGCACAAGTGTTTTAGTCGGTACTTTGCATCTAACTACCGAGCTGCAATTCAATCGGATCAGTATTTTTCGAGTTATAGTGAAAACAAAATTTCAATTTCAAATATTTGATTTTTTTTTTCTAGTTTACGGCCATCTGATTAATACAAAACTTTGCAGTCATATAAAGGTCATTCTACAATTTGATGCTAAATTTCAGATAGATAGTGATCGGATTCGGAAACAATCTTGAAAAACGTTTTAAATAAAAATGGCTTTAACTCCGAAACGGCTTGGTGGAATTTGCCAATTAACGAACTTGTCCGAGATATCTACGCTACAAAACTACCCTGCAAATTTGCTAACGGCCGGACCGGATGGAAATAATTGAATTTGACCCCGGATTATTCATCAGTGAATGATAGCACGCTGTTCCTTGCGGAACACGCGCGCAAAATGATTGTGGTTAGTAACGCAATTGCTTACGCCTATTCTCCAGCTTTGAATCAATCATGCCTCTGAGAATCCTGAACAAGAAATCTACATCTGATTGCTTCCTACGATCATCCAGTGAATGAAAATTCAATTTTCTCGAGCCACCAGTGCTTGCCAAGTTGTTATAAGAACCCTCAACTTTTTAATCCAAATCTCTCAAAAAAATGTATCGAATGAGCTCCAAGCGATGCTTATATACCTCATACTGGGGACTCTATACCGTTGAGGAGTAAGTCAATCTACTATGAACGTAAGCGAAATAAAGTGCCTTAAGGAAATTTATAGACGAGAATTGTCGACATGTTCACAAAACAAATCCAAGCATGCGATTGCAACTAAGGATGCCACATGAAGGACATCTTTTTGTGGAATATGACACCAAGATCCCTCACATCGTTACAGTGTTGGAGGATTCTTCCATCTAAATTATAGTCGAAACCAATGATTTTGCAATTTCGGCTGAAGTTGATAAAGAAGCATTTTTCCAGATTCAACTTCAATCTATTCACCTAGCAATGAACTAAAAATGCATTGAGATAATTTTTGAGCAGTAGACCCCCCGATGAGATCCCTGAGGCACTCCTGAGGTTGCAATAAATGGCTTAGATTTATAACCATTAACATAAGCAACAAGCACCCTAGAGCTTATGTAAGAAGATAACCATCGAAGCAGATTTCCGTGCACACTAGTCCCCGAAAACTTCAACATCAAGATATTGTGATAAACCTTATCGCTTTGCTGAAGTCGGTATACACAGAGTCGACATGAATACGCTCATTCATAGAAGATAGTATAGAGGTACTCACTATAAAAAACAAGATATGATTCAACTGATCTTCCGGAAAAAAATTCGTGTTGCTGACAGATTATAATAGGTTTCAAGGATTCAACCAATACGGCATGCACTATCTTCTCCAGAATCTTACCGAAAGTATTCAACTTACAATCTGCTCGATAATATAATAATGAAATAATGATTGCACCAAAAGGTCCGAGAACTATTGAGCAGCATATCTGGTCTCATAATGCTCACTCAACAATTATTGGACCCTCAGCAGAAAGGGCTAGACGATGGCCCAAACTTTTGAACCAGCCCGTGGCATCTCTCTTAAGGCAGCAATGTGGAAGAACAACAGATGGTTGGACCAAAAGGTCCAACAACTCTTGAGTAGCGTATCTGGTCTCAGGCATGCTGACTCAACAATTAGGTATTGGTCCCTCAGCTGAAGGGGCTAGACGATGGCCCAAACTCTTGAAGTCAGGCCTGAGAGAGTTAACATTTGCATATACGGGACACTGTGGCCTCTGGAGCAAGTTAGGGTTGGAAGAGGACTCGGAGTGCAGATTATACTTGGACGACGACGAGTGTACCGAGCATATTATATGTAAATGCCCTGCCCAGGGCACGATTAGATTCGAGGAACTAGTATTCACCCACTAGGCTCATCAGAAGGCTCGGGCTTGTGAGTGAAGTATAGATTTAGGTGTGCTCACGATACACTAACACCGGTATGCTGACGCGCATCTTGCTCGTGACGTCACTGCGAGCACCATAGGCGGGTCCACGGGTAGGGTTTAAGTGGAAATAAAAATTAAGTATAATAAGGACAAATGACGAATAAGAGATATTTCTTATAAAAACGACAAACGGTGAGTTTATTATGATCATAATCGATGCAATGAAGACGTACAAATTTAATTACTTGAATAAAAAAAATATTTTTCCGATCTGGATATTACTTGATTATTTTTTAATTTGGAAAATATTGTAGTGAAATATCATGAATCATAGCGTTACATTTTAATTATAGAAGTTAAAAATCATGAATGAGACAGTTACTTTTTAATTAAAGTTCGAGTTGTCTAATTGTATATTATTATACTGATCCTCCTAGGTCTTCCCCATAAGCTCTCAAAGAGCTTGAGCGAGTAAGGAAAACCAGTTGTGTTCTGTGTTGGCTTTGTTACTGTGTCCTTACGACACCTTAGGCACAGCAATGTTCATTTTTGACCCAAAAGTGAATGGTGGCGATTACCGTTTAATTATCGTTTATAATTATGAACATAATGCAACTATACAATTGAAGGTGTGCTAATTTATTGAATTGAACAAAATGAAATAGTTTCCTATATCGTTAATACTTGATTTATCATTGAATTTGTAAAATATGGGTGTTGAATATCATGAATGAGACAGTTAATTCATAATTAAAATGCGAGTTGATTAATTATTGTTTATAACTATGGGCATGATATGTACCTATATACTTAAAGATGTACCAGTTTACTGACTTGAATAAAATAATACAATTTCCTGTATCGATATTGCTTGATTTATTGTTGAATTTGAAAAATGTAGAAGGGAAATATAATGAATATAGCAGTGTTAATTTTTCATTAAAATGAGAGTTGATTAAATATTTATTTTAATTTTGAGCATAATGGATACAATGGGAATGTACAAATTTATTGTATTGAACAACAAAAAAAATCAATTGCCTATCTCAATATTACTAGATTAAATTAATATCATGTATAAGTATAGTATAAGTATATTCGACATCAATAATCTAAAAGTCATGACAAAAAAAAAATTAAGTATAGTATAAGTATAAGTACATTCAACATAAATAATCTACAAGTCATGTCAAGAAAAAAAATTAAGTATAGTATAAGTATATTCGACATCAATAATCTACAAGTCATGTAAAAAAAAAATCAAGCATAATATAAGTATATTCGACATCAATAATCACAAGACTTGTCAAAAAAAAAATATTATGAGACAGTTACTTTTTAATTAAAGCAAGCGGAAATTGCAAAATAAAAATCAGCTTCCTCCTCATCTCGATATTCCAGGGGTATTTGAAAATTTTGAAAGTTTCTTATCCATTCTCTTCCTCAAGTTTTGAAAGCTTATTTGCTTATTCAACTCTCTCAACCTTATGTAGGTACGTGTTCTACTCAAGCAAAGAATGACTTCATAGGGTATACCTTTCTCCAGTCTATCCATAGTTTTATTCGCCAATGCTCTGAAAATATCTTTCTTGTTTCTTGATAATGATGCTCCATGCATGGAATAAAATTCAGCATCCAATATCTCAGCTGCTTCAAATAAATCTTTGCTAGGATGCAATAAACCCCCTCTTGAAATAAATTGAATCCAATCATCTTTGCCATGAGATAATAATTCGTGTGAAGTGTGCCCCAAATTACTATATTTATTTTTGAATTTGTAAGCAACATATCCAGCTATATATTTTAGAGATTCCTTACTAATTTTCTCCCGGGATTCGAAATGTTCCCTCAATTCCGTAGATTCACTTGTCAAGTTTTTCTCTGACAAATCAATAATTAATGGTTCTGTATACTGGGGTTCGATGAATGAATAGGGAATCAATCTTTCCTCTTCCTGTTGATTTGACCAGGAGAAAAAATTTTGTTCAGCTTTGTTTGGGCATCGTTCCATTCGCACCTTATTTTTTCATATGCTTGCTTGAGTTGCACATTTTCTTCTTGCAGAGCAGTGATTTGGTTTCTCAACTGTAGTATCAGTTCTTCATTATCACTGAAATGGAAATCATTGTTTAATACGTGTTCCCTAGATTAGTACATTTATAAATTACCTTGGCTGATTGGATGCATCTGATATTTCTGTAGTTTGAGAAATTTCCACATGGATCTCTTCATTATCACTGAAATAGAAATCATTGTTTAATACATGGTCACAAGAATAACACGTATAAGAACTACCTAGGCTGATTGGATAAATTTGATATTTCTCGTGTTTCTGTAGTTTGAGCAATTTCCACATGGGTCTCTTCATTATCACTGAAATATAAATCATTGTTCAATACAAGTTCGCAAGAATACCATATTTAAGAACTACCTATGCCGATTAAATACAATTTCCATATTAGAATGTTCATTAATGGATGAACTAGAGGTAATCCGGCTATCATTATCAATATTCCCAGTTGGATAATTAACAGAGGAACTTGTTGAGTTATTATCCATCAATCGTATTCTTTTGGCATATTCAGCTGACCCTTCCGAATCATCAGTAGAATTTTTCTCATTGGGTAAATTCAACGTTGGAATAGCATCAGGCTTTAAATCCCTGACATTTTTGCCTGTATAATAAGCATACTTCTGCTTGATCGATATGTCCTCAAAGCAATCACTATCAAAATGAACGGAACAAACACAAGCTGAAAAAAAATAAATTCTGAATCATAAAGATCATAGGTATATAATTGTTTCAGTACTCACCATTTTTCAAATTAATTGTCTTCTGGTTTGCACAAGCTGCTACCCATTGATGAGAAAATTCAGATTTTGGAAATCTATAATACTTTATATCTGTAGTTTTCGTATTCCTATTATTATTAGGACATCCGGAAACTGCACAATTAGGCATGATTTAAGCTATAATGAATAACAATTCGTAACTCTTGGATGAAAGATGAAATAAACCTAACACCACGATAGCATGGAACACAACAAACACGTGGAAAGCAGATTAACCTCAAATGAAACCAAACCACTGACACTACTGACAGTTATTCGAATTTCAGCATTTCGCGGTGCGGCTCGTAAATACGTGACGTATTTGCGAGCTGCGCGATTTCGACGAGTTTAAGAATCAAACCTGGCATACCGGTGTTAGTGTATCGTGGGTGTGCTACAATAGTCCGACTGGTCGCAGTGGAGGGGCGGGGTTCGTCTGCCCGAATACATATCTACGTGCAAGACCGACATACGGCTACACATCTTTACGGCTGGACCGATAGGCAGAGTTGACTTTGATCAACAACACTTCACAGTGTACTGCGAAGAATGAAGTAGAATATCACAAAATGAGGATATTTTTGTTTTTAATTCGATCAATCATTAGGTCTCTGGATTGGCAGACATTTTATCAGATTTTAGGGCCTCTCAACTTCTGAAATTACTGTCGATTAAATGAAATTTTCGGTACCTTAAGATATCTATTCTCAAAACGAACATCATAAACTAGCGGGGGGATATAATAATATGGTATTATTGTATTGAATAAAAGTGGCAGTTCGATCTGAAAGATTTTTCTATCAGCAATACCAGTTAGATTTATTGTTTTGACTGTGCTATGTCATTTAGGTACACACGAAAATTATCCTTTTCACAAGGGTGACGATCGTCCTGGGATACTTCTCTCGAATATCTGCAGGTGTCAGTTTCACGCCTTCCAGCAGAGCAAATTTCATTTGTGTTAATGCTCAGATATCATTTGTCAAATTGGTGACACTTGGAAAATGCCATTTTCTTTTGATTGGATCCCCGAATTTCGATATGAATTATCTTCCTTCTGCTGCAGCCTGAATACTGAAAATCACGCGAATTTTTTCTCTGGGTATAATTTCAACATCTTTGCTATAGTAAAGTTCGTGAAAAAAAGTGCGTGAATGTAAAATATTTATTTTTTTTGTATCTATTTTATGTGCTAGGCAACTGTAGGCCATCTACACAGTTATAACTCATATATCGCAAACTCTTTCAATTTATTTTTGGACACTCACACAACCCAACACCACATCCATGCCCTGAGCGGGATTCGAACCCGCGACCCCGTGTAAAATATTTAGATATGGGTTTTCAACACAGAAAATATCGGGAATTAACGAAGATTACGACAAGGTTGAGTCAAGCAAAACTATCAAGTTTAAAATCTTACATTACATTGCCAAGAGGTTAGTACTGATTTTTGTTTAATTACTTCTGCGTCACTGAATGTTTTGTCAAGCGAACCAAGAACGATAGAGTGTTTTCCTTTACCTATAAGCTCAAAAGTGTTAATGTGGTACTGCCATTTTTTTGAGTTCCACAATTTGAATTCAGAAAACAATCTTCCGCTTATAACATATGAAGACCGGAACATAATTAAATGGCAACATAGTCTGGAGAAGTACGCTTGTTATCATGGATGGTTGAAATCTAGTCTGGAATGAACCAGTGTTATTTTGTCTGTTAGGTTTATAATCGCCAGTATTTCGTGAATTACCGATTTCATGAATGGGTAGACGTCGTGAATCAGTGCAATGCAGTGATATATATTCTGTGTGTGGGGAATTTTCCTTGGGATAATTATTTAATTAGGGTGGGTAAAGGCCGAGATTTATAGGAATAAGAATGTGTTCCTTTCTGTAATATCCATAGACATATTACAATATGATATACTATGGTAACAGCAATTGAGAAATTATTATTAATCTTCAAGAAATTGAAATTATCTTAGCTGTTCCGGTTTTGCAAAATATGAAGAGCTGAATAATTTATTGGTTGAGGCTACACTTTTCTTGTAATTCTTTATAGCACAGTTTGCGAGATACATTTCGAGGACTTCGATATAATACTTGAAGCAGAGTACATATTGTTAAAGTGTTTTGATATAAAATCACAGATCTCACACGAATCCCACGTTGGGCGACAAATGTTATGAAAGTTTGTTATAAATCACTTATCGCTGTGTAATTATTATTTAAATGGGACTCTTATACTCATTTGAAAGTTCTGACAACAAAAACTAACTATTATACCCTTGAAATTATGTTTGAAACTCTTCAAAACAAACTGACACTTCTCAATTCTCAATATATTTTTGAACTACTATAATTATTGTCTCCATTTTTCCATGGATCCTCAAAAAAATCTACAATAAACGCTCTATTTAAATTCACATAATACTCAAAATACATATTATAAATAACTAAATCAACTTCTCCAAAATTTTTCATTATCGAATTATTAATTTAAGAAATAAATATTTTAAATTTTTAAATAAATCAATTTGAAATTATACTTTAAATTTAACCTTTTTCTTTCTAATTTCTTGTATAAATTTGAACCTACAATTTCCAATTTTCTTTCTGAATTTAAATTTGTAGCTTCGCCACTACTCTTCTTTTGACCTGCACGAAGTACGAAGGAGATACATACATTAATCAGCCCAGATGTTACCAAAACATTTACTTGGAAGTACTTCAATTCTGATGATATTTTTGGGTTCATATTTTATTCAGTCAACCTCATTTCGAAAAATTTTAATTAATTTTCGAAAAAACACCCAGGTAATATGAACTACTTTGGATTTTTATTCAATAGAGATTCGGCATAAACTAATATTTTGTCTTCTGTAGAAGCATATTCGTGAAATCCCGTTGGCCCCTTTTCAGAGATTTACTATGCCTCACGGGGCAGTTTGAAGTGTTCCTGTAGCATGTGTTCCTCGATGAGTCATTTCTGTGAAAAGTGGAAGAAAGTGAAGAAATTGTCGAAAAATATTTCAAAATGCTGGTTTCCTTTATTACGAGTGAAAACTTGGCAGAAGTGCAAAACTACACTTACTCCCTAACCGAGATACTTATATTTAGTACCTAGAATCATTGATGATTCTTGATAAGCTCCGAACGATTCAATATAACCCACTCTTGTAGTTCTTGACCACAGTTTATAGCCCAAACATTGATGAACTTCCCAGTTTGTGTGTTATTATTGTTAGGATCAATTGGTTTATCAAAGTTAGGTAAATTTCTTGCATTTGTTTCACCGTCGTTCCATGAATATATTGTTTTCGCTTTGCTGCCTGAGGAATCACGTTGGTGATCCTAACGAAGAAAGACAAGGAAAGATCATCTTCATCAGATTCTGAATACTTATTACTTCGTCTAATTTCCGCTTCGGCTCTAAGATCCTACCAGGTAGATTGTGAACAGTAACCTCGACGTCACTTCCTGAATCTTCATCTGTGACTTTGGCATTTGCATTTTCAGGTTGGAGCAATATTATTTCATTCGACGTCTCCAAACCATTTTCTATATATTATTTTGTCATATATCAATTTCCTCTAGTATTTCATGGAGCTGAAAAAGACGTTTCTAATAACAGGAAGAGTGAACAAATTGTCAAATTTTATTTCAGAGTAATCGTCGTATCCTATAACACCATGGTCCTTTATAAAGGATACTATATTGATGCATCAATTATGGAAATATGGAAGAGTAGATTACAAGAAATTCTTATTGGAAATCATACTCATACCATATTCAATAAGTTCATGGACGAATAAAAGCTAATTATCATAAAATAGCCTTAGGATGCTTGACTGCAGTAATCTTTAGATGCCTTTGAGAATTAGCTCTTTTAAAAGGACTATGGTATGAAGTGGGATGAGAGAAGGAACAAAACAAACTTTTAAGATCAATTCAATTAAATTTTGAATCAAAAGTTTCCTAAATTTTCACCAATCAAAACTGAATGATCAGCTATTATTACGTCCGATTCCCATATACAGTGTGCGTCAAAATTATGGAACAAATTCATTTTCTCAGAAGAAAAATATTTGGCAACAAAATCCTGAAACAGGCCAATTTTTGTTTCACTTTTACCAAATCTTTATGCATTATTGAAGGATGCGATCCCCATCAACCCTCTAAATTTTTTGAATAGGGAACGTGGCTCCTGTGGTACCTTTTTGGCAAGGTCTTTATATCTTCTGTACAGGCGTGCAGAAATTTTCAAGAAAAAAATTTTTTTTTTGAAAAATAGTTAGTTCAAAGAGGTTTTCAGTATGTGCACTTTGTCATGGCTCATTTACTTTGAGACGATGGTACCTGATGAAATTTGTCACCGAATGAAAGTCGACTATTACAGTTTTGTTCATGCACAACGCCCTCACGCCCACCCATTTTTTTCTCCATTAAAGGGTTCGTAGGGGTTGAACAACTGAAGAAAAATATAATAAATATAAATATTTAATGTGAAGAACCACAAATATGAGAAGAAGAAGCCCAGATCTCCAGAGTGACCATCCGGGTGCCTCAGTTCATACCAACTCTGGTTTTCCATGGCCAAGTGAAATTTCGCCAGAGCTGGAGTGACAGGGGACCGAACAACATTTGCGATGGAAGTCAAGGATGTCATAATGGGGAATAGAAAACCTGCTACCTACTGGAACGTGAAGAAATTAGTGGGCGGAAACCAACTCCTGCGCTCATCGAATCAACTTGCCAACACCGACGTAGCCGATGCCATGATGAAGACACTATGGCTTTGAAGATTTGTGAGGCACATACAAGTAGCTTTGATGATCGTGCAGGACGACACGCTAAAAAACCTGACGATTCATGTGGACAACATCACCGAAGACTGCTGAATTCCGGTTCCACAGATCGCTTTTAGCCCAAACCATGGAAGCCATGCTGAATCCCAAAATTTGTGACATGGGGCTGATGAGGAGCTTAACCGAGATATCGATGCAGAAATAGCTGCACTCAGGGACTTACTTGGAGAGCACCAACCACGAGCATTATCCCGATCCCGGAAAAGAGGCCGCAGCGGAGTGGCCATATATGGCAACTGCTGGTATCATGAGTTTGTAGGTAGCCCGAGATACTATATAAAACAATGCAACTTCACTTTGGGAAATGAGAGGGGTGGTCTCTAATGTTGACCAGTTACCCCAGCCCACCTCTGCGCCACCTGTTAATCTCCGAACGGTAGTCCAAGATGCAGTTCCAGATAGAGACCAGTGTCAACTGGTGTTCCCCCGAAGTGCCGCATAAAACAGATGAGATGAGTCTGACTACGTCCTGTCAGCAGCTAATGGAATCGCAACCTATATCACCATCACCCTAATGCTGAACCTGAATCTGAGGCATGCCTTCATATGGAGATTTGTCAAGGCTTATGTCTTCAAGCCAATCATTGGAGTGGACTTCCTCAACCACTACAAGCTGCTTGAAGTGAGAAACCAACGGTTTCTGGATAGAATCACTCATCTCACCATTTGAGGAAGAGTGGCCGGTTTTACAATCCCCGTCGTCAAGAACATCACTGACTCATCAAAGTACCACTAGGTTTTGGCCAGAACCAGACCAGAAGATGCTCAAACTCCCATCAATTACGGAATCAAGAATCATATTCAAATTTCAGCAGGTCCATCAATCGTAAAGTCTCTGGTCCCCACTACATATGGTCCCAAGGAAGTCCACAGACACCTGGGGACCATGTGGAGACTAACCTGTGCTGAATTCAAGCACCATCTCAGACCACTACCCAGTGCAACACATCCAGGACTTTACCCACTGCCTACAGGGAAGATGCGAATCTTCTTTACATTGGACCTCAAACGAGTCTATAAGCAGATCCCAGAGGCAGAAGTAGACGTGTCTTAGAATACGATCATGACACTCTTCGGACCCTTCGAGTTACCTTTCATGACCTTTGCACTCTAAAACCAAGCCCAAACTTTCCAACGGTTCATCGATCAGGTATCATAAGCACTTGATTTCTGTTAAATCTACTTTAGCCTTACTTTCGTTCAACCAACTGGTCGTTAGTGTTAGCTTTCGTTTGGTGCAGTTTCATAGTTATACCTTTTGTTTGATATTGAAAGTTAGCCTATTGACTACGTATTAGTCGCATCATATTTCGAGGAAAGGCCTGGAACATATCCGGACCATCTTCACCAGATTTAAAGAGTACAGCATTTCATGACATTCAACCCCACGAAGTGGCCAAGCCGAAGTAAAATTCTTTGGGTACCTCATATCAGCAGATCTTTACAGAAATCAAACTGTTTGCCTTTTATGTTGACACTCACTCGTATATTGCAGACCTGTGTACCTGCTACTAGTATATCAATTATTTTTCCCAGAGTGGAATGTTACTTCTTTGCATACTTGGCATACTACGGTATGTGTTATTCATCACTCATACTAAAGTGAGATGCGTCGTGGAAACATCAGACGTTCTTTTAAAGTCTTAATCTCACGCTAAGTTGATGGCAATTCGAAATATCGCTTAATATCATCTATTATAAGTTCAATCCCGAGGCTAGGAAAGAAATTTTCTAGACACAGTAACACAGCCTACACAGAACACAACTGGTTCTCCTTACTCACTCAAGCTCTTCGAGAGCTTATGAGGGGTCTCCTTGGGAAAGACCTAGGAGGATCAGTATAATAATATACAATAATAATATACAATACAATATACAATTTATCTTCGCCACAAAACAAAAAGTGAGCTCTAGTTATTAGATAAATTTTCATGGATCGCAAAAGGTCAATCAGTGAATTAGTGCGTGAAAGCAACTATCCTTTATCACTTACTATTGGAGCAAATGTGAAATTCTTCTGGATCCACTAGAAATAATTACATTTTTTAAGATCCGGAAAAGTAGCAATATTATCACTAGTGATTGAATTTTCGCGATAAGTCTATCGACTTATTTTATAGCGAAACTGAGTTGCTTGAAAACAACTCTAAGCAACTCAAATGAGTTATGAAATAAAAGACATACTTATGAGATTAATACAGTCACGAGTGGTATTTCATGAGACTATTCCACGAACAGAGTGACTCATGTTGACGTCTGCAATTTATATTTATCATTTGTCAAACCATTCATGGTTGAGTCGTTGAAAATACCAAAGTTGTAGAACCAATAATAATTCAAATACAGTTTTCGCGATTATAAGTGCTGTCTTTGGCCTGTGGTTGGTCAGATTTTGAAATGAGTGAAATAACCCTAATCATTTTGATAAGAACTTGCCAAATTGCTCTGTTTCATATGATTTTGAGGATAATTTTATTCAAACATAGGTAAGTAGTTAAGACTTGAATGATATGATTTCACTTTCGAGCTCCTATTCCTATTTCCTACTATTGAGGTAGTGAATTGCCAAAGTCAATTGAGGTTCTGTATTTAAGTGATCCAAGGAACTCACACATCTTCTTTCATATCGTGAGGTTCGACTGAATTAAAAGTACACTGTTGAATGGTCTGACTCCAATCCTGCTCGAGAGTCTCGACTCTTAACTTACGTACAAAGTAATGTCTCTATGGACTCCACTGAATTAGACATGCATATACATTGTCCTATCGGATAGAAGTCCAATCACACGATGTCCAATCTAGTCATGCGAGTTCTCATCACTTTGCATTCTGCATCCGCTCTGACCCTTGCTTTGGCCAGGCTATCCGGTAAAAGCGGAATTACAATGCATTAAACGCCCTCCATATCTAATTACTGAGTTCCACATGATTTTAATTATCGGAATGGAATCTGAGTGGTTATCGATTGAGAATCGTTCGATGAATTGTCCGAGTCGTGATATAACTAGGTAATGGATAGGATGGTCATTTTTCCTCTACTTTACAAGATGTAGCATGGATATACCTGGTGAATCTTCAACTTATACTTCAGTTTTAAACATAGAATCCTCTCATCGAATTAAAAACCTTTTTTATTCACCGTTCCTTAAGAATCGGCCCAGGTAAAAAGTTAGAAGCGTTTGCAAATTTCAAATCGTGCTAATACACTTCTACATAAAAGTGTCTGTGACTGTCTGTGGTGTTCGACAAGAAGGTACGGCAACGTGGCTTGCAGCTCAGGAAGCCATTTCAGGCAATTTTAGATTTTATGACATCCAATGAGAAATATCTCTTCAAGGAGGAATAAAGAGGAATAATTTAATTTTGAAAATAATCTTCTTAAAATGTCTCAAGATAATTTTAGTTTTGTGAATTCGCGAGTTTATAACTAAGAATCCAGTTGAAGTATGGAACAAATGATAAATGAAGAGTATGTGTTATAGTTATAGCAAATTTCGCACAAAAAGTCATTCCGTACAGTAAACCAACGTGAAAGCTATAAAATAAAATCTGTGTTTCTTATTGCCTGTGCCAAATTTGGAAAAACGATAAATGAAACAAGTTGCAAAAGCACCGTGGCCAGGACTTTGGCGCACTGTTAAATTTATAGCCAGAGCGGTCACCCATCAAGGTACTGAACTCAACCAAGGCTGCTTAGCTCTAGGAAAAAAATAATATTTCCAATATTTTTAAGAATATAAATCCGACTGCAAAAACAAATGTCCGAAAAAAAGCTGGCCACCTTAGCCGAAATGGTCCCAAACAATTAGTTTTGACTCAAACACATACATTCACTGTTTGGTCGTAAAAATAAACAGTAGTTTATTCCGAGAATTATTCCTATGAGTCAAATCAGTCGAATCGTACGGTTGTGCCATGAGAATTGACATTTTATCAAAAACGCCCTGTATTGCAGTCATTTTTTGCGTGTATGTTCTGGGGATCATCGCGTTATCATTTTGCCCAAAAGTCTGAAATTTTTGCCAAAAATGGTCTCAGACGATTGGGTGGAATGAAGAATTCAGGGTCAAATTTGATTCTGTCTGGCCGCTGCCGGAAAGAGATAGCGACTTAAAATTTTCAGGGTAGGTGGCGCGTCCCGATACGACGGACGAGTTCGTAAATTGGCATAATCGGCCCAACGGTTTCCGAGAGATAGTGACTTTTCAGGTTAGGCTATGCATCTGAATTCAACATTTGAGTTTGTTTAAAAGCATAATCGGCCAAACGGTTTTGGAGTTACCTATCTGAAATGTGGTTGGTATTTCCTCAATAACTCGAAAAATACAAAACCGATCCAATTCAAACTTGGTTGTTAGTTGTAGAATGCCAATGTTTAAATTCTTGCGAAATTTCGTAAGGATCGTATCGAGAAAATTTTTGAAAAATCATTGAAAAAATTTCATACAGGCTGAGTCTTTAAGTTGTACATTAATTTTAACCATGTATTTCTCTCATCAAATGGAACCCTTTTTTCATTTACCATTTTTTCAGATTCGGCTCAGGTAAAAAGTGATAAGCGTTTGAAGATTTCACATTGTGCTAATCCATCCCTGAACGGCCTTTAACTGTTGAACACAGAAACACTGGGATTCAGTATAGCATAATTGTATGAAAGCCTTATTATCTGCTGCTCGAAATTCAATGAAATTGTTAGAGATAACTTATTTACTCACTCAAGACTAATGAAATGGTTTTGAATAATCTTTATGTTGCATTTTTGAAAAAACTTCTTCATGGATATCATAACACTGACTCCAACTTAGTTTTCATTGAATATGCACAATATCTTCATCGCCTATTCTGTCATTCATTAAATATTTTAATTAGCATCATATAAATGACTTTATATTATAAATCATTCAACCAATTTATAAAAAATTGGTTCAAGCACTGACGTGAAGTCAGAAGCTTTTGCGCGTATGTTCTATTGTCCATTCTTCTGTATTGGACACCCTTAATCGAATTTACCATGGTAAATTATGTTGTCCATTCTCCTGTATTGGACAGCCTTAATCGAATTCACCATGGTAAATTCGATTAAGAGTGTCTAATACAGGAGAATACAGGTGAATTCGAATGAAGTGTCCAATACAGAAGAATGGACAACATAATTTACCATGGTAAATTCGATTAAAGGTGTCCAATACAGAAGAATGGACAATAAAACATACGCGCAAAAGCTTCTGACTTCACGTCAGTCCTTGATACAATTTTTTTTCGTGATTTTTTTTTAATTTTCTAGGGGTACGGTTCTTAAAATTTTTTTTTTCGTAATTTTTTTCAAATTTTCTAGGGGTACGGTTCTTATAAAATTTCAAACACGTCTTTATGTTGATTTTCTACTACTACCAAGCTTCAATTCGATCGAATATTTATTTTTTGAGTTATCAAGGAAATAATATTCCAGGTGGGTATAACTCGGAAACCGTTAGACCAATTATGCCGAAAAACGAACTCAACTCTTCCTGTCGGATTCGCAACCTACCCTGAAAATTGCAAGTCCCTATCTTTTTTCGTTCGAAGGTTATCGAGGCAACGGTTACCCATCTACTGAACTCACACAAGAATGCTCGAATCTCCAACAATATTTAACCGATCGTATTAAAACTTGAAACTTGACAGTAGAGTTGGGTTATGAAGGCTCTTGCAAAATTTCAGCAATTTCAAATGAATAGTTACTGATTTTTTCTTTATTTTCAATGATTTATTAAAAATTTTCTACAAATGCTATCCTCACCAAATTTTGCAAATATTTTTGCACTGGCATTTTACAACTAATAACCATGTTTGAATTCAATCGGTTTAGTATTTTTCGAGTGAATGAGGAACAAAAAACCACCAAATTTCAGAAATTTTCAGATGGCTGTAACTCTAAAACCGTTAGGCCGATTATGCTCATAAACAAACTCAAATGTCGCATGCAGATGCACAACCTAACCTGAAATTTTCAAGCCGCTATCTCTTTCCGTTCTCAGGTTATCGTGACAACAAAAATATTTTTAATAATTTTTTAATAATTTTCTAGCGATACGATTCTCACAAAATTTCACAAACGTGCTTAGGTTGATATTCTACAACTATTAACCAAGTTTCAATTCGATCGGATCTATATTGGTTGAAAACAAAATTATTACTCGGAAACCACAGGGCCGATTATGCCCATTAACGAACTTGTTCGTCGTATTGAGATACACCACCTATTCTGAAAATTTTAAGTCGCTAGCTTTTTCCGTTCTCAAGTTATCGTGGCAATGTCAAACGGACGGACGGCCGGCCGGACAGAATCAAATTTGACCTCGAATTCTTCATTGGGGAGTCGAACCAAATCGTTTGAGGCCATTTTCGTAAAAAAATTCGAAAGTTACAGACATTTGGGCAAAATGATAACGCGATGTTCCCCAGAACAAACGCGCAAAAATTATTATGACCTAACATCTATCAGTCTATGGCCTATATATAGCATAGAACCTGGGCATGCGTTTCACGAAGATATGGTCACAATTAATTTATTTATCTGTCTTTAACAAGTAGATTAACGGACTTCGGGTCTCATAAACCTTTTCGATTATATTAACAGACAACTAAGTATGTCAAAAGCCGAGTTTCTTAGATAAGAAAACCTTGATGAAAACCGTCGAATTCTGGAAAAAAACAGGCAAGTGACAACCTCCTATACACATAGTATAATATTTTTTAAACTGTGACAGGCACAGAAATGTAATACATCATGTTAGCCACAGAATATATCATTCGGTGCTAACCTAACCTTCAATAATAAATAATGGGATGGATATGATATGTGGAATGATACTTATAATTGATATTAAACATTTTTAGCACTTCGAAGAAATTTGTTTTATATTCACTATTGGGGATAAATAGAGAGAAATTCAAAGATTAATACAGATCATGGTAAGCGGATTCATTTATTTCCCATAATATAAGTACCCTGCGATTCAAATTGTTTGAATGATTATTGGCTTTTGTTAATGGTTCTTATTATGATTGAATGGTAATGTATAAAGATATTATGTGAAATATAGAGGTTATACTAGCTATACCTCTTTCTGTGAGTGTCAACTTTGAGTCACTTTGAGATCTATAATCAGTCTATGTATCTATTCGAGCACATATCATATTTCTGTTATCCTATTCCAGGTCCGGGATGATAAAAACAGTTAAATTTCTGGATTTTTTTTTATCATATTTTATGTCACTCATTATTGAATATCTCGAAAACGGTACGTTTTCGGAGAGTCTTTGTAGAGTAATTTAATTTTCTAAAATTATAGAGTATTCTTAAAAGGACTCGAGATAACCTTCACCTGCTTTCATAATGGTAATTTCTCATAGTTTTATGAATTCGCGAGTCTTTAACGAGGAAACCAGTAGAAGTAGGAGTGAACTGATATTTGCAGATTATGTGTTATAGTTGGAAAACTTCACACCGAAATTCATTTCATTCTGAGTAACCATGTCAAAGCTACAAAAGGAAAACTAATAATTTTTTCAAATTTCAACAGCCTGTATCTTTTTTCCTGTGCCGAATTTGGAAAAATGAAATGAAAAAAAGTGTTTTATTTGATGAGAAGATTCTATGGTTCAAATTAATGCACAACTTAAAGACTCACTCTTTATATAAGAAGCTATTCGTCTGATATCGCTGCTATTTTTCGAGAGCCTTCAGAACCTAACTCTACTACCGAGTTCCATGTTTGAACATGATTGGATCCATATTGTAGCAGATTCAAGCAGCCTTGTGTGAGTTCAGTAACTGGATGGGTGGCCGTTGACTCGATAACTTCCGTCAACTTCATCAACTTCAAGTTAAGTCAATATTTTCATAAAATAAAGTGAGTATTTCCGTATGTTTTTAGATATTGAACAAGCCCTGTGGACAGGAGCTTTGGCGCTCTTGTTCAAACTTTGACAAATCATATCTTCGAAAGCATTGTTAAGAGTTGGGAACTATATCAATGCATTCTTATGATGGAACTTCATAATAGCAGAAATTGAATTCAAACATAATAAAAGAATTTAAAAGTGCCAAAAATTATTAATCCAAAACCAATAGACCAATTCCCAACAACGAACTCATCCGAGATATTCGTTCCTCAATTCTATGATGACCGATATATTTTTTCCTCAAATCCACTCTGAAAATTATTTTAGATCAATTGAAACTTTAGCCAATATTTCAGTTTTGTTTTTACTGGAGATATTCTGAATTCAATATTATTAACTTATCATTACCATTCCCATCATCATATGGATTAACCATGGGCATTACATATCAAAATTTGACATATCATGTCTCAGGAAAATAAGTTGACATGTATCAATACATATCATATTATAATAATTCTTAGATAGAATAATTATAGCATTCTGTGGAAACACAGAAGTACGATTTATTATTGAAATTTTGAAAAATCATATCTCCGAAAGTATTAGCTTGTTAGAAATAAAAATGACATCAATGAATTCCTATGGCGAAACTACATCCTGAGAAAACCTTATTTCGAAATTTGTAATGTACAAAATTTCATTTTTTCTTACTCCAAAACCATCTGACCGATTTCTCCCAATAACGATCGTTATCGTGCCGGCCGGACATAATGAATTCAGAACACGGATTCTTGATCAGTGAGTCGAACCGAATCGTTTAAGACCATTTTCAAAAAAAATTTTGAAAACTACAGACATATGGGCAAATTGATAAGCACTCTTTTCCGAGGAACAAGAGAGCCAAAAATGCCCTTTATATACAACATATTGACTTAATGCAGTCCATAACCTTTGCTCATTATTATTTCGGTATAATTGGAAAAAAGAATGAAAAAGATAAAAAATTCTGGCTACGAGAATAGGTCCCAGTATCTACCTGCTTATACATATAGAAGACAGACTACCACCAGCCCAGAGAAGCAGTAAGGAATTACGATGGAACCCGGAACATGATCGAATTTTATTACTTACCTTTGAACCTTGTTTTCAAATTTCTAATTTCAGAAAAAAATCAACATGTTACATATTATTCGATCAAGTTTAAATCGAGAACTGAAATAGGTGTACATATCAAATTCACACTAGGTATTGAAAGAATGCTATTAGTGACGTAAGACTTGTCAAATTTGACTTCGGCCGATCTATGCATATGATTCATTAAATACTCTCCAGGCACTTCAAAATTCAGAAACTGTTGACAACTTCGTTGGTCGAGTATGAAAAAATGGATCAGAACATCTCTATCATTGTAATATTGCAATATAGATCCAATGGAGTTTTTGAACTTTACAGTAGAATGAGGTTTTGAAGGCTCTTGCAGAATTTTAAAAATATCTGACGGATAGTTTTTGAGATTTTTTTAACTATATGCCTTTAATTTTTCCAATCATGTGATCCTAAGAAAATTTTGCATAATTCTTCATGACATTATTTTTCAACGAACTACCGCGCTTTAATTCGATAAGATCAGTATTTTTCGAGTTATTGGGAAAACAAATTTTAGAGAGCTATAACTCTGAAACCACCCATTAACGAACTCAGCTGGCGCATTTGGACTCCAAACCTACTCTGAAAATTTCTCATCTTCCTAACTCATTGCGCTCGAGCGTAATCGTGCTGACAGCTGCGCAGAATAAAGTTTGACCATGGATTCTTAATCAGTGAGTCGAAACTAATCGTTTGCGACCATTCTCAGCCAAAAATTCTAAGATTCCAGACATTTGGACGAATTCATAGGCGAACTCTGTTCACCTGAACAGCGCGCCAATAAGTGTTTCATTTGATGAGAGTTATCTTTGGTCAAGATTATTGTACAACTTTAAGACGCACCCTGTACAACGACCATTTAACGTGCGTTCAAAATAATTCGTGGTCAAGTAGGCTATGGAATTTTGAACGTCAATATTCTGCGTCTGAACGTAGTTCAGACATTCGTCGCCTCAATAAGAAAATTGCCTAACTCCATTATCTTCATGGACTTTTGAGGCGAAAAATGTCTAATTCCAATAATATTTAGAGAAACTCGTCAAGTCCTTTTTTGCTTCTCTGAATTTACAGAAAAATGAATAATTGAATCATGGTTGCGTAATCTATTATTTATTCAAAGATTTATCCAATATATATTTATATATATATTCATTTTTGCTCCTCCTCTGAAATTATCCAATACGGACTTAGGCAGCTTTCTTATCAAGGCGACGCATAGCAAGTTTTAAAATTCCATAGCCTACTTGACCACGAATTTTTTTGAACGCACTTTATAATATTTCAAATATTATATGATGTTGCACATCAAATTGCTGGATTTCTAAGATACAGGATACCACATTGCCTTGGTACTGAATTCTCAACGCAATTTCCATTTTTGCGCACATAAATGGTCTCAAACGATTGGGTTTGACTCCTTGATGAAGAATTCATGTTCAAATTTGATTATATTTGGCCAGCCATTGCCACGATAACTTGAGAATGGAAAGAGATAGTGACTTGAAATTTTCAGGGTAGTTGGCGTCCCAGTACGACGGATAAAGTTCATTAATGGGCATAATCCACTCAATGGTTTCCCAGTAATCATTTTTTTTTCAATCAATACAAATCCGATCGAACTGAAACTCGGTGAGTGGTTGTAGATATTAACTAAAAGACGTTCTTGAATATCTGTGAGAATCGTATCAATAGAAAGTTAAAAAAAATTCATTAAAAAATATTATTCATGTCACGATAACCTTGTTAATAGGCATACGCCACTTTAAGATTTAACGTCACCATGACTTTTTATTGCTTTCTGGTATCATCAATCTTGTTGTTGTTACCAGTTTGATTTATTATCTCTGTATTCAAATTCATCTAGCTCTATTTGGAAATAGAATATCTAAGTTAAGTTACATTTATGTTAGAATTTGTTTTTCTTTTTACTTTGAGAACACATTTTTTCTGGGTATTGGATTACCTTTATGTGCTCCATACGTGAAATAAATAAATAAATTAATAAATAATCGACCGAGCAGTTTTGGAGTTAAACCCATCTGAAATTTGTTTGTTATTTCCTCAATAACCCGAAAAATCAGCTGATCCAGGTCAAACATGGTTATTAGTTGTAGAATACCGACGCAAAAATTATTGCGAAATTTTGTGAGCATCGTATCAATACAATTTTTTTTTTATTTTTGAATATCATTGAAAAGAATTCTATATATCAGAAACTATTCGTCTGACATCACTGAAATTTGACGAGAACCTTCAAAACCTAACTCTACTGCCTTGGTAACAAGTTGTAGAATATCGAAATGAAGACGTTGTGAAATTTTGTGAGGACCATATCATTAGAAAATTAAAAAAAAATTACGAAATTATATTATGTATCTCACAATTACCTGAGAACGGAAAAAGGTGGTGACTTGCAACTTTCATGATAAGTTGCGCATCCGAATGTGACATATGAGTGCGTTAATTGGCATAATCGGTCTAATTGTTTTGGCGTTATACTCATCTGAGATTTTGTTGGTAATTCCGCTATAACTTACGTTGTTGAATGAAAGACTGGTGAACCTTATAGGCTATTTTGTGTTTTAATATAATCTTATGATATTCAAGGCATTTAAATCGGTTATCTTTCAATATTGTAGGTAGGTGAATTTAATGTGACTAATGCTTAAGTTTTATTTCATATTTCAATATTGTAGCATTTACTTCAACCATGTGTATAGTGATCAGGAAATCACGAGGATGTAATCTGATCGCCACTTGTTGTAGACTATTTAGCCGCGACTGATGTCACGTTACCTAGGGTGTACCACGAGGAGGCTAGTCTACTACCACACCCCACCATGTGTATCCATACGCTAATAATATTAATATTGTACCAATAAAATTTGGATACTTTCATTCTCCCTTCAATTGGTCCACCCCTCGTATCAGAATACACTAATGTTCATGGAATTTGTGAATATCGTATCCTGGAGTTTCTTTAGGCGTAAGATTTTTCGTATTTCAATTCCTGTAGAATACGTTCTTCAGAATTAAACATTTAGTGATCATAGAGATTCTCTATTGAAGTCTGTCATTAAAATAGTGTGAAATGTATTCATTTATTTTAAAAACTGAGAAAACGGTTGAGTAAAGTCGGCATATATGGAATGCCAATCACTTATATGAAGTGAAAACGTAGAAAATAATGTGTTTGGAGCAGCAATAGAAAGCTCTAAGAATATCTAAACAGTATCAGATACTAAAGCGAATATAGAATTGTATTTGATAATTTCAGAAATATATGTTTTAAAAATGAATATTTGTTCCATTGAAAAATATGGCGGGTAATATGGAATGGTCAGATGGGGTAATATGGAATAGAGAATTGTTGCACGCTTCGTGAGCTCATACTTTGTAGATTACGCATATCACCCATATTTCTCTACTTTCGTCCAAGGAAAAGTTTTCCACGTCGTCATTGGATGGTCTTTTGTGCAGTAGCTCAGCGGTAGGTCTTCATCAGAAGAATAATCAATAACTGGTTCAAATTTTCAGCCAGACGAACTAGAGTGCACGATACATGGAATAGCAATAATGGATAAATATGGACTATTCCATATTACACACGTTCCAAAATGAAAACAAACCTAATGTTGTATTTGTTATTATGGATAATATCGATTTAATTCGTCATGATTTCTAGTACCTCATGCCGAATTTACCATGCTCTCAAACAAATTAATTTTCCATAACGGTAGTCGCAAAAAAATTTCAACTGACGCCATACACAAACATTAAAGACATCGGAATCATCACCTTACCTTCTCCAGCGTTGGTAAGGTTTAGAGCCAATTTTTTTTTACAGCAGAACTTCACAGATATAACGACTTTTCTAATAGCACCATTATTTAGGAGATAGGGCCACCTGATTAAAAAATATTTAAAGTTCCATATTACTCGACTATGCTACATACACCGATTTTACTCTATATATCGATGCTAAATTCGTAGTAGAGTGCCCAATATAGGTGAGTATACGATAGAACATGCGCGCAACAGCTCCTGACTTCACGTCAGAGCTTGAGCTAATTTTTCTATGTAGTACCAGTTTCTCCGATCTTCATGACCATATTGCATTTCCAGTTTAGGTTTATCATTCCAATAAATAATAAACCATGGTGGTCAAGAAAAAATATATATATTGTTCACTGCTGCTTGTTGTAGGTATTTGAATGGTTTCAACTTCAACTGAAACCTATTCAAAGTAGCTATATCTCAACATCCACATACTAAACTAACACACAGTTAAGCCCTTGCTGTGTTCCAAATGCATTTTGGGATGCCTTAGGTATATTAGACGGTCATGGATCAAATGAACAAGCATGGTACAGTCTGTCCAGATCCGTAAAGCTAATAACTGAAAAAACAGTTAATATGAAAAAAATGCCTCATACCATTGCTGATAAATCAGCGAGTTCAGGGCATTCTATGGAAAGCTCAACACAGCTCAGTTTAATTGAATTTGTCGAGAGCTACTTAACACTGATGAAGGCCCAGAAGTCTGAAACGCGTGTAAGCTCTCGTCAAATCTATGAAATCACGTAGGTGTTAATTTGATTGGCAACATGATCTGAATTTTTTGATTTATTAAGAACCTTATCAGCCATTTTACAAAATTATTTTGAAAACGCTAAGCACAGCCATAGAAAAATACTGTCTGAACTCTGTGTGAGTCTTTTTTCGAATAATATCTGTGATATATTCAATCAATTTGGATTCAATTATCATAAGAAATAATATGTTTGATTTAATAACTTTATTGGTTGCTATTCCGTTCATAACTAAATCAAATTTATAACTAAATCAAATTTACATTCAACATCTGTTACAATCAGCGATAAGCGAGCATATGAAACAATTCAAACATCGCTATGTTCGCGTTCCTTATTCTACATAAATAAATGTATCAATATACCACACGATCGGGTCATGTTTTCACGATTCAAGTTTCAACAGGGGAGGAAGGCTGAGTTCCTTGTTTTGTCTCAGAGGTGGCGTGATAGTTAATAAACAGGGTGAGTCTTTGAGTTGTACATTAATTTCAACCATATATTACTCTCATCAAATGAAACACCTTTTTGGCGCTCTAGTTCCTCGGAACTGAGTGCTTATCAATTTGCCCAAATGTCTGTAATTTTGGAATATTTCGATGAAAATGGTCTTAAACGATTTGGTTCGACTCACTGATCAAGAATCCGTGGTCGAAATTCATTCTGTTCGGCCGGCCGGCCGTAAGCACGATAACTCTCGAACGGAATGAGCTAGAGAGTTGAAATTTTCAGAGTAGGTTTGGGGGGTGAATATCTCGGCTAAGTTCGTTATTGGACAAAATCGGACAGAGGGTTTCGGAGTAACAAAAAAAAA
The DNA here is from genome assembly GCA_937662695.2 of Halyzia sedecimguttata. Taxonomy (NCBI): domain Eukaryota; kingdom Metazoa; phylum Arthropoda; class Insecta; order Coleoptera; family Coccinellidae; genus Halyzia; species Halyzia sedecimguttata. Next base: position 54,974,894 of record OW569417.2, on the reverse strand, counting down.
ATTTTTTTACGAAACAATTTCCAAATCAAATTTTTTTTAATGAGCAATTTTATCATAAGAATCCTTTCATATCATTTTCAACTCTAACAAGCTAATACTTTCGGAGATATGATTTTTTAAAATTTCAATGTAAATCGTATTTCACAGATTGATATAATTATTATTCTATGTATGAATTCTCATAATGTCAACTTGACAGAAGGGAATATTGTAACTTCAAAAATATTGGGGTTGAAATACTCGTATTTTAGCGATGCAACGGGGACCTCACCCGAAAATGTTTGAAAATATTACGTAAATATTGAAAGCATAATTCTGTAGTTTGGTGAACGTAGATCAGGAAATTTTTGATCGATTACAAGGTAATTTATTATTACTTATCTAATAAACTATTATTTGAATTGAATTTCTTTTATGATGCAGTGATATCATATGAATACACTGATATAATTCCCAACTCTGAGAAACCAATACCAGATATAATTTGTCTGTTTGAACTAGAGCGCCAGAAAGCTCCTGTCCACAGGGCTTGAACCCATTTTTTCATTTACCAATTTTCCAGAATTTTCCAGCACAGGTAAAAGGTTATAAAAGTTTAAAGATTTCACGAGGTGCTATTCCACCTCTGAATGTTTTCTAACTGTTGAACACAGAAACACTTACTGGATACAATATTATATAATTATCTGATTCTTGAAATTGAAAGAAGCTGTTTTAGAAAACATATTTACCCACTCAAGTCTTATAAAATGGTTTTTAATAATCTCAATGCAGCATATGTGAAGAAATCGTTTTACTTTTCATGAATATTAAAACACCGACTTCAACTAGATTCTCATTCAATATCCACTTCAATTCAATTTCTACATCGTCTGTTCTCACATTCCTACAATATTCCAATTCTCATATGAATAATATATAATTGAATATAATCATATCATATATTTCCAACTTCATTATAAACATAAACAAGAACAATTAGATATCAGTCTATGACTGAACTTATAGATAGCATAGAGCCTAGACATATTATATTTGCGGTGTTTCACGAAGATACAAAGATTGAATGTTCGCGCAGAATTTCGTGAGAGCCCATTCGGAATTATCGAAGTAGATTAATGAATGAATCAAAAAAGTCATCTTTTTTCCATACATGATTTTCAAGATATACCTTTGAATAAAATCCAATGTCTTTTTATGTCAATCTAATATACTTCCCCATCCAACTATACCATAGGAGATTTGCGATTTTACTAATGCGTCATAGAATATATGAAGATGTTGCAAAGATTTTATATTTTTCTGTATGTATCTGAATATATAAGCTATACATCTAAGTTCCCTCAAAAGGTAAGTTACATGTTCATCCCACTTTAAATGATCATCTATGAGAATACCCAGATATTTTGTCGAGCGTGTCTCGGCAATATGTAGTTGATCGTTTATTTGCAAATCTCCTAACTTTGGGAGTCCAACTTTGTGGGGCTCAAATGCCGAGTATTTGGTTTTTTCCTCATTCAAAGTAAGTATATTAAGGTTGAACCATTTTTTTAAAATTCTCGTGTCTGCGGCTGCCTTCTGTTTCAGACTGTCCTAAGAATTATCGCTATACATAACTGGGTGATTCCGTTCAAACTGTGATATTCAATGTCCTGTATTGTTTGTTCTCATAGGTCATTAATTAATGATCAATTTATGAAATTTTTGTGCTTATTGGAAAATTATGAACATATTTCAACATTATTTTCATATAATATAACTTGCCACTTACAGAAAACTTACAATATATCACTTAAATGTCAGTACCGTGTCATGTCCATTTCTAGAATTTATTTATAAATTGTTAGTTTTTTTGTCGTAATAAATGATTTAAAGTAATTACTTCATAAATTCTAATGTTTATGATCAAACTGAACAAAATTGACACATTTTTTATTTAATGTATTAAGTAAAGCTTTGAAGACAAAAGTTTTTGAACCGGAATTCAATTTTAACTTAATACATTAAACAAAAAATGTATCAATTTTTTTCAGTTTGATCATAAAAATTAGAATTTATGAGGTAATTAGTTTAAATCATTTATTACGACAAAAAAACTAACAATTTATAAATAAATTCTAGAAATGGACATGACACGTTACTAACATTTAATAAATAAATTCTATAAATGGACATGGTACTGACATTTAAGTGATAAATTGTAAGTTTTCTGTAAGTGGCAAGTTATATTATATGAAAATAATGTTGAAATATGTTCATAATTTTCCAATAAGCACAAAAATTTCATATTTGATTATTAATTAATGACCTATGAGAACAAACAATACAGGACATTGAATATCACAGTTAGAACGGAATCACCCAACTATCGTATCATCCGCAAAACTCACGACGTCACCCATGCTATCTAGATCGAATATGAATTATTGAAAACATCAGTTTCTAATTTCACAATTTGAAGAGTATTCCATAGTACAAATCTTCTACAGCTCGTGAGGGTGCATGAAGATGAGATTGTTCTTATGTGGAAGCGGTGGCGTATTCGAACCTCGAAGCTAGGGGGGTGAAACTTGGTTCTATGATCCTAAGTGGCAATCAAACCTGGCCGCCTAGAATTTCCGGTTACAGTGACGGTTCAATCGAAAATAACCCCTATACTTCTGATTGACAATGTTGACATGTACTCAAACAAAGGACAACCGAGAATATTGGAAGAATTTCGTTTTCCATCTATTTTGATACATAATGAGATTATATGGGTCCAGCTAAATTTGATCTCGGAATTTCTCATCATCCCCATTCTATTCAATTTTTAAAATGATTGAAAGTTCAGTTAATTCTTGTTACTATGTCCAAAACCAATTCCTGCAAATTTCAATTTTGTAAAAGTAATTTTCACTCACATGTTTCTGCTGTGTTTGAAGCAGAAAAATTACTACATATTTCCAAGAGATATTGCTAGAGCGGAAGCTTGGGAGTAAGCTTGCTGTAGCTATCCAAACACTAATACCATTAATTATCGTTTCTGCACTGATCATTTCTCAGATTAATAAAATTGGTTCAAGCACTGACGTGAAGTCAGAAGCTTTTGCGCGTATGTTCTATTGTCCATTCTTCTGTATTGGACACCCTTAATCGAATTTACCATAGTAAATTATGTTGTCCACTCTCCTGTATTAATACAATACAGGAGAATGGACAACATAATTTACCATGGAAAATGCGATTAAGGGTGTCCAATACAGAAGAATGGACAACAGAACATACGCGCAAAAGCTTCTGACTTCACGTCAGTGCTTCAACCAATTTTTTTTTGTCATTTTTTTGAAATTTTCTAGGGGTACGGTTCTTAAAATTTTTTTTTTTCGTCATTTTTTTTAAATTTTCTAGGGGTACGGTTCTTACAAAATTTTAAAGACGTCTTTATGGTGATTTTCTTCTTCTAGTTACCAAGCTTCAATTCGACCGAATATTTATTTTTTGAGTTATCAAGGAAATAATATTCCAGGTGGGTATATCTCGGAAACCGTTAGACCGATTATGCCCCAAAACGAACTCAACTCTCCCTTTCGGATACGCAACCTACTCCGAAAATTGCAAGTCCCTATCTCCTTTCGTTCGAAAGTTATCGAGGCAACGGTCACCCATCTACTGAACTCACACAAGAATGCTCGAATCTCCAGAAAGATTTAACCGATCGTATTAAAACTTGAAACTTGGCAGAAGAGTTAGGTTATGAAAGCTCTTGCAAAATTTCAGCAATTTCACACGAATAGATACTGCTATTTAGAATTTTTCTTTCAATTTTCAATGATTTTTTAAAAATTTTCTACAAATACTATCCTCTCTAAATTCTGCAAGTATTTTCGCGTTGGCATTCAACAAATAATTACCATGTTTTGAAATAAATCGGTTCAGTATTTTTCGAGTTAATGAGGAACAAAAAACAACCAAATTTCATATGGTTATAACTCTAAAACTGTTTGGCTGATTACGCTCATAAACAAACTAAAATGTCGCGTTCTGGTGCACATCCTAACCTGAAAATTTCAAGCCGCTATCTCTTTCTGTTCTCAAGTTATCGTGACAACAAAAATATTTTTTAATAATTTTTTAATAATTTTCTAGCCATTCGCTTCACACAAAATTTCACGAACGTGCTTAGGTTTATATTCTACAACTACTCACCAAGTTTCAATTTGATCAGATTTATATTGGTTGAATACAAAATTATTACTCGGAAACCAGTGGGCCGATTATGCCTATTAACGAACTTGTCCGTCGTATTGAGATGCGCCACCTACCCTGAAAATTTCAAGTCGCTAGCTCTTTGCGTTCTCATGTTATCGTGGCAACAGCCGGACCGCCGGTCGGACAGAATTAAATTTGACCTCGAATCCTTCATTGGGGAGTCGAACTAAATCGTTTGAGACCATTTTAGTTAAAAAATTCGAAAGTTACAGACATTTGGGCAAAATGATAACGCGATGTTCCCCAGAACATACGCGCAATAAGCCAAGAGAGCCTACACGTCACCTTCATGAGGTTATCCCTATGAATTTTTGGCCTATGTAACTGCCCACGATGATCATTGTTATGAACAAAAATCTTCTTCTGATTTGAAAATCAAGTGTACCTGTATTCTCTATACATTATTTTCCTAAGTTTTGATGCTGCTTTTTAACAAAAAAACTCTTTAAGAATGGTGCAGCCTCAAGAGAAGAATACAATACAAATAATTGCCTGCAAATCTCTGGCTGAGGATTAAGCACACATAATGCAGAAGGCGGTGTTGCTCGGATCAATTCGAGTCATTAGGTCCCATCAATGTGAAGGCCGCTTGCAGCTCATCTCTTTTGTTAAGAGGCGCTGTAAGGGCAGGACGAAGAAGTACTCCAAGGAACGTGCGAGAGGTTTTTAATGGGTAACCAATCAACAACTGGAGTCTCATACTCCTGAGAGAAGCGGGCCTCTCAGGGCGGGCCTCTAAAAGATGTTTCCTCTCGAGCGGAAAAAAATATATAATAATAAATTCCTTTATTTCAAATCAGCTCTAAAAATATCAGAGAGAGAGAGAGAAAAGAAATGACGTCAACGCTATAAATATAAAATCTATTCAAATTCTGCCAAGTTATTACAATTCAGATAATCGCCAAGTGAATATGGTTCCTGCCTTATCAAGAGTTTCTTTACGATATTTTTGAATTTCATTTTGCTAAACAATCTGTACCTAGGTGGTAATTTGTTATATAGTTTAGTGCACATATAATATGAACATTTTTCTGTTATTGCAAGTCTATGTCTATGTCCTTGATTCATATCTATGGAGAAAGTTGGATTTGAATTCAACCTGGTGCCTAACAAAGGCCATATATAGTCATAATCTGCACTTCCTTGAAAATAGATAGATAGATAGATAGATAGATACTTTATTCGCAAAGATATACCCTTACAACTTATCGTTAAGAAAAGATATAGGATATAAAATACAAACACGTCATATATACATATAAAGAGTGATCACTTCACATCACATCAATCAGGAACACTCTCCCCCTTATATACGAGAGTTGAGATAATCCACAATATTATAAGGCTCTAAGTCTAAGAGGATATCACACACAGCCCTTTGAAATCTTTTCTCCTCAGTGATCAGTTTCACATGGTTGGGCAGGTGATTGAACAATCTAAGAATCATGTACACCGCATTTTTCTGACATAATGAGAGATTGTGCCTTGGATAGATATAGCCAATGCTTCTAGTGATTAAAGACGATTTCTCAAACTTCTTAAACAATTCCTTATGTCGAAAATTGAATATAAGGCACTCTCTTATATATAGACCATAAATTGTTAAAATTTTATGCTTTTTAAATAATCCTCTGCAAGATTCACGATATTGTAGTCCAAATATAGTTCTTAAAACAAGTTTTTGAAGAGTAAATACCCTCCTAGCATCAGCTGCATTGCCCCAAAACACAATCCCGAAATTCATAATTGATTGAAAATTGGAGAAGTAAAGGCTGATCATTGAGTTAACATTGATAAATTTTTTTATAATTCGAAAATTGTAGATTATATAATACAACTTGCTAGAGACCTGATGTATATGTTCGCTCCAAGTCAAATTTTTATCCAATACAATACCAAGGCACCTAACACTATCATCAAATTTTATGCTTTCATTGTTCATAGGAACTGATTCCGGAAAGACATGTCTAGAATGGTTAGTACTGAATACCACAGACTTTGGACATATTTAAGAATAATTTATTGGCTCCTAACCAACTCTCTATCTTTGGTAAATAGGAATTGATGGCTCGTGTGGTATCGTAGTAATCTCTAACATCAAGAATGATGGAGCTGTCATCGGCATATTGAACGACAGTATGTTCCGAAGAATCAAACATGTTGGCAAAATCATTGAAATACACAACGAAGAGAACCGGGCCCAAAACACTTCCCTGTGGGACGCCAGTTTTCAAGTTGAGCGCATTGGACTGGTAGGGTTTACCCTCCTGCTCAATTCTCACTATTTGAGTCCTTCCAGACAAAAAACTTCTGAACCAATCCAGAACATTGTCCTGGATGCCGTAGCTGAATAGTTTCTCCAGCAGTATAGTCCAGCTCACGCAGTCAAATGCTTTGGATAAATCCAAAAAGAGACCTACGGGAGCATTACCCTTCTCCAAGCAATGAAGGATTGTCTGCGTGAGCTCCAATAATGCTGTGTTTATACTCTTGTTCTTAAGAAATCCATGCTGATTGAACCTGAACAAGCGGAATTTATTGAAAAAACTCAATAATCGGTAGGACATGAGCTTCTCCAAAATTTTTGAGAAAGACGCCAAGATACTTATCGGTCTATAGTTTTCGAGCTTGTTCGCGTCTCCCTTTTTAAAGATAGGCACAACAATTGACATCTTCAATTGTTTTGGGAAAATGCCATACTTGAAGGAACTACTTATTATGTACTTCAAAGGTGTCAGTAAATGAGGTACAGCGTGCTTCATAATGCTGGTTGGTATTCCATCAGATCCACAAGTATTTTTATTTTTTATATTTTTTAAGACTTTCAGGATTTCTTTTTCTGTTACATCAAATAAATACATTAGTTTTGGATTTAGTGGCAAATTATTCACAAAAGGTACTTTAGGAATAGCATTCAATACCGTTGAAGCGGCATTTACAAAGTATTGATTGAAATCATCGACAAGTTGCTCTATATTTTGCTGAATATCAAAAGTCTTTGGTTTTTTAGGCTTAAGGTTAGAATTCTCGTATACAATTTTATACAGACAACGGGCTTTGTTATTAGAGTTAGCTATACGTAAGTCATTATCAAGTTTTTTGACCTCTATAAGAGCTGCATTATATTTTCTTTTCAGTTCGCGATACATCGGTTTAAAGGCGGAGTTTACAGAAGAAATTGTATATGCAGTGTCTAGTTGGGTTTTCAAGAGTTTAATTTCAGGTTTCTCCAACGCATTTCTGACTTGGCTCTTCCTTGGATTAGACGTGGAGACGTATTTAAGCGGAAAATTTTTCTCGAAGCAAATTTTGAATCTTGTGATAAAAATCTCCCACTGACCATTAACATCAGACGGCGGTAGTTTAAATATCTTACCCCAATCTAAACTCTTAATATCATTGAGGAATAGCTCTATATAGAATTTATTTATAATGCGAACTAGTTTTTTGGTGTTAGTCACCGGAACATTATCGACATGGAATGTAAATATTTGACCCGTATGGTCAGAGATACTAGTGTTGATGACCCTTGTCTTGCAGATGGCAATATTTGTAAATACGTTGTCAATTCGCGTCTTAGAGTGAGAAGTTATTCCCGTATATTCTGTAACTGTGGCTCTGCCGTTATAGCTAATTAATAGATTTTCAAGATCCAATCTCAAGTTGGTTGTTTTACACATATCAATATTGAAATCACCACAAATTATAAAGGGCGCACCTGAGCATTTTTCCAGTGCAGAGTTGAATTTGTCGATAAAAACCTCGTGATTCCGATTTTCGGGACGGTAGATAGACATTACCACTACCCTGTAACCCGCTGCCCAGATTTCCATGGCAGCACATTCGAATGTATATGGTACCGAGAGTTTGGTTATATCCTCCTGTGGTTTGTGCTGTAATTCTATAGAACAATAAACAGCAGCCCCTCCATGAGCATTTTCTTCTCTACAGAATGATGATACCAACTTGAATCCCGGAATGACAAAAGCCGGTAATTGTTGTGAACTTTTCCAATGTTCACTTAGAGCTAGAATTTTGCAGTCATTTCCCTGTACCATAGCTTCAATCTCAAGTAGACAGTTTCCTATTGATTGAACGTTTTGGTGAAACACATTAAACTCTATTGTAGGTTCTTTGGCAGTTTCGTGAGATGGAATAAAAAAGGATTTACACCAACGCCTTCAGGCCAAGTATTGGCTTCCAAGATTTTTTCCTTATCTATATGAGAGGCTGATACTTTGAAAGAAGAATATTCTTCAGGACGCTTGGAAGTAGTCTTAGAACATATAGTATTTTCAATTCCTTTTCTAGTTAGGTATTGACTAAGTTGTTCAGAAGTTGTTTCGGTATGCAACCCGAATACATGAAAATGGACAAGTCTGGGGGCCACCTTTATTTCATTGCTCGTTGTATCCGTACCTCTAATGATGTTCTTTCTACGATTTTTTCGCTGAACTGTGAAACCATCATCACTTTTGTTCGTATCAGTAGTCGAACTATAGGTTTCGGATATCTTGTGTTTCTGCCTATTTTCTTGTTGTTGTTCATTTTTATTCTGATCCTTGTAGGGCTTATGAATTTGTGATGTAGGTATTTTGCGATTAATATCCATATTGTTCTTAGTCTTAATTACATTTTTGTTTGAAGACAGGGTGACTTTTGGAATTGCACCGTGATTAGTGTCGGGATGAGCGCTATTTACAGCAGCCCCTACTGCCACATTCGACGATATATTATCTTTAATAACTGAACTATAGGATTTTTTGTCCAAGGTTAATTTAGATATTTCTTCGCGAAGAATGATATTCTGATGTTTTAGTTCGTTGATTTCTGTTTTGAGAAGATTTATTAATTCTAGAAAAGTTGTCGCTAATGCATCTTTTATTTCATTTCGAACAATATTGCGAATTTTATCTTCCAAAATATTTGTTCCGTTTGTTAAAGACAGCTGTGTCTCTGTATCAGTACAGTTCGTATTGTTTTGGTTGCTTGAATTTGAGGTTAGCTTTTGTTTGCAGCTATCACAACTCCAAGTTTTGAAATCTGAAGATTTCTTCAAATTAATAAATTCTTCCTCTGTTATATTGAGGCATTTTATGTGGAAAGAATTTCCACAATTTCCACTACACACTATATTATCGGCATAGCGACCGATTTTATCAGAGCACGATACACACTTCATTGCGCACGCACTGTATATATCCCTTGCAGAAGTCTCTAAATTTCATATTCCTCATCGTTCTTATGTCTTTATTGGATAACAATTAATAGTTGAGTGTTGGAGCTGTATCCCCAAAGCACAATCCCATATCTGAGTACCGATTCAAAGTTGGCGTGGTACACTATTTTCAACGTCAACACTACTTAGTCTCAGGCCAGTCTCCACACGATTGTTCCAATCTAAGAATTCATCAATGTGTATGCCAAGAAACTTGGTATCCTGAGCAGGTTTAAATTCAATATGATCCAAATAAATAGTGTCTGTTGGAGTTGTTCAGGAATTCTTTGTTCTGAATATCATGAGATTAATCTTTCATGAATTCAGTGACAATTAATTTCTATCGAGCCAATGACAGACCTCAGATACAATGGCTCGTAGCCTCTCCACTACCTCTGGGAGAGTCCGTCCAGAAACTAATATGTTTGTGTCATCTACATAGTTAACCAACTCATCCATGATGAGGTAATCAATGTAAATAATGAAAAAAACAGGGCCTGCGGTAGGTACTGCCCTGACTGATGAGCACTGCGATATTATGTGATACTGTTGGAAGCATGATTCTTTTTAATTTTCCAAATATTTTTGAATGATTTATTAATTGAATTGTATGAATGTACCTACCGTTTCATGAAATATCTTCACATTTGTCGAGTCTTAAAAAAAAATAATTAAAATACTGAATTTCTTCATATTACTTACTTTCCCTTCTCTAATTTAGTAATTTTCGATGTAAATTATGGCATTCAATCATAAATTCTGTTTGCGCAATCAGGATTAATTAAATACAAGAAAAGTACTTTCATCTTGAATACGTATGTAAAAATTCCCGCCGTTAGATAATTTCTGACAACCAACCATGGCGACTGTAGGTATTAGGTGTTGCCTACGATTAATTAGGAGTGTTAACTTCATATTATTAGTGTTCTGTGCTCGTTGCAGTCGAATTCAGATTACACCACCTCATAACAAGATTATCGATCAATATAAATATTTCGCGAAGTTTCAGTCGAATCGAAATGAACGAAATCGTATGATGAGCATATGAACATTTCCATGAAGCAGAGTATCATTTTCTGGTGGATTTATTATTGGATTGGTGAAATTAGGGCTTCACACGAGAGCGAGATTTTTCTCGTCTCGTCTCGTTCTCGTCTCGGAAAAGCGAGACGAGATGAGACGGGACGCTTTGAAAAATATTGTAGGCGATACCGAGACCACATACAGCGCAACACGAGAGTCTCGTTTTTGGTAGCGTTAAATTTTTTCCATGAAGTTTTCATTCGAAGAATTAGGCAAGATCTACATAGAGAAAAATATATTTTACAAAATATCAACTCTTACGACTATCTGCGAAATATTTCTCTTCTTAGTAACGTATGTCTTATAATAAATATTTATCCTTGCAAATTTTTATATTTTAGCTTTGAATGTATTTTTTTCCAGATCAATTTCATACTCTATGATACTCGTATGTGTCTATAAACTACTGAGTAATAAACGTGTATACTATTGAAAGGGTTTCTTTGGCTCGAAATTTTCTACCTGGAAAATCGTCATATATATAACAAATACATACAGTAAACATTTCTTGTATACGACTCGACCTGTTTCAACACCCACAGAAAACAATTGTTTCCACTATAATTACCAATATATTTTGTCTATATTACACATCGATCGTTCTAGAAATGCACGATTTTTTAGAAGATTGCAATAATTGTGATTATTTTTCAAGAAAAAATAGAATTCACAACCATAAAAACTGATGCCATTATGAATTCAATACTTAACGGACAGCTCTTATTGCCCCTAAATCCCAATGCTTTTAAAAATCAGTCTCTATTTGAACATCTGGAGAAATTTATTCTCTTGTGCTTCTTGTAGTAGGACGTATAATAAAACTGGTAAAGAAATGAAGCTATTCAATGTTCCGAAAAGTGTTATGAGGAATACGCCAAGAACATCCTCAATGATCTACTTACTAGGAAGGTATTCATTGAAAACTATAGGTACACATTTGTCCAATTCTTCTAAAAAATGTATCGATATCGATAGCCTCTTTAAAACACCAACAAAACATACGGAATATTGGAAAACTGAGATTGAAGAATAATTGCTGTTAGAAAAATGAAATAGGAATAAAAATATTTTACAGTGGTGGAAAGTGATGAAAAAGTTCTTCCTACACTTTCCAAGATGGCCGATGATTTATTGATGGCCTTATCCGTACCTGTTGATAGATTATTTTCCACAGCAGGTATGATCATGGCAAAAACATTGCGTGATTATATTCGAATTTTTGGTCATCGAGGAATTTAAAAAATGAAATTAACAGTGTTTACAATTGAAAATAATATGTACATGTACAGATATTTTTGTATAAGAGCGTAATAAATATAGCTTTATAAAATTATTCATTATTATATACCATTTAGTTTATATATTATAATATTCATAATCGTTATTCAGAATTAAGAAGGAAGAGACGAGACAACCGATAACGAGATGATAACGAGACCTATTTTTTTGGGAAATGTCGAGATCGAGACGAGATTTTTTATACTCCCACCTACGCTCGTCTCGTGTGAAACCCTAGTTGAAATTGTCGGTGATGCATTTAAGGAACAAGTATTAGAATATCCTGAATTCTTGATATGAAGGTCCGCTGACAAATATCCATAGAAGAATAAACTCCATAATATTCATCATGGCGTTGTTGATAAATTAACAAGTCTTGAGCATTCTGTCAATAGGATCTCGAGATGAGTTCTTATAATTTTTATATTTATGCATAGAGTTCACGAATCAAATTAATACACACAGGAGATATTACTAGTCCAGCTAAGCAATGAAAGACGTCTTTCAGACTTCTTGGTCTTCAGCAGTGTTATGTAGCTCTCGACAAATTTGACTTAACTGAGCCATGTTAAACTTCTCATAGCCGACTTAAAACGTTATGTGTAGAGTAGGCAGGGGTAATAGCGCTCACTGGGTAATGGCGCTCACCTCTTTAACTCTGTCAAATTTGAACATAGCAACACGTTACAGCGTATGAACCGCGAGGGGAGGGGGCCTCTAATAGACAGCATTAACAACGGTTTATCGGCTCGTGCCATTTGACGGTGAAGTGCGTTTCTTCGTTTGCCGCCGCGCTGATCTAATTTGTGGTTAGGTGTTTTTTGCCGGTAAGTCCAAAACTTTTATGCTTTTTTACTTACGTATTTTACTTTTCTACAATAAAACTACTCTTTTTGCGCGTATGTTCTGGGGAACATCGCGTAATAGTTTTGCCCAAATGTGAAATTTAATTCTGTGGTGCCGTACGGCCGTCCGGCCGTTGCCACGATAACTTGAGAACGGAAAGAGCTAGCGACTTGAAATTTTCAGGGTAGGTGGCGCATCCCAATACGACGGACAAGTTCGTTAATGGGTATAATCGGCCTAATGGTTTCCGAGTAATAATTTTGTTTTCAACCAAAATAAATCCGATCAAATTTAAACTTGATGAATAGTTGTAGAATATAGACCTAAGCACGTTTGTGAAATTTTGTGAGAATCGTATCGCTAGAAAATAATTAAAAAATTATTAAAAAATATTTTTGTTGTCACGATAACCTGAGAACGGAAGGAGATAGCGGCTTGAAAATTTCAGGTTAGGTTGTGCACCTGAATGCGACATTTAAGTTTGTTTATGAGCATAATCGTCCAAACGGTTTTAGAGTTATAGCCATCTGAAATTTTCTGAAATTTGGTAGTTTTTTGTTCCTCAGTAACTCGAAGAATACAAAACCGATTGAACTCAAACATTGTTATTAGTTGAAGAATGCCAACGCGAAAATTCTTGCAGAATTTCGTGAGGATGGTATAACTAGAAAATTAAAAAAAAAAATAGTTGAAAATTATTGAAAACAAATCTATATATCATAAACTATTCGTCCGGCATGGCTGAAATTTTGGAACAGCCTTCAGAACCTAACTCTACTGCAGAATTCCAAGTTTGAACATGATAGGATCTATATTGTTGGAGAACCGGGCAGCCTTTTGTGAGTTCGGAAGCGTAGTGGTAGCCAAGTGTAGCGGATGGAAATCGTCGTATGATAATATGTAGTCTATGGTCGTATTTTTGCGAGATCCTTCAAAAATAAAATAAAAATATGAATGTCATGATGACATATTTTCGCTCGTATACTATGGGAAAATCGTCTTATTTCATCACAAATCTATGGGAGATGATAGCCCTACATTAGTGGTCAGACCTGGTTTTGAAAGAGATCCTCCTTAGGAGGAGGCAACTAAATATTGAAGGGATTTCTATGAACAAGAGTGAATATCTTTGAGAAATAGAGAAGGCGATTCTTCTTCAAGAGATCCATGTGCCTTCAGAGGAGTATATATGCGAGAGGGGACTTTTGAAAGGTTATGTATTATTTTTAATATGATATCGCTGAAATTTTGCTGAAGGCTTCTGATCTTGTAAGGTGAGAGGCTCATTTGTGGATATTAAATCTTGTGATGGGTAGAGAGGAATTTTGGGCCATGTAGGCCACTAAGGCCCACTTGCACGAATGCGGGTTATCTAATTAAATCCGGATTAACTCTAAACCTAGGGTTGAATTGATAATAGGTCTTGCACCTTCAAGAGTTTGAGCCTAACCCTGGGTTAAAACTATAAAAATTTAACCCGGCAAAATAGCAGGGTTAAATGGCTAAGTCCGGGTTAGTCATGTAAAAATTGACATTTCTAATTTAAATAGTTTCGATTTGTGATGAATTTCTGGTAAATAATAAATATTAGCAGTGATCGGTAACTTGCTTGTGTGGTATTTTTGAGAATGATTCATGATTAATGGATATACTACAAACCAAAGATTAAAGAGAATCTTTGCTACAAACTACATTCTGATCTACGCATGCGCCCCGTTTTAACCTCAACATCGAATCTGAATCTGATCAAAACACAAATACAAAACGTAAACAAAATATTCTCAATCCACGAAGTACGAACGAGTATTCCTTCCGTTGAAACTAATCGAGTTTACCTTGTATTTGAAGATTGGAGGAATCTAGAAATATTGTTTACGTATGTGAAAGAAATTCCAAATTATGGAGAACTGTGGCAAAGTTGTTCAGAAAGAAGATATCTGGTATATGTCCTTCAGGATTTCTGGCTAAAAATCAGCAGTAAGTAATAGAAGTGAATTGAATGAATTACTTTACTCAGAGAAATCCAAGTCTTAATATTTCCTTTCAGGTTGGAATGAATTAAGGTCCAGTTGACGTAGAGCAAAAAAACACAAATTGGTGGTGGTTCTCATATCGTTGAAATGACAAAGGGACGTATCTGCAATAAGCAAGTTTCAAGATATTCTCGTTTGGAAATTCGAGAGTGAACGATAAATCAGAGAGTGAACGAAATAAACCGTAAATGCTCGATTCAAGGTGCATTTAAATATGTTCCGCAATCTACTAAGGAAGTGGTTGTTATGAGTAGGCTATGACTATAAAAAATAAAGCCAACTCAAAATTTTACATTTTACACTTAATTCTGTTTTGTCATTTTGCCCAAGCTATATATATTATGGGATAAGTATTCTATTCATCATGTACTTAGGTGAAAACCACCCAGTGACTTGCCTAAGCTGTCGTAAGGATACATTAATAAAATATATACAGAACAAAACTGACTCTCCTAGGAGGTTCTGTGGGATTTCCTTAGGGAAGACCTAGAATGGTTAGTATAATCATAAACATGTCATTAGCAAGCAAAACTGCATGAATTACATTTCAAATGACTTCTGCACCTACCCTATTATTCAGATTTGGCCCTTAGCCACTTTTACCTGTTTACACATAACATTTGCATAATACTATTGCACAAAAAAAAACAGTTGAATTACGCTTAGACCAGTGAATTTTGAACACTTT
Organism: Halyzia sedecimguttata; assembly: GCA_937662695.2. Lineage (NCBI taxonomy): Eukaryota > Metazoa > Arthropoda > Insecta > Coleoptera > Coccinellidae > Halyzia > Halyzia sedecimguttata. Next base: position 54,959,497 of record OW569417.2, on the reverse strand, counting down.
TCTGTTTTCCTGATATCATGGGTCTCTTACGATCCATCATCAGGGTGTTTGGATGCCAGCGTGTACCTATATAATAGGCATTTTTAACGAAACATTTTAATTTTTCTAATTGCAGAATATTTTAAAATATAGGAGTAGAAGGTGATGCAATATAACATGTGTGTAGGTATATATTATGTATATTGTTTTCCCGTGGAACTTCAGGTATATGTTTCTTAAATGCTTGTTGCTTAGCATGCTTAACAATGAATACCTCTGAAGAACAGATTTTACTAATATTATAATAGAATGGCTTGATAATTCAACGCTAACTTTGAAAATGATGTATCCTAGTGTTGCGGAGGAAAATCCAAGTATATTTTACAACGAGAAGTAGTATATAAGGAAACGGAGGAAGTCAGTTATCATATTTTAATAATAATCTATATACAAGTATTTATCCTCCCTGCAGTGTTTCACGAATCCTCCATGATTATGTGGGCAGCAGTGGTCTAAACTCGAAAAAATGTATTGCATGCTGCTTGATGTAGTATTGAATTTTCAAAATGAATGTTATTCTTGATCTCTCTTGAAGTAAATAATCGAATATGTTAATAGAGTTTTATTCGAAATTATTTACTTTGTTTGTATTACGGCTTCAGTGAGGTATACAATTTTTTTGTTCACTGAGGGTTGATATATTTTACGACCTGTAAACTGTCAAGTAGCCTTACCGAAAGGAAAGTAATCTGTAAATGTTCAATTTAAAGGGGATCAGTAAATTCAACGAGCACATAGTTGACGAATACTTTACGGAGAGGTTGAATAAATCGGCCCTTAGTAGATAGTATAAAACAATATATAGATTGGTATCTAAATAAATGAATCTTATTTTCACAATAACTCTTTTCCCCTAACCCATGAAAACAAATTTTCACAGACAATTTACATGAATCATTAGCTTCAAACGTTCATTATCTTGAAATACAAATGAATAAGTGGAAATTTAATTTTAATATTTCAATATTGAATGGAATATTTAGAGTTTATCTATAATTTCACATATCTCATCTCATCAACGAGTGACAAAAGTATTGAAATTGATTATGCATTAAACGATGTGTTCAAATGTCAAATTATTACCATATTCCATATCGACAGACATTCTTGTAATGATTATGAAGAATTAAAAAGGTTTGATGGCAAATATAAAAATTTGTTCAAGCACTGACGTGAAGTCAGGAGCTTTTGCGCGTATGTTCTATTGTCCATTCTTCTGTATTGGACACCCTTAATCGAGTTTACCATGGTAGGGTGTCCAATAGAGAAGAATGGACAATAGAACATTGGTTCAAGCACTGACGTGAATCAGGAGCTTTTGCTCTTCTTAATCGAATTTACCATGATGAATTCTATTGTCCGTTCTCCTGATTGGACCCTTTTAATCGAAAAAAAAATTGGTTCAAGCACTGACGTGAAGTCAGGAGCTTTTGCGCGTGTGTTCTATTGTCCATACTCCTGTAATGAACACTCTTCTTAATCGAATTTACCATGATGAATTCTATTGTCTATTCTCCTGTATTGGACACTCTTCTCAATCGAATTCACCATGATGAATTCTATTGTCCAGAATGGACAATAGAATTAATCTTGGTAAATTCGATTAAGAAGAGTCTCCAATACAGGAGAATAGACAATAAAAATCATCATGGTGAATTCGATTGAGAAGAGTGTCCAATACAGGAGAATAGACAATAGAATTCATCATGGTAAATTCGATTAAGAAGAGTGTTCATTACAGGAGTATGGACAATAGAACATACGCGCAAAAGCTCCTGACTTCACGTCAGTGCTTGAACCAATTTTTTTTTTTTGATAATGGAATACATTTGCAACTATTGTATATGATTTATTTTTATTTGTAAATTATTTACAAGCCGACCCTTCGGGGTTATACCGCTCATCTGAGCGCCATTACCCCTTAGTGACTTATTATTTTTATTGTTATAGATATGCCAAGAAAACGTCAAAGGACCACCGCTAAAGCGGCTTGGTCTGAAGGAGACCTACAGGCAGCTAAAACTGCGGTTGAAAGAGGTTTGTGCAAAAGAAAAGCCGCAGAAAAATATAACATTCCCTTTACTACTTTGAGGGTCAGCTTAAAAAATGAAAACATGAGCAACCCGAGACTAGGTCGCAAGCCCGTTTTCACCAAACAGCAGGAAGCACAAATTGCTGACCAAGTTAAGTTGCAAGGATCACTATACTATGGTCTCAGTGTGGCAGATTTGCGTAAACTTGTTTATAAATATGCTGAGCTCAACAATATCAAAAATAATTTTGATCAAAGCAGCAAAACAGCTGGATTGGACTGGGTATACGCTTTTATAAAGCGGAATCCTTCATTTACTATACGCAAAGCCGAAGCGACAAGTTTAAATAGAATACCTATCTGCTTTTAACAAAGAAGAAATAACACATTTCTATGAGAAACTTGGTGCCTTAATGGAAAAACACAAGTTTATTCCCAACAACATTTACAATGCTGACGAAACTGGCATCACCACGGTGACAGACCCAGGAAAAGTGCTCGCTGAAAAAGGGCAAAGAAGAGTCGGATCTGTTACAAGCGGCGAACGAGGAAGCAACATAACGGTCTTGTGTGCGATGAGTGCAGCCGGAAACTTCGTTCCACCTATGTTTATTTTTGCCAGACAGAGAATGACGCCTTTATTAGAAAAAGATGGGCCACTTGGAGCATTATACACCAACTCTAAAAATGGCTGGATAAACGAAGAATTATTTGTCACATGGCTCAAACATTTCGCATCATTTGCTAAGCCTACGAATGAATCACCTGTATTGTTAATTTTGGATAACCAGTGCAGTCACATTTCTCTTCTAGCTTTCAATTTCCGTAAGGAAAACCACATCACAATGCTTTTCATTCCACCACACAGTTCTCACAGAACACAGCCGCTGGATGTGTCTTTTTATGGACCGCTCAAAGCTGCTTATAGACATGAATGCAACAGGCATATGAAGACTTATCTAATGTCAAAAATAACCCCGTATGATGTTGCAGGTCTTTTCAATAAAGCATACGTACAAGTAGCAGACATAAGTAAAGCTGAATCTGGATTTAGAGCAACAGGAATTTACCCATTGAACCCAAATATTTTCACCGAACAAGATTTTCTCGCAGCGTCTCTGATGGTACAGGAATCGGAACGAAACTGTGAAAACCAAAATCCGAATGAGCAGAATTCTCAAGACACACAGTCTGATGGTGTGGCCATAATTTCAGAACATATGTCACCAGTAGCAGGTCCATCAAATGTGGATCAATTCTCAGAATCTGTCTCGGCAGTTGGTAGTAATCAAAAATCTGTTGATGAAGAAAGAACTGCGCTATCTTTTGCTGCTATAGCAACAACACCAACTATTGCACCATCTTCTAAGCCAGGTCAAAGAAAACGCAAACAGCATGCTACCATATTAACTGCGACGCCTATGAAAAGTAGCTTAGAGGATAAGGAAAATAAGAAAATAGCGAAACACAATAAGACTGGAAAAGAAAAGAAAAAAAAGTTGTCAAAGAAAAAAAGAACAAAAATATGAAACAAAAATCGTACAAGAGAAGAATTTTACAAGAAAGTTCTTGAGAAAGTGAAGATGAAGACCATCTTTGCGACGTTGACAGTGATGACGAAATGAATGTGGATGACGAAAATTATAAAAAATGTATTATTTGCGAAGAATTTGGAAAAAATAACGAGTTGTGGTATCGGTGCACCATCTGCGGACTGTGGACGCATGCTATTTGTTCAGGATGAGATTCGCCAGATGGATTTATCTGTGATTTATATGTCCAAAAATAGGATATTACTATGTATGTCACACTTATAATAATAATGATTATTATTTTATTTGAAATGACGATAATTGATGCTAATTTGAAAAATTTGTGATAGAAGGTTTTATTTTTATTGTTTAAGGTTGATCTCATTAATATTTCTATAATTAAAATATACGGTACTCATTGAATTACAAAGAACATGTTTGGGCGGCATTACCCCGTACCCTGAACGGCATTACCCAAAGTCAGGGGCAATGCCGCTCAAACATGTTTTTTTTACAATGTTTTCCAACTACTATTTGGACAAAGATATATGCTTTTGTTGTTGAATTGCTGTTAACTCAATAATGAAAGACTTTATTCCTTTTCTTACTTCTCATTTATAATAAATAATTTGAAAAATATGCCATGTTTTCTTTAAGTGAACACCATTTCCCCTTCCTACCCTACACGCTTACGTCACCTACGGGAGAAAACAAGAAAATCGAGCTATACATCCTCCACCCATTTCGAATCGACAAAACATAAGCTCCCATTCTCACGATGTTTATGAAGAAGGTTTCTGAGATACAAATTTTTTTTTAGGGTTTTCTCAAAATTTTCTAGTGATACAATCGTAAGGAAATTTCACAAGAATTTGCGCGTCGGCTTTGTATAATTAATTACCATGTTTGAATTGAATCAAATTCCCAAATATTTCAAGTCACTATGTCTTTCCGTTCTCAAGTTATCATGAGGTGAATAATATTTTTTTATATTTTTTTTTTAGAAATTTTAACCTCACAAAATCTCACTGACGTCTTAGTGACGGAATTCTAGAACTAGTTACCAAGTTTCATTTCGATCGGATCTGTATTGGTTGAAACCAAAATTACTACTTGAAAACCGTTGAGCTGATTATGCCCATTAACGAACTTGTCCGTCCCATTTGGATGCGCTAACTACCCTGAACATTTCAAGTCACTATCTTTCAGGTTCGAAAGTTATCATGACAATGGCCAGCCACATGAAATCTAATTTGACCTCGACTTCTTCATCATTGAGTCGAACCTAATCGTTTGAGACCATTTTAGGTAGAAAATTCGAGGATTACAGACATTTGGGCAAAATGATAGTACGCAATTCACAGGAATATGCGCGAAAAACGGTTGATATCGTTGTGGATAAATCAATAATTTCTGAGCTTTCTGCCGATAGCGTTTCAAAGTGGGATCGTACAATTTTTACACTTATGCATAGAGTTCACCAATCGAATAAACACCAATGAGATTTCATTGATTTGTCGAGAGTAAGAACAGATGAGTTTCATACTTTGTACTATCTTCTATTAAAAAAAAAATTTTTTTTATCGAAATATGAAGAGGTCACAGTATTGCACTATCCGCAACTGAGATTTCGCTACTTAGACCTCTATTAATTTTAAGCGTTTCTGTTGATGATTTCATTCAATGGAGGTAATTAATCATTATGGCATGAAGTTGAGCATAAAATTATTTAAAAAAGCAATTTTCTTTATTGAACAAAATGATAAAATGGAAAAAAACATAACAAATATTCTAATATCACATTTGAGTATCGTTTCAAGTATCACAAATCAACTAATAGAACAATAATTAACAACATAATAGAAAAATATAAAACAATTGAACTAATTGTATAAGTAGTACATTCTTACAACTTATATAAGTATTATGGTAATATCACATTACAAGTAAATGAACATATTCCAATTATCACAAATCCAATTATCACAAATCAACTAATTAGCACACATTAACAAAAAATAAAAGAATGAGTACATTCTCATAACTCATAAGGGTATTATGATCATATTACAAAACAATAATCAAAAGAACACAGATATTATAATAAGTGGAGGAATCTTCTAAGACACGCTTAGAGACTCGTAAAAGCTCGAGTATGTAGCTGGAATATGATTTCCTCTCACCAAATCGAGTAGATCTTTTTTTTTCTTATTAGAGATTCCAACGGGTTGTGCATAAGCATTTTTTTCAGACCATGAACTCATAATGTTTGCAATGCTTATTGGCTGTGGTTTTTTCTTCTTTCTTGTAGCAATTTCATTCTCTTTTGATTGCACTGCAAATTTGATTTCCTCATAATCGTCAAAGAAGGATCTCTTGACAGAGAGTTTCAAGTGGTCACTATATTTTTCCACTTTATACTTCTTCAGGTCGGAAATTGCAATTTTGGACATTGCTGTGGCGAAAGTTTTTCCAAGATCTTCTGACAAACCCTTGAAGTCTATTACGTCTTTATGAGAGTATTCTGTTATCTTATAATATGGATAATTTTTCTTTGCCGTTTTCATTAATTGGACGTATTGAGCAGGGTGATAAATAGGTCCTGATTTCAATGCCCTTTTTATTTCTTTTTCTATTACAGAATGAGCCCCATCCCCTTCATTCTGAGTATGGCCTTTTATCATGAACGCATGTGTAATACTTTCAATAATCGGATATTTATTGATTGCGTACATGTACATTGCCAGTAAAAAATTGTTTTTTTTGTTGTCCGGCACAGTTGTCCGTATAAAAGATGAAGTTTAAGCTTATCCCCTGTTTTCGAGTTATTCTGGAATTCGCAGTTCTCTGCGAAAGATTGTGTTTTTTCCTCTATAAATCTATAAATACAGGTGGCTATTTCATTTGCCCCCCTATTGGCCTCAGCTTCATGCCATACATTACAAATTGCCTTCTTTGTTTTCAAATTGTAAATAGTAAGATTAAAAGTACTAAGCTTCGATTTATAGTAAAAAACAGATATACTTCTCCTCTTGGGGTAGGTAGAGCAGCTTGCAAATCGTACGAACATACGATCGTACTAGAATCTTTGTTCTGTTTATCTCGATCTTTTTCTAACCTAACTTGTAATTTTTCTTTTTGATGGTTATTATATTCCTGACTGATTAAATATTCTGTTCCTCGATTTTTTAACGACTCGCAAAGTTCGCATTGATTTTTTTTCGGAATGAAAAAGGAAATATTAAATTCGGTATTGAAAATATGACTGAACAACGATAATTTGCCGAAAGGTTTGTCATTTTCACCGCAAATTTCCTTATAGTCTCTATAAATTTGTGCAATAGTCTTCCCGCCTTCGATATAATCCCTGCTTGATTGCGCACGTAGATAATGACTTTCAATTTATATCTTGTCTGATAGTTTCGTCAACCTTTTTTTTATTATGGTTCTTTCCTCGGCGATCCTCCTCTTTGATTCCATTTTTATCCTTCAAGAGGTTAGTGGTAATAGATCTCTTGGAAATACTTAGAGTTGACAGAAAGAAAAATTTGCAGACTCTTACCTTGGTGCCATAACTTCTGAAGTAGTATGCCCTATTTGCAGTTCTCTTCCCAGAAGCATTAGTGCGTGAAGGTTTTACCTGGTCCATACTACGAATCAAAAATTCTCTTTGTTTATTGATGTCACCTATATTTCAATAGTCGTTGAATAAAATGCGTCTTTCTTCTTCCAAGAATTCATCCTTACACTGGTGGATACAATTAGAACATGACGGTTTCATGTCACGACAAGCCACTATTTTTTTTGAAGATAATGAAAGATATTCCTTTACGGTATTTCGGAGCTTCTTTGTTATATTACGTTTCCATTCTGATGGGCGTGCAACTTTTTTTTCCTTTCTTCATAATACTGCCATCATGGAAAGGTTCGTTCTGTTTTAACTCACCGTCATCTTTCTTTTTATTTTGTTCATACTTTGGAATGATTCCCGTTTCAGCAGAGCTGTCTGAATCTGAATGGTAATCTGGGTCTTCTTCTGGGTCATCCGAATTGATCAAAATCTCATTTCCATCAACATTAGGTATAAAGTTGCCATTAAGTAGAGGATCAGATTCTTCGGCAGAATTGATGGAAATTTCTCGTAATCGTGCAAATCCGTTTTCATCAATCAAAAGCAATGTATAGCATTCATGTTCAAATTTGAGAGGTTCGAGAACTGAACCGTCTTCTACGTACCTCGGCTTTTGTATGAGTTTCTGAACAATCTCCTTTTTCACGTAGTTTTTTCCTTCCTTTGAAATCGATTCTCTTTGAGCTAATAAAAGCAGCATCTTCTTCCCTCTGCTTGTGCATGATTGGGACATCTTCTAAAAAACCGTTCCGAATAAGGTAAACTTTATTAATTTAACTGAATGAGTACTTACCAAGTTTTCGATCAAGGGCAGCTCGAACAATCTTATTTATTCTTCCCGAAAACTCGAAATAAATCACTGTGCTTTATAGGGACAACGGCCGATAAGTACTCGCCTCTCGATGCAGTACTGGGATAACTCGAGATGGCACACCGTTGCTCTGCACTACATACTTCTGATGGTTTGTTCAATACTGAGATATAAGATGTCTCACCCTTGCATAAGTTGGTTATGCCCCAATATAGAAATACCATAATGGGACAACAGCGCACACAGCGTTATATATGTCAACTACAAATATATCGGTACTGCAGAAGGATAGATTGATCATTTTTACCGCTAAAAGACGTAATATCTCAAAAAGTGAAAACATTGAGATGTCCCACTACTGCACCAGGTGCAGAGGTGGTTCTCTTCTATTTCAAATCTTGTTATTCTCTTAGCAAATACTATTATGAGGCGGTTGACATAGCAATGTGGATAGTAGATAGTAGATACGCTTCTAAAAAAAAAGCACTGACGTGAAGTCAGTACTCTTTGGCGCGCGTGTTCACGGTGGCTAATTTGAATTGAATGATTCAAAAGTTAACAGTGCTGTATCTAAGCTGCCATCAGGATAGAGTAACAAAGTTGGAAAAGAACACAAGTGACTCTCCTTAGTCGCACAAGCTCCTAGAAGATTTGGGAGGGTCAGTATAATCCTAATCATGTTTATAGCACGCGCGCCAAAGCAGATTGACTTTTTACACTTTTTCTTTCATTGTTAAGTCAATCTGCTTTTGCGCGCGTGCTATAAACATGATTAGGATTATACTGACCCTCCCAAATCTTCTAGGAGCTTGTGCGACTAAGGAGAGTCACTTGTGTTCTTTTCCAACTTTGTTACTCTATCCTGATGGCAGCTTAGATACAGCACTGTTAACTTTTGAATCATTCAATTCAAATTAGCCACCGTGAACACGCGCGCCAAAGAGTACTGACTTCACGTCAGTGCTTTTTTTTTTTTTTCAAGTTCCTTTAACAAATATAGCTATCAATACAGTTTTGCTGTTAGTTTTACCGTAGATCAGAAAAAAATTCGGTTGTGGGTCCTCCGTTAGGGACGAAATTGCATCTTCTCCAAATCCGAACGCATTTTAATATAGATCTACCGAATATAGTTATTTATAAATTTGCCTCAGAGCCACCATACAGACATTTCAAATCGGAAACAACGCTATTTCCCCCAAACTGACTTGTGTCCGTGCACTGAATTGACATGAAAATTCTTTTAAAACCTCACAATATCGGCTCATTACTCCCAACATAACCCAAACAACCCAAAACCATTCACTTCTCGTCTGCGCAAGCGCAGTATACTCGTGGCTGCAAGTCCTCCCAAAATTACACACCTCACAAAAAACTCCGATTCTCCAACACTAGCGGTTCGGGAGATATCACATCTTTAATCCACGCATGCGCAGACCCTCATCAGGGGATTCTATAGAGGAATAGCATCCGCCACCCCAAAACCCTAATCCTCTCAGACGGAAACACCACCAGTTAAATCACTGATGATCTGCTCATGCGCATAACGATATATGCCTGTAAGCGGTAACATCAATTTCAAAATTAGCCCCAGGGCCACGGTACGGACACTTTAACTCGGAAACAACGCTACATCCCCCAAACTGACTTGTCCTTGCACTGAATTGCTATGAATATTCTTTTAAAACCTCATAATATCGACTCAGCCCTCCCAACATAACCCATCCAACCCAAAAACAGTCACTTCTCTTCTGCGCATGCGCAATCTACTCGCGGCTAAAAGTCCTCTCAAAATAACACACCTTACAAAAAACTCCGATTCTCCAACACTAGTGGCTCAGGAGATATCACATCTTTAATCCACGCATGCGCAGACCCTCAACGAGGGATTCTATAGAGGAATAGCATCCGCCACCCCAAAACCCTAATCCTCTATGATGAAAACACCACCAGTTAAATCACTGATGGTCTGCTCATGCGCATAACGAAAAATGCCTAAAAGGGGTAACATCAATTCCAAAATTAGCCCCAGGGCCACGGTACGGACACTTTAACTCGGAAACAACGCTACATCCCCCAAACTGACTTGTCCTTGCACTGAATTGCTATGAATATTCTTTTAAAACCTCATAATATTGACTCAGCACTCCCAACATAACCCATCCAACCCAAAAACAGTCACTTCTCTTCTGCGCATGCGCAATCTACTGGCGGCTAAAAGTCCTCTCAAAATAACACACCTTACAAAAAACTCCGATTCTCCAACACTAGTGGTTCGGAAGATATCGCATCTTTAATCTACGCATGCGCAGAGCCTCATCAGGGATCTGAATTCTATGGAGGAATAGCATCCGCCACCCCAAAACCCCAATCCTCTCTGACGAAAACTACAGCAGTTAAAGGACTTCTCATTTGCGCATGCGCAATACGGAAAATGCCCGGAAAGGGCAGCATGAACCTCAAAAACATATGTTTCGGCATTAAAAGCAAAGTATTCCGCAAAATAGTAGTAATTTTTTTATTTTTTTCATGTCACGTGATCTTCACGAAATTTTGCAAAAGTGTTTGCTTTGGTCTTTTGCATCCAACTACTGAGTTTCAATTTAATCAGATCAGTATCTTTCGAGTTATCGTGAAAACAAAATTTTCAAATTTTCAAAATTTTTTTTTGCCACTTTAGGGCCGTCCGTTCAACACAAAACTTCGCAGGCAAATAAAAGTCATGATTCTACAATCTGATGCCAAATTTCAAAAAGATCGAGTGATCGGTTCCGGAAATATTCATAAAAAACGTTTTTATTAAAAACGGCCTTAACTCCGAAACCGCTTGGTCGATTTCGCCCGTTAACGAACTTGTCCGAGATATATACGCTACGAAACTACCCTACAAATTTCAACGCTCTAAGTCGTTCCGTTCGAGAGTTATCGTGCTAACGGCCGGACCGGCCGGCCGGCCGGCCGGACTGGACGGACAGAATTGAATTTGACCTCGAATTCTTCATCAGGGAGTCTAGCCCAATCGTTTGAGACCATTTTCGAAAAAAAATTCGAAAAATACAGATATTGTGACGAAATGATAGCACGCTGTTCCTTGCGGAACACGCGCGCAAAAATGGGTTTAAGCCCTGTGGACAGGAGCTTTCTGGCGCTCTAGTTCAAACAGACAAATTATATCTCCGAAAGTATTGGTTTCTCAGAGTTGGGAATTATATCAATGTATTCATATGATAGAACTGCATCATAAAGGAAATTCAATTTAAATAATAGTTTATTTATCAAGATTAAATGAGCAATCATGAGAATGAGAACTGCACCATGGAAGAAATCAAATTAAATCTGGCCAATTTTGCCCAATAACGAACTTAGCCGAGATATTCATCTCTTTAAACTACTCTGAAAATTTCAACTACCTACCTCATTCCGTTCGAGAGTTATATCTATGTCTATGGATGAAAAGCAGTCTCACTACTCTCAGATCTCTTACTTCATGTTCCGTTCCGAAATGTAAGAATTTTCTGAGAAAACCTAATTTCGGAGCAAACAACTGAGATTTTTCTCACTTCGCTCACTTCGATTGATTAGATAATGTCATGTCTCAGGAACATCATTTGACATTATGAAAATTCATACATAGAATAATATCATTCTGTGACAACGTTGAAATACGATTTATTATTGAAATTTTGAAAAATCATATCTCCGAAAGTATTAGCTGGTTAGAGTTACAAACGATATCATTGGATTTTTATGGTAAAACAGCTTATTGAAAAAAATTCAATTTGGAATTTGCCTTGTAAAAAAAAATTTTTTGTTTGTTACTCCGAAACCATCTGTCCGATTTTGCCCAATAACGAACTTAGCCGAGATATTTATCTCCCAAACCTACTCTGAAAATTTCAACTGTCTAGCTCATTCCGTTCGAGAGTTATCGTGCCTACGGTCGGCCGGCCGGACCGGCCGGCCGGACAGAATGAATTTCGACCACGGATTCTTGATCAGTGAGTCGAACCAAATCGTTTAAGACCATTTTCATCGAAAAATTCGAAAATTACAGACATTTGGGCAAATTGATAAGCACTCAGTTCCGAGGAACTAGAGCGCAAAAAATGACAGATCATATGGCTCAAAATCGATGATCAGAATAGCTATATTTCGAATCTTGCTGTGGAAGCAATATCTTTTTTTGCGTATGTTCTGGGGAACATCGCGTTATCATTTTGCCCAAATGTCTGTAACTTTCGAATTTTTTTACGAAAATGGTCTCAAACGATTTGGTTCGACTCCCCAAAGAAGAATTCGAGGTCAAATTTGATATTGTCCGGCCGTTGCCACGACAACTTGAGAACGGAAATAGCTAGCGACTTGAAATTTTCAGGGTAGGTGGCGCATCTCAATACGACGGACCAGTTCGTTAATGGGCATAATCGGACCAATGGTTTCGGAGTAATAATTTTGTTTTCAACCAATATAGATCGAATTGAAACTTGGTGAATAGTTGTAAAATATAAACCTAAGCACGTTTGTGAAATTTTGTGAGAATCGTATCGCTAGAAAATTATTAAAAAATATTTTTGTTGTCATGATAACCTAAGAACGGAAAGAGATAGCGGCTTGAAGATTTCAGGTTAGGTTGTGCATCTGAATACGACATTTGAGTTTGTTTATGAGCGTCATCGGCTAAACGGTTTAAGAGTTATAGCCATCTGAAATTTGGTTGTTTTTTGTTCCTCATTAACTTGAAAAATACTGAACCGATTGAATTCAAACAAGGTTATTAGTTGTAGAATGCCAACGCGAAAATTCTTGCAAAATTTTTAAAAAATCATTGAAAATTGAAAAAAAAATTCTATATATCAGTAACTATTCGTCTGAAATTGCTGAAATTTTGCATGAGCCTTAAGAACCTAACTCTACTGCCAAGTTTCAAGTTTTAACACGATCGGTTAAATATTGTTGGAGATTCGAGCAGCCTTGTGTGAGTTCAGTAGATGGGTGACCGTTGCCTCGATACATTTCGAACGAAAGGAGATAGAGACTTGCAATTTTCAGGGTAGGTTTCGTATCCGAATGGGAGTGTTGAGTTCGTATTTGGGCATAATCGGTCTAACGGTATCCGAGTTATACCCACCTGGAATATTATTTCCTTGATAACTCAAAAATAAATATTCGATCGATTTGAAGTTTGGTAACTAGGAGTAGAAAGTCAACATAAAGACGTGTTTAAAATTTTGCAAGAACCGTACCTCTAGAAAATTCGAAAAAAATCACGAAAAAAAAATTTCAAGAACCGTACCCCCAGAAAATTTAAAAAAAATCACGAGAAAAAATTGGTTCAAGCACTGACGTGAAGTCAGAAGCTTTTGCGCGTATGTTCTATTGTCCATTCTTCTGTACTGGACAACCTTAATCGAATTAACCATGGTAAATTCGAATTAAGTGTCCAATACAGGAAAATGGAAAACAATATATATGCGGATAGCAACATTGCTATCCGCAGACCCAATAGGTTTAAATATATCTTCCAGAGAGCCGATATGCGATATAATTGTGGAACGACAAGACCTCTTCACCGCCTTCGATATCGGAATAACCCAAGATGTCAAAAAATAACTTAAATAGCAGATTCGATCATCGGTCCGATCAATCGATAAAAAGAATGAAACAGTCTCAAATTTTCGTTGCTTCCCCACAAGATGTCGAAATAACCCACATAAAGATCCTAAGGCCCACTTGCATCGTTTCTCATCTAAGACTTACTTAAGAAGAGCTTAAATTTTCAGTCCAGCATAACGTCGCCTTAGCGGACAAACTTTTGCACCGTGTTGCTGCGAAAGACGGCTTTGTAAGTATGGTTTAAGCAAAGATGAATCTGGCAACATCGGAAGAGCTTGATATTTTTATGGTCTGACGGATTTTGCATACAAACCTATGTAAACAATTCACATGGTCTTAAATTTCGTTTTATGTTTCATCATGCCGTGTGAATAGGTTGTTAATTCTAATTCATCCTCAATTGAAGTTAGTAGTCGCAGAGCAGTCAGTTTAGTCAACCGAAGTCGACGAAAAAATGACAAATCATGATAGTGATCAACTCGTATCATATACCAAACGTCTTGGAAAGCCATAATCAAATATATCTAAGATGCTGACATCGTCCTTAAAAATACACTAGTGGAAAAAAATTGAAGGATCAAAAAAATATCCCAAATTTTTTTAGGTTTTAAAGTTACTGTATTTACCTTAAAAATGGTCGCACAGAAATTTAAAAAAATGGATTTAGAAGCTTGAAGTTTGTAGTTTTGAGATCTTTTGACAAAAAATTTTCCAAGCAATGTGTTCCGCTTAATCCTAATGAATACTGAAAAAAAAAATTTTTCGAAATTTTTTCGTTTCTTTTTTTTGGTCTACAAACTTGGAAAATTTTTTCACAACTTAAACACTATATCTATCGGATAACATTCAGCTTGAATTTTCTTTTTTAAAGTTCGATACGGTCAGTTGTCGCTGAGATATCGAACTTTGAATGGAAAAGGACCTTTTTGTATTTAACCATCAATATCTCAGCAAACACTTTTTGCACTCAAAAATTAGGGACGGTTTTGAAATCTTTAATAAATTTCCCATAAATATCACTTATTATTTAAAAAAAAAATTTTTTAACTCTTCACGTTAATTCAAAAAATCAAGAAAGAAAGGGCTTTTGACGGCTTTTGGGAAAATTAGTTGCTTAGTTAATAATAGCAGGAAAATCAGTAATGTTAGGTATGCCTTTCACAGTTTATATGCGCACAAAAACTCCACAAAGTTTTGATTCAATCGATCGAACCGTTTTTTTGTTTTATTCGATCAATTTTTTGAAAAACAATTAAAGGATCATGATTTTGATATTAAATGATCATAATCTTCAAGAAAATGCAAAAATAAGGTTTATTCGGTTTTATTATGCATATTACAAGTAAAAATGTTCAAATTTATAGAAAAAAAATTATTGTTTTCTATTTTTTTTTAAGTTTTGGAGTTTTTTAATGTAATTTTTAATTTAAATAAAAACTACCGCCGGCATCAGCATTACCCAAAGCGTACCACGTGGAGGTGCCCGATCATCGCGTACAGTCGTGACACAAAGGCGACCGTTCGAGATACGACAGTTTGACTCACAGTACTCACACCCATCCGGGCGACAACATCACATTGACTGTAACCCTTGCAGCAGAGTGATAAAAAAAATCAAAATGAATTTTTGATTTTTGCGAATTTATAATTTTTTTTTTAATGCACAAGGGGTAGTTTTGAAAAAAACTGATTTTTGTTTCACTCACACACTCTTTGGAGAATGAGTTTGGGGTCATAAAATACTCAGGAACTGACGAGCCTTCGGCTCTCATTTCTCCTAAGAAACACACACACACACGCTCTTTAGAGAATGAGTTTGGAGTCATAAAAATCCGACCGGGCAACCTCCACGTGGTACGCTTTGGGTAATGCTGATGCCCGCGGTAGTTTCTGTTTAAATTTTTTTAGTCATAAAAAAAAATAAAAAAAATTTTTTTTTTTTAAAAAATGTTGTTTTCCATAAAACGAATCAACATTATTTTTGCATTTTCTAAAAGAATGATCATTTCATATCGAAATCATGATCACTTAATTGTTTTTCAAAAATTTGTTCGAATAAAACAAAAAAACGGTTCGATCGATTGAATCGAAACTTTGTGGATCTTTTGTGGGCATATTGAACTGTGAAAGGCACACCCAACATTACTGATTTTCCTGCTATTTCCAACTTAGCAGCTGATTTTCCCAAAAGCCATCAAAAGCCCTTTTTTTCTCGATTTTTCAAATTAACGTATAGAGTTAAAAAATTTTTTTTTTCAAAATTCTTATCTGACGTTCGTGGGAAAATTATTCAAGATTTCAAAAACGTCCCTAATTTTTGTGTGCGAAAAGTGGTTGCAGAGATATTGATGGTTGAAGTCAAAAAGGTCCTTTTCCATTCAAAGTTCGATATCTCAGCGAGAAATGATCGTATAAAACTTTTTAATAAAACAAGTTCAAGCCGAATAAACAAGCTATCTTATAGATATAGTGGTTAAGTTGTAAAAAAATTCTCAAAGTTTGTAGACCAAAAAAAAGAAACGAAAAAGTTTCGAAAAAAATTTTTTTTCAGTATTCATTAGGATTGAGCGGAACACATTGCTTGGAAAATTTTTTCATCGTAAGATCTCAAAACTAGAAACTTCAAGCTTTAAAATCCATGTTTTCAAATTCCTGTGCGACCATTTTCAAGAGAAATACAGTCACTTGAAAAACCTTAAAAAATTTGGAATTTTTTTTTGATCCTTTAATTTTTTCCACTAGTTTACCATTGGCTTCATCCGGGATATTTATGAGATCCATATTATGTATATTCAGTACTCAATCACAATAAAAATAATATAACCAAAAACTCAACACGATGACGGATGAACCTTAGTTTCTGAGGTTTTGGGTGCGTTTCTATTTTAATCGAAATTTCTAATCAATTAATCGTAAATAAATCAGTGTGTTTTTATTTTCAAGTATTCATTCACTTTACGAAAATGAAAACACATCGATTCTTTTACGATAAATCGATTAGAAATTTAGATCAAAATAAAAACGCATCCTTTGTTCTGAATAAGTCAGAGTCACAGAAATACAGATCTTATGCATAAGACAGCGTTAAGTTTTCTTTAAGCCATCGAAC
Organism: Halyzia sedecimguttata; assembly: GCA_937662695.2. Classification (NCBI taxonomy): domain Eukaryota; kingdom Metazoa; phylum Arthropoda; class Insecta; order Coleoptera; family Coccinellidae; genus Halyzia; species Halyzia sedecimguttata. Next base: position 54,942,733 of record OW569417.2, on the reverse strand, counting down.
TTGACACCTTAAAATGAGAACAACTTACGCTGTACTTGAACTGTGCGCAGCTGCGGTGCTAGATGATTTGCCTCCTAAGCCCTTCTTAAAAATTAAGACGAACCTAATAAAATCGACGGTGCAAGTGGGCATTAGTAATTCGTACGGAACCCACGCTAGTAAAACCAATGTAACTACGTAATATTCAATCAATGGTAACTCGGCGAAATCAATGGGATGATGAGTCTAATTAAACAATAAAACTAATTTTCAGGTTTATAAAATTAGTATGTAATTTAGTTTGGGCAAATAATTAATTAAGCAGTATTCAATGCCTAACTATCGGACTATCCTTCATTGTTCCGTTGGCGCATTTTATATCACTGCTCGAAATTGCTTTTGGGTGAAATGGGGAGGTTTATTATTAACCAACACTTCTCGTTTGTTGCCGTTGATGCACCAGCGTTTCTGTAGTGAAAAAAAATTACAGTCATTCGTCTCGCTAACGCGTTATCGCTGGTTGATTAAAAACCACGCAGTGTCAGGGTGAAATATTCCGAAGCAAATTTTAAACAAATTAGGGCCTGTCGATTCTCAAAATGTATTGCGAGTGCTCCGATAACAACAGCTACTCCGATATTCAATTGAAATTCACTGAATTCAATTCGCGAACATTTATGGGTTTCGTGGAAACACTCGGAGGACTTCTTTCTAAGCGATTTGGAATGTATTTTGGTATTTAATGCCGTGACGAAGGGTAAAAATGAGACAATTTTAATATCCCTTTTGAGAGTATTCTGTTAAATTGATAGTCTCACATTCCAAATGAGGAATATAAATGGTACTTCTCAACTATTTATTGTTGTGTAACACATCGGCAGAGGAATTCCCGTCCAATGAAGAACATGCAACTTTTTGGTCAAATTCAATTTTATTCAGCAATATAGTCTCCTTCAAGAGCAATTCAAAAAATCAAGCAATTCTCTATTATATTAATACCCCTTTTGAATAAGTTGGAAAAGACATGTGGCCAGGAGCTTTGGTGCGCTTGTCCAAATTTATAGCCAGAGCGGTCGCCCATCCAGGTACAGAACTCGTCTGAAGCTGCTTAGCTCCTGGGAAAAATAATATTCCCAATATTTCCAAGAATATAAATCCGACTGTAAAATCAAGCGTCCAACAAAAACTGGTCTAATTTTTGATCGAGAATGGTCTCAAACGATTAGTGTCGACTCAAATACATGTAGGAATTATAATATTTTCATCTGAGTAAATAGTAGACTTAAGATTAGTTTTACTGGTGCAGATGAAGTTGAACCACGTTTGAACCGATATTCAAGACGTATTTCTTCATTATATCCCTGTCTGAAGAAAACCTGAAACATCCCCATGATCTTGAGGCGCCTCGAAGGCACTTATGTCGTCTAGAGTGGCAGACAACTTTTCGTCGAACAGGAAACTGATAATACCATTTCCATGTATCTATGTCACATGAATCTTGGAAGTGCCTTCGTATGTGACCAGTTCTTGGAAGTCAATAACGCTCCAGATATCGTTCTCAAGGAATCCAATTAGTTCCAGCGAAGTATCACAAGGTAGACGATCTACAAATCAGCGTTCACCACTGCCGTGGTAGTACAGGGTGAAGAACGTACTAAGGTCTTGACCCTCTTCCGGCAAAAGAATGCACCTCGCTGAACATCGCTCAAGGTGTCCTCATCGCAGAGAGTTCCTAAGGATTCTCCATAGGTGGCGCTGGTGGGGTGCTTTCCCCTACTGGTTCTCAACCGATGGAAATAAGTTTCCTAGAACCCCGTCTGTTTTCATTCGGTTTCAGGCTGAGTGACACCGATGATTGGTAAGAACCATGAAACCCTGGGGTCTGTGTCTGCTCTTGAATTATACTTTCCTCTTTGGGAAACACTGAGCGATGAGGTGTCTAGTCCGGCCACGCGGAATATTCGTTGATGGTTAAAATCAATGAATATTTCACCGTGTGTCTTGTTTTAACGTACTAACATTAGTTAACTCGAGGTAGAATTGTTCACTTTGCCTGGAAATTTCTAAGTTCCAACTCCTTTTTCAAAAAATTCAACCAAATATTATGGTCAATTCCAATTAAGCAATTTGCAAAATTATCCGTTCAACAAAATACAAGTCGACTCCTTAAGTTTCCCTTTAAGGAAATCAGATTCTGCCATCAAAATCTTTGTTTTACTCCAATCCATCATGTGATCTCCATGGATTGTAGATACTTGTTCAGCTATTTTTGATTTTAGGTATGTCTCTATTTCTTAAGTTGTTCTTAGGTTCTGACTTTCTAGTGGTCTCGATGTTTCTACGGTATATGGTTCACCACAAATACAAGGAATATTGTACAAGCAGTTTTTGTATTTTTGTTTTTCATTAATGAGTTTTTTGTCTTTGTTAATAAAGACCTAAGATGATTTGGTGTCTTGACTACGGTTCTTATATTGAACTGATTCTCCTGATGTTTTCCGAAATGTCACGAACATAAGGGATCACATTCAACAAATTGGGTTTTTGTTCTTGTTGATTCTTGTGGTATACTCGATCAATTTTAATATAATTAGAAGCTCTTCTGTCTAAATTCGGGATTGAAGTATTTATGAATTGCCTCGGATATCCATCATCTGCAAGAAATTAATTGTTATTGTATTAGCTCTTCTATCTAATTCCATAAATAGATCAATTATGAATTCAGGTTTGAGAGAGAAAACTCAGAAAGGAACCAATCAATAATAAGTCAGTTTCTATGAGACTTATTATTCATTATCTATAACTCATCTGATTCTGAGACTTTTGTTGGATACAACCTAATATCATATTTTCTCCATTCAAACACACATTCTGGCGCCAGAATCTCCCATCAAAAGTCAATCCAATTTGTTATATTGGAATCCCACCTATCCGGTTGGAAGTTCCTGAATGACGCAGTTTAACATTCTCCGAAATTGAGGAAGACCCAATTCCAGAAATGGAAAGACTTTTACTTTCTCTCCTTCCTCAACTAGCCTCGTTTTCTTTTCCCAGAGCACTCGATTGCCACCGAATATACACACAGCCGTAATAAATCGAAGAACATTTTCTGTCCTCTGAACGATTTCCTTGATCTTCGCGGAATTCCAAGTGTTCCTTTCAAGAAGATTACTCAAAGAATATGTGAATTTTAACAAAACTTCATAGGATGTTGGAATTTTCATAAATCCTTCCGGCTGTAGGCAGCTTATCTACAAAAGGATATTTGAAGTGTGTAAGCGCATTTAACGATCTTTCGCCTTTTGAACCTGAAAGAAACTTTTTGTACACGGAAATTTTTTATTGTGATAAGAGAAGGTTCAGGAGAGTTTCTGTGGAATCAGTAGAAATGGAATGTTGATTGAGAATTAAATGGATAATTTCAACTTATTTCAAGTTTTTTCTATAGAACTTATTGTTTGGGGCGAGGTTGTGAAAGGAAAGTGGGTACTCATAATAAGTATACACTATTTCATAAATACATTGGTAAATTTTGGAAGCATATTTCAATGGTTATTTTTGTTATATAAATAGTTTTGTGCCCACTATCATAAAAATATTCGGAAATTACACAAACCGACAAAATAGTTTTTTACGTGTCAAAGATAATTTTGGTGTTGTTCGACGCATCCGACTTTCCCCGAGTTGAAGAAGGCAACGATATTCCACCCATAATATTTCATAGTTTGAATCCCACAGCTACGACGAAAATGGTTGAAAAAGTTACATTCAGTAAGAGGAAGAAACTGGACAAGGTAAGTGTGCTACCGGACAAAGAACTAAATTAGAATACCCTAGAGTAGACACAAAATACCCCCAATGCCTTCCCCCTATCGAAAAAACTATGAGAGGTATTGAAGAAATTGCGAAATTGACACCAATATACTCAATGAATTTTGATATTATGATGAATCTGATGATGATGTTGTGAGAATTATCATACTAGACAGCTGTGTTTACATCGCTCTCTAGAAGTTCTCTTCCTCTTTATATTAGTGTTTTCAGCGCTCTTGTTTCTCGGAACAGAGTACTTATAAATTTGCCCAAATAACTGTAATTTTAGAATCTTTGGATGAAAATGGTCTTAAACGATTTGGTTTGACTCACCGATCACGTCGGTCGGTGGGAAAAATCGAGTAGGTCCAGCCGTTAACACGATAACTTCCGAGCGGAATGATCTTGGCATTTGAAATTTTCAGAGTAGATGTGGGAGATAAATATCTCGTAGGAGTTTGTTATTGGGCAACATTTGCTTGATGGTTTCGGAGTAACGAAAAAAACCAATTTTTTTACAATACAAATTTTGAATTCAATTTTTCTTAAGATGCAGTTTCATTATGAGAATCCATTGATATCATTTTAAACTCTAACAAGCTGATAATTTCGGAGATATGATTGTTTTAAATTTCAATATTAAATCGTAGTTCTATGATTCCATAGAATGATGTAATCGATACAAAACGTCCATATTTGTCATATTGAAGAGACATGTCATATTTATTTCTAGTTGGTCTAGAAGACAAAGTATGCTGAATGCAAAATGACCAATGAAATAACCACAGCTATCCTAGAATTATGAAGATTATAGGATATTATAAATTTTGGGTGGTAATATAATGCCCTTAGTTAATCCATATTATGATGGAAGTATATAATTTGGTTCAGAATATTTCCAGTAAAAAAACTGGAATATTAGCTAAGTTTTCAATAGATATAATATATATTTTCAGAGTAGATTTGAGGAATCAATTTCCCGGATAAGTTCGTTATTGGGTAGAATCGGTCTGGTGGTTTCAGATTAATAATATTTGGCACTTTTTTTAATTTAATTTCTTTTATGATACAGTTCTATCACGAGAATCCATCGATATCATATCATAAGAATCCATTGATATCATCAAACTCTGAGAAACCAATACTTATGATTTGTCAAAGATTGAACAAGAGCGCCAAAGCTCCTGTTCACAGGACTCTCCCACATTTTCAATTGTGAAAATGACCTAAATTTCTTAATGAGTGCTCAGAGATGTCGTTCTAAACAATAGATGGAATAATAACAAGGATTTCTGTTAAATAATAGAGAATTCCTTTTGATTTTTCCACTCGTTGTGATCCTATCAAGGTAAGGAAACATCCCATACTTTATATCTGGATTAACCATGAGGGGGGCCCATAGGCAGTGCAACTTTCGGGCCTCCTTTTTCAAGATATCATTATATTTTTTCAGTCACCTACTCTGCCTAAAGGTTAATCCGGCTCTAGTTGAGAGAGGCATACTGTACGGGGCGTCACAAAATGGTGATTTATAAAACTTGTACTGCGGGTGTAACAATCAAAAGTCCTGGGTTGAAATGTGCTGGCTTATCATTTTACCATGGATAGTGCGTTGGTCTGAGTTAGCAGTCTGTTGCGGATCTTGAGTTAACTGATGCTTTATGGTTGTGTCCACAGAGTAGATTGAACGAGAGTCCTAATCGGTTGCCCGCTGTGGTTATCCTTGAAAATGAGGAGGAAAATATCAATTCAGCCACGTCAGCTCTCACTTTAAAGATCGTCCACTATTTATGCCAGATACAGGAGCATGTTCTATTTTCTGTTCAAGCCACAAACGTCTTTGCGTCGGTATTCTCCAACTAGTTAACAAGTTTCAATTCGATCAAATCTGTAATTTTTGAGTTATCGATGGAACGATATTCCAGACGGGCATAACTCCGAAATCCTTTAGTGCAGTATGCCCAAAAATTCCTCATGAAATTCTGCAAGAAAATTCGCGTCGACATTCTACAACTAATAACCATATTCAAAATGGATCGGCTCCGAATTTTTCGAGTTATTGAGGAAAAAACAAACATATTTCTGACGGACATAACTCCAAAACCGTTTGACTGATTGTGCCTGTTGACAAACTAAAATGTCGCAGTCAGATGCACAACCTAACCCAAAACTTGTAAGTTGCTATCTCTTTTGGTTCTCCTAATAATTTTTTTTTAAATTTTTTCTAGTGACATGATTCTCACAAAATTTCACAAACGTCTTTGTATCAGTATCAATGCAATCGGATCTGTATTGGTTCATGACAAAATTATTACTCGGAAACCGCTTGCCGATTATGGCCATTAACGAACTTGTCCGTCGTATTTAGACAAGCCACCTACCCTGGGAATATCAAGTCACTATATTTCTCCGTTTTCAAGTCATCATGACAACGGCCGGCCGGACGACCGGACAGAATCAAATTTGACCTCAAATTCTTCAACAGTGAGTTGAACCTAATCGTTTGAGACCATTTTCGGCAAAACATTCGTAAAGTACAGAAATTTGGACAAAATGATAACGCGATGTTCCCCAGAATATATGCGCAAAAAGAGATTGAATGGGTGATACGAACTTTCCAGGGCATCAAAGCTGCAGGTTTGGACGGAATATATTCAGGATATCCGGAGATGAAACCGACAAAACTTATGACGTTATAGCGACTACCGATATGTTTGCAAAATGCCATATACAAATGTCCAAAACCACTTCGTAACCTACATACTGTGTGATTTGATAATACAGAAAAAAAAATTAATCCGTCATGTAAAATACTTACAGGGATTAGCTAATTTGGTTTGAAATTGGTACATGAATTCAACTTAAGTATCCATTTGAACGGAACTAATATCAGGACAGTACTATTTTTATGTTCTTATTAAGTTCATGTAAAAATAATTCACCCTGTATACTAATTATCAATAATCTAAGCGTACAATCGAAATATATGGAGAAAATCCCACAGGAAATCGTTCAATGTTTCTGGCACCATTTCAGCTATTCCGTAATGAATTATTATTTTCAATTTTTTTACACAATAAATAAATTTGTCGGATAAGGTATGATAAAGAATGGGTTAATATAATAAATATTCACGAAACCAAGAGATAAATATTGTTATTATCTTTACTTAGTTCATAGCAAAATTTTGTAAATTGCTCTCGCAACTCAAAAAAAACTGCAGAATAATCGTATGATTAGCTTACAATGTTTGCCTAAATACAATAGGATTGTGTCATGTGTCATATCCCGAATTTCATTATGAAAAATGGGTTCAAGCCCTGTGGACAGGAGCTCTCTGGTGCTCTAGTTCAAACAGACAAATTATATCTCCGTTTGGTTTCTCAGAGTTGGGAATTATATCAATGTATTCATATGATAGAACTGCATCCTAAAGGAAATTCAATTCAAATAATAGTTTATTTATCAAGATTAAATGAGCAATCATGAGAATGAGAACTGCACCATGGAAGAAATCAAATTAAATCTGGCCAATTTTGCCCAATAACGAACTTAACCGAGATATTCATCTCCCTAAACTACTCTGAAAATGTCAACTACCTACCTCATTCCATTCGAGAGTTATATCTATGTCTATGGATGAAAAGCAGTCTCACTACTCTCAGATCTCTTACTTCATGTTCCGTTCCGAAATGTAAGAATTTTCTGAGAAAACCTAATTTCGGAGCAAACAACTGAGATTTTTCTCACTTCGCTCACAATTCTTCGATTCATTAGATATTGTCATGTCTCAGGAACATCATTCGACATTATGACAATTCATACATAGAATAATATCATTCTGTGACAACGTTGAAATACGATTTATTATTGAAATTTTGAAAAATCATATCTCCGAAAGTATTAGCTTGTTAGAGTTAAAAATGATATCATTGGATTCTTATGGTAAAACAACTTATTGAAAAAATTTAATTTGGAATTTGCCTTATAAAAAAAAATTTTTTTTTGTTACTCCGAAACCATCTGTCCGATTTTGCCCAATAACAAACTTAGTCGAGATATTTATCTCCCAAACCTACTCTGAAAATTTCAACTGTCTAGCTCATTCCGTTCGAGAGCTATCGTGCCTACGGCCGGCCGGCCAGCCGGACCGGCCGGACGGCCGGACAGAATGAATTTTGACCACGGATTCTTGATCAGTGAGTCGAACCAAATCGTTTAAGACCATTTTCATCGAAAAATTCGAAAATTACAGACATTTGGGCAAATTGATAAGCACTCAGTTCCGAGGAACTAGAGCACCAAAAACTAGCAAGCTGTCATTAGCGTTTGTTTTGTTGGTATTCATTAATTATTTTTAGTGTTTTTGGTTCTCTCGTTCCTCGTAACAGATTGCTTATCAATTTGCCCAAATGTCTGTAATTTTCGAATTTTTGTCTGAAAATGGTCTGAAAAGATTTGGTTCGACTCACTGATCAAGAATCCGTGGTCGAAATCTATTCTGTCCGGCCCGCCGTCCGTCCGGCCGTTAACACGATAACTCTCGAACGAGATGAGTTAGAGAATTGAAATTTGCGGGGTAGGTTTGGAGCGTAAATATCTCGGATGGGTGAAATCCATCAAGCGGCGTCGGAGTTATGGCCGTTTTTAGTAAAAACATTTTATATGAATATTTCCGGAACCGATCACTCGATCTATCTGAAATTTAGCATCACATTGTAGAATAATGACCTTTATTTGCATGTGCAGTTTTGTATTGATCGGGTTGCCGTAAAGTGTTAAAATCTTTTTAAAATTTTTGAATTTTGTTTCTACAATAACTTCTGAAAAGAATGAGCTAGGCAGTTGAAATTTTCAGAGTAGGTTTGGGAGATAAATATCTTGGCTGGGTTCGTTATTGGTCACAATCGGCCTTATGGTGTCGGAGTAACGAAAAACTAAATGTTTTTTACATTACAAATTTCAAATTAATTTTTTTTTAAGACGCGTTATTCCATAAGAATCCACTGTTATCATTTTCACCTCTAAAGGCTGGTTTATGCTGGATGGTAACTTCAACTTAATCATATATATCTATTATACTATATAAATCTCCTGTCACGATGTTTGTCCGCGATGGATTCCTAAACTACTTAACCGATTTTCAATAAAATTGTCACACCGTGAGCAGTCTGGTCCAACTTGAGAGATAGGATAGCTCAGATCTTTAATTTAGTCGCAATATTATTTTATTGCAAATTTAAAAAAATTATATGATGCAAATTGGCGGAGGAGCCGGTAACATTTCCTGTATCAACAGATGTCGATACTTTTCGACTGGATTGAGTAAGTAATCAATAGATGGCACTGCTATGGTAAACCGACAAACGTGTCATATAAGATACAATTCAATAGCATGATTACCTCATGTTGTTGAGGCTAAAGTATAAATTGAATTTATTTTGTAGTAAACGAAATACCGTGAAATTCAATTATTTCTACTTTTTTAATTTTTGGTGTTAGCATAGCCAACCACGTGTTACCTAGACCGAAGTGTAAATCAAATTTAAATTATAGTGACGATAAAACAGTGAAATTATTCCTACTTTTTACTTATTTGTGCTTCATTATTCAAAATATATACATGTAAGTATTATCACATAATTATAATAATTAAGGGGAAATATTCGCAAAACTCGACAATCGGGGAAAAAAAGTGAGACATAAAGTGCCACTTGAGGATATTCAGAAGTTTACGAGAATCTATCCGAAGTTATTACTTCCGTAATATCGAGTAGGGAAAAACACGTATTGTGTATAACAACTCCTGTGGCTCAGCTAGACGAGGTCAGACTGTGACGGCAAACCCGGGGAACGTTTCCCGCGAAGGTAACAGATTACTTTTCGATTTTTTTTCGATATTTGAAGTACGGATAACGTCGAAGAGGGGCATATCTGTAGAATTAGAATAGATCTTTCATTTAAACGATAGAAAGGTGAGTATTTCAATATATTTTTCGCTTATTCCGATTTAGATATTAGAGCTGATTTTGAGAAGTAAAACTGATTTGTGATCATATGATGCAATAGACATAGCAGTACTTGAATATTTTCTGCTCGAAGGTTCACTCATTTATTCGAATGAATTCTAATACTATACAGGCTGTTCTATTTTATGCCAAGTTAAAGTCACGACGCCATAAATGTACGATTTGACTTGATCGGTTTGGAGATAGTACCTATTGTGGGAAATATACATTATTATACCTTATTAATATATCCTTATTAATGAGAAAACGGTACAAAGCTCCCCACACTTTTCCAATAATTTTACAAATATATATTTTTTCATTGTTTTTATTCAACCTCTATTAAAAATTATTTCGCACTTATTATTTCAATGTGCTATAATGAACTGTTTTTCAGTTTTTTTTTCTGATATTTAAACGATTAAATTAATATTTTCAGTCAAATGCCATCGAAGAAATGTAACCTCAACAACGCAAGCACCAGAGAGGCACGACGCAAACGTGTTGAAAGAGCAGATCAGCGTAGCGAACGTCTGCAACAGAATATTACGAGAACAACAATGGCACGAGCACGAAACATACCTACAGTATGAGCACAAGTAACAATATTGGGAACGGTAAAATATAACTGCAACCAAATACGCAATGCATCAAACAGCCAGACAATTTTTGTACTGTTCTTCAAGATAAAAATGAATTGAGTCAGAGTATTTTTCCGGATATACAGAATAATTACTTGAATCATAACTGGCTCAGTCATCGGGCGATTTTGGCAGCCAAAAATGTTGATGTTGACGAATTTAACTTCCACCTCAATTATGCAACGGTACACGTTTGATCATCAAAAAGATCACCGGAAACATTCTTGAAGCACCCATTTTAACTGGGAAGTTTAAAGGAAAAGTGGTCCTGTTGCTACGTATTCCAATGATACCGTCAGATTCTACCATTCCTTTCAAACGGCTACAGTTTCCAATTCGTTTAGCTTTTGCCATATCAATAAATAAGTCTCAAGGCCAAACAATGTCCATTTATGGTTTATATTTGGAAAATCCGTGTTTTTCTCATGGGCAACTATTGATTGCATGTTCACGTGTTGGGAAACCGTCGAATCTATTTGTGTTAACTAAAGACAGGTTAACCAAAAATATTGTCCACCTCATTCATAAGTTTAAATGTCATATGTTATTCACTAACAACTTTGTAATATGCTCATACGTTACAAAATTAAATGGAAATAATAAATTTAAAAACTACTTCTTTTGTTTGTATTGATTTCTGCTTAATATAAACTGTAAGAAAATTTTAATAAATCGTGTTCAACGTCCTTCCCGTTCAAATCCCAATCCCGTGAATTTGTGTACCAACTTCAACATTTCCGTCTTGGTTCGTAAATAATTTCATTGTACTAAAGGGTTATAGTCGTAGTCTGTCATGGAGGTTACTATATTTTTTTACAAATACCATCCATGTAAAAAGCATGGTGTACCCCGTGACTGATGTTCTCCTACCGTTCCTCTTAAATTGTATACTGCAATGGCAAATAACAATGACTTTAGCCACAGCAACGCGTGGCCGGGTCTGCTAGTATATAATATATATAGACATTTATTTTTAGTGTTATGCTTTATAATCAGACTAAATAATCCGTTAACATATTAATTATTATTATTAATAATAAGTAAACGGATTATTCAGTCCCAGTATCAACCATAGCGTTAGAAATCTATGTTTCAAGTTTTAAGTTAGGGAATAAGTTAAAGTTACCAGCCAGCATAAACCAGCCTTAAGAAGCTAATACTTTTGGACATATAATTTTTCGAAATTTCAATAATGAATTGTACTTCTATGTTATTAAAGAATCTATCTATGAATTATTATATGATCTGTGTTCGTACATGTCACCTTATTTTCCTATGAGAAATAAATGTCAAAATTATTTCTGGTTCGTTAATCTTGATATAAAATACACCTTCTTCAAAATGACCAATTAAATAACCTCATCTATCGTAGAATTAGAGGATGATATGATATTATTCTTTTGAGGTAATAATATAATGTCCGTGGATAATCCATATCATGATGGAAATATATTCTTTGATAAGATTCATAATCAAATTGGGTTCATAATATCTCCAGTAAAAACAAAACTGTCTAAGTTTTACTTGATATAATATAATTTTCAGAGTAGATTTTAGGAATGAATATCTCGGATAAGTTCGTTATTTGGGAGAATCGGTCTGTTTGAATTCTTTCATGATGTAGTTCTATCGTAAGAATCCATTTATATCATTCCCAGAGACCAATAATTTCGGAGATATGATTTGTCAAAGTTTGAACAAGAGCGCCAAAGCTCCTGTCTACAGGGCTTGAACCAATTTTTGGCGCTCTAGTTCCTCGGAGCTGAGTGCTTACCAAATGTCTGTAATTTTCGAATTTTTCGATGAAAATGGTCTCAAACGATTTGGTTCGACTCACTGATCAAGAATCCGTGGTCGAAATTCATTCTGTCCGGTTGGTCCGGCCGGCCTGCCGGCTGTAGAAACGATAACTCTCGAACGGAATGAACTAAACAGTTGAAATTTTCAGAGTAGGTTTGGGAGATAAATATCTCGGCTATGTTCGTTATTGGGCAAAGTCGGACAGAAGGTTTCGGAGTAAAAAAAAAAAAATATTCTTTTACATAACAAATTCCAAATTAAATTTTTTTCAATAAGCAATTTTACTATAAAAATCCAATGATATCATTTTCAACTATAACAAGCTGATACTTTCGGAGATATGATTTTTCAAAATTTTAATAATAAATCGTATTTCTACGTTTTCACAGAATTATATAATTATTCTATGTATGAATTGTCATAATGTCAACTTATTTTCCTGAGACATGACATTGTCTAATTCCTTGCTAATAGTTGGTTCCAGAAAAGTCAAAATCGACTTAGAGAGACGGGGTCTGAAAACTGCCGTACTATGCAGTTTTCGGGCATGAAAGTTGACGAAAAGCGATAAGGGTAAAAAAACGTCAAATAAACCCCCATGTGGCGATTTTATGTCGAAAAGTGAAAATTAAGAATATATATCCCAGGTAAGTACCGACGTTTTATTCTAATACCGGAATCGACAAGATCGTACGAGGAGCCCGATATCCCGGGGGTCTAATCCGTCGAGTTTTCGGTTTCGGAACGAGAGAAGGCGGGTTCAGATCCCGGAAAGGGAATTGCACTTTTTGGCGCTCTAGTTCCTCGGAACTGAGTGCTTATTATTTTGCCCAAATGTCTGTAATTTTAGAATTTTTGGCTGAAAATGGTCTAAAATGATTTGGTTCGACTCACTGATCAAGAATCCGATGTCGAAATCGATTCAGTCCGACCGGTCCGGCCGGCCAACCGTAGGCACGAAAACTCTCGAACAAAAGGAGTTAGAGGATTGAAATTTGCAAGGTGGGTTAGGAGCGTAAATATCTCGGACATGTTCGTTAGGGGGCGAAATCAATCTAGCGGTTTCGGAGTTATGGCCGATTTTAGTAAAACAAATTTTTTATGAATATTTCCGAAACCGATCACTCGATCTATCTGAAATTTAGCATCAAATTGTAGAATCATGACCCTTATATGCATGTTAAGTTTTATATTGACCAGGTTACCGCAAATTGTAAAAAAAAAATTCAAAATTTAAAAAAAAAATCCTACAATAACTCTCGAACGGAATGAGCTAGGCAGTTGAAATTTTCAGAGTAGGTTGGGGAGATGAAAATCTCGGTTAAATTCGTTATTGGGCGAAATAGGCCTGATGGTTTCGGAGTAACGAAAAAAAAATTTTTTTTCAATCAACAAATTTCAAATTCAATATTTATTTACGATGCAGTTTTACCATTAAAATCCATCGATATCATTTTCAACTCCAACAAGCTAATACTTTCGGAGATATGATTTTTCTAAATTTCAATAATGAATCATACTTCTATGTTTTCACAGAATGCTATAATTATTCTATCTAAGCTTTATTATATGATCTGTGTTCATACTCGCACATTTCATCCTGTTCTATAAGAGAGAGTCAAATTCAGTTCAGCTATTTTAATTTGATTTCTTCCATGGTGCAGTTCTCATTCTCAGATTGCTCATTTAATCTTGATAATTAAGTTATTATTTGAATTGAATTTCCTTCATGATGCAGTTCTATCATAATAATACATTCATATAATTCCCAACTCTGAGAAACCAATACTTTCGGAGATATAATTTGTCTGTTTGAACTAGAGCGCCAGAAAGCTCCTGTCCACAGGGCTTGAACCCATTTTAAATAATCATTAAAGGATACCTTGGGAGGTGTATTCATTTTTAATTGGTTCCTTTCTGGGTTTTATCTCCCAAACTCTGAAAATATCTATAAAATAAGAAAATTCATTATTTTGTGAATTGCCCCTGTGGTAGAAATACCAGATATTTGTCAGAAGCAATCTATCGAATAATGTTGCATAAAAAATAATAACGAAACAACATCAACGGTAAAACAACTATTTCTTAACGTTTCGGAGTCGATATCAGACTCTTGTGTCAGGCACTAAACGAAAATCTTCAGATTTATTTTTTGTATGATATTTATTCTGAAAATCGAAGTTTGTCACAAATTTAGTGTCTGACGAAGGAGTATGATATAGACTCCGAAATGTTACGAAATAGTGGTTTTATCGTTGATGTTGTTTCGTTGTGTGTTAGGCAACATTGTTCGATATATTGCTCCTGACAAATGTTTTGTGTTTCTAACGCAGGAGCAAATCACAAAACAATAAATTATTTATTCTATAGATATTTTCCACAGTTTGGGAGAGAATACCTAGAAAGGAACCAAATAACAGAGTTTTTTAAGTTTAAACTATATCATTTGATTGGACCTCGCGTAATTGGCAGACAGTTAACTGGTAATTTATAAATACAATACTTTATCGGATTTATTGCAAGGTATAAATACCCATGGTATGCGGTTTCAGCATGATGGTGCCAGATCTCACTTTTCAATTCCAGTTAGAAATCATGTTAATGCCACTTACCCCATCAGATGGATTGGCAGTATAGCTCCAGTATATTGGCTACCGCAATCCTCTTATTTAACACCCCAGACTACTATCTATGGGGTTATTTAAAATCTGAAGTGTATAATGATGGAATTAGATATGGAAAACATTTATTAGATAAATTACTGCTACATGTAATAGTGTTAGAAATAACCCTCAAATAATTCTAGAGTCAGTGAAAAATCAAGCGTCACCCACTCAAAAATGTATTGATGCTGGAGGACTCTATAATTTGAAAATTTATTGTAATATTAGTGAAAGTATTTTACAATTTTTCTTGTTATATTTATTACAATGAATTGTATTGCGTTGTATTGTATTTTCATAAATTCATATTAGTAAGTAAATATAATTTACGAAAAATTCAATCCAGTAAGTTTTTAACAAGTTCCTTCGCGATTTTTTCATTACATTTCGGATCTGCGATTATTGATAATTAATATATTTTCTCAGTTATTCCTACAAGAGTGTGACAAAGACTCATTCCGGTCTTCATATAAATTTATTCTTCAGTTTCTTTTGGGTTCTGCGAGTTTTTTTTCAAACAAATTCATTGAAGAGTATACAAATATATAGGTTTATATCTTGAATCCACAAATAATTATTTTGACTATTTTATTAACCAATTTTTGATGCCACTTTATCCGACAATTAATTTCTTGAGTGAAAAAATCGTAAGTAATAATTTAATACGAAATAACTGAAATGGTTCCAGAAACTTTTTGAACAAGTTCCTGTAAGTTTCCGAATCTTTGGTCCCATTTTTGATAATTATTATAGAGGGTAAAATATTCCTAGAAGAACTTATCATGGAAGATAAAGAATATTCTGGTCCTGTTATTGGTTTTGTTCAAAGAGCTACAGTTAAAGCCTTTTAGTTTAATTCATTTACCAAATTTAGTCATAATTGGCTAATGTCTGTATTTTATATAGCCGATTTAATTCTTTGTCCTAATTCACAAATCACTCTGTATGTCAGTAACAAAGTGGTTTTGAAAATTTATATGGCATTTTGCAATCATATTAGCAGTCCCTATAACCCCATGAGTTTTGTCGGTTTCATCTCCGGAGACCTTGTATATACACTTTTATAATTTCCGTGTATGTTGCAAAAAGGTGATGATGTTATTGTTGCTTCACTTGGACAGTTCTCCACCACTAGCTACACGTGGAATTACATTTAAAAATCGTGGAGATAGACAAGTGTAGTTGTTATAACTAAGGAGGGATGCAAGGACTAATCGAAACCTAAATCATACCGATCCATATGCCTTGCATTCCTTTTCCAAAAAACAATTAAGAAATGTATCACCTGGAGACACTGCTTGCCATGTTTAGATATTTCGATATTAAGGGTGCGTTTGGCAGCACCTTACCTGCATCCGTGTGCAATGTGGCTGCACATTCATGGATGGCATGGTCATGGCTGTCGGTAAATGGCTTCAATGTTACTCTGATGACCTAGTGATAACTGCCACGATGGTACACGATGGGCGACCAGAGGCAAAAACCATCAAAATCACAGAAAAGTTGCATTAGGCAGAAGGACTGAATGTGGAAAGCTGAGCTCAGCGTTATTGCGGAACTGCTGACTAGGCACTGCTAGTACAAATATCACCTGTACCATACCTATGGCAAATTGGCCGACGTAATTTGTAGGATACTGTGGAATGGTCCATGAGATGGCTGCAAACAATTCATGCATATGTCCAGAACTGGCTCATATCAGATTCGCGCACTGAAGATACAGTGTACAACATTCTTTTAAGGATTATAACTGAGTGGGGTAAAAGAAAAGAAGATAGAAATGGTCACAGTTCTGAAAGATGCAATTTGAGAAAAATGACCTAGTCCAACAATGTTATCTTATCTAATCTAGTCCTTTACCTCACCGAACTCTCGTATAATTTACAGCAATCTATTGTTACGTAGTGGAGAGTATAGCTTTTGAGCACTTACGGTTGATACTTTTCACGAGGTGTTGGTAGAGTATCGGAGAATGATCAACAATGCTGCCTTGTACTTCAATTTACAACCGCCAAACATCGGTATGAGAAATAGTTATCTACTGTGGAATCCGTGTTTGTCCTGAAATTCTAGGATTGCTTAACTCTGTCCGAAATCTCTGAAGTTGGTACGGGGGAGGATTTACCACTCCACAAATTCACAATTTCATCAGTGAGTACTTCCAAAGTTTCAGTTGTGTTAGCCCATATTAGTTAGAGATCATGCAGCTTAGATTGACGCAGCCCAATCAAATTTCTATGCTTAGCGAGAGCACCACTATACCGACGTATCGTATCCAAAGATGATCTAACTGCATCTCCATCTTCTTCTGTGATAATTCAATTTTCATATCCTCCTGCAAAGCATTCATATTCAACTGAAGTGCTGAAAATCTCTTCATAGCAGTGATATTGGCTGTAGTGTCAGATATCGCCTGCATGAGCTCATGAAGTGTAATATGCGAGGTAACTAATAATCCTCCTCCCACGTAAGGATGGCTTGAGTTGCTGCTTAATTTGGTTTTCTATTGACATTAGCTACGATTCCATGATTTTCCACTATCCTTGATAAAATTTTAACTGATCCCATATTCAGACAATTTTTATGGATATATTACGACAGGAGGCGAATGGAAAAACATTTTTATCGCTATTTGTAATAGCACACAAACGCAAACAAGACATGTCGCGGGCACTTTGTTCAATCTTATTATCTGAAGAGCTATATAAGAGACACCTTAATTTAGATTCTGAAAGGTGTGAAATACAAATCAAAGATAATACAGGTAGGCACGCTTCATTATTTTTACCACTATAGGAGACTTAATAATATAGCAATCCGGACAGTATGGAGAAGTATATTTAGATGGGAAGGGTTAACGGTTAATTCCGCAAAAGTGGCAGAAAAAAATTATTCCGCTTTCAAGCAGGAAAACATGGAATGAAAACACGTGACACCACAACAGGAGTGAGTGTGCAGCTCTAGGAACCTCCAATTCGGGGGCAAACGATGGCATCATCACGGAAAAAGGATATGAAATATAGAAATCAGGATAGTGCTTAGAAGTATAATTGAGTGGGCTGGCACGGATGAGTTTATGTTTCCGCCGTGCGGTTGCCATAGTTTGCCTCTGAATTTAAAGTTCCTACAGCTGAAGACACAAATTGATTCCTTGCTCCTGTTGTGGTGTTACCTACTTTCAGTTTTTATACTAACTTCTCTTCTTTTGAATAAGCCTATTAGAAGGAACACGTGTCGGTATGTACCAGCAGTATATTTTTCTCTGCTCTTCTCGCGGAATTACTTGTTAAACCTGTCCATTTAAATATACTCCTCCGAACTATCGTGATTTCTATTTTTCATATATTCGGGTTGAGGTCACATCGCACAGACTCCTTATGCTCCCTCCGTGCCGATGCCATAGTTTGCCTCCGAGTTAGAGGTTCCTAGACCTAAAGGTACAAATTGGTTGCTCGTTTCTATTTTGTGGTTTCACCTATTTGCAATTTTCTTCTCATCTTTTCCTTAGTTTCTTGGTTGACCTGTCCTGAAGTAGCCAATTTTCATAAACACGTGTCGGCAGGTACCAGAAAAATAATTTTTCTCATTTCCTTTTGCGTAATTACCCGCTAAAAACTCCCATTTTAACTTGATAATAGGACAACAGGTTACAAAAAATATATTTGTTTGAATAAAAGGAAATACAAACGGAATTCTCTTTTACCAATATAATTGAATATCACAAGAATAGTCACAATGTGTTCTCAGCTGATCATTTAATCCGAATTAAAACAGGATATGCTACATCCAAACTTTTGTTCAAAACAAATTAGAGTAACATAAAGTTGAATTGATTCATTGAGCCGTATTCATAAAACTGAAGGATATCCTTGTAAGAATAAGATGAAAGTATAAGGTTTTCAGTTGAAGAAAAAGGTAAGAGTAAAAGCATTTCCTTTTTTTCGTATTCATAATGATCACCTTATACTTGCAAGCATATTCTTATTTACCCTTAACTGAGGACCTCTAAGGAATTACGGAGATTGAATGCTTGAATGCTTTGTGAATACGGCGGTGAGTCTGCTACTGACCACACTCAAAATTATTGAAGGATATGCTTTTTATTTAGTAAAAGGAAACGTTTATGAATAACCAAATACTTTTTTGTAGAGGATATGCTCCTACTCTATAAGTATAAGGTTTCACTCGAAATATTATGAATGCGAGCTGAAGGATTCTCTTCATTTTCTGCAAGTATAAGCATAACCTTTTTTTTATGAATACGGCTCAATATCGGAATATTACAATATTATATATTCAATGGTTCAGCTCAAGTGAATACTTACACTCTCACACACTCCTTGTGATGATTTCAGGGTTAAAACCAGCAGTAAACTCGAGAAACTAATTAAAACCCAATACTGCACTCCACTTCCAAATTCGCATTGTTATCTCAATTCCAATTCCTATTTGTTGAATTTTGAAGATGTTGATTCATTCCCATAGTTCGTCAATGATGGATCATTGCAGTTGTTCTGTAACTCAGCTATTGATAATGATGAGATTTGCTCACCGAAACTATCCGAACAGGTAAGTTTTTGCAGTCGGTAATAAAAAGGGGTTCTTAATTCTTTTCCTCAATACGTAAATGCTTCCTTACTGTCTATAACCACATATCTGGTAATTAGCAACGAAAAATATTTCTAAAAAAAAGTGGTGTCCAAATCTATACGCAGAGCTGTCACCCATCCAGGTACTGAACTCGCTGCTTAGCTCCAGGAAAAACAATAATATTTCCAAGAATTTAAATCCAACAGTAGAAACAAGCGTCCAAAAAAAAACGGGTACACTTTTTTGCAGAGAATAGTATGAAACGATTAGTTTTAACTCACATACAAACAGCCACTTGGTTCGAGAATGAACGGTGCTGTATTTGCGGTGGCATAAGGTCCCATTCAAATACATTCATCCACTATTGGTTCGAAAATGAACATTACTATGTGGCGTATGGTGTCTATTGAAATGCATAATTTGATTCTTGGGTCAAAAACAAACAGTGCTGCGTTTGTAGTAGAATGAGGACCCATTCGAGTATATGCATTACATGACACAGTCAATAATGACATTGACTGTGACTCAGAATAATGCAATGTATAATATGTGCATGAAGCTTATGAATGCATAGCATTGATTACTACATAGGAGAATTAATTCTTTCATAGTTAAATGTGAGCGTTATAACGTACAAGAATATTTCGAATTTTGTGAAGCTGAAAGAACATGTTTTCCCTAATGTAAGATACTGTTGACATTTTTTCCTGTACAGATCTCTGTACTTTGAAGTGAATAAACTATCTATGTACGTTGCACTATGACCTCAAGGTCTAGTGTGCCCCCCATCAGAGATGTGAATGTCATCACCATCGACAGCTTGCCTTACAGTTGTAAAGTTCTCATGGAATCCAATGGGTTGGCTTCCCCATTTCCTTTAATTCCCGAGTGACCAGGAACCCAGACCAAGGAATCCATGCTGTTCTTACCTACTTCATTAAGTTTTCTTCAGAACTCCCACATTAGATTAGACGGGATAACATGGGAGCTCAGAGCTTTAATAGCAGCTTGACTGTCAGAATGGATTGCTATATAATACCTCTGATAGTTTCTTTCTAGGTTCATTTCCACGCTGCTTTCGATTGCTAGTATTGCTGCCTGAAAGACGATCGGATAGAAGCCTAGCGATACTGAGAATTTGGTGCCTGCCCCATATACTCCAGCGCAAGATCCTATATTGGAATTTGAACCATCTGTGTACCATTAAATGGCATTTTTTTTAAGAACTTTGGTGGTGGATTCCCTGTCCCAGTCTTTCTTCCTACCTAGCCCGTAGTGAAGTCTTTTCAATGCTTACTTTCTTAATCATTTCGTCACTAGGAAGATTGGCTGATGAAATGTACATGTTAAGAGAGGACCCGGCCTTCTGGTTTTTAATTCACTCATTACCTGTTCCTTTCCTAGATATTCTGAGAATGAATTCATGGGCCATTTTCTCTATCATAGGGTAAAGGGGTGTGAGATTCGTGATAATCTCAAGTGTCCTGGTAGAACACCCTACCTTAGCTCCAGTGACACACACACACACATGCAAGCCTTTGTATTTTGTCAAGGGTTTCCCTAGTACTATTCTGACTGATTACTGATTACTGCCCCATACATTGCAGTCACAAATTTTATCTGCTAGATATCTGCACGCCTCTAAAGCCTTTATTGCTACACTACAAATGTAACTACACTCTTGTCCACTACAGTTTTTGTCGTCTGACATATGTTTCGGAAACAAAGTTTCCATCTTCGAAGACGAAGCGTTACTTTATTGCTTGACTAGCAGTTATTCCAACATGCACTTATTCCACAGAAGTTAATTAGTGTTCTCCTAGATATTTGACTTCAGACTTCCATTCTATAATATCACTATTCAAAAAGAAGGATATCACAGCTGGAAGTTTCCTTCTCTGAGTTAACAGAATTACTGTGGTATATCATTAAAAGATACTTTGGGATACTCATTATTAAATGGTTCCTTTCTGGGTTATCTCTCCCAAACTCTGAAAATATCTATAATAATACGAAAAAGCACACAAAAATAATTAAATCACATAATGAACTAGGAATTAAAATTATACGGGCTTAGCAAACCCGAGGTACCCTAGCTACCTGGCAGTAGGCATAAAATGCAATAACAATAACAATAACCATAGCACTAACACTGAAACTAACACTAACACTAACACTAACACTAACACTAACACTAACACTAACACTAACACTAACACTAACACTAACACTAACACTAACACTAACACTAACACTAACACTAACACTAACACTAACACTAACACTAACACTAACACTAACACTAACACTAACACTAACACTAACACTAACACTAACACTAACACTAACACTGACACTAACACTAACACTAACACTAACACTAACACTAATACTTACACTAACACTTACTTTAACACTAACACTAACACTTAATCTAACACTAACAATAACAACCCCTCAGGGGCTCTGGGATGTGTCTCAGAGTACGGGCTTAGCAAACCCGAGGCACCTTAGCTACCTGGCAGTAGGTATAAAACGCACAATCGCACGGGGGTACTACTTAGTAGCATACGGGTGTAACAAGCCCGCGAACCCCGGTTTATCTCAACCAATGATGAGTAACCAACTAAGAAGCCTCGGAAAACAGCTGCTGCCTGGGGATCACCAGGGCACGTCTGGGGTTGGTGCTAGGCGTGACAGCATGCGAACCACCAACGGCAGGATGCTGAGGAGGCGGGCGCCTGTCATTCAAGAAACTACAGCTTCCGACGAGGACATCGAGGAGGAGAGAGAAGTTGCCGGTTGCATAGGGAATCTGCGCTCGCAAGAGCAACCCGTAGTCGGACCCGGCAACAGGAACAAGACCACGCAAAGGGGTTGCCACAAGTGGACACCCGAGCAACATTAAAAACTGTCTGTTTTATACCGAAGATCCAGACCAGAAAGAAGGGGATATATGGGTAGGCTGCATTGTCTGTGGTGTGAAAATAATCCAGATCTTAGCTTCATGACGCAGCAAAATCTGCGAGACCAGGTGAACCATCTGAAGAAGAGAGGAATTTTGCTGCAGCTTCAAGAGCCAGAGGGAACAGAAGAACAAGCTGAAGAGCAGGTGAGAAATCTCGGAACCAACAGCTACAATCCACGATTCAAAGGAGAGAAGAACAGGATGGGAGGCGGGTGAGAGATGCCGCAAACATCCAACCTCCAATGCCTGGATCGCAAGTCGAAGCACTGGATATGGAGCAGGTGACAGCTGCCCCATTCCGAGTGGAAAATCCTGCACAGTGCAACAGGCGAAGAACGGAACAAGTGAGAGATGTTCCGGCACCAGTCATCAACAGAAAGGAAGCATTTGAGGCTGTAGTAGGGGATCTGAACAGAACGACTGCACGGTTAAAAACGAGACTGCAGGCTGAAGACCTAGCCATGATGAATAATATCATCGACGATCACCTAAAGGAGGACTGCTCACTAGAAGATGTCGTGGCTGCAGTGAGAGCTGCTACTTCACTTATATGCCCTCCAGGTAGAACAACAACAAGAGATGACAAACATAGTTCAAGAATGAAGAAGCTAGATAAAAAGATGAAGATCGTGAGGCAGCAAGCATCTTGGTACCAATGTATCATAGACGTTATGAAAGGACAACTGAAGCCTAGCAAGAAGAAAGAGGTCATGATGGGGGAGCTGCATGCGTTGCACCGTACGATTATCTTACCCATCATCAATCTACTGAAGCAGAAAACTGTCGATAAGATAAGATCTCTAGCGGAAGCGAGGAAGAAGCTGATCAGGAAGCAGAAATGGATAGAGGACAACAACACATTCACCGCAGAACCTTCAAAGCAATTTCAGCCTAAACAAATAGAGGCAGAAAACTCGCCATCGCCAGAAGAAGTCGAACGGTTCTGGAAGAAATTGTACGAGCGACCAGTGGAAACCAGGGATACTCCAGCACTTCACAGATTCCAGACATTATGCGATCAAAGTCTGCAACCGACAGAAGAAATGACTGAAGTAACAACCGAAGAAGTTAGATAAGCCCTAAAGAACAAAAATGATTTCACGGCACCTGGACTGGATGGGATCCAGAACTACTGGTGGAAGAACTTTCCAGCTACTCATCAACACGTAGCCAGATTATTCAGTGGGATAATAATTCACCTTGAGCCAATTCCATCATGGTTGGTAGAGGGCAGAACTGTACTGATACCAAAATCAGGCGATATAGGACAGCCAAAGAACTACCGCCCTATCACGTGTCTCAACACGTTTTATAAAATTCCCACAAGTGTCCTTCAAAACCGGATTCTGGAGGTTATTGCACCAGTGTGGAACCAAATCTACGAGCAAAGAGGGGCACGCAAAGGAGTACAGGGGTGCAAGGACAACCTTCTCATAGACAAGAGCATTTGTCAAGATGCAAAACACTACAAGCGTGATCTACATACATCCTGGCTGGATCACGCGAAAGCATTTAACACATCGTCGAACAGCTTGATATTGCAGCTGCTTGAGATGCTCAAAGTCCAGACTAACATCGTCCATGTGATGAAAAACATCATGGCGCTATGGAAGACTAAGTTTGCAGCTCAATCGGAAGGTCGAACCACGTATACGGGATGGCTGAAATACAGGCGAGGCGTATTTCAAGGAGACTCGCTAAGCCCGTTACTGTTCTGCATAACACTCCTACCATTAACAACGGAGTTGAGGGAAAGCAGAATAGGGTACAAGGCCGAGCCACCAGGCAGAAGAGAACATCTGGTTTCACATCTCCTGTACATGGACGACTTAAAACTGTACGCTCCCTCCAAGGCAGCGCTACAACAACTTCTTAACATCGTTTCGGAATACACCACAGCAATAGGAATATATTCGGTTTGGAAAAATGTGCTGTTTTCCATCTGAGCAGAGGAAGAACTGAAGAAGTAGGAGAAGACATCGAACTGGAAGGAGGAATAATCATTCGGCACCTCGATGAAGAGGATACTTAAAAATTCCTTGGAATGCAACAAAGAGGCGCACTGGAGTCAACTCGAATCAAGGATGCCTTAACAGCCAGCTACAAAAAGAAGATCCGAGATATATGGAAATGACAGCTGTCTGGTAAAAACGAGGTATCAGCTACCAACATCTAGGCAGTTCCGATAGTCACATACTCTTTCGGAGTAATCAACTGGACAGTTAATGAGATTCTCGAACTAGACAGGGCCACACGTAAAGTGATGAACATGAATCGGAGCCTTCATCCCAACTGCTCGGTACAAAGGATATATCTCCCACGAACGCAAGGTGGCAGAGTTTTGCAGAGTTTGGAATACCAACACCATCAACAAATGTTGGAAATGGCAATAAGGATATTGAGAAGTGAAGACCCGCTTCTCAAAATGGTAGCTCATCATGAAATCAGGAACCAAGGAGCTTTCCTATTTAGAGCTGGACGGAGAGCCTTGGAAAAACTCAGCATAACTGGAGTATCCATCGACTATGAGCTAGTGGGAACACCTATCACGCCAACAGACCAGAGAAGATTAGGCAGAGAGATCAGACAGGCACAACTGAAGACGTTACTCGAAGACCACATGAGTAAGAGTCTGCACTCTATATATTTCAGGAGTTTGAAAGATCAGGGCCTATCGGAGGAACTATCCTTTGCGTTTTTGAAGTCGGCTGGTCTAAAGTCGGAATTGGAGGGATTCGTTATGGCTTGTCAAGATGGAGTGATAAATACAAGATGGTAGAAGAACATCATGAAAGTGGACACCCCAACCACTTGCAGAGCATGCCATAGTCAGCAGGAAACTGTCATGCACATCCTGTCTGCTTGCAGAGTCCACGCTCCATCAGGATACACAGAAAGACACAATGCGGCAATTCGGATTCTCTACTTCCATCTGAGAGAAGTTTATGGTATAGACAAGGAGCCAGTGCTACCATTTGTGCCTCTGGAAATTGAATCAGTCATCGAAAATGATAGAGCTCGAATCTACTGGAACTATGCTTTTCCAACAACTCAGCAGATCCATGCCATAAAGCCAGATATAGTACTGGTGGACAAATATCTCAGGCAATTGTATGTTGTCGAATTTTCCTCCCCCGCTGAAAATAATGTGGTGATGAAAGAACAACAGAAGAGGGAGAAATACAAGGATTTGCTGTTTGAGCTGGTAACCCTATATCCAGGGTATAAAGTAAAAATGGTCGTTCTGATCATAGGATGCCTTGGCGGAATGAGAGCGAACTATGTGACAGAATTGAAGATTATTCCGGCCTGTACATCCTTGGCCGAGGTTTTGGCGAACAGAATGCAGAAAGCAGTATTGCTCGGGTCACTACGAGTGATTAGGTCCCATCAACTATGAAGGCCACTTGCAGCTCATCTCTTTTGTTAAGGTACGCTGTAAGGGCAGGACGGAGAACAGTCCAAGAAGAGTGAGAGGTTTTTTAGTGAGTAACCAAATAACATATGGAGTCTCCCACTGCCGCTTGCGGCGCCTATAAAAGGTTTTCCCTCTTACGTGACCAAAAAAAAATAAAATAAAGTTTATTCCTCAAATCACAATTTTTCAAACACATTCCTTTCATATCGAGAGAATAAACAGGACATGTCACTGAAGTAGTTTAGCTACTTGTATGGGACATCTTCAATTCACACAATATGAACAGTCATACATCACATATGCGAACTGAAAAACAAAAGTAAAACAAATTCTAGACGAAGGTAGCCAAGTGAAGCTACGAAAATAAACAGACTAATTATATCTCAAATACAAAAAAAAATGAAAACAAATTCTAGAAGGATGCTGATGGATGAATGAAGCAACCACAATAAAACATTAACTTTAACTTATTTAGATTATTTTCATTTATACATTATTAATGTTGATGAGGTCGTGGATAATCTTCCTCCCCAAGTTCCGAAGCCACTTTTTCACCCTAGCCTTGAAAATCTTCTCATGAATAATGCTCTTTTCTGAGTCTGGAAGCATGTTGAACAGTTTTGGAGCATTGATTGCCTTATAGAATTCTGAAAATAATAAAAGCTCCTTCTGCACAAATACTTATTTATCAAATCATTGAAGTTTCCTTTAGATATGTACACTTTGAAATACATATTTCTTACAGAATTCGGGTAAGTATGAAGTTGATAGTCTTCCGCATGGGGAATATTTTTTGTATATCTAAGCATTTTCCAAACTTTGTTTGTAACTTGCGAAAATAGTTCCTGAATCCTATAACCAAGATTTCTTATAAATATAATTCAAAAATCACAGAATACTATGAATAATGGTCTATGAAAACACGTCATGATTACTTATATTCTTTCAACAAAAACTGTTGGGAATTTATTTGGTTGAATATAAAAACAGTCGACCAGTTGACCCCAATCTTTGGAATATTTTGAAATTTCAGCAATATCTTCACCAATATAGATCCGATCAAGCTCAAATCTAGAAGTTTACTGTATAATAAGGTGTTGCAGGCTCTCGTAGAATTTCAACGATATCTGAAGGATAGATTCTGAGATACAGGACATTCTCTAACATTTTTTTTTATTTTGCAGCCATGCAATCCTCACAAAATTTTGCATAAATCTTCGTGTCAGTATTATTCAACTAATTACCATGCTTTGATTTGATCAGATTATTATTTTTCGAGTTATTGGAAAAACAAAATTTCAAATGGCTATAATTCTGAAACCACTAGATGGATTTTGCCCATTAACGAATGTAACCAGCGCATTTGGACTCCAAACCTACCCTGAAAATTTCAACTCTCTAGTTAATTGAGTTCAAGATAATCGTGCTAACGTCCGGCGGGCCGGGCAGAATCAGTTGTGATCTCGGATTCTTGATCTGTGAGTCGAAACTAATCGTTCAAGACCATTGTCGGCCAAATATTCGAAAATTATAGACATTTGGACGAATTGATAGGTACTCTGTTCATAGAACAGCGCGCCAAAAATATATTAATATCGGCACCTATTGGGATTGATACTGGTCTTACTTAACTTTGTGAACTACAAAATCGACAGAGGGGCTTTTCCGAAAGTCGGATGTTGTAAGTATTAAAATGATTGAACAACATAAATGGGAAATAACGAAAAATTTCATGTTTCCACTCGTGTCAGCTACTGCGAGGTTTCGATATTCCATAGAACGTAATAAAACGGGAAACGATATAAGGCAGTCCGTAATTAAGGCCAATAAAGAGAGCAATTTGATAAATTCGTTCCATTCCAAAAATTGGATTATGAGGGAAGCTCATTAAAGCCGATGTTTTTATTCCGAACTTTGGTGTGATAGCCTCTGGCTATTTTGACATAATTGAAAATTAATCAGTGAGTATAAATTCTTGAATAATAGATGATTGGCGTTTAATGAATCAAATTCTTGTTCGGAGAAAATTATCCTGGAAGCTGTGTTGATCCATCTAAATATTTATTCTGAACTCAGATTTTTGATTGTACAAATTCAAATAATTTTCAGAGGAGTACGTGACATTATACTGTTTTTGAGAAGTTGTGTTTTATATTACTCCTTAAATCTAAACTCTCAAATTGTAAAAGGAATGTCTTCAAATTTGTAATAAGTATGAATTGGTGGGGTTGATGAATGCTATGTATGGTTTTACGGATATTAATGAATACCCCATAGTTTTAGGTCGAGCTTTCGAAAAAACTTTTTTTCATCATCAGGACTAACTACAGGTATACAACCAATTACTTTTATTACTAGGGTCTCTCTGAACTACTTTCAGATTTGTGGTTGATTTTTCAACTTCGGCATGGAAGGTTCCTGCTTTATATACAAGGATTATGAATTCCCCAATTTTATTATCAATAAAACTATCTACAAACAATACAAAGATATTTATTGGTGCTCTATGAACAGAGTGCCTATCAATTCGTCCAAATGACTGTAATTTTCGAATTTTTTGGTGAAAATGGTCTCAAACGATTGCGTACGACTTCCTGATGAAGAATTCAAAGTCAAATTTGATTATTTCCGGCCAGCCATCCGGATGACCGTTGCAACGTTAACTTGGGCACGGAAAGAGAATAATGGGCACAATCGGCCCAACGGTTTCTGAGTTATAATTTTGTTTTCATCCAATAGATATTTGATCGAATTGAAACTTGTTGAATAGTTGTAGAATACAAACCTAAGGAAGTTTGTGAAAATCGTATTACTAGAAAATTAAAAAAAATATATTAAAAAATATTATTTATGTCACGATAACCTATGAATGGAAATAGGAAATGATAACGCAATGTTCCCTGGAACATTGCGCGCAAAAATCGGTCTTCATCAGATTCCAGTTTCAACATCAATGTATGGAATTAGCCAATGTTGTCTTTCTTTATTTATACCGTGTATCTAATATCTTCTCTTCTCAATTCTTCTTTTTGGCGCTCTAGTTCCTCGGAACTGAGTGCTTATCAATTTGCCCAAATGTCTGTAATTTTCGAATTTTTCGATGAAAATGGTCTTGAACGATTTGGTTCGACTCACTGATCAAGAATCCGTGGTCGAAATTCATTCTGTCCGGCCGGCTGTAGGCACGATAACTCTCGAACGGAATGAGCTAGAGAGTTGAAATTTTCAGAGTAGGCTTGGCAGATAAATATCTCGGCTAAGTTCGTTATTGGGCAAAATCGGACAGATGGTTTCGGAGTAACAAAAAAAATTTTTTTTTACATAACAAATTCCAACTTAAATTTTTTTCAATAAGCAGTGTTACCATTATAATCCAATGATATCATTTTTAACTCTGAGAAGCTGATACTTTCGGAGATATGATTTTTCAAAATTTCATAAATAAATCGTATTTCAACGTTGTCACAGAATGATATAATTATTCTATGTATGAATTGTCATAATGTCAACTTATTTTCCTGAGACATGACATTATCTAATCAATCGAAGAATTGTGAGCGAAGTGAGAAAAATCTCAGTTGTTTGCTCCGAAATTAGTTTTTCTCAGAAAAGTCTTACATTTTGGAACGGAACATGAAGTAAGAGATCTGAGAGTAGTGAGACTGCTTTTCATCCATAGACATAGATATACCTAACTCTCGAACGGAATGAGGTAGGTAGTTGAAATTTTCAGGAGATGAATATCTCGGTTAAGTTCGTTATTGGGCAAAATTGGCCAGATTTAATTTGATTTCTTCCATGGTGCAGTTCTCATTCTCATGATTTGCTCATTTAATCTTGATAAATAAACTATTATTTGAATTGAATTTCCTTTATGATGCAGTTCTATCATATGAATACATTGATATAATTCTTAACTCTGAGAAACCAATACTTTCGGAGATATAATTTGTCGGTTTGAACTAGAGCGCCAGAAAGCTCCTGTCCACAGGGCTTGAACCAATTTTTTTCTTATTATGGCACGGAATAATTCATGTAAAAATAACAAACATAATATGTTGTCCTCAAATTCACTTTCAGAATCAGAAAACATAGTACACTATAGTGCATCTGAGAAATGACAACAACTTCTGATGTCAATATGCGTTGAACACGTTTTCCCACGTTGCATCGCATACGTTGGGATACGTGAGATACGTGGGATTAGTCTGTCCTTACCTAAGAGTTTAGTGTTGATATTGAACATTAAAAATAAAATCGATTATATATATATATATATATAATAATTGGTAGTTTGTGGATGGCCTGCCTATGAATATTTAACTTTATCGGGTGGATAGAATTACAATGTATATAAATTTATCTGCTAGCAATGTGTATTCCCTGTTACGTGGACCTGCTGGCTATGTAGATCTACCGGTTCATTGATATGCTGGCTATGTACCTTTAGTAACTATCAGTTACGTAGATTAGCTGGCGATGCAGATCTACCAGTTACGTAAATGTGCCGATTATATAGATCTACCGGTTCATTGATCTGGGTGCGATGTAGATCTACCGTGTATATTATTTTTATTTTTTCGTTTTTCTCCTCTTGTATTTTCGTTTTTTAAATGAATTTTCGGTACTTCGGAGAAACCTCTATGTATTTTGATGAAAGAAACATATTCAAAAAAGAAATCAATATTTTGAATTTCAACTAATCTTGTAAACAAATTGAATATTTTCAAATCACAACATTCACAGGGAGACTGTGTTTTTTGCAGAGGTTTTCAATCATGGTATAGGTTACATTCATAGAAATATTAGTAAATACGGAGACGACGTCTAAAGAAACCACCTTGTGCTCAGAGATAAAACAAGCCTGATAATGGAGATAATTTTCGGATTCCAGAGTAGCTGTCAACAAAAAATAATTCTGAAGACTTTCGTTTGGTGTCTGACGGAGGAGTCTGATATAGTCTGCGAAACGTTACGAAATAGTTGTTTTATGGTTGATGTTGTTTCGTGATTGTTTGATAGGCAACAATGTTCGATAAATTGTTTCTGATAAATATCTTGTGTTTCTAACTCAGAAGCAATTCACAAAATAGTATTTTTTCTATTCTATACATATTTTTCAGATTTAATAATTAATGTAATTCCCAAAGTATACTTTAATGACTACTTAGAGCACTGTTTATTTTCGACCCAACAGTAAGTGTATTTATTAGAATGGGTCGCTACGCTACCACAGACATAGTCCTGTTCATTTTCGAACCAACAGTGAATGTATGTATTTGGATCGAAACTATTCGTTTGAGACGTTTGTTTTTAGAGTCGAAATTTTGTTTTGGAAATATTGGGATTTTTTTTTTCCTGCAGCTAAGCAGCTTTGGCCGAGTTCGGTACCTGGATGGGTGACCACTCCCGCTATAAATTTGAACAGCGTACCAAAGCTCCTGTTCACAAAGTTTTCTCACTTTTTCTTTGCTAATTTCGGAAATAACGGTTCAAAAAAGATGAGATCTCATTTTACAGATCATTGAAATGTCATTCATATACAGGTGCATCATAGAAATGGTGTCACCGGTCTGTCAACACATATGAATAAATGCCACTCAAATTGTCCACATCAGTTGTCTTATTCAAAGGATCTCCTGATTGTTAATGTGTATCAGCTACAATATTCCAATCCCATTATAATATGAATTTGTTTTCAGTATTTTCACATCATTATAATATTTTTTCTAATGTCACTTTTGTGCAATGCAATTCGGCTGTTAGGTCATTGATTTGTTTGTCTAACATATGTACCACGACAGTTGCCACAGGGGTATTGATAAAAATATTTGATTGAAGTTTCCTAGCTGTGGGATCTTCTGATGCTTGGCCGTTTGGCCGATTATACCTACCAACGAACTCAAATGACGCATTCGGATGCGTAAGCTACCCTGAAAATTGCAAGTCATTATCTCATTCTGATCGCAAAATATCGTAGTAATGGTCATCTAACCAGATGATCAACTCACAATAACTCCTACAATATAGATTCGATCGTGTTGAAATTTGGAATTCGGTTCAAGAATTAGGATTTGTTGGCTCTTCCAAAATTTCACCAATATCTGATAGTTTCCGAGGTACATAATAGGTATTCTTCAATGATTTTTTCTATTTCCAGTGATAGAATCCTCCCGAAATTTTGCAAAATTATTTGTGTTGGCATTCCACAACAAATTACCAAGCTTCGGTAATATCGGATCTGTATAGTTTGAAAACAAAATTTGTTCTCGGAAATCATTTGGCAAATTATGCCCATTAAAGAACTTTTCCTTCGCATTTGGATGTGCAACTTATCCTGAAAAGTTTTAGTCGCTATCTCTCTCCGTTGGAAAGAATCGAATTTGTTCTCGAATTCATTATCAGTGAGTCTAACCCTATCGTTTGAGACCATTTTAGTCGAAAACATTCGAATGTTACAGACATTTGTGCAAAATGATAGCACGTTGCGTGCAAAAAGAAGGAATAATTTTGATATTATGTTTGTTTATAAATTGCTTAATAACTACATTGATTGTGAATACTTAGTATCTAAGATAAAACTTGATGCGAATAATGTATTTCTTAGATATAGAGATCTCTTTTATATCGAATATAACCCCACTAATTATGCCATGAATAATCCTATTGCACGAGCGATAAGAGGCGCAAACGCTTCTGAAATTGACATATTTCAGATATCTATTTTTAGTCTCAAAAGATATTTTGAGGCTATTTGAACTTGTCAACTGTTCTTGTTCGTTTTTTCTATGATATTTTTTTTCCAGATTTGAACATTTTTTTTTAGTATTCTTGATTATTGTAATATATTGTATATTTTGGAAAATTGGCTATGCCGTTTGTAATAAATAAATAAATAAATAAATAAAAAAGGAAAAACAAGCGGAATTATCTTTCACCAAATGAATAAATATGAGACACAATGTGTTCCCCGCTAATCAAATGAATCCTCCGTATGAAAACATAATATGTTTACTAGTAGATTACCATCAAGTTGAATTACTGTTGTAATATCAGAAAATTACAATACTACGGATTCAATGGTTCAGCTTAAGTGATTCCGAATATTGTTATACACTCCCTGAGATCATTTCAGGAATGAAACCAACAGTAAACTCAAGAAACTATTTGAAATTCAGCACTGCACTTCACATTAACATTCGCATTGTTATCTGAATTGCAATTCCCATTTCTTGAATTTTTGAGACATTTTTTATCTCCACAGAACATTCTAAGGGATGTCATGAGAATTGCCAATGATTGATCATATCATTGCAGGTATTCTGAACCTCAGCTGAGAGTGGTGAGATTGGCTCATCGAAACTAGTCGAGTAGGCAAGTTTGTACTCGAAACAAGGAAGTGTCGATGGAACATAGCTTCTGAACTATAAAATTTTTCAAGATAGCTGAAAAAAAATTAAAATTTAACCGTAAACTGACAAACTTACTGTTAAGAATGTTTTCCTAC
This sequence comes from Halyzia sedecimguttata, assembly GCA_937662695.2. Lineage (NCBI taxonomy): Eukaryota > Metazoa > Arthropoda > Insecta > Coleoptera > Coccinellidae > Halyzia > Halyzia sedecimguttata. Next base: position 54,909,346 of record OW569417.2, on the reverse strand, counting down.
GCCCATGGCAGCAAACGTCAAAAATCGCACTGTCGAGATTCCTTGTAAGTGACGTTTTACAATAACATGCTCGTAATGAGATCTAATAACATACAAGTGCGTTTTGATAAGAAAAACTAAATTTCTGGTTTTAATTAAATTGCAATGATATTTGTATCCAAGTTCCACTTATTTGGTCTATTTACATAAATTTAGTCGATTCAAAAACAAAAAAACTTTTAGCATTAGCGCGACACATTTTGGATTAAAAGAGTGATGGCCTCAAATGTCGGCAACACATTATACAGTTCTCATGAATTAAGTGACGTTTTCTCAGTATACTATGGAAATATATGTCATGTCATTTATGATGTCAATTTTCACAACAAGTATCCAAACATTTCCCCAAATGTTTCTGGCGAACTGTAAATATTTGAAATCTGACAATTGGGATTATGATGTTGCTTGAAATTATCTACGAAGCTGAAATATTTTCGAAATCCAAGCACTCCCGGTTATAGAGGGAGTGAAAATAAATTTGATGAAAACATTTTTTTTTCAAGTTTTGCATTCCTCGTTGATCAAGTATTGAATGCTGAATACATTTCTGTTGAAACCATTGTATCATTCGAATAATTTTAAAAATATCCTGAACGTGAACCGTTTTTACAACATCGAAGATGAAGAATGTGGAAGAGTCATGCATCTTTTGAATTTCAGAAATATCATCACAGGGTGTTTCAAATTTTGTGTCGAAAATTGTGATCAAAAATTGGCCATAACTTCTGTTTTTCAAATTACAACCCTATTTTTGGCGCTCTAGTTCCTCGGAACTGAGTGCTTATCAATTTGCCCAAATGTCTGTAATTTTCGAATATTTCGATGAAAATGGTCTTAAACGATTGTGTTCGACTCACTGATCAAGAATCCGTGGTCGAAATTCATTCTGTCCGGCCGGCTGTAGGCACGATAACTGTCATACGGAATGAGCTAGAGAGTTGAAATTTTTAGAATAGGTTTGGGGGATGAATATCTCGGCTAAGTTCGTTACTGGGCAAAATCGGACAGAAGGTTTCGGAGTAATAAAAAAAAATTTTTTTTTTACAAAACAAATTCCAAATTAATTTTTTTTTAATAAGCAGTTTTATCATAAGAATCCATTCAAATCATTTTTAACTCTAACAAGCTAATAATGTCGGAGATATGATTTTTCAAAATTTCAATGTAAATCGTATTTCACAGATTGATATAATTATTCTATGTATGAATTCTCATAATGTCAACTTGACAGAAGGGAATATTGTACTTTCTGAAATATTGGGGTTGAAATACTCGTATTTTAGCGATGCAACGGAGACCTCACCCGAAAATGTTTGAAAATATTACGTAAATATTGAAAGCATAATTCTGTAGTTCGAGAGAGGAGAAAATTTGGTGAACGTAGATCAGGAAATTTTTGATCGATTACAAGGTAATTTTTTATTATTACTCATCTTCTTTCATACATGTTTTATGGAATACCTACTATTTGTAGGTACTTTAAACCTGTTTTGGGCAATTGTCATACGAAACAAGTTTTTTTGGCGCTCTAGTTCCTCGGAACAGAGTGCTTATCAATTTGCCTAAGTGTCTGTAATTTTGGAATTTTTGGCTGAAAATGGTCTCAAACGATTTGGTTCGACTCACTGATCAAGAATCCGAGTGCGAAATCGATTCTGTCCGGCCGGCCGACCGGCCGTAGGCACGATTACTCTCGAACGAAAGGAGTTAATAATAATAATAATAATAATAATAATGATGTTTATTTCCTCTGTGACAATAACAATTGTATAGGAATAGTCACTTCTTAACCCATGATTACAAATTACAAACTACCAATTATAATAGTACATAGATTTCTTCATATCGCTGCATTGATTCCATATAGATCCCAAGAATATCAAGTTAAAAACAAATTCATGGATAAATGCCGAAAACGTCTCCCCTTTCCCTAATGAGCGTTTCGTATTCTGTAATGCTGTAGAGACTGTTTTCTGAGAGAATAATGCGCAGTCTGTGTTTGAATAGTGCATTTGGCAGTTTTCGAAACCGTACAGGCAGCATATTATATAGCTGTATGTCGATGTTGTACGTTCTCTTTAACCTCCTTTGGGGGAGAGTCAAGTTTTGCCTATTTCTTGTATTATAGTTGTGTATGTCTTTTTGTGTAGTATAGGTGTCGAGATGTGTTTTAATATGTAGCAGTTTTTGGTAAATGATAACTGAATATACTGTCATTACTTTTAGTGTGGAGAATAGCGTTCTACAACTTGTGTTCCATGCAACTCTAAGGATACCTCTGACAGCAAATTTCTGCAATGTAAAGATTTTTGAAATGTGCACTGAGGCAGCATTACTCCAGCATTGTACTCCATATATTAGATATATATATATATTCTTTTGAACTTGAGCATTACAATTAATTTTTCATCTAACATTAAAGCATGTGTATGAAAAAAGTGTTAGCAGAGGTTAGTGTAACGGGGTACCATATAATTTGATATATGATACTAGAGCTTAGGGAAAAAACCTCAGCAAAAAAACCCTATCTCCCCGTTAGTGTTGTGATTTATGAAAATTGAAATTGTTAACAAAATATGCTGAAATATTAAATATTGAAGGGCATCTTTTTCTTCATTATTTATTATATTAGATGAGAATGAAACAGGGCATAATACCTGGTTAGCGCAGCATTTGTATTGGAAGTTTCACTGACTTTCCTAATGGCGTATATTGCTTTTGCTAGTTTGGATCTTAACGCATCAATATGGGATGACCAATTTAGTTGGAGATCTAACTGTATCCCTAAAAATTTTATTGAAGAATTTTCATTTGAGATCTCTGCGTTTGACTTTACACTGAAGCATAGAGAGTTGGTTTTGGTTTCATTTAGAAATAACTCATTTGCTGTGAACCACTTTTTAGCTTTTTGTATTATATCATGGTAGGTAGTTTGCATGTTCATTCCCTTATCCATTTCCGTTGCAAAGGTGGTGTCATCTGCGTACATGCATGAGATTGTGTTTCTGTGTATTACGTTGGAAGGCATGTCGTCAATGTAAATCAAGAAGAGTAACGGACCCAGTATTGAACCTTGCGGTACTTCTCTATTTATCGGTAGCGAGTTACTTTTATTTCCATCTATATCTACTATTTGGTATCTGTTGGACAAGTATGATTCAAATAACTTTAGACATGTTCCCCGTATGCCATATCTATTCAGTTTGTCTAGGAGGATTGTGTGATTCACACAGTCAAAAGCCGCAGATAAGTCTGTGAAGATTGCTAGACATTGGTTTTTATTTTCGAAACATTCTTCTATATACTTTGTCAGAGACAGTATTGCATCTGTTGTGGATAGACCTTTTCTAAAACCATATTGATTTTGACACAATATCTCATGTTGATTCAGATAACTGTTTAGGTTGTTATATATTGCTCTTTCTAGTATTTTAGAGAAAGCTGGTAGAATCGCAATTTGTCTGAAATTATTTGCTATTGATGGATCCCCTTTTTTGAATATTGGACACACTTTGCCATTTTTCATACCTGTTGGGAACACCCCCTCTTCTAGACATTTATTAACGATGTCTGTCAGAGGTTTACTTATATAGGATACACACTTTTTCATGATAAAAGTACTGATACCATCTAAGTCTTCTGTTTTTTTGTTTTTCAGGCTATTTATGATTGTTATTATGTCCTGGTCGGCAACTGGTTGAAAAAATATTGAATTTTTCAAGTGGTCTCTTCTTATTAGAGTTACAGCACGTGTATTTGTTTTCCCTAGGTTTTCGACAATATCATCAGCATTTTTGACAAAGAATCGATTAAGATCATCCACTGATAAATTTTCAGGGCGCGTGAGTTTTTTATTTCGACCGGTTTCTTTGTTGATAATTTTCCAAATAGTCTTAGGCTTGTTGTCAGATTCCGAGATCAGAGTATTGTTCATAGTTCTTTTTGCATCGTCTAGTATTTTAAGATATTGTTTTTTATAGTCATTGTAGATCTGTTTGTTTCCGATTGTTGGATGATTTTTGTACCATGAGTATAGAAACATAAGTCGATTTTTTGCATCCCTTACCTTAGGTGTTATCCACTTTGGGGGCTTGTTGTATTGTTTTGCTGGTTTACAATTAAAATTCGATTTGAAACTAGTGTTGTAGTAGTATTTGTAGGTGTTGATGAATGCAGTGTATTTACCTTCTGCTAATTGATTTTTATATACATCGTCCCATTTTTCTTTTCTTAAGCAATGCAAAATATTGTTGATATTTGCTTCACTATACATTTTTGTTTTCTTGGGTTCAAGAGTTTGATCAACTAGATCCAGTGGTTCTAGTAATTGGCCTTTATGGTCAGAGATACCAAGGTCTAGTATCGATATGTCTGCAAAGTTAAAGTTTACAAAGATGTTATCAAGGCATCATTTCTGGTGTTTTCGAATACTGCTTGTTTCAGTCCAAAGCTTGAAAGAAGATTCACAACATCAGATGCATTTCTATCATTTTGATCTAGGAAACTAACATTGAAATCACCTGCTAGGATTATTTTTGCATTTTTTTTGTATCTTTCTGAAAATTGGAGTACATTTGTCATAATATCTAAGAACAAGTCAACAAGAGTGCTAAAAGTGGATCTGTAAGTTGAAATTATTATGAGATTTAATTGTTTAATATAACAAGCTGATAATTCACAGACTTTCTCAACAGACATATTCACAACATTCTTGATTTCACTTGTTTCCAGAGAATCATGCACAAGTATGCATGATCCTCCATTTTTGTAGGTAGTTCTACAGTAACAGCTCACTCTCACATAATTTTCCAGATTATAACAGTTTTCTTCTTGGGTTTTTGCGCGCGTGTTCCGCAAGGAACAGCGTGCTATCATTTCGTCACAATGTCTGTATTTTTCGAATTTTTTTTCGAAAATGGTCTCAAACGATTGGGTTCGACTCCCTGATGAAGAATTCGAGGTCAAATTCAATTCTGTCCGTCCGGTCCGGCCGGCCGGTCCGGCCGTTAGCACGATAACTCTCGAACGGAACGACTTAGAGCGTTGAAATTTGCAGGGTAGTTTCGTAGCGTAAATATCTCGGACAAGTTCGTTAACGGGCGAAATCGACCGAGCGGTTTCGGAGTTAAGGCCGTTTTTAATAAAAACGTTTTTTATGAATATTTCCGGAACCGATCACTCGATCTTTTTGAAAATTGGCATCAGATTGTAGAATCATGACCTTTATATGCCTGCGAAGTTTTGTGTTGAACGGACGGCCCTAAAGTGGCAAAAAAAAATTTCGAAAATTTGAAAATTTTGTTTTCACGATAACTCGAAAAATACTGATCTGATTAAATTGAAACTCACTAGTTAGATGCAAAAGACCAAAGCAAACACTTTTGCAAAATTTCGTGAAGATCACGTGACATGAAAAAATAAAAAAATTACTACTATTTTGCGGAATACTTTGCTTTTAATGCCGAAACATATGTTTTTGAGGTTCATGCTGCCCTTTCCGGGCATTTTCCGTATTGCGCATGCGCAAATGAGAAGTCCTTTAACTGCTGTAGTTTTCGTCAGAGAGGATTGGGGTTTTGGGGTGGCGGATGCTATTCCTCCATAGAATTCAGATCCCTGATGAGGCTCTGCGCATGCGTAGATTAAAGATGCGATATCTTCCGAACCACTAGTGTTGGAGAATCGGAGTTTTTTGTAAGGTGTGTTATTTTGAGAGGACTATTAGCCGCCAGTAGATTGCGCATGCGCAGAAGAGAGGTGACTATTTTTGGGTTGGATGGGTTATGTTGGGAGTGCTGAGTCGATATTATGAGGTTTTGAAAGAATATTCATAGCAATTCAGTGCAAGGACAAGTAAGTTTGGGGGATGTAGCGTTGTTTCCGAGTTAAAGTGTCCGTACCGTGGCCCTGGGGCTAATTTTGAAATTGATGTTACCCCTTACAGGCATTTTTCGTTATGCGCATGAGCAGACCATCAGTGATTTAACTGGTGGTTTTTCATCAGAGAGGATTAGGGTTTTGGGGTGGCGGATGCTATTCCTCTATAGAATCCCTCGTTGAGGGTCTGCGCATGCGTGGATTAAAGATGTGATATCTCCTGAACCACTAGTGTTGGAGAATCGGAGTTTTTTGTAAGGTGTGTTATTTTGAGAGGACTTTTAGCCGCGAGTAGATTGCGCATGCGCAGAAGAGAAGTGACTGTTTTTGGGTTGGATGGGTTATGTTGGGAGGGCTGAGTCGATATTATGAGGTTCTAAAAGAATATTCATAGCAATTCAGTGCAAGGACAAGTCAGTTTGGGAGATGTAGCGTTGTTTCCGAGTTAAAGTGTCCGTACCGTGGCCCTAGGGCTAATTTTGAAATTGATGTTACCGCTTACAGGCATTTTTCGTTATGCGCATGAGCAGATCATCAGTGATTTAACTGGTGGTGTTTTCGTCTGAGAGGATTAGGGTTTTGGGGTGGCGGATGCTATTCCTCCATAGAATCCCCTGTTGAGGGTCTGTGCATGCGTGGATTAAAGATGTGATATCTCCTGAACCACAAGTGTTGGAGAATCGGAGTTTTTTGTAAGGTGTGTTATTTTGAGAGGACTTTTAGCCGCGAGTAGATTGCGCATGCGCAGAAGAGAAGTGACTGTTTTTGGGTTGGATATGTTATGTTGGGAGGGCTGAGTCGATATTATGAGGTTTTAAAAGATTATTCATAGCAATTCAGTGCAAGGACAAGTCAGTTTGGGGGATGTAGCGTTGTTTCCGAGTTAAAGTGCCCGTACCGTGGCCCTGGGGCTAATTTTGAAATTGATGTTACCCCTTACAGGCATTTTTCGTTATGCGCATGAGCAGACCATCAGTAATTTAACTGGTGGTGTTTTCGTCAGAGAGGATTAGGGTTTTGGGGTGGCGGATGCTATTCCTCTATAGAATCCCCTGTTGAGGGTCTGCGCATGCGTGGATTAAAGATGTGATATCTCCTGAACCACTAGTGTTGGAGAATCGGAGTTTTTTGTAAGGTGTGTTATTTTGAGAGGACTTTTAGCCGCGAGTAGATTGCGCATGCGCAGAAGAGAAGTGACTGTTTTTGGGTTGGATGGGTTATGTTGGGAGTGCTGAGACGATATTATGAGGTTTTAAAAGAATATTCATAGCAATTCAGTGCAAGGACAAGTCAGTTTGGGGGCTGTAGCGTTGTTTCAGAGTTAAAGTGTCCGTACCGTGGCCCTGGGGCTAATTTCGAAATGGATGTAACCCCTTACGGGCATTTTTCGTTATGCGCATGAGCAGACCATCAGTGATTTAACTGGTGGTGCTTTCGTCAGAGAGGATTGGGGTTTTGGGGTGGCGGGTGCTTTTCCGCTATAGAATCCCCTGGTGAGGGTCTGCGCATGCGTGGATTCAAGAAGCGATATCTCCTGAACCACTTGTGTTGGAGAATCGGAGTTTTTTGTGAGGTGTGTAATTTTGGGAGGACTTGCAGCCACGAGTATACTGCGCTTGCGCAGACGAGAAGTGAATGGTTTTGGGTTGTTTGGGTTATGTTGGGAGTAATGAGCCGATATTGTGAGGTTTTAAAAGAATATTCATGTCAATTCAGTGCACGGACACAAGTCAGTTTGGGGGAAATAGCGTTGTTTCCGATTTGAATGGTCTGTATGGTGGCCCTGAGGCGAATTTATAAATAACTATATTCGGTAGATCTATATTAAAATGCGTTCGGATTTGGAGAAGATGCAATTTCGTCCCTAACGGAGGACCCACAACCGAATTTTTTTCTGATCTACGGTAAAACTAACAGCCAAACTGTATTGATAGCTATATTTGTTAAAGGAACTTGAAAAAAAAAAAAAAAAGCACTGACGTGAAGTCAGTACTCTTTGGCGCGCGTGTTCACGGTGGCTAATTTGAATTGAATGATTCAAAAATTAACAGTGCTGTATCTAAGCTGCCATCAGGATAGAGTAACAAAGTTGGAAAAGAACACAAGTAACTGTCCTTAGTCGCACAAGCTCCTAGAAGATTTGGGAGGGTCAGTATAATCCTAATCATGTTTATAGCACGCGCGCAAAAGCAGATTGACTTTACAATGAAAGAAAAAGTGTAAAAAGTCAATCTGCTTTGGCGCGTGAGCTATAAACATGATTAGGATTATACTGACCCTCCCAAATCTTCTAGGAGCTTGTGCGACTAAGGACAGTTACTTGTGTTCTTTTCCAACTTTGTTACTCTATCCTGATGGCAGCTTAGATACAGCACTGTTAATTTTTGAATCATTCAATTCAAATTAGCCACCGTGAACACGCGCGCCAAAGAGTACTGACTTCACGTCAGTGCTTTTTTTTTTTTTTAACCAATGTTCTGTAATGCAGACAATTTTTATGAATTTATTTGTACTTACAAGTCTATCAATCTCATTTATTTTATTCCTTATAGGTACACTGTACGTTTAGATGAAAAATGGAGACGTTCTCAGGGTTTTTTGTCGTGATGCAGTATTGTTTATTCGGTTTCGTAGTTAAAAAGTTACAATTATCATCTGGAGTTCCCTGCACTCCAGCTAGGTGGTTCCTATTTGTGTGGTTTTTTAAAAATCCAATTTTTCTTCTTGTTCATTTCTGTACTGGCTATACCTCCTAAAATCAAATCTTCTGTAGCCAACACCACTGGGCCAGAAGTTTTGTTGATAGAGATCGTTTTTGTGGTCGAATGGTGCGCCGATCATGAAACACTTGTTGTTGGTGTTGTAGGAGGTTAGTTCTTTGACTGTAACTTCATCCCCGGACTCCTCCATGCTAAGTTTCTTCTTTATGTAGTTGGATATCTTCGTGGTTGTTATTTGCGGTTTCACTCTATAGATGTATAGTCAGGCCTTGGGTTTGTGGCCGAGGAATTCCTGATCATCTTCTCCATTTCCGATGCGTTTTTTTTGTCTTTCTGCACTTCTTCTAGGCTTCTTTCTGTTCACAATTGTGAATTCTTCATCCTCACTTACATTACGGTTTTGTTCAGCTAATTGTTCTCTTTGGATTTCTTTTGTTTTGACGTATTGTTTGTTTTTCCGTTCTTCCATATTGTCAGTTGTATTGTTTACAGTTTCTGTAATTTTGTTACTGTGAGTCGAATGATCATTGGTAACCCTGCGAGTATTGTATGATATTAGGTTGGCGGCATTGTTTCTGGTTCTATTTGCGTATGTTTTCGTGTTCTCTGATGACGTCGGCATTGATAATGACGTGGGCATTGTGACTTGCGCTGGCACTGCGAATGACGTCTGTTCTGAGCATGACGGTACGGTATTATTTACTATTTGTGTGGTATCACTGGCCTCATAGTTTAGGATTTTTTGTTGGGTTTGTTTGGTACTTATCAGATTATTTGTTCCATTGGTTGGCAATGCGTTTCCATTTAAGATTTTTTGTTCTATTTCTTTTAGTCTTTGTAGCAACATAAAATTATTCTCTTTCAGAATTTCGTTTTTGTCCTGAACTTCTGCAAGAAGTTTTTTTAAGTACGTAATTTCTACCTTCGTTTTCTGGGTTTCCAATATTTCTTCGTAATTGTAATATCCTTCACAGCAAATAACTTTGGTACTATCGATGATTTTCACCTTCATTGATGGTCTTTTTGAGCAACTTGGATGAAACATCGAGAAACAGTTTATGCACACAAGATTTGTACATTTTTTATTTACACAACACTTAAAGACCCTTTCTTCGGTACTTTTGCACTGTGTATCTTCACTTTTATTTTCGGATTCGTTGTCGTTTTCAGCATTTTTCTCGGAGAGCTGGTTTGACGAACCTCCTTCGGCCGCCATCTCTCTTAGCGGATTGAAAATTGCAAGGTGGTTTTGGAGCGTAAATATCTCGGACAAGTTCGTTCGATCTATCTGAAATTTAGCATCAAATTGTAGAATCATGACCTTTATACGCATGTGAAGTTTTGTATTGACCAGATTACCGCAAAGTGTAAAAAAAAAATTTTGAAAATTTAAAAAAAGTTTTTCCACAATAACTCTCAAACGGAATGAGCTAGGTAGTTGAAATTTTCAGAGTAGGTTAGGGAGATGAATATCTCGGTTAAGTTCGTTATTGGGCAAAATTGGCCAGATTTAATTCGATTTCTTCCATGGTACAGTTCTCATTCTCATGATCATGCTCATGGACACTCTTAATTCGAATTTACCATGGTAAATTCGAATTAAATGTCCAATACAGGAGAATGTACAACATAATTTACCATGGTAAATTCGATTAAGGGTGTACAATACAGAAAATGGACAATAGAACATACGCGCAAAAGCTTCTGACTTCACGTCAGTGCTTGAACCAATTTTTTTTTTCATGATTTTTTTGAAATTTTCTAGAGGTGCAGTTCTTAAAATTTTTTTTTTCGTCATTTTTTTCAAATTTTCTAGGGGTACGGTTCTTACAAAATTTTGAACACGTCCGTATGATGATTTTCAACTACTAGTTACCAAGCTTCAATTCGATCGATATTTTATTTTTTGAGTTATCAAGGAAATAATATTCCAGGTGGAGATAACTCGGAAACCGTTTGACCGATTATGCCCAAAAACGAACTCAACTCTCCCTTTCAGATATGCAACCTACCCTGAAAATTGCAAGTCTCTATCTCCTTTCGTTCGAAAGTTATCGAGGCAACGGTCACCCATCTACTTAACTCACACAAGAATGCTCGAATCTCCAACAATATTCAACCGATCGTGTTAAAACTTGAAACTTGGCAGTAGAGTTACGTTATGAAGGCTCTTTCAAAATTACAGCAATTACAAACGAATGGTTACTGATATATAGAATTTTTTTTAAATTTTCAATTATTTTTTAAAAATTTTTTACGAATACTATCCTCACCTACCCTGAAAATTGCAAGTCTCTATCTCCTTTCGTTCGAAAGTTATCGAGGCAACGGTCACCCATCTACTTAACTAACACAAGAATGCTCGAATCTCCAACAATATTCAACCGATCGTGTTAAAACTTGAAACTTGGCAGTAGAGTTAGGTTATGAAGGCTCTTTCAAAATTACAGCAATTACAAACGAATAGTTACTGATACAGAGAATTTTTTTTTCAATTTTCAATGATTTTTTAAAAATTTTTTACGAATACTATCCTCACCAAATTTTGCAAGAATTTTCGCGTTGGCATTATACAACTAATAACCATGTTTGAATTCAATCGGTTTAGTATTTTTCGAGTTAATGAGGAACAAAAAACAACCGAATTTCAGATGGCTATAACTCTAAAACTATTAGGCCGATTATGCTCATAAACAAACTGAATTGTCGCGTTCTGGTGCACATCCCAACTTGAAAACTTCAAGCCGCTATCTCTTTCCGTTCTCAAGTTATCGTGACAACAAAAATATTTTTCAATAATTTTTTTAAAATTTTTTAGCCATAGAATTTGCACAAAATTTCACAAACGATCTTAGATTCATATTCTACAACTACTCACCAAGTTTCAATTTGATCGGATTCATATTGTTTGAAAACAAAATTATTACTCGGAAACGACTGGGATGATTATGCCCATTAACGAACTTGTCCGTCGTATTGGGATGCGCCACCCACCCTGAAAATTTCAAGTCGCTAGCTCTATTCGTTCTCAAGTTATCGTGGCAACGGCCGGACGGCCGGCCGGACAAAATCAAATTTGACCTCGAATTCTTCATTGGGGAGTCGAACTAGATCGTTTGAAGCCATTTTCGTCAAAAAATTCGAAAGACATTTGGGCAAAACATACGCGAAAAACAGAAGTTTTGGCCAATTTTTGATCACAGTTTTCGACACAAAATTTGAAACACCCTGTGATGATATTTCTGGAATTAAAAACATGCATGACCTTTCCGCATTATTCCTCTTCGATGTTGTAAAAACAGTTCACGCTCAGAATGTTTAAAATAAGAATAATTAACATAATACTGACTAAACACATTTGACTTTTTTCCGGTTTTTTTTTTGATATTTTGAAAACTATACGAATAAATACAATGGTTTCAACAGAAATGTATTCAGCATTGAATACATGCTCAACCCAGGAATGCAAAACTTGAAAAACATTTTTTTCATCAAATTTATTTTCACTCGCTATATAACCATAAGTGCTTGGACTCAGAAAATATTTCAGCTCTGTAGAGAATTTCAAGCAATATCATAATCCCAATTTTCAGATATAAAAAATGTCCAGTTCTCCAGAAACGTCTAATAGGCACTCGAACTTTGGACACCCAGTATAGTACGATACACGAGTTGTGAGCCCATTACGGACTCGCCGCTGCGCGGCTTCGTGCGTATTGGGCTACTTACAACTCTTGTTACGTAGTATTATACTATTTATTCACCTCTATCGGACACTTACCTTCGCTATAGACCGTTTTTTCATCTTTTATAAGATATGAATACATTTCGTACCATTTTAATGACAGACAGGAATAATGATAATCATCTATGATCACAGAATTTATAATTCTGACCTATGTATCTGAATTTACATCAAATGAGATAGGAGAAAACTTCTCAAGTAATTTCAGGATACGATATTCGGCTACGGCATTCTACAAGTAATTACCCAGTTTCTCCTTTTATCGGCCCAGAACCTTTCTGCGGTATAGGAAAATGCACCTACAAGAAAGAGTTTCTGGAGAAGGAGGAAACCAAAAGAGAGACACTCTGGCGGAATCTTCCAGGTTTGGTTCATTCCAAAAATTTCCTTAGGAACTTTAAAGAAGTGAGATCCAAAAGGTATCTGGATCTCTGTAAGAATAAGTTACACCTGGTCACTGGCTTCCTCACAGGACACTGTCGCATCAGGAAGCATTTGATGAGAATAGGTTTATCAGATACTGACGAGTGCAGATTCTGTGGGGAGGAGAAAGAAACTCCTCTTCACCTTGTTACAGAATGCCTCGCCATTGCAAGTCAGCGAAAGGAATGCTTTGGACAGGAAACTTGTAGGAGTGAAGGCGTAATATCCTTGAAGCCTTCCCAGATATTGAGGTTCATTTATTCTCTGGAACTGGAGGGCGAGCTGTAGATGGCGTAATGGTGAGAACAGCTCTGATGGGGGTCACAATAGATCTCAAGGTCGCGGTGCAACGTAGACCCTTATCAATAATAATAATAAATAATAATAATTACCCAGTTTTAATTGGATCAGATTTTTATATTGTGAGTTATAGAGGAAATAACAACAAAAATTCAGATGTGTATAACTTCAACACCATTGTGCCGATTATGCCTAAAAAATATTGCATTCGGATGCGCAACCTTACATGAAAATTACAAGTCACTACCTCTTTCCGATCTCAAGTTATCGTGAGATACATAATAGTTTTTCATATTTTTTAAAAAAATTTCTAGTGATACCATCTTTACAGAGTGTCACATACGTCCTCATGTCGCTATTATACAACTACTTATCAAGTGTTTAATTCGATCGCATTTGCGGTTTTGAGGTATCGAGATAATAATATTCCAGATGGGTATATTAACGAAACCGTTAGACCGATTACGCCCATCAACAAACTTAACTCTTCCATTCGAATGAGCAACCTACCCTGATAATTGTAACTCGCTATCTCTTTCCGTTCAAAATTTATCGTGGCAACGGTCAGCCATCCAGCTACAGAACTCACACAAGGCCTTCATATTGGTGAAGATAATTCACCAATATGAAGGCGATCGTTCGAACTTGGAACTTGGCTGTAAAATCAAGCTATTATGCCTCTTGCCATTTTGGACCGATAGTTTAATAATAATAATAATAATAACAATAAATTTATTCATGCTAATATCTTTCGATTTACATTCGTCATCATCACAGTTATTACATTTACTTAGCAAAAAATTCTTCCATGGAATAGAAGCTGTTTTCGGTAAGATATGTTTTAATATATGAACAAAATTGTTTCCTTTGTTGATTTCTCACCGAGTGAGGCAACATATTGAACAGTTTATATGCCCAGTAATTCGGACCATTTTTTGTTTAAGTCAGCCTGAAGAATTCATTCCTGACATTCAGCCTTGCCCTAGTATTGTAATGGTGAATATCCGCATTAAGCGGCTGAGTGTGATTTTCATGAACATATTTCAGACACTCATACATGAATATACGAACGGAACGGTAAGAATTCCAAACTTAATAAAAGAATTTCTACAATCTGCTCTGTAATTTAAGTTATCTAGAATCCTGATAACTTTTCTCTGTAGTGAAAAAATTTTTCCTGCGTGTGTGGTGTGACCCCATACTATAATTCCATAATTAATCAAGGAGTGACATAGAGCATGGTAAGCTGTCAGCAATGTTTCCACTGATACATTAAGTGCAAGTGTACGAATAACAAAGATGTTCTTGCTTAATTTTTTAGAGAGTTCCTCACAATGAACATCCCAAGTGAGTTTAGAATCTAAATGTAATCCCAGAAATTTTACACTCTTTCTAAAGTTATCCTCTAGAGGCCTCAACGTACACGCCAAAACACTGGTTTTATCTTGATTCAGCATCAATTGATTCGAATTGAACCATTTTTTTGCACTCGACTGTGCCTCACACGAGCCCTCCATTACTTCACTCAGCACACGACCACTCAGAAGGAGTGACGCGTCATCCGCGAACAATACATTTTTCACTATGGCTGAAAGACTGGACGGAAAGTCGTTTATATAAATCAAAAATAAGATTGGTCCGAGGACCGAACCTTGGGGTACTCCTATTTCAATACCCTCCATATCTGACTCCTTTTGACCGACAGTGACCTTTTGACACCTATCCGAAAGATAAGATTGCAGCTGTTTTATACTTTTATCGGTAAAACCGTAATAACTAAGTTTAGCAAAAAGAACCCGAGGCGAGACGCAGTCGAATGCCTTGCTCAAGTCTAACAGTGATAGCACGGTATAATTGCCTTGTTCAAACCCTTGCGTTATGTAACTTATTAGTTTCAAGATAGCCGAGGTAGTGCCCCTATTCTATCTATACCCAAATTGGCTGTTGGAAAATAGATTATTCTCCTCAAAATACTGAACTATCTGCATGTTCAAAGCCTTTTCCAATACTTTAGAGAAAATAGGTAGTATTGAAATTGGCCTGTAATTTGACGCATTATCTTTATCACCATCTTTGAATAAGGGCACCACCCTGGCCACCTTGAGGTCAGCAGGAAATACTCCACAATTAATGCATTTATTCATTATTTTTGTAAGAGGTATAACAATCGTATTAACATTACGTTTCAAGATCTTAACAGAAAGTCCATAAATGTCCTTTGATTTAGAATTCTTAAGAGATCTTATTATATTCCTGACATCTGTATAAGTTACTTCTTGAAAATTAAATTTATTCTTTAGTTTCTCGTTTTCAAATACTATATTTTTAGAAGTTGGAATATCCTTTATTATGTTCGAAGCTACATTAGAAAAATGGGTTCAAGCCCTGTGGACAGGAGCTTTCTGGCGCTCTAGTTCAAACAGACAAATTATATCTCCGAAAGTATTGGTTTCTCAGAGTTGGGAATTATATCAATGTATTCATATAATAGAACTGCATCCTAAAGGAAATTCAATTCAAATAATAGTTTATTTATCAAGATTAAATGAGCAATCATGAGAATGAGAAAAGCACCATGGAAGAAATCAAATTAAATCTGGCCAATTTTGCCCAATAACGAACTTAACCGAGATATTCATCTCCCTAAACTACTCTGAAAATTTCAACTACCTACCTCATCCCGTTCGAGAGTTATATCTATGTCTATGGATGAAAAGCAGTCTCACTACTCTCAGATCTCTTACTTCATGTTCAGTTCCGAAATGTAAGAATTTTCTGAGAAAAACTAATATCGGAGCAAACAACTGAGATTTAACTCACTTCGCTCACAATTCTTCGATTGATTAGTCTCAGGAACATCATTTGACATTATGACAATTCATATTCATACATAGAATAATATCATTCTGTGACAACGTTGAAATACGATTTATTATTGAAATTTTGAAAAATCATATCTGAGATTTTTCTCACTTCGCTCACAATTCTTCGATTGATTAGTCTCAGGAACATCATTTGACATTATGACAATTCATATTCATACATAGAATAATATTATTCTGTGACAACGTTGAAATACGATTTATTATTGAAATTTTGAAAAATCATATCTCTGAAAGAATTAGCTTGTTAGAGTTAAAAACAGACAAATTATATCTCCGAAAGTATTGGTTTCTCAGAGTTGGGAATTATATCAATGTATTCATATAATAGAACTGCATCCTAAAGGAAATTCAATTCAAATAATAGTTTATTTATCAAGATTAAATGAGCAATCATGAGAATGAGAAAAGCACCATGGAAGAAATCAAATTAAATCTGGCCAATTTTGCCCAATAACGAACTTAACCGAGATATTCATCTCCCTAAACTACTCTGAAAATTTCAACTACCTACCTCATTCCGTTCGAGAGTTATATCTATGTCTATGGATGAAAAGCAGTCTCACTATTCTCAGATCTCTTACTTCATGTTCAGTTCCGAAATGTAAGAATTTTCTGAGAAAAACTAATATCGGAGCAAACAACTGAGATTTAACTCACTTCGCTCACAATTCTTCGATTGATTAGTCTCAGGAACATCATTTGACATTATGACAATTCATATTCATACATAGAATAATATCATCCTGTGACAACGTTGAAATACGATTTATTATTGAAATTTTGAAAAATCATATCTGAGATTTTTCTCACTTCGCTCACAATTCTTCGATTGATTAGCATAGACAAGATATACTATGATTGATTAGTCTCAGGAACATCATTTGACATTATGACAATTCATATTCATACATAGAATAATATTATTCTGTGACAACGTTGAAATACGATTTATTATTGAAATTTTGAAAAATCATATCTCCAAAAGTATTAGCTTGTTAGAGTTAAAAATGATATGATTAGATTCTCATGATAAAACTTTTTATTAAAAAAAATTTAATTTGGAATTTGTTTCGTAAAAAAAAATTTTTTTTTTGTTACTCCGAAACCATTTGTCCGATTCTGCCCAATAACGAACTTAGCCGAGATATTTATCCCGTAAACCTACTCTGAAAATTTCAACTCTCTAGCTCATTCCGTTCGAGAGTTATCGTGCCTACGGCCGGCCGGACCGGCCGGACAGAATGAATTTCGACCACGGATTCTTGATCAGTGAGTCGAACCAAATCGTTTAAGACCATTTTCATCGAAATATTCGAAAATTACAGACATTTGGGCAAATTGATAAGCACTCAGTTCCGAGGAACTAGAGCGCCAAAAATAGGCATTGAATTCATCAGGACTAATGGATGATGTTGTTGGTACTTTATTACTTCTGAAATTCTTAATAAGTGCCCAACCTGCTCGAATTTTATTGCTTGAGTTTTTTATAAACCTATCCGCAGCCAATTTTTTAGCAGAAACCAAAGCATTATGATATTGTTTTCTAAGCCGATTTTTCAAATTCTTTATTTCTTCTACCTTGAAATCGCGATACAGTTCCTCGAGATATTGTAAATGATTTCTCATGTTTTTCAGGTCTTGGGTAAACCAATCAATGCTTAGTTTACTCTTTTCACTAGCTTTTATCAACTTTTCGGGAAAAGAAAAATCAAATATATTAAAAAAATACTGGTGGAATATATGAAAACATCGATTTGGGTCATCAATGTAATTTATAAAATCCCAACTCATTTCAGACAACAATTCGTGCATTTTATTGAATCCTTTCTGTGTGAGAGGCCTACATGATTTGAGAATGGGTTTATTGAAAGTATGTGGTAGTTCCAGCCTTATCCGTTGACCTCTGTGATCCGAAAAATCTACATTTATTACTTCTGTTTCATAGAATCCAGAATTGAAGTTAATGAAAATGTTATCTAGGCAGTTTTTACCCCTAGTTGGTGCAAATATTGTCCTCTCGAAACCGAGAGTCGACAACAAACACAAAAGATCACCTGATTCTTTTGGATCACGTAAGTTCACATTAAAATCCCCCGATATCATACATTTCCCTCTCAATTTCACAATAATATTCAAATTTCTCTCAAGCTCACGGAGAAAAACATTTAGATCTGCGGAAGGTGAACGGTAGATAACTACTATGTTCACATCAAAAGCAGGGAAATAACATGCAGTGATTTCAATATCCTTTTCAATGCAAACCAAATTTTTTATGGGTGTACTGTTTTCACATAATTCTTTCTTACACAGTATCATCACACCACCTCTTATGAAATTCTTTCTGGAGAAAACAGACACAGTGTTCCATCCTTCCAACTTGAAAACAGAGGATTCTATTTCATTGAGCCAATGTTCACTCACACAGAAAACATCACAATCTTTAACTATAAAAGATTCTAGGTGATTTGATTTATTCCGTACTCCTTGGGCGTTTAAATGCACCACACTTAATTTTCCACTTTTTTTTATTGGTTCTGATGTGTTACCAGTTTGGCCGGTTCTTGGCGCTTCTGAAAAAACCGTGTAACCTATGTTCCTTTTGGCCAAGTACAAGGATTCATAGCTTTTTCCAAATTAACTAAATCAATCATTACCTTAAATGAACTATAGTGTTCTGGATATTTGGATGTCAGCTTTTCGCATTTAATTTCTTGAAAATCTCTTTCCAAGTAGTTTTTGAGATCATCCATTGTTGTCTCAGGAGCGAAGCGAGATGCATGAAGGAATGCTTTTTTGGGCGCTATCATGAGGTTATGATCATTGGTACTTTTCTGACCTGTCAAACCTGTATTCTTATTTCCGACCTTTTTATTTGGTCGTTTTTGTTGTTTCCATTCAGAATCTACACTATTTAGCTGCTGGAAACTACCCGATGTCAGTGGTGACTTGTGCGCTATCTTAAATTGCGACCTACTTGCGTCGTTCTGTTTTTGTTGTTGAGCAAAATTGACGGCATTTGTCGCAGTTGAGTTCGAAGATATTTCTTGATGTTGAGAAGGTTTGTTGCCGTTCACGGTTAATTTAATTTCATTAGCTTTGGAACGAAGTCGAGCAGCATAACTTCTACCCTCATCTGAATCTGCTTGTTTCTTAAACTGTTTTAGCTGTGTATCAGGAGCCTTAGCTTTCCTCTCCAAAATTTGACGTTTTGAAGAAAATTCATCAACCGTTGGAATGGAATTTTCCATGGGGTTATTTGAGTTGTTAGATTTTATCCCTTGTTGGAGAGAAATAACATTGGGTGATAAGATATGGATAAGTTGAATATTCGATTCGCGTATACTAACAACTTCTTCTGACAAATTTTTAAATGCTGAAGAGAAATTTGTCATTAGTTTTTCAATTTTTTCTTCGAACAATTTTTGGATCAATTCAATAGGAGCATTGTCCGGTTTTTTGGTGCAATCCTGGCATAGAAAAAGCAACGACCTCTTTTGTAGAACAGCGGCCCGCATTTCTGTTGTTGTTAAACCGGAACAAGATTTGCATTGTTTACATGAACATTTATCGCAAATCGCCACATCTGCCGTACCTGACGACCCACACTTATCACACTCCATCTGGGATGGAAATTAATTGTTATCGGTGACTAGCGGTTTGAAAACACGGGATATTCCCGAATTTCACTAAGCATTACGACGCAAACTGCCACCAGAGTTTATTCACTTGAAAGTCTCTTTCTTTAGCAACATATCAGTAAAAAAAACAATTTAAAGTGATACGTATAACACTTCGAGAATTTCAATTAACTAAGAGAGTTGAAAACACGACTGTTCATATAGCGAACTTAACTAACTATGTGACTATTGTCACATGTAACTATGTCACTATGTAACTATTTCTGACATATAGACTATTTTTAAATGATTCTCAATAATCTTATATATAAAATTCTCGTGTCACAATGTTCGTTCCCTTACTCCTCCGAAACGGCTTGACCGATTCTCATGAAATTTTGTGAGCATATTGAGTAGGTCTGAGAATCGGCCAACATCTATTTTTCATACCCCTAAGTGGTAAAGGTTGTTCACCCTCAAATTTTTTTTTTAATTTTTGGACGAAATTTTTTGTTTTTATTTTTTTATAATATAGCATTACAAAATACATACAACCCTAAATTTTCACCTTTCTATCACTAACCCCTATTTTTCAATAGTCATTTTTGTAATTAATAATTTTTCATCCCGCTCGATAACTGATCAATTATCACTTGGTAGGTTATCCCAGAGAAAGAGCTAATTAGATCCAAGTCGCCTTAGTTTTTGTGTATGTTTTTCACTCTATTTCGATTAAAATTCCCCTGAGCTTATGGCAAAGCTAAAATTTTTGTACAAAAAAAATATTTATTTTTATTAAAGTATCAAGGCAGTTTATTCCTGCTATACTTAGTACTAGATTTTTTTAAATTTCATCGTCTTTCTGGATCAACACTTTTTTGCCAGATTATACCGGTGTCACGTCCCAGTAAACAGCACTGAGTAGGGATGAGAACGAAGCCGGTCTCCTGTCTTTCTCACCTTTTCTCACTTTTCTTAACCAGATACGTTTGAGTGGGTAGTTCGTATTCGCAATTGAACCCGGTAGGTGGCGCTGAAATCGGGTTCTAGGTTTTTCCTAGAATTACGTGTTTGAGTGAGTCCCTGGATAACTTGGAAATTCAACTGTCCCGGTAGGAGGCGCTGCAATCGGGTTCTAGGTTTTTTTTTAAGATTTTTCGCATTTAGAAATGAAATTGCAACCGCAATAACCGATTTGGCGCAGGCGAAGTTGCGTGGGTCAGCTAGTTTCTTTTAAATTTTCTAGTAATACGATCCTAACAAATTTTTTCAATAATTTGCGTGTTGGCATTCTACAACTAAATAACATGTTTTAATTGGATAGGATTAGTATTTTTTGAGTTATTGAGGAAATAACAAAAAATTTGCAGATAGGTATAACTCCAAAATAGTTTGGCCAATTATGCCTATTAATAGACTCCAATGCTGCATTCGGATGCGCAACCTACCCTAAAAACTGCCATTTGCTACTTCATCATGAGATCAATAATATTTTTTATTATTTTTTTTCACTTTTCTGGTGATACGAATCGGATCTGTATTGGATGAAAAAAAATTTGTACTATGAAACCGTTGGACCAATTACGCCCATTAACGAAGCTGTCCGTCGCATTTAGACGTGCCACCTACCCTGAAAATTTGAAGTTGCTATCTCTTTCCGTTCTCTAGTTATCGTGGCAACGGCCGGACAGAATCGAATTTGACATCAAATTCTTCATCAGAGATTAGAACCTAAGCATTTGACACCACTTTCGGCAAAAAATTCGAACATTACAGATATTTGGGCAAAATGATAGCACGCTGTTCCCCAGAACATGCGCTCAATTAAAAAAGGATCCTTTATTTTTTCCCCAATACATGCATTATTCCTGACTGGCTATAGCCCTATGTCTACAAAAAATATTTCTGAAAATATATTCATTTCTTCATCTATTGGAATTCATATTGTCTTAGGGAACTCTGTCGACTACAAAATCCCGGGTTTTCCGAATGCCATGTATTGTAACTATGAATATAATTCACCAATATTAATTTGAATCAATGAAAAATTTCATGCGACTTTTCAACTTTTCATAGGAATTCCAAATTTTAAATTTCATCTGTTACATTCTTGGATGATACTTTTTCATCAAACCATCATCGCTAATGCGAGGTTTCAATATTCCATAGAATCTAATAAAACGGAAAACGATATGAGGCAGTCCGTAACTAACGTCAATAAAGAGAGCAATTTGATAAATTCCCTCCATTCCAAAAATTGGATTATGACGGAAACTCATTAAAGCCGGAGTTTTTTTTTGGTGTGATAGCTTCCAGCTATTTCGCCATAATGGAAAATGAATCAGTAAATAAATCTACTGAAAAATATACGACTGGCACTTGATGAAAATAATTCTTGTTCGGAGAAAATGATCCTGGATGGTGTAATGATTCAACCTAATATTAACACTGAACTCGGATAATTGAATGGACAATTTCAGATAACTTTCAGAGGAGTGAATGAATTTATATTGTTCAGAGAAATTGAGTTTAGCATTACTCCTCAAATCCAAACTAAAAATGTTCATAAGGAAATTCTTTATTTTTGCAATGAGTATCAATTGATGGAGGCGAAAAAACTAAACAACTAAGAAACTCATATTAAACTTGATAGGTATATTACAATTCATTTTCTACTTCAATTGACGTTCAGATGCTTTAGGGAAGGTAAGGTATGGGACAATTAGTATTTTTACGCCACCGAATTCCATGAAAGGTAAAATTTCATGAAGGGTTGAGAATCCGAGGAGAAAATCAATTATGCAATATTTTCGACAGGGTTTAACCCCCAGTGGTACCCATTTTGGACCTCACTCTGATATAAGCAAGAGAAAATAATTGTTTACCTAGTGGATTCAGTGGAAGAACGCTGCCCCCGATATTCAGTCAGCGATTCTGGGTCATCAGGGTTTTCAGAACGAAAGACCTAAGACCTATCGGTCCGTTGTGAGCTACCGTTTCTCTAAAGACAAAATTCTAGGCAACACTGGTTCTAGAGAGCTGAATATGGGTGGAGGTCATATTTCCCCTGCTGCAGCAGAGCAGGAAATATGCCATCCTCCCAGGACGTCATGAAAGCTTTTCGCGTTAGAATCACCAATCTTAAGGTGCCAGGGTTCATGGTAACGTAGGACAAAACGCCAAATGGTTAATCAAATATGCGAAAATCTGGGATGTGTGACCTCACAAGTATCTCTAACGTCTCTTTTCAAAGTCTGTGAAAAGGCCATCGAATCTAGTAATAGATCCTTGAATGTATTGTTATGGTTTCGTGTTCACAACCATTTGATTGACCAAAGTTACAGTCGTCATGAAGATATATATAATTTGTAAAATTGAAATTACGAAGCAGATTATGTTTCGAGCCTTGGAAATAGGAAAAAGTAAAGGACAGATTGAGATTATTTTGTTCGAAAGAAGAGTAGAAGTTCTTGGAAGAGATATTCAAAAAAAGGTTAGTAATAAAAATAGGAGTATTATTAAGTTTTACAGATGTTCAATAGATTGTATCGTTGTTGAATATTCAGCATAAAGTTAGCATTTTAAATTTTTTTTCAATATAGCATAAAATTCACCCCTGAGAAACATATAATAATTATTGAAATTAAAAATGGCTAATATCTTGATTTCATACTGATACATTATAAACAATTAAACTCTTATTTACCGTGAGTATAAATATGGTTATAACTCCCTTGGGATTATACTAAGCAGTTAAAGATCTTTAACTCCCTCTAATGTATTCACAAAAACCAACGAACAATTGTCAAATTTTCAAACTATCAAATTTTCAATTGTCAATTTTTTTTTCATTCAGTATGAAATAACATCAATTATCTATCACGTGAGTCATTGGATGTTAACAACTTCGGGCAACTTAACAATCCCTCGGGACTCACGTCTTAACATCCTCATAACTCCCCTGATACATAAATAACTATTACCTGATATTAGTTCAAAATTTATATACCTTTTTTCCAAATTTTACTACTTCAGGAATCCTTAACAAATTAAAGAGTATAAATTCATTAGTGCAATATCTAAATGGCTACTCATCACATGGATTTACGAAAGAAGAACAATTAAGAAGTGGATATTGAAATTGAAAATATGTGGATAAAAAAAACACTGACGTGAAGTCAGTACTCTTTGACGCGCGTGTTCACGGTGGCTAATTTGAATTGATTGATGGGTACTTCAAGCTCAGTGGATTGAGCGAGCCGAAGATCTACTCAAGGGATAGCGTACACCATTCACTGTTGGTTCAAACATTAACAGTGCTGTATCTAAGCTTCCGTAAGGACAGTAACACTGTTGAAAAAGAACACAACTGACTCTCCTTAGTCGCACAAGCTCCTAGCAGATTCTGAGGGATCTCCTTGGGAAAGACTTGGCAAGGTCAGTGTAATCATAATCATGTATATAGCAGGCGCGCCAAAGCAGCTTGACCCCACGCCAATGTTTTTAAACACTTGTTAAGTCAACCAGCATTTGGCGCGCGTGCTGTATACATGATTATGATTATACTGACCCTGCCAAGTCTTTCCCAAGGAGATCCCTCAGAATCTTCTATGAGCTTGTGCGACTAAGGAGAGTCAGTTGTGTTTTTTTTCAACAGTGTTACCCTATCCTTACGGGAGCTTATATACAGCACTGCTAATTTTTGAACTGACAGTGAATGGTGTACGCTATCCCTTGGGTAGATCTACAGCTCGCTCAGTTCACTGAGCTTGAAGTACTCATCACTAAATTCAAATTAGCCACCGTGAACACGCGCGCCAAAGAGTACTGACTTCACGTCAGTGCTTTTTTTTTCAAGTGCCTTTAACAAATATGACTATCAATACAGTTTAGCTGTTAGCTTTACCGTAGATCGAAAAAAGCGGATATGGGACCTCCTTTAGGAACGCAGTTGCCTCTTCTCCAAATCCGAACGTAATTTAATATAGATCTACCGGATATAGTTATTTATAAAGTCGCCCCAGGGCCACGATACATACATTTCAACTCGGAAACAACGCTATTTCCCCGAAACAGACTTGCCAGTGCAGCGAATTGCCATGAAATTTCTCTTTAAACCTTAAACAGCACCAAATCGATTACCGCTAGACGCAAACCACTCCCAAATGAGCCATACAATCCAAACGTCTCCTCTGCGCATACGCAATCTACTCGTGGCTTAAAGTCCCCTGAAAATAACACTTCACACAAAATTCTGATTCTTCAACACCATTGGTTCAGGGGATATCACTGCTCCAATCCACGCATACGCAGACACTTCCAAGGGAATTCTATGGAGAAATAGCATCCTGCACCTCCAATCCCAAATCCTCTCAGACGGAAACTACAGCAGTTAACTCACTTATGCTCTTGCGCATAACGAAAAATGTGCGTAAGGGGTAACATCAATTATAAAATTAGCCCCAGGGCCACGGTAAACACATTTCAACTCGGAAACAACGCTATTTCCACCCAACTGACTTGTGCATGCACTGAATTGCCATGAATATTCTTTTAAAACCTCACAATACTAGCTCAGCTCTCCCGACATAACCCGTACAACCCAAAAACAGTCACTTCTCTTCTGCGCATGCGCAATCTACTTGCGGCTGAAAGTCCTCCCAAAATCACACACCTCACAACAAACTCCGATTCTACAACACTAGTGGTTCTGGAGATATCGCATCTTGAATCCACGCATACGCAGACCCTTATCAGGGGATTCTATAGAGGAATAGAATCCGCCACCCCAAAACCCTAATCCTCTCTGACGAAAACACAAGCAGTTAAATCACTGATGGTCTGCTCATGTGCATAACGACAAATGCCCGTAAAGGGTTACATCAATTTCAAAATTAGCCCCAGGGCCACGTTATGCACACTTCAACTCGGAAACAACGCTATTTCCACCAAACTGACTTGTGTCCGTGCACTGAATTGACATGAATATTCTTTTAAAACCTCACAATATCGGCTCATTACTTCCCAACCTAACCCATACAACCCAAAAACAGTCACTTCTCTCCTGCGCATGCGCAATCTATTCACGGCTGCAAGTCCTCCCAAAATCACAGACCTCACAAAAAACTCCGATTCTCCAACACTAGTGGTTCAGGAGATATTGCATCTTGAATCCACGCATGCGCAGACCCTCACTAGGAGATTCTATGGAGGAATAGCATCCACCACCCCAAAATCCCAATCCTCTCTGACGAAAACACCAGCAGTTGAATCACGGATGGTCTGCTCATGCGCATAACGAAGAATGCCCGTTAGGGTTAACATCGATTTCAAAATTAGCCCCAGGGCCACGGTACGGACACGTCAATTCGGAAACAACGCTACATCCCCCAAACTGACTTGTCCGTGCACTGAATTTTTTTTCAATTTTTTTTTTAATTTTTTTTTCAATTTACTCAGGAAAGCAATTTACAAACAAAGTTCAATATATGGACGAGACACCTAAGCCAGGCTTGTGTTGTGTAACATCGCCCATGTGTACCTAATAATCTAAACTCCGGAAAAAAAATTAAATTCATAAACATGAAAATATACAAAAATCGTGATGAGGCATTAAGAGTGAAGCAGGGGCTGGCGGAAATTAATCTAAAACAACTCCATAAAAACTGTGACATTCTCCACTAAGAACAATTTTAAACTCTCAAATTTTCTTTTAGTACTTATATCTCTCAATCACGTAGGCAATATATTAATGAATTTTGGTCCCAGATACGAACTGTAATGTTGTGTATGTGATTTTCTGTACAATGGAACTACCAGGGGTTTACTCTAGAGCGATTCGAAATCAGATGGGTATGATATTTTAAAGATGGTGATTTCAACAAACTTATAAGACAGCGATAAATGTATATCATTCGGACCTCGCGAAAACCAGATTTCTTGTAAAGGGTGTCTGTAGGAAATCTTCTCTCTTTCTTCAAAATTATTTTTATGGGAGTTTTCTGGGCAATCTCCAAATTAGTGAGATGAACTTTGGCAAGACCACCCCATGCTGTGATACAATAGCTAATTATAGATTTCTGCTAGTGCACTGTAAACAGCTTTTAGTAGTTTTTTTATCTAATATAGCTCTTAGTTGGTAAAATTTAAAAATAAGTTTTATTAGCCTTTCAACCAGATACCCGATATGAACATCCTAGCGTATAAACTGATCAAGCACCACTCCCAAATACTTAATTGATGTTGTTCTCCCTATAACTGGACAGTGGCAGACTGAACCCGAGCTACACTTAAACTCATGTATCATAATTGTCTCTTTTGCTGGTTGGTCTTCCCAGCAAACACACCCGTTCTTGTTACGTTTCTGAGGTATATATAAGATATATCTCTGATATGTATGAAAATTAATATACCATTGCTGTCTAAGTTTGAGAACATTGCTCTTTTTATATATCTGTTATATTGATAGAAAAATATAACCTGAGTTATGTATTTGCCACATATCAAAAGCATATAACAATTCTACCATCTGGAAACATATGATATTTATGTAATATATTTATATTCGCAGAAATCTAAACCATATATATAACAGCGATGTAACATACATGTTATTTTTGTAATGTAACTTTTTTTTATATTCTGGATATATTGCGGGAAATGCAAGATTGATATGTTATTAGCTTGACTTGCAAAACTAACCGCCATATTGGCAGTCTGTGGTTGGCGCCCTTCCGTTCTAAACGACGCCTTGCCTTGTGGATGTTTAATTCCTGATATTCTTATCCGGAATTCAGTCTGTTATGAGAGAGTTAATTATTTGTAATAAATATATTGTGCTGGTCTTATCTTTGATTAAATAGTGTAGATTTCATCTAAATTTGCTTAGTAAACTTCCATGAATGTCTTCTGTTGAACAAATCTGGGTAACTCAATGAAAAATTATATACGATTTACACTTATTTATTCAATATTGTGACGCGTTTCGTCGACACAGCGACTTCATCAGACTACATCATACTAAATTCTTGGAAGAATTTAGTATGATGTAGTCTGATGAAGTCTGAAGTCTGATGCATTCCAAAGACTGAGAAATATTAAATATTTTTGCAGGTGACGCAGGTGTTTTTAAGGACCTGAAGAATCACGTGCTTAAATAAATAAGAGATCTATAAATTGGACAGGGGTACCACAACTATAACTTGCAGAGAAAATATCAACTCTGGTGAGAATGTAGATATTATACGGTTTATAATGTTTATATAGATAGATACTGTTTTTATTTAAAACTTTCGAAGTAGGTAGCCAATTATTTATAATGTATACAAGAGACGTAAATCTTTTCTAGAATTGTCTACTATACAAAAGCGCAGATTGAAATCTTAGGCTTTAAATTATTGTTATTACTGACTACATTTTTTGTAAATTAGTTTTTGGTAATATATTCCCAACTGAACTTATATTTTCACTAATTGCTTTTAACCTCATTTTAACCATTGAAAATTAAAATAGGAGTTTTTTTTGTATTTTGTTAGTTTCCAATTTTAGATCGCATGAGGGGTGGGAGTAGAAAGTTCAATAACTTTGACAAATTGAGTAAATTTGATGAACAGAATACATTTTCTAAGATCTTGAAAGCAAAACTGCTCCTAGGTAAATGCATGAAATGAATGTTTTTCATTTTTTTACTAATGTGTATTAATTTGTAAGTCAGTCTAGAATGATCTCTATTATGATTATAATATTTAATGAACATATTTATCCAATCAGGAAGCCTCGTAATTGAATATTCTTGATGATATTTTTTTATTAATCCATATTATATTTTGATTTAGATTTTGCATCACAGCTGAGCTGCTTTACAGAGAGCGCAGAATTTGCAAAATATGCCAGTAACTGGATAAGGC
The DNA here is from genome assembly GCA_937662695.2 of Halyzia sedecimguttata. Taxonomy (NCBI): domain Eukaryota; kingdom Metazoa; phylum Arthropoda; class Insecta; order Coleoptera; family Coccinellidae; genus Halyzia; species Halyzia sedecimguttata. Next base: position 54,880,834 of record OW569417.2, on the reverse strand, counting down.
TCAGCTCTTTGAGACAGAAAAGACAGAAGTGGAGAAAATGTATACATTATTTTATTTTTATATTTATATACATTAATCTTTTTGAAAGTATGTACCAATAAATTTAGAAATTAATTTTTTTCATTATTTATTTATTTGTTAATGCATTTTATTTTTTATTTGTCATGTGCCAACTATTATTTTGAACAAAAATAAATATTAATATTATCTGTACAACAGATATGGCATATATCCAAAGCCCCAAAAATCAACATGCAAGTCGGAGAATACAATACAGGGTGTTTTCAAAGGTGAGTCGTTTTTTAACAGAAGGTAGAACTCATTAAATTAAATCATTTCACCAAAAATCGCATACATAATATATGCATGATAGGGCTGCTATCCACCTACGAAGTCGTTTGCAACTTCGAGGGTGGATCACAGCCCTATCATGCATATTATATATATGCCATTTTCGGTGAAATGATTTATTTTGATGAGTTCTACCTTCTGTTAAAAACTAAGACTCACCTTCGAAAACAACCTGTATAATAATCTGACTCCGATCATATACGTCTCCATTGTGGTGTCGCAGTTATATTATTTCCTTGTGAAACATGCGATGTATCAAGTTCGTTATAAATTATGTAACAGAAGGCCGTTGCAAGGCAGCCATAGAGCACTTATTGTAGGTTACAATTAAAGAAAAGTATAGTTCATTGTTATATAGCATAGAACCATTAAGTTATATGTCTGATACATAGGTTTGTCATATAACTTATACATCTGCATTGTGCTGTCGCAGTTACATTATTCCTGTATGTTACATGTAATGTTTCAAGTTCGTTACAAATTATGCAACAGAAGGCCGGCGCAAGGCGGACATAGAGCTCTTATTGTAGGTTACGATCAAAGAACAAGTATGGTACATTGTTATATAGCATAGAACCAAGAAATATGTCTGATACGTTACTGAGATGAATTTGTGTTTGCTGGGTTTGATTATTGAGGATTGGTTCATAAATTTTGTTTTCTGTGTATTCAAACTCAAAAGATTGCACCTAACCCAAGAAGAAATTTTTCTTAAACAATCCTCGGCCTTTTCATAAACAAGATTCCAATCATCCTCCAAGAAAAGCATTACAGTGTCGTCTACATAAGATATAATTATTGCATCCATACTTAATATATCGTAAATATCATTAATATTAATTAAAAACAGGAGGGGTCCAAGTACCGTTCCCTGAGGAACCCCATAGTTATAGGAATCGACTCACTCATGTGCTCTCCAATTCGGACTGTTTGATTTCGACCCATTAGATAATTCGTGAACAGTCCAAGAGCTACTCCCTTAATACCCATCTGTTCCATTATTTGTAACAGTCTTGTGTGGTTAACAGTATCAAATGCTTTCGCGAGGTCTAAATATACCCACAGACATTATTTATTTTTATCACAATTTTCCAAAATATTACCAACCAGTTGATTAACAGCATCCTCGGTAGACCGATTTTCCCTGAACCCGAATTGACCTTGCGATAAAATCCTATTTTTCTCCAGAAAGTTTATTAATATTTTTTTACACATTTCTCAAATATCTTTGTGAAATTACCAATGATAGAAATAGGCCTATAGTTAGTTACCAGTCATCTATCACCACTCTTGAATACCGGTACGGTTACTGACTGCTTAATAGAATCTGGGACACATCCGTTCATGAAATACATATTCACTATGTGACACAGTGGGACCAAGAAAAACTGATGAAACTCTTTTATAATTTCAACTGATATACCATCAATACCAGTAGCAGCCTATATTGCCATGAATATTCTTTTAAAACCTTACAATATTGGCTCAGCACTCCCGACATAACCTGTACAACCCAAAAACAGTCACTTCTCTTCTGCGCATGCACAATATACTCGCGGCTAAAAGTTCTGTCAAAATCACACACCTTACAAAAAACTCCGATTCTCCAACACTAGTGGTTCAGGAGATATCGCATCTTTAATCCACGCATGTGCAGACCCTCACCAGGGGATTCTATGGAGGAATAGCATCCGCCACCCCAAAACCCCAATCCTCTCTGATGAAAACACCACCAGTTAAATCACTGATGGTCTGCTTATGCGCATAACGAAAAATGCCCGTAAGGGAAAACATCATTTTCAAAATTAGCCCCAGAGCCACGGTACGGACACTTCAACTCGGAAACAACGCTACATCCCCCAAAGTGACTTGTCCTTGCACTGAATTGCCATGAATATTCTTTTAAAACATCACATTATCGACTCAGCACTCCCAACATAACTCATTCAAGCCAAAAAGTCACTTCTCTTGTGCGCATGCGCAATCCACTCGCGGCTAAAAGTTCTTTAAGAATTACACACCTTACAAAAAACTCTGATTCTCCAACACTTGTGGTTCAGGAGATATCGAATCTTTGATCCACGCATGCGCAGACCCTCATTATGGATCTGGATTCTATGGAGGAATAGCATCCGCCACCCCAAAACCCCAATCCTGTCTGACGAAAATTACAGCAGTTAAATGATTTCTCATCTGCGCATGCGCATAACGAGAAATGCCCGGAAAGGGCAGCATGAACCTCAAAAAAAAAAGCACTGACGTGAGGTCAGTACTCTTTGGCGCGCGTGTTCACGGTGGCTAATTTGAATTGAGTGATGAGTACTTCAAGCTCAGTGAATTGAGCGAGCCGGAGATCTACCTACGATTAGCGTACACCATTCACTGTCGGTTCAAAAATTAACAGTGCTGTATCTAAGCTTCCGTAAGGATAGAGTAAAACTCCTGAAAAAGAACACAACTGACTCTCCTTAGTCGCACAAGCTTCTAGAAGATTCTGAGGGATCTCCTTGGGAAAGACTTGGCAGTGTCAGTATAATCATAATCATGTGATAGCACGCGCGCCAAACCAGATAGACCCCACGCCAATGTTTTTTAACACGTTTTCTTTCATTGTTAAGTCAATCTGCATTTGGCGACCGTGCTATATACATGATTATGATTATACTGACCCTGCCAAGTCTTTCCCAAGGGAATCCCACAGAATCTTCTAGAAGCTTGTGCGACTAAGGAGAGTCAGTTGTGTTCTTTTTCACCAGTGTTACTCTATCCATACGGAAGCTCAGATACAGCACAGTTAATTTTTGAACCGACAGTGAATGGTGTGCGCTATCCCTTAGGTAGATCTCCGGCTCGCTCAATTCAGGGAGCTTGAAGTACTCATCACTCAATTCAACTAAGCCACCATGAACACGTGCGCCAATGAGTACTGACTTCACGTCAGTGCTTTTTTTTCAAGTTCCTTTAACAAATATTGCTCTCAATACAGTTTAGCTGTTAGCTTTACCGTAGATCGAAATAAATTGCGGTTATGGTACCTCCTTTAGGAACGCAATTGCCACTTCACCAAATCCGAACGTAATTTAATATAGATCTACCAAAAATTGTTATTTCTAAATTCGCCCCAGAGACACGATACATACATTTCAACTCGGAAACAACGCTATTTCCCCGAAACTGACTTGTTCGTGCACATAATTGCCATGAAATTTCTCTTAAAACCTTAAAATGACGGCTCAGCACCAAATCGATCACCGCTAGACGCAAACCACTCCCAACATGTATAACGACATACGACTGTTCCCAAGTCGCAGTGGTTAAATTCGGAGCTACTAGAACTCAGGGATCCGCGGTCTAGCTCCAGTGGAGATGGGAGTGGGTTTCTAAAAAGGGAACCTAGTAAATGGGCGCCAGGTAAATTTAAGTCTCCCAGATACCCCAGCGTAATGTAATAATTCCTAAATTCACCAAAAGAATATTCACGCTAATAACAAACAGTTTATTCTAATAGCATACAACCCAGGTCTTTAGATCCAGCAAAATTTAACTATTATGAAACCATGAATAAGGGTGGCGGAAATTGTACGTAGATATTATTCTTGGATTCAAATACGCGTCGCTTGAGCTCAGGCGCATTCACGTTTCTCCTCTATGATCATATACGATTACTACAAATCTTGCCCCAATTTCCGCTTTCCAATAACAATAACCTAGATAATTGATAACAATATATGTTCAAGTTATATATATAGTAGGTATAAGATGATTCGGGATATGTTTTCTATAACTTGCGTGCTATTCCTTGTGCCTGAACGTATTATTGCCTCGATGGTCTCGCAATACCGTTCTCCTTCCCTTTGTACTCGCCGTCTGCGACTTTTGACTGAATGTCCCCCAGCGCTGCTTCCTGACCACCTTGTATATACTCGGGATCGGTAACACTGCGTTGGCTGTCTCACAGCGCTACTTATGGACCACCTTGTATATATCCGAATGTCTCAGTTACACTCTTCCTGATATAAAAAATCGTGCTGGCCTCAAAAACTCCTGCCACCATAAACTTCGGACTGCCACAAATATCCTTTTATTCCTCTTGATATAAAAATCGTGCTGGCACACAAAAACTCCTGATGTTACAAAAACCCTGATGACAGAAAATAAATCATCAGTGACTTATCTCGGATAAGAAACAAATGAATTTTCGCAATACATAATAATTTCGGTTATCATAATATTAATCAGACCAATTATTCGTTGTTATGCAACACTTATAGAATTCGTACATACCCTGATGTTCGGGGTTGTCCTGCACACGTTTGCTTCGAAACCAAATCTTGTCGTGCCTCCACCAAATAATCCTTCAAGCACACAGCGATGTTCTGGATATAGAAATATAATTACGACCTGAATTGATTCCACTATAAATGACGAGAATAGAACATCCAACACATACCTGTCAAAGTCGCCAAGATCGTTCACGTGTTCAACTCTTAGATTTGCAGAAAGGTCTTCATATCCTCTTTCGAGACGAGTGCAAGGTACCTGTTATCTTCCCAAATCAAACCAATGTAACCCTCACTCCTAATTCGATTTTCGACACTATATCCAACTAAGAAGAAATCACCAATTCTTATTTAGTTCCGAAAATACGCCTAACCTACTGCTCCTCCTTCGAGTGTTCACAAAATGGACGACCTCATGTCCCTGACTGGCGCAGACCCTCACAAATTTCAGACTGTCACAATTCAACAATATTGCCAACTTATTCGGTTCTTCGAATCCAACAATTACTATTCAGCGTCGACTGGCACCACTGAGATCCAACCTCAAATTCGACGTCAACACAAACGACATAAACGACACTCGCCAACCAAACGTAAACAAACCCTTGCCCGGGTCAAAAAGAAACGTTACACATGGGCCATACAATCCAAACGTCTCCTCTGCGCATACGCAATCTACTCGTGGCTTAAAGTCCCCTGAAAATAGCACTTCACCCAAAATTCTGATTCTTCAACACCATTGGTCCAGGGGATATCACTGCTCCAATTCCCGCATGCGCAGACACTTCCAAGGGGATTCTATGGATGAATAGCATCCTGCACCTCAAATCCCAAATCCTCTCAGACGAAAACTCCAGCAGTTAACTCACTTATGCTCATGCGCATATCGAAAAATGCCCGTAAGGGGTAACACCTATTTCAAAATTAGCCTCAGGGCCACGGTATGCACACTTCAACTCACTCAACTGACTTATGTCCGTGCAATGAATTTATTTCTTTATTTATTTATCGTATGGCGATCTACAAATTTATTCTTGAATATAGGTAGAGTGTTGTACATATATACGTATGAAAAACTAACACTTTTACAGATTGACTAACATAAAAAAAAAACAAATAAATGAATTGACATGAATATTCTTTCAAAACCTCACAATATCGGCTCATTACTCCCAACATAACCCATACAACCCAAAAACAGTCACTTCTCTTCTGCGCATGCGCAATCTACTTGTGGCTGCAAGTCCTCCCAAAATCACACACCTTACATACACCTCCGATTATTCAGCACCAGTGGTTCAGGAGATATTGCATCTTGAATCCACGCATGCGCAGACCCTCCCATGGGTTTCTATGGAGGAATAGCATCCGCCACCCAAATATTCCAATCCTCTTATACGAAAACATCAGCAGATAAATAACTGATGGTCTGCTCTTACGTTGTAAGAGGTAACATCGATTTCAAAGTTAGCCCAAGGGCCACGGTACGGACACTTCAATTCGGAAACAACGATACATCCCCCAAACTGACTTGTCCATGCACTGAATTGCCATAAATATTCTTTTGAAACCTCACAGTATTGGCTCAGTCCTCCCAACATAACCCGTAAAACCCAAGTAAGTCACTTCTATTCTGCGCATGCGCAATCTTCTTGCGGCTGAAAGTCGTCCCAAAATCACACACCTTACAAAAAACTCCGATTCTCCAACACTAGTGGTTCTGGAGATATCGCATCTTGAATCCACGTATGCGCAGACCCTCACCAGGGGATTCTACAGAGGAATAGCATCCGCCACCCCAAAACCCCAATCATCTCTGACGAAAACACCAGCAGTTAAATCACTGATGATCTGCTCATGCGCATAACGAAAAATGCCCGTAAGTGGTAACATCAACTTCAAAATTAGCCCTAGGGCCACGGTATGCACAATTCAACTCGGAAACAACGCTATTTCCACCCAACTGACTTGTCCATGCACTGAATTGCCATGAATATTTCTTTAAAACCTCACAATATTGGCTCAGCCCTCCCGACATAAACCGTACAACTCAAAAACAGTTACTTCTCTTCTGCGCATGCGCAAACTACTCGCGGCTAAAAGTCCTCTCAAAATCACACACCTTACAAAAAACGCCGATTCTCCAACACTAGTGTTTCGGGAGATATCTTATCTTTAATCCACGCATGCGCAGACCCTCATCAGGGATCTGGATTCTATGGAGGAATAGCATCTGCCACCCCAAAACCTCTCTGACGGAAACTACAGCAGCTAACTGAATTCTGATCTGCGCATGCGCAGAACGAAAAATGCCCGGAAAGGGCTGGTTGAACCTCAAAAAAAAAATTAGTTTCGGCATTTCAAGCAAAGTATTCCGCAAAATAGTAGTAATTTTTTGATTTTTTTCATATCACGTGATCTTCACGAAATTTTGCAAAAGTGTTTGCTTTGGTCTTTTGCATCTAACTACTGAGTTTCAATTTAATCAGATCAGTATTTTTCGAGTTATCATGAAAATAAAATTTTAAAATTTTCGAATTTTTTTTTGCCACTTTAGGGCTGTCCGGTCAGTACAAAACTCTTCAGGCATATGAAGGTCATGATTCTTAAATTTGATGCCAAATTTCAGAAAGATCCAGTAATCGTTACCGGAAATATTCATAAAAAACTTTTTAATAAAAACGGCCTTTACTCCGAAACCGCTCGGTGGATTTCGCCCGTTAACAAACTTGGCCGAGATATTTACGCTGCAAAACTACCCTGCAAATTTCAACGCTCTAAGTCATTCCGTTCGATAGTTATCGTGCTAACGGCCGGCCGGCTGGCCGGACCGGACGGACAGAATTGAATTTGACCTCGAATTCTTCATCGAGGAGTCAAACCCAATCGTTTGAGACCATTTGCGAAAAAAAATTCGAAAAATACAGACATTGTGACGAAATAATAGCACGCTGTTCCTTGCGGAAGACGCGCGCAAAAAGGTAGAAATTAGTACAAATGAACTACTCCTACAATTAATGAACATACTAAAAATAATAATAAGATAGAAGAACTAACCAAGAAGATCATTGATAAGATAGAAGAACAAAGAGGAGAAATTAAAGAAGAATTCAAAAGATTGAAGCAAAAATAAGAGGGAATAACAGAAGAGCAGAGTAAAAGAATAGATGATGCCGCAATGGAGATACAACAAAAACAGGAAGAGTTTGGAATGATTATAAGCAAGAAACTTGGAGAATTTCATTTCAATGTAAAGAATTGTAAAAAACAAATTGAAATATTACATAAAAGAAATGAAAGGAGTTTTGAAATGATATTATAGAAACAAATATGATGAAAAATATGAAAGGAATTATAGTCATGAGGAAATTATAATAACACGAGAGGAGATGGAAATTGGTAAGCAATATAAAATGGTTATATAAAGAGGTATGCAAAAAAGTTTGAGGACAAGGTAAACACAATTGAACGATTTATGAAGAAATACCACTATAAGAAGATACCAAAATGTTAATATTTGAAACCAAAAATGACAGAAAAAAAACCAGAAAGATATCAGAAAAATAGGCAATATGATGACATGCAACAAAAAGTTTGTAGAAAATAGAGAAAGAGAAAGGTAACATTCAAGTGGTGAGATTTTGATATATGATATGGTATTTTGTTTCTGATTGGACAAAAAATACAATACAAAAAGATTGGAAACAAAATACAAGGAACAAGTGAGCGATAGATTGCAATTATTCCGTTCGAGAGAAAAGTGAGACTTCTAGAAAGTAGAAGATAAAAGGATATAAAGGCTCTTAGAGAAAAATGGAACTGAAATGTGAAATCAAAGTAAAGAGCAGATTGATCTGAAGAAAATGAAATGAGTAAAAAAAAACACTGACGTGAAGTCAGTACTCTTTGGCACGCGTGTTCACGGTGGCTAATTTGAATTGAATGATGAGCTTCAAGCTCAGTGGGTAAAACGAGCCAAAAATCTACCCGAAGGATAGTGGACACCATTCACTGTCGGTTCAAAAATTAACAGTGCTGTATCTAAGCTGCCATCGGGATAGAGTAACAAAGTTGGAAGAGAACACAACTGACTCTCCTTAGTCGCACAAGCTCCTAGAAGATTTGGGAGGGTCAGTATAATCCTAATAATTTTTATAGCACGCACGCCAAAGCAAATTGACCCCACGTCAATGCTTTTTTACACTTTTTCTTTCATTGTTAAGTCAATTTGCATTTGGCGCGCGTGCTATAAACATGATTAGGATTATACTGACCCTCCCAAATCTTTTAGGAGTTTGTGCGACTAAGGAGGGTCAGTTGTGTTCTCTTCCAACTTTGTTTCTTTATCCTGATGGCAGCTTAGATACAGTACTGTTAATTTTTGAACCAACAGTGAATGGTGTCCACTATCCTTTGGGTAGATCTTCGGCTCGCTCTATCCACTGAGCTTGAAGCTCATCATTCAATTCAAATTAGCCACCGTGAACACGCGCGCTAGAGAGTACTGACTTCACGTCAGTGCTTTTTTTTCAAGTTCCTTCAACAAATATAGCTATCAATACAGTTTGGACGCTAGCTTTACCGTAGATCGAAAAAAATTGCGGTTATGGGACCTCTGTTAGAAAGGCAATTGCCTCTTATCCAAATCCGAACGTATTTTTATATAGATCTACCGAATATAGTTGTTTTTAAATTCACCTCAGGGCCACCATACAGACATTTAAACTCGGAAACAAAGCTATTTCCCCCAAAACTTACTTGTGTCCGTGCACTGGATGGACATGAATATTCTTTTAAATTCTCATAATATCGGCTCATTACTCCCAACATAACCCATACAACCCAAAAACAGTCACTTCGCGTCTGCGCATGCGCAATCTACTCGTGGCTACAAGTCCTCCCAAAATTACACACCTCACAAAAAACTCCGATTCTTGAATCCACGCATGCGCAGACCCTCATCAGGGGATTCTATGGAGGCATAGCTTCCGCCACCTCAAAACCCCAACAGTTAAATCACTGATGGTGTGCTCATGCGCATAACGAAAAATGCCCGTAAGGGTAACATCGATTTCAATATTAGCCCCAGGTCCACGGTATGGACACTTCGACTCGAAAACGACGCTACATCCCCCAAACTGACTTATACATGCACTAAATTGCCATGAATATTCTTTTAAAACCTCACAATATTGGCCCAGCACTCCCGATATAACCCGTACAACCCAAAAACAGACACTTCTCTTCTGCGCATGCGCAATCTACTCGCGGCTGAAAGTCCTCTCAAAATCACACTCCTGACAAAATACTCCGATTATCCTACATCAGTGGTTCAGGAGATATCGCATCATTAATACACGCATGCGCAGACCCTTACTAGGGAATTCTATGGAGGAATAGCATCCGCCACCCAAAAACCACAATCCTCTCTGACGAAAACACCACCAGTTGAATCACTGACGGTCTGCTCATGTGCATAACTAAAAATGCCTGTGAGGGGTAACATCGCATCCGCCAAACAGACTTGTCCTTGCACTGAATTGCCATGAATATTCTTATAAAACCTCACAATATCGACTCAGCACTCCCAACAAAACCATCCAACCCAAAAACAGTCACTTCTCTTCTGCGCATGCGCAATATACTCGCGGCGAAGAGTCCTCTCAAAATCACACACCATACGAAAAACGCCGATTCTCCAACACTAGTGGTTCGGGAGATATCGCATCTTTAATCCACGCATGCGCAGACCCTCATCAAGGATCTGGATTCTATGGAGGAATAGCATCCGCCAACCCAAAACCCCAACCTCTTTCGGGCATTTTCGTTCTTCGCATGAGCAGACGAAAAATGATCTAACTGCTGGAGTTTTCGTCTGAGAGGATTGGGGTTTTGGGGTGGAGGATGCTATTCCTCCATAAAATCTACTTGTGAGGGTCCGCGTATACGTGGATTGAAGATGCGATATCTCCTGAACTGCTGGTGTTGGTGAATCGGAATTTTGTGTGAGGTTTTTGATTTTGAGAGGACTTCTAGCCACGAGTGGACTGCACATGCGCAGAGGAGAAATGTCTGTTTTTGGGATGTATAGGTTATGTTGAGAGTGGTTTAGCAATATTTGTGATGGTCTAGTGCTGAGCCGATATTGTGAGGTTGTAAAAGAATATTCATGACAATTCTGTAGACGGACAAGTCAGTTTGGGGGAAATGACGTTGGTTCCGAGTTGGAGTGTCCGTACCGTGGCCCTGGGACTAATTACGAAATTCATATTACCCTTTTTGGGCATTTTTCCTTACGCGCATGAGCAGATGAGGAGTGATTCAACTGCTGGAGTTTTCGTCTGAGAGGATTGGGGTATTGGCGTAGAGGATGCTTTTCCCCCAAATAATCCTCTGTTGAGGGGTTAGCATCCGCCAACCCAAATCCCCAATTCTCTCTGATTAAAACTACAGCAGTTAAATGACTTCTCATCAGCGCATGCGCATAACGAAAAATGCCCGGCAAGCCCAGTATGAACCTAGAAAATATTGGATCAAGCACTGACGTGAAGTCAGAAGGTATTGGACACCCTTTATCGAATTTACCATGGTAAATCCTCACGAAATTTTGCAAGAATTTTCGCGTTGGCATTCTACAACTAATAACCATGTTTGGATTAAATCGGTTTAGTATTTTTCGAGTTAATGAGGAATTAAAACAACCAAATTTCAGATGGCTATAACTCTAAAACCATTGGGCCGATTATGCTCATAAACAAACTGAAATGTCGCATTCAGATGCATAACCTAACCTGAAATCTTCAAGCCGCTATATCTTACCGTTCTCAGGTTATCGTGACAACAAAAATATTTTTTAATAATTTTCTAGCGATACGATTCACAGAAAATTTCACGAACATGCTTAGGTTTACATTCTACAACTATTCACCAAGCTTCAATTCCATCGGATCTATACTGGTTGAAAACAAAATTATTACTCGGAAACCATTTGGCTGATTATACCCATTAACGAACTTGTCCGTCGTATTGAGATGCGCCACCTACCCTGAAAATTTCAAGAGAATGGAAAAAGCTAGCTTTTTTCATTCTCAAGTTATCTTGGCAACGGCCGGACGGCCGGCCGGACAGAATCAAATTTGACCTCGAATTCTTCATTGGCGAGTCGAACCAAATCGTTTGAGATCATTTTCGTAAAAAAATCCGAAAGTTACAGACATTTGGGCAAAATGATAACGTGATGTTCCCCAGAACATACGCGCAAAAAATAGGTTTCGGCATTTCAAGCAAAGTATTCCGTAAAATAGTAGTAATTTTTTTATTTTTTCCATGTCACGTGATCTCCACGTAATTTTGCAAAAGTGTTTGCTTTGGTCTTTTGCATCTAACTAGTGAGTTTCCATTTAATCAGATCAGTATTTTTCGAGTTATCAAGAAAACAAAATTTTAAATTTTTTTTTGCCACTTTAGGGTTGTCCGGTCAGTAAAAAACTTTGCAGCCATATAAAGGTCATGATTCTAGAATTCGTTGCAAATTTCAGAAAGATCGAGTGATCGGTCCCGGAAATATTCTCGAAAAACGATTTAATTAAAAATAGCCGTAACTCCGAAACCCCTTGGTGGATTTCGCCCGTTAAAGAACTCGTCTGAGATATTTACGCTACAAAACTACCCTGCAAATTTCAGCGCTCTAAGTCGTTCCGTCCGAGAGTTTTCGTGCAAACGGCCGGCCGGTCGGACCGGACGGACAGAATTGAATTTGACCTCGAATTTTTCATCAAGGAGTCGAACCCAATCGTTTGAGACCATTTAAAAAAAATTATATCTCCGAAAGTATTGGTTTCTCAGAGTTGGGAATTATATCAATGTATTCATATAATAGAACTGCATCCTAAAGGAAATTCAATTCAAATAATAGTTTATTTATCAAGATTAAATGAGCAATCATGAGAATGAGAAAAGCACCATAGAAGAAATCAAATTAAATCTGGCCAATTTTGCCCAATAACGAACTTAACCGAGATATTCATCTCCCTAAACTACTCTGAAAATTTCAACTACCTACCTCATTCCGTTCGAGAGTTATATCTATGTCTATGGATGAAAAGCAGTCTCACTACTCTCAGATCTCTTACTTCATGTTCAGTTCCGAAATGTAAGAATTTTCTGAGAAAAACTAATATCGGAGCAAACAACTGAGATTTAACTCACTTCGCTCACAATTCTTCGATTGATTAGTCTCAGGAACATCATTTGACATTATGACAATTCATATTCATACATAGAATAATATCATTCTGTGACAACGTTGAAATACGATTTATTATTGAAATTTTGAAAAATCATTATCTGAGATTTTTCTCACTTCGCTCACAATTCTTCGATTGATTAGTCTCAGGAACATCATTTGACATTATGACAATTCATATTCATACATAGAATAATATTATTCTGTGACAACGTTGAAATACGATTTATTATTGAAATTTTGAAAAATCATATCTCCGAAAGTATTAGCTTGTTAGAGTTAAAAATGATATGATTGGATTCTCATGATAAAACTTCTTATTAAAAAAAATTTAATTTGGAATTTGTTTCGTGAAAAAAAATTTTTTTTTTGTTACTCCGAAACCATTTGTCCGATTTTGCCCAATAACGAACTTAGCCGAGATATTCATCCCCCAAACCTACTCTGAAAATTTCAACTCTCTAGCTCATTCCGTTCGAGAGTTATCGTGCTTATCGTGCCGGACAGAATGAATTTCGACCACGGATTCTTGATCAGTGAGTCGAACCAAATCGTTTAAGACCATTTTCATCGAAATATTCGAAAATTACAGACATTTGGGCAAATTGATAAGCACTCAGTTCCGAGGAACTAGAGCGCCAAAAAAAGAAAAATACAGACATTGTGACGAAATGATAGCACGCTGTTCCTTGCGGAACACGCGCGCAACAAGAAATAATACGAAGAGGTATGACTAGTTTTTTGAAAGGGGGGAGAAAATAATCAGAAAATGAAGCTAGAATGGAACTGAAGAGGAATCAAGTTCTGCAGATGTTTAGTCGATTGTATTGTTGTGAAATATTCAACAAAAGTTTAGGAATTTTAACTTTTTTATTGATTATATTGATTTTAAGTTTTGTATTGATCGTATGGCTATAAACTAAAAAAAAAGTCAAATATTTGAAAATTAAATTGAAATGTTGTTTTCACTGTAACTCGAGAAGTACTGATCCGATTGAATTGAAGCTCGGTAGTTAGATGTAACGTACCGACGAAAACATTTGTGCAAAATTTCGTGGGGATAGCATGAGTGAAAAAAATTTAAAAAATTTTTACTGTAAGCGGGATATTTTGCTTGAATTCCCTAAAACAAATATCAGATTGAGTTCAATTTTGAACTTCGGTGAGCAATGATGATGACCTCTTGGGGTGCGCGAAATTTCACGCAGAACAGACCACGAGGAACCTAAAAAAAATAATTAATTTTGAACTTCCAAACAGGTCAAATTATTTCATTTCGAATTTCTTCACGGAATACATAACATCTGGTGACCATATTCTGACGGGTTTTTACGCGTTCATCTAAATCAATACGATATGTACGAGGGCAACTGATTAAAATATGGACGAGGATCTAATGCGCCAATTGAAGTTATGCGAGAACGATATGTGGAATTTTAAATTGGTTTTTAAATTTATCCTGTACGGTGAACAACTGGGGGCGTAACTGGCCATATTAACAGCTCATGTCAATTCTGTGAGTTTGCGAGCCAGTTTCGAGGAGACAGCGTAGCGTCCGAGGTGTAGCGTTAATAACATAATCCTCGGGGCCAATATTAAAATTCATAATGCCTCTTTCGGGCATTTTCGTTATTCGCATGAGCAGACGAAAAATGATCTAACTGCTGGAGTTTTCGTCTGAGAGGATTGGGGTTTTGAGGTGGAGGATGCTATTCCTCCATAGAATCTACTTGTGAGGGTCCGCGTATGCGTGGATTGAAGATGCGATATCTCCTGAACTGCTGGTGCTGGTGAATCGGAATTTTGTGTGAGGTTTGTGATTTTGAGAGGACTTCTAGCCACGAGTGGACTGCACATGCGCAGAGGAGAAATGTCTGTTTTTGGGATGTATAGGTTATGTTGAGAGTGGTTTAGCAATATTTGTGATGGTCTAGTGCTGAGCCGATATTGTGAGGTTGTAAAAGAATATTCATGACAATTCTGTAGACGGACAAGTCAGTTTGGGGGAAATTACGTTGTTTCCGAGTTGGAGTGTCCGTACCGTGGCCCTGGGACTAATTAAGAAATTCATATTACCCTTTTTGGGCATTTTTCCTTATGCGCATGAGCAGATGAGGAGTGATTTAACTGCTGGAGTTTTCGTCTGAGAGTATTGGGGTATTGGCGTGGAGGATGCTTTACCCCCAAATAATCCTCTGTTGAGGGGGTGCGCATGCGTGGATTCAAGATGCGATATCTCCTGAATCACTAGTGTTGGAGGATCGGAGTTTTTTGTGGGATGTGTGATTTTGGAAGAACTTTCAGCCGCGAGTGGATTCCGCATGCGCATAGGAAAAGTGACTGTTTTTAGGTTATATGGGTTATGTTTGGAGTGGATAAGGACTATCGATCATGGGTCTGATACTTAGCCGATATTTTGAGGTTTTAAAAGAATATTCATGGCAATTTTATGCACGGACAAGTCAGTTAGGGGGAAATTGCGTTGTTTGCGAGTTCGAGTGTCCGTACCGTGGCCCTGAGGTCAATTTTGAAATTCATCTTACCCGTTACGGGCATTTACGTTATGCGCATGAGCAAACGGGAAGTGATTTAACTGCTGGAATTTTCGTTCGAGAGAAATGGGGTTTGGGAGTGCAGGATGCTATTCCTCCATAGAATCCGCTTGGGAGTGTCCACGCATGCGCGGATTGAAGCTGGGATATCTACGAAACTATTGGTTTTGTAGAATCAAAGTTTTTTGTGGGGTGAGTGATTTTGAGACGCCTTTCAGCCACGAGTTGATTGGACATGCGTAGAGGTGAAGTGGTTTTTTTTGGGTTTTATGGCTCATGTTGGGAGTGATTTGTGTCTAGCGATCATGGATTTGGTGCTGAGCCGATATTGTGAGGTTTAAAGAGAATCCCCTTGGAAGTGTCTGCGCATGCGTGGATTGGAGCAGTGATATCCCCTGAACCAATGGTGTTGAAAACTCAGAATTTTGTGTGAAGCGTTATCTTCACGGGACTTCAAGCCACGAATAGATTGCGTATGCGCAGAGGAGAAGTTTGGATTGTATGGCTCATGTTGGAAGTGGTTTGCGTCTAGCGGTGATCGATTTGGTGCTGAGCCGTCATTTTAAGGTTTTAAGAGAAATTTCATGGCAATTCTGTGCACCAAAAAGTCAGTTTCGAGGAAAAAGCGTTATTTTCGAGTTAAATTGTCTGTATCGGAGCCCTGGGGCCATTTTATAAATAACTATATTCGGAAGATCTATATTAAATTGCGTTCGGATTTGGAGAATAAGCGTAAGCAATTACGTTCCCAACGGGGGTCCCATAACCGAATATTTTTTCATTTCGATCTACGGTAAAACTAATAGCCAGACTGTATCGATAGCCAAATTTGTTGTGGGTACTCGAAAAAAATAAAAAAGCACTGACGTGAGGTCAGTACTCTTCAGTACTCTTTGGTGCGCGTGTTCACGTTGGCTAATTGAATTAAATTATGAGTGTTTCAAGCTCAGTGGATAGAACGAGCTGGAGATCTACCCAGATGGTAGTGGACATCATTCTCTCGCCGGTCAAAAATTAATAGTGCTTTGTCAAAGCACTCAAAGCTGGCATAAGGATAGAGTAAGAAAGTTGACAAAGAACACAACTGACTGTCCTTAGTCGCACAAGCTTCCAGGAGCTTCTGAGGTATCTCCTTAGGGAACACTTGTGAGGGTCAGTATAATTATAATCATATTTATAGCACACGCGCCAAAACAGATTGACCCCACGTCAATGCTCTTTTAGCCTTTCTCTTTCATTATGAGGTCAATCTGCAATTGGCGCGCGTGCTATAAATATGATTATGATTATACTGACCCTCCCAAGTCTTCCCTAAGGAGATACCTCAGAAGTTCCTAGAAGCTTGTGCGACTAAGGAAAGTCAGTTGTGTTCTTTGTCAACTTTGTTACTCTATCCTTATACCAGCTTTGACAAAGCACTCTTAATTTTTGACCCGACAGTGAATGGTGTCCACTACCATCTCGGTAGATCTCCGGCTCGTTCTATCCACTGAGCTTGAAACACTCATAATTTAATTCAATTAGCCAACGTGAACACGCGCGCCAAAGAGTACTGACCTCACGTCAGTGCTTTTTTATATTTTTTAACTATTCGATAATTATTTTCAGTCGACTTATTCGCCTGTTACAGACTACACTTCTGTGGACGATGTGGCTGCCGCGGGTGATATAGTTGCTTGTGAGATTGCTCTCGGGTTCGACGATGTTCTGAAGGCTTTAAATTCACTTGATGTGGCTAAGGGTCCAGGAATGGATTAACTTTCGAATATTCTTCTGAAGAATTGCAGTCAATCACTTGCATTACCAGCATATTCTTAGCATGGTAGAATCTGGATCATTTCCCACAAAATGTAGTATCATAAAACCGATATTGAAATCTGGATCTAAGTAAAGAATTATCGTCCTATTAGTATTATTGGCGCAATAGCCAAACTTTTTGAAGTTTTGGTGCAGGATCAAATCCAGTGCAAAATTTCTTTCAAATTGGCTGAACAGCAACACGGCTTTATGAGGGGTAGATGTTTGAGTCCAATTCACTAGTTTTTGTTCAGTATGTTATGGATGGTTTTGAGAGTGGTCATCAGGCCTTTGATAAGGTAAACCATCCAAGTCTCAAAGGTAAGCTGTACTCTATCGGTATTCGCGGAAATTGGCTAAACTGGTTTGTGACCTACTTTTTTGCGCGTATATTCTGGGTAACATTGCATTATCATTTTGCCCAAATGTCTGTAATTTTGGAATTTTCACCGAAAATGGTCTCAAATGATCATGTTCGACTCCCTGATGAAGAATTAGAGGTCAAATTTGATTCTGTCCGGCCAGCCGGCCGTTGCCACGATAACTTGAGTACGAAAAGAGATAGAAATTTCAATTTTCAGATTAGGTGGCGCATCCCAATACGGCGGACAAATTCGTTAATGGGCATAATCAGCCCAATGGTTTCCGAGTAATCATTTTGTTTTCAAGCAATACAATCCCGATCGAATTGAAACATAGTGAGTAGTTGTAGAATACCAACCTAAGGGAGTTTGTGAAATTTTGTGGGAATTGTATTGCTAGAAAATCGAAAAAAAATTATTAAAAAATATTATTTATGTTACGATTACCTCAGATCGGAAAGAGATAGCGAATTGAAATTTTCAGGTTAAGTTGTGCATCTGAGTCCGACATTGGAGTTTGTTCATTGGCATAGTCTGCCAACCGGGCTTTCAGAATCTAACTCTTCAGCCAAGTTCCAAGTTTGAACACGATCAGAGCTATATTGTTGGAGATCCTAGAAGCCTTGTGTGAGTAGCTGAATGGGTGACCGTTGCATCGATAACTTTCGAACGAAAGGATATAAGGACTTGCAATTTTCAGGATAGTTTGCGCATCCGAATAAGAGAGTTGAGTTCCTTTTTGGGCATAAGTGGTTCAACGGTTTCGGAGTTATACCCACCTGGAATATTATTTCCTGGATAACTCAAAAAATATAGACTCGATCGAACAGAAGCTTCGTAACTAGTTGTAGAGTATCGAGTTAAAAACTCACTCGCTCAAGCTCTTCGAGAGCGTATGAGGGTTCTCCTTGGGGAAGACCTAGGAGGATCAGTATGATAATATACAATAATATACATGTGTAAGATTTTCTAAGAACCGTACCTCTAGAAAATATTAAAAAAATTTGGAAAAAAAAATTGGTTCAAGCATGGACGTAAAGTAGGGAGCTTTTGCGCCTATGTACCGTGGTAAATTCGATTAAGAGTATCCAATACAGGAGAATGCATAATAGAACATACGCGCAAAAGTTCCTGACTTCACGTCAGTGCTTGAACCAATTTTTAATAGAACTCAATGTATGCGTGTGCGTAATATCCTCTTCCGGAAGTGTGTTGTGTCTTCTGGGGTGACGCAGGGTAGTAATTTCGGTCCTTAACTTTTTCTTATCTTCATCAAGGACATGGTACCTTGCTCAAATTTTCAAAATTTCTATTATTTGCTGATGACTTGAAAATATAATCTCAAATTGAAATCTCCGTATTTCTCCTAACAAAGCTTAACTATAAAATTTCAAGTGTTTATCTCGAGTCTTTCTTTGAAATATTCTAACGAACGGTTTTTGCGAATCACCCTGTTTATTAGGATATCCAATACCAAGAATTTCTGAGGCCGTCAACATGGCCTGGTCTCTTGGTGTAGACTTTTTCTATTTGACCTATCCTGCAATTGTGAAGGTGATGAGGCGCGCCATTTTAAACTGAATTTTAGCGAGAATATCCTCTATTGTATTTTATCATAAAGGATTTTCTATATATAAGTTCTGTATCACGCATCAAATATTGATTTGTTGAATGAAAAGGGTTCTCCGTAAATAAATGAAATAATATATAGAATTCACCCCGAGAAGCATCAAATTATTA
This sequence comes from Halyzia sedecimguttata, assembly GCA_937662695.2. NCBI lineage: Eukaryota > Metazoa > Arthropoda > Insecta > Coleoptera > Coccinellidae > Halyzia > Halyzia sedecimguttata. Next base: position 54,861,507 of record OW569417.2, on the reverse strand, counting down.
AAATTAATATTATAATTGGCACCTTGGTCATTTAATTCATTTCAGTACATACTTGTATAGAACAATTTCCAGATAATGAATTGGACCAATTATTATTTCCTGAGTAAATGAAAAATTTTGGTCATAATTTTAGGCCGACAAACTTATTCGAGTTTCGAATCAAACCTGCAAACATACGGTCCCTGAGTTATTTCCTCAGGAAGATATTTTACTTATAAGTTAAGTGAGAAAGCGTGAGAAATTGTCACATGAAATGTGACAATTTTCGAATTTCAGAATAACTTTCCTACAAATAATAGTTCTTAAGATTTCCGTTTATATCATAGTATATTATTATTATAGTATAGTATTATATTAGTAGTGTCTGACAAAGGAGTCTGATATAGACTCCGAAACGTTCCGAAATAGTTGTTTTATCGTTGATGTTGTTTCGTTATTGTTTGTTAGACAACATTGTTTGATTTATTGCTTCTGACCAATATCTTGTGTTTCTTACGCTTATAGATATTTTTCAGAGATTGGGACAGAAAACCCAGAAGGGGTAATAATATAATAAACATTTAACATCAGTAAATACTTATAAAAACAGTACTGTTATGATTTGCTGGAAAAAGTTCTGTTTTATCATCTTCTATATTCGGAAACTGTAACGCGCAATTTGTGCAAACTTCGGGAAAACTGAAAATTTCGTTGCATGATTCGAAATGCTGAGTAGGTATTTGAGAAAAATTGTCATACACCAAAACGTTCTAATGCATACTCGGCGGACGAAGGTTTATCGAATGTCTTCTTGGCTCACAGTGGCTATTCGGAAGGAATGAATTAAAGATAACTCACCCCTATAAACGAAAATTCAGTTTCCTGATGAATGAAATCGAATTCAATCATCGCCCGCATTTTCCTTAATTGGAACAGACCAGCTGTGTGGGGATAAATCATACCTGGATGGTTCGATTTCAGGAATCCATGACAACCCGAAGTTTGGTAAGACAATACGCTTTTGTGCTTTATGAATTATTGAATTGTGAAAAACCTCATCCGTTGGAATGAAACTGGGAAACTTCTCGAGTACTTTTAGGTTCCCTTTCGATATTGCTTCAACAAATCGAGTCTTGAGATCGAGACTGAGATACTTTCATTCTTATTTTTTCTGAGCGCTTGACATATTATGTTCCTTATGATTTGGAGGGTAGCACTTTTTCTCCAGAAATCACTGAAACTCGGTGGGAAGGGACAAACATTTAGCGCAGATTTTACACGCAGATGATCACTGCACGAATTCAAAGGATTTTTGGCGCTCTTGTTCCTCGGAACAGAGTGCTTCTCAGTTGGCCCAAATGTCTGCAATTTTCAGATTTTAGGATTAAAATGGTCTTAAACGATTTGGTTGAACTCACTGATCAAGAATCCGTGCTCAAAATCGATTCGGTACACCAGTCCGGCCGTTAACATGGTAACTCTCGAACGGAATGAGCTAGGCAGTTGAAATTTTCAGAGTAGGTTTGAGAGACGAATATCTCGGAGAAACAATTTTTTTTACATTACAACATCCAGATTCATTTTTTTTTAAGATGCAGTTTCATCATAAAAATCCATTGATTTAGGTAATTCTCAACTCTAACAAGCTACTTTCGGAGAAATGGTTTTTCAAAATTTTCATAATAAATCCTAATTCTATGATTTCACAGAATGCTGTGAACGAAAATTAGCGTCCGTATTTTTATTTTTGAATTTAATGATCTGTGTTCATACATGACATCTTAAGTACTGAGGAAAAAAACATATTTATTTCTGGTTCTATTCAAAATTCATTACTCATCATATAACATACCTTCTGTTCTAGTGAAAAAAGTATGATTAAATGCGAAATGACCAATGAAATAACCTCAGCTATCGTAGAATTATGAGGATTATATGATATTATATATTTATTTATTTATCGTATGGCAATTTAGACACAGTAAGCTTAAAAGCTAATTCACACATTTATGTTAATACGAGTATAACATACTTATGGTTTTTGCAATCAAATATAATTATATCTATATATATATATATTATATATTTATTAATATAATCTATCGACCCAACGGTTGCCAGGAGGAATTCTTCTGGTCTACCATTGTATGATCTCGTGGGACATTCCTCCGTGATGTGTTTAATCGTTTGGTATTCTCCGCAGTCGCAGTATGGTGATGGTTGTTTGCCCAATTTGTGTAGGAGATATGCACATCTGCTATGTTGTGATCTGTTAGCTTATGTGTTCTCATTTCCGTGTTCGAGGGAGTGAGAGTGAGAGTGTGTCTTGAAGTCAGGAGATCCTAGAGGATTGTCTGACTGCCAGAATGTAATTTTTGGTTGATATAATATAATGCCCTTGGATAATCCATATTTATATATATATATTCTTTTGACTGAGAGCTGTATATGTGTTAGCAGAGGTTGGTGTAACGGGGTACCATACAATTCGACGTATGATACAAGAGCTTAGGGAAAAACCTCAGCAAAAAAACCCTGTCTCCCCGTGAGTGTCGTGATTTGTAACTATTGTTCACAAAATTTACTGCAATTTAAAAATATTGATATTTATTTCTTCAATATGGACTCCTTCGTCAAAAAACGGAGAGGTTTCTCCAAGGTACCCGAAACTCCTGAAAAATGAAAAGACAAGAGGAGAAGAACGAACAAATTATAAATACTACATAACCTTTCAAAAGTCTCCTCTCACAAATATAATTCTCTGTAGGCGCATGGGTTCTCTTGGAGAAGAATCACCTCCGCTAGTTTTCAAAAATATTCCTTCTTGTTCTTAGAAATCCCTTCAATATTGGAATTCGAAAAGGAAAATGTTGCTCGTAAGGCCAGGAGGGTCTCTTTCAAAACCAGGTCTGACAGTCCAAGCGATGATTATTCAGAACTTCAGATGTTCGAAGACTGCTACAGGGCCCTTAGTTAGGGCTATCATCTCCCATAGATAGATGTTTTACTTTGTATCGTATAAAATAATGGAAAAATGAGCCGGAAAAATTTACGATGTCATCATGACATCATGTCATGATGACATAATAATAATAATAATAATAATAATAATAATAATAATAATGTAATAAGGTAAGAATCGAAAACACGGAATATATCCCGAATGAAAAAAAAAAAAAAAAAAAAAAAAAAAAAAAAAAATAATAATGATAATCCATAATAATGATGATGGATATATATATATACTTTGGTAAGTTATTTAAATTGGGCTAAGTTTCAATTGATGTAATATAATTTTCAGAGCTGATTTGAGGAATGAATATCTGGGATAAGTTCGTTAGTGGGTAGAATCGGTCTGGTGGTTACGGATTAGAAATTTTTGCACTCTTTATGTTTTTTTAAATGTCACTTTTTGAATTTAATTCCTTTTATGATACAGTTCTATCATAAGAACCCATTGATATCATTCCCAACACTGAGAAACGAATACTTTTACTTATCTGATTTGTCAAAGTTTGCGCAAGGGTGCCAAAGCCCTTGTACCCAGGGCTCTCAACTTTTTTTGTTTTATTTACGAAAATATTAGCATCGTTTCGTCCAAATATGTGCAGCTTTGGGATGTTTGGCAAAAACTGAACTCGGAGGATTGATTTCGACGCACTGATGGATAATCCGGGGCCGAATTTAATTCTGTCTGTCCGGACTGCTGGCCATAAGCACGATAACTCTCGAACGAAATGAGTTGGAGAAATGAAATTCACAGGGTAAGTTCGGGATACAAATATGTCAGTCTGTTAATAGGCATAACCCGCTGAGTGGCTCCGGAAAAATACTGATCAGATCAAATTAAAACTCGGTAATTGGTTGAAAAATACCGATACGAAGATTACGATTTCAAATCATACTATCCTCACGAAATTATCGTGAGGATAGTATGATTTGAAAATTTTTAAAATATCTTAATCTCAAAAACTACCATTCAGATATCACTGAAATTTATCAACAGCCTTCAAAGTCTTATTTTACAACCAAGTTCTAGGTTTATGTTCTCCTAAACTCAATTGAACTTACTTCATTTTCTTCTCGTGTTTGTCGCTGAATCAGATTGTGTTTATAAAATTTCTGAGTATGTAGTTTTTTCTTATGAGATATGGGTCACGGCCTCATCTCTTCTTAATTTTGTAATAATACACTGCAAAAAATCTTGGTGTGTAAACGCAATTTTTTGACCGTGTAAAGGTGAGTTTGTTATTATTTCGTGTTAAACATTAAGACGGATACTTTTTGCGCGTATGTTGTGGGGAACATCGCGTTATCATTTTGCCCAAATGTCTGTAACTTTCGATTTTTTTTACGAAAATGGTCTCAAACGATTTGGTTCGACTCCCCAATGAAGAATTCGAGGTCAAATTTGATTCTGTCCGGCCGGCCGTCCGGCCGTTGCCACGATAACTTGAGGACGGAAAGAGCTAGCGACTTGAAATTTTCAGGGTAGTTGGCTCATCCCAATACGACGGACAAGTTCGTTAATGGACATAATCGGCCAAATGGTTTCCGAGAAATAATTTTGTTTTCAACCAATATAAATCCGATCGAATTGAAACTTGGTGAGTATTTGTAGAATATGAACCCAAACACGTTTGTGAAATTTTGTGAGAATCGTATCACCTGAAAACTATTAGAAAATCACCGAAAAAATCTTTTTGTTGTCACGATAACCTGAGAACGGAAATAGATAGCGGCTTGAAGTTGTCAGGTTAGGTTGTGCATCTGAACGCAACATTTGAGTTTGTTTATAAGCATAATCGGCCCCACGGTTTTAGAGTTATAGCCATCTGAAATTTGGTTGTTTTTTCTCCTCATTAACTCGAAAAATACTGAACCAATTGAATTGAAACATGGTTATGAGTAGTAGAATGCCAACGCGAAAATTCTTGCAAAATTTTGTGAAAATTGTAGAAAATTTTTGAGAAATCATTGAAAATTTGAAAAAAAAATTATATATATCAGTAACTATTCGTCTGAAATTGCTGAAATTTTGCAAGAGCCTTTAGAATCTAACTCTACTGCCAAGTTTTAAGTTTTAACACGATCGGTTAAATATTGTTGGAGATTCGAGCAGCCTTGTGTGAGTTCAGTAGATGGGTGACCGTTGCCTCGATAACATTCGAACGTAAGGAGATAGATACTTGCAATTTTCAGGGTAGGTTGCGTATCCGAATGGGAGAGTTAAGTTTTTTTTTGGGCATAATCGGTCTACCGGTTTCCGAATTATACCCACCTGGAATATTATTTCCTCGATAACTCAAAAAATAAAGATTCGATCGAACTGAAGCTTGTCAACTAGTAGTAGAAAATCAACATAAAGACGCGTTTAAAATTATTATCATAACCCTGAAAAATTTGAAAATAATGACGAAAAAAAATTTGGTGATTTTAGCATAAAAATTTCAAAAAAATTACGGAAAAAAAATTGGCGAGTTTAGCATAATGATTTGAAGAATCAACAGTCTATGTATTCCCATGACTGAAAGACGTGTAAAACTAACACAATTTGTGTTGCAATAACACAAACATTTTCTGCATTTCAGCACTGCAATGGAGTAAATATCATTTGGATAATATTATTTTATTACGTCTTGGATTGGATCGAGCAAAGTAGTTAAAAAATAGGAATTATGAAAGTTTTTAGGTCTTTCACATAATCATTTAGATGTTTATCTTTATTGCGTGCTGTTTTCATTTTTAAAGAATTTATTTCATGACGAATAACATTCAACCTTCTTTTATAGACAAATGTTACATTCGAAGATGTCATACAGCACAAGACCACTACCCAACCTATTCGGGTAAATTAAGGCACATGCCCATCCTTTAATTCAATCAACCACCTTAATATCGATGGTAAAGTAATAACTTTACCACATAAAACATATTTCATTGAAGCGTTTGACTATCTCTTCATGTCCCACTTTGTATTTGTATTTGGAATCAAATTTCATTCTGCATTAGAAGCTGAGAGCTCGACCTTTAAACTCTTAAAATTTGGATAAGTAATCTTAAGTTCATTTGATTTTATTTCAACGTTCTGTATTAGTCAAACAATATTTTTTCTGACATTTTAACTCACACAATATGTCGCCAAGTCAAGACAAATCACTGAGGCAGTTCTATTAGATACCTACTCTTGTTTATCCGGAGCCCTTTGAATTTAGACAGGACTATAACTCCCAAAATACATATTTGGTTCCGACATATAAATTTTATTGATACTTTGTATATACATTATATTAAACAAGTGTTCAAAATAATCTTAAGCAAAAACCTTTTAGAAATAGCCAAGACTAGACAGGGGACTGTTTTTATCTACAAGTTTTTTAAGTAATAAGTATAAGTTCATTAACTTTTATACTGTAAATGACTGAAAATAAATTGATTTAGTAACCTTATTCCATGGTTTTATTCATACACTTAACACTGAGAGTGTTCTGAAGAAATTATTTAGGTAGACATATTTAAACAAATATATTTTTGTGAAATGATCAAAGTATACTTTGTAACTATAATATACATGTCGAATCCATAATATACAGATTTCATGAAAATAATATCCACATATACCAATTTCAAAATTTCACGTTATCCGGCTACAAATTTGGTAAAAAGGAACATTTGGAAATTTGAGGAGTGGTATTTATCACCTATTTTCTCAATGAAAAAACCACAAACGAAAGTTAATGTGAACAAAACGATGAAAATTTTAGGAACTTTACATATCAGATATTATAAAACACAGTACTTTGTATATGTCGAATCAACATATTATGAATTCGGCATCTACAAAGTAAGGTGTAAAATTATCAAAACTACACGATAGATCATGTAGAATTAACACAGAAATTGGTGTAATATTAACACAGGAATTAGTATAAAATCAACACAAAATTCGGTTTAAATAACCCAGCAAATCATTACAAAAACTGGTGCAAAATTAACACTGATCCCCGGTTTCTGAAAGGATGTTCAAGTGTTGATCAACTAACAGAAATGTTAATGTCAAATTGGTCCGAGTTTCTGCGCTTTGCGCAACTCATATGATGGTTAACAAGAGATTGATGCCTGATTAGTCAACATTTGTGTTGATCAGCCATTCAGAAACCGGGGGTTACTGTTGTAAAATATACACAGGGACTAGTGTTGAATCAACACAGAAATCGGTGTAAAATTAACATATGCACTGGTGTAAAATTAACACGGAGACAGGTGTTAAAATAACACAGGGGCCAGAGTGAATTTTTAACACGGTGTGATTTACAAGGAAATGTTTGCAGTGTTATAATAATAATAAGACAAGAACCGTTAGGAAGCATGAATCTTGGTACCAATTTAACATAGATGTAATGAAAGGACAACTGAAGCCGAGCAATAAAATATAACTCATGATGGGTGAGCTGTGTGCGTTGCATAGTACGATGAGGTTGCCCACTATCAATCTACTGAAGCAGAAAGCTGTGGATAAAATAAGATCACTTGCGGCGGCAAGGAAGAAACTGATCAACAGGCAGGAATGGATAGAAGATAACAAAACCTTCACCGCAGAACCTTCAAATTTATTTCGACCCAAAGAAATAGAGGCAAAAAAACCACCATCACCGACAGAAATCGAATATTTCTTGTAAAATTTGTACGAGCGACAACAGTGGAAACCAGGGATACTCCAGCTCTTCGAACATGCCAGATATTATGCGATCAAAATCTGCAACATACCGGAGAGCTGACTGAAATAATAACCGAAGAGATTACACATGCTCTGAAGAACAAGCATGATTTCACAGCACCGGGACTGTTGGAAGAACTTCCCAGCTACCCACCAACACCTAGCTAGATTATTCAGTGAGGTGATAATTCATCGTGAGCCAATTCCTTCATGATTGTTAGAGCGCAGAACTATACTGATACCGAAATCAGGTGATCTAGGACTGCCAAACAACTACCGCTCAATCACGTGTCTCAACACACTGTATAAAATTCTCACAAGTGTACGTCAAAATCGGATTTTGAAGTTCATTGGACCAGTGTGGAATCAAATCTATGAACAAAGAGGAGCAAGGAAAGGAGTACATGGGTACAAAGACAACCTTCTTATAGACAAGAGCATTTGTCAAGATGCAATACGCTACAAGCACGACCTATATACATCATGGTTGGATTGCGAGAAAGCATTTGACACATCCGTGCACAGCTAGATAACACGGCTGCTAGAGATGCTCAAAATTCACTCTAACATCATCCATGCGATGGAAAACATCATGGCACTATGGAAAACTAAGTTCGTCGTTCGATCCGAAGGGCGGACCACTTATACCGGATGGGTGAGATACAGACGAGGGGCTTGCTAAGTCCGTTAGTGTTCTGCATAACACTTCTACCATTAACAACTGAGATGACTTAAAGCAGAATAGGGTATACGGCTGGGCCACCCGGCAGAAGAGAACATCTGGTCTCACATCTTCCTTAAAACTGTACGCTTCTTCCAAGGCAGCACTACAAAAACTACAGAATATCGTTGCCGAATACACCTCAGCAATAGGAATGTCATTTGGTTTGGACAAATGTGCTGTTTTCCATCTAAGCAAAGGAAAAACTGAAGAAATAGGAGAATATATCGAACAAGAAGGGGGAATAAGCATTCGATACCTCGAAGAGGAAGAAACAAATTTCTTGGGATTAAACAAAGAGGCGCGCTCGAGTCAATCCAAATCGAGGATGCCGTAACATATAGCTGCTAAAAGAAGCTCCGATATATATGTAAATCACAGCTGTCCGGGAAAAATAAGGACTCTGCCACGAACAGCTTGGTAGTCCTGATAATCTCCTACCCTTTCGGCGTAGTTAACTGGACAGTGAATGACATTCTCGAGCTCTACAGATCCACACGTTATGCGATGAACATGCACCCTAGCCTGCATCTGAACTGCTCAATACAAAGAGTATATCTTCCACGAATACAGGGAGGCAGGGGTTTGCAAACCAACACCATCAACAAAAGTTGAAAATGTAAAAAGGATATTGAGAAGTGAATGCCCGCTTCTGAAAATGGGGCTTATCATAAAATAAGGAACCAAGGAGCTTTCTGCAGTTTTTCTTTCGTATATTATTAGATATTTAATGAATTTTAATTTCGATAGATTACAAATGTCAAAATTTAAATTCTTTGATCTCAGATGATTCTCTCATTACTCAAGTCCTTAAAATGGTACGAAATGTATTAATATCTTATACAAGCCGAGAAAAGGGGCTATATCGATGGTAAATTCGATTAAGAGTGTCCAATAGAGGTGAATGGACGATAGAGCATGCTCTCAAAAGCTCGTGACATCACGTCAGTGCTTGTTATTATCATACAAATTGATATTGAACATTACGTTAGGTAAGATTGTATGTTCTAGTTAGTTCACTTAAACCATCTACACAGTTCTTTAAATTGATTTTTTGGCGCTCTTGTTCCCCGGCACAGAGTGCTTATCAGTTTGCCCAAACGTCTGTAATTTTCGAATTTTTGGCAGAAAATGGTCTTAAACGATTTGGTTTGACTCACCGATCAAGAATCCGTGGTCGACATCAATTCTGTCTGGTCAGCCGGCCGTAGCCACGATAACTCTCGAACGAAAGAAGTTAGGCGATTGAAATTTTAAGGGTAGATTTGGAGCGTAAATATCTCGGAAGAATTCGTTAACAACCGAAATCCAAGTGTTTTCGGAGTTATGGTCGTTTTTAGTGAAATTATTTTTTATGAATATTTCCGGAACCGATCCTTCGATCTATCTGAAATTTAGCATCAAATTGTAGAATAATGACCTTTATATGCATGCGGAGTTTTGTATGGATCGGATTGCCGTAAAGAAGTAACAAAAAATTTTCAAATTTTGTTTCTACAATAACACTCGAACAGAATCAGCTAGCCAGTTGAAATTTTCGGAGTAGGTTCGAGAGATAAATATCTCGGTTAATTCCTTAACTGGGTAAAATCTGATGGTTTCGGAGTAACGAAAAAAATTTTGTTTTTAACATTACAAATTCAATTTTTCTCAAGATTCAATTTCCCCATAAAAATGCATTGATATAATTTTCAACTTTAAGGAGCAAATACTTTCGGAGATATGATTTTTCAAAGATTCAATAATAAATCGTAGGCACTTCGTTGCTTTCACAGAATGCTATAATTATTCTATCAATGAATTATTATATGCTCTGTGTTCAACAAGTGTTTGAACAAGAGCGCCAAAGCTCCTGTTCACAGGACTTTTCCACTTTTTTGCTCTATGTATAATTATATCAATCGCCTAGGGGTTGAATGCTTTACGCTCCTAACATTCGTCTTTAACGTCTTTGGTTTAAAAAAAAAACACTTGATCTGTTATTTACACACTATTTACAATTCAACTCAAAGAAATATTTACAACTTTGACAGTATTTACTTCCGCCATTACTGAAGTAAGCAAACGACCGCAATATACTCTAAATTTGTCAGAATTCAATAAAACCGACTTAAATCTAAGAGCCGACGCACACCGGTCGACCGGGACATTTTTGACGCGATTGAAATCGCATCAGCAATTTCAGCGATCTGTCATTCAGGGCTTTGCTTTATCGTTTAGTCTTATGATCACAGAATTAAAGTCATTCAAGCCAGAAGTTCATCGAGCCGCATAGTATTTAGTATTCAGTGTCCACATATAACAATACTTTCAGCTTACAATAATATTGAATACAGGCACGAAATAATTGCATAGTGATGAAAAGGAAAAGCTGTATCTCCCACCAACAATTTGCAATGCCATAATTGAATTAAGTTAAATAATCTGCGATCTACCATATCCACTGCTCTATTCTATGATCTGCCTTCACTCGAATTATTACATAATATAACCAGTATAGCATATCTTCTCTATGGATATATCCTAGATGCATATAATAACATTCTATGCATCTTGCATATAACAAACGAATTCACTGTTTAAAAGTAGACGTCATATTCGTTGCGATTTGGAGCGTACGATTTGAAACGGACTCTTCACGCGATCGGAGTGCAGGTCGTATATACCGACAAATCACGCGTCGCTGACGTCATGGAGGTAAGTTTGTGAAGTTTTATTTTATATTTATATCGATTTGGGTAATTTTTTTTCAAGCAAAATAGGCCCAATCCTTATATGTTCAATTATCAGTAGGTACCTGAATAGTTTAGGGGAAAAATAGGCTCATTATAGACAAATTATTAGAAAAAAGGAATTTAATGAAGATTATCGCTTACATCAACCTCCATTGCCGTTTTCCCTATACCTTTCAGATACATACGAGTACTTTATAAGTTGTAACGTACTGATAAATCATCTGTAAAATACCCATAAATCCTTCTACAATTTTAATGAATATCAATTTCTAGGCCTTCAATTCAATATTCGTTGGGGAGGTGGAGAAGCATCCCGATCTTTATGATTATAAACACCAGGGATATTCGAAGAGGGATGCTAATGAGAAGGCGTGGAACAATGTGGATAATTGTTCGGGAGTTTGGTAGTTCTACCCCCAAGAACTAAAACCTAATTCCAAAAATCTAAGACCTGTAGTTGGTCAAACATTTTGTACGTTCCATTGGATTATATACAATTGTACGTATTTGTTAAGTGCAACCTGAAGTATATTTACATTCGAAAAGGTGTGAGATCAATATCATTTACTTGTTTTATTCTACAATAGAATATTTAATAGATATGCAATTGTTAAAATTATATTAATAAAGAAATTATTGTTTACAAAGCTTTGTTTCATTTTGAAGTATATTTCCTTTCGAATCATTTAACATTTCGAAAACAGAGTAATAAACATTTCGAGAATTCAAAATTGACGGAATCATAGAGCATCATTGTATAATTATATCCTAAAATGACATATACTTCAACAAGCGGACACCCCTTAGAACCATAATGGAATGTATTTTAACTCTATCTAAATTATGGTGTAACTGTCAATACTGTGGTGCACAGTTTACAAGGAAGGAAGCACTTCTTATGTTATATTCTGTGGCCGTCACCAACCAAGTAAGGAAGTAATGTTATGTGACATGTAAATATTCCGGGCTTGGATGAATTTCCGGCATGAAATAATTTTATTCTGTGATTATAAGACTGAACGATAAAGCAACGCCCTGAATGACAGATCGATAAATTGCCGATGCGATTCTGATCGCGTCAAACATATCCCGGTCGACCCGTGTGCGTCGGCTCTAAGGGATAAAAACTCGTACTCGAAAACCATTTTACAGTCTTCTCTAATCCCTCCATAGAACACACTGGCTCGCCTCCGCTTCTTCATACACTAGGTGCCTACCGAGGTGCCTACTCTGTTCACCCCCCGCACTTGGCTTGTCCCCGATCTCATATGATAGTGCAATGATGAGTGATTCTCTGGCTGAACTTAGCCTTAGACCAATAGAATTCCCTGGGGACGATCCCACGGTCTTGAGGTAATTCCTGGATTCTACTTAGTCGTTGATAATGTTGCACGTCAAGAACTCAGTTGCAGAGATCTCGTTAACCCAAACCTCCTTGGAGACGCCAGAGAGTCGGGGTGTGGTAAGATTGCTAACGGTAGGCTAATGGATTTGGTGTGCTTGAGGGCACAGAGAACGTCTGATGTGTCGATAATGCGTCATTTGCACCCTTAAAATTTAATCCTATTTGTAACTACATTCAAGTAGAATTCCAATCCTTATTGAAATCCTACATTATTATCAATATATTTTTTTTCGCTCGAGAGGAAAACCCGTTATAATATTACCTTGAGAGGGTTCGCTTCTCTCAGGAGTGTGAGACTCCATTTGTTGATTGGTTAATTACTAAAAATCTCTCGCACTTTCCTTGGAGTAGTTCTTCGTCCTGCCGTCAATAGAAGAGATGAACTGCAAGTGGCCTTCACAGATGATGGGACCTGATGGCTCGAAGTGATCCAAGCAATACTGCTTTCTGCATTCTGTGCGCCTGGACATCCTATGATTAGAACCACCATTCTAACTTTATGCCTTGGATATAGGGTCCCCAGTTCGATCACTGTCCTTGTATTGTTCCCTCTTCTGTTGATAATTCGTAAAACAATTCCATGAGCTCTTTATACAGCAGGACCATATCTGGCTTTATGGCGTCGATCTGTCAAGTTGTTAAAATATGTAGCATAGTTCCAGTATATGTGAGCTCTATTAGATACGCATCGCAGCACTGGTTCGTTGTCTATGCCATAAACTTCTCTCAGATGGAAACAGAGAATTCGGAGTGTCACCTTGTCTCTTTCTGTATATCCTAATGGAGCATGGACTCTGCAAGTAGACAGTATGTGCATAAGAGTTTACTGCCGATTATGGCATGCACTGCACTTTGTTGGGGTGTCCACTTTTATGATGTTTCTTTTATACCATCTATCTATATATTATTAATATTGTACTTACCCTCCCAGGTTTTCCACAATGGATCCTTCAGAAGCTCCAAGCAGCTTGTGATAATCATTTGTGTTCTGTGTAGGCTCTGTTACTGAGTTCTTACGATACCCTAGAGACAGCTCCCAAAATTCTCAAACCAACAGTGAATCTATATACAGTTAACCTCCCTTGTGTGGACACCAAAGGAATCATCCGAAAGTGTCCATTTAAGAGAGATGTCCACATAAAGGTAATACGAAAAGAAATATTTCAATGAAATCATTAATTATAGAATATTGGACATCGAAAACCTTAATTGAGGAACAAATTTCAAACTAAAAAAAGTGGGAAAGCCCTTTGAACAGGAACTTTGGCGCTCTTGTTCAAAATTTGACAAATCATATCTCCGAAATTATTGGTCTTTGGGAATGATATGAATGGATTCTTACAATAGAACTGCATCATGAGAGAAATTAAATTCAAACAGACCGATTCTTCCCAATAACGAACTTATCCGAGATATTCATTCCTCAAATCTAGTCTGAAAAATACATTATATCAATTAAAACTCAGAAAATATTCCAGTTTTGGTTTTACTGGAGATATTCTGAACCCAATTTGATTGGGTATCTTACCAGAGAATATATGTATTTCCATCATCATATGGATTATCCACAGGCATTATATTATCAACTTAAAAGTATAATATCATATCATTCTCATAATTCTACGATAGCTGAGGTTTTTTCATTGTTCCTTTTGCATTCAATCATACTTTGTTGTCTAGAACAGGAGGTGTATTTTATATCAAGAATAACGAACCAGAAATAATTTTGACGTTTATCTTTCATAGAAAAATAAGATGACATGTAAGAACACAGATCATGTAATAATTCATAGATAGAATAATTAAGTAGAGCATTCTGTGACAACATAGAAGCACGTTTCACTATTGAAATTTCGAAAGATCATATCTCCAAAAGTATTAGCTTGTTGAATTTGAAATATGTAATATAAAAAAATTTTTTTTTTCGTTACTGCGAAAGCATCAGGCCGATTTCATCCAATTAATAACCTAACCCAGATATTTATCTCCCAAACCACTCTGAAAGTTTCAACTGCCCAGCTTATTCTGTTCGAGAGTTATTGTAGAAACAAAATATTTTTTTTTACAGTTTACGGCAACCCGCTCAATACAGAACTTCGCAAGCATATAAAAGAAATTATTCTACAATTTGATACTAAATTTCAGATAGATCAAGTGACCGGTCTCTGAAATATTCATAAAAAATATGTTTACTGAAAACGGCCATAACTCCGAAACCGCTTGGTGGATTTCACCCGTTAACGAAATCGTCCGAGATATTTGCGCTCCAAACCTACCCTGCAAATTTCAATCCTCTTAATCCCTTCGTTCGTGAGTTATCGTGCCTACGGCTGGACCGGCAGGACAGAATTCAGTTCGACCACGGATTCTTGATCGGTGAGTCGAACCAAATCGACCATTTTCAGCCAAAACTTGGAAAATTACAGACATTTGGGCAAATTGAAGAGCTCTCTGTTTCGAGGAGCAAGAGCGCCAAAAAGAACTAAGGAAAAAATCGAGTCTAACCAATAACATATTATATTCTGCAAGCCATTGTGCCATTACTAGCAGCATCATGTGATTTTCAAAAACCGGGAGATTTTCTCTCAGATATAGAGATATTCCACCAGAATTCAATCCTAAATTTGATTCACAACTATTTTAATTGTCACTCAGTTGTATTTGAACTGTTGCGTCGCTAATAACCAAAAATGGGTTGCGACAGTTTTCAATATAAAATTGGTTCAAGCCCTGTGGACATGATCTTTGGCGCTCTTGTTCAAACTTTGACAAATCATATCTCCGAAATAATTGGTCTCTGGGAATGATATAAATGGATTCATACGATAGAACTGCACCATGAGAGAAATTAAATTCAAACAGACCGATTCCCCCAAGTAACAAAGTTATCCGAGATTTTCATTCCTCAAATCTACTCTGAAAATTATACTATATCAATTAAAACTTAGACAACATTGCAGTTTTGTTTTTACTGGAGATATTCTGAACCCAATTTAATTATGTATCTTACCAAAGAATACATTTCCATCATCATATCTATCCACGGGCATTATATTATCACCTCAAAAGTAGGATAGCTGAGGTTATTTCATTGGTCATTTTGCATTGAATGATACTTTGTTTTATAGAACAGGAAGGGTATTTCATATCAAGAATAACGAACTAGAAATAATTTTGACATTTATCTCTCATAGGAAAATAAGATGACATGTAAGATGGCATTTTACTTAGGTAAGGTGTTTCCTAGGCGGACGAACAAACTTGCTAGCATAAGTCACTGAGCTAGTAACGGGCAAGCTAGTAAGTTTGATTTCACTGGCGCTCAACGTGGGGCCCGATGTGTAACGTTACAAAACGCTCCACCATTGATTACCGTTTCAATCGCAAAAAACTGTCTACGGGTAGCTTCGATTCACACTCAAAAACGCCTTGCCTAGATTCTATGTATCGCCCAGCGCGTTGATAGAGTTTATGTTTCGCATGCGCACGATACGCTGCAATCTCAAGCGGACATCTTTGTCCTTCTTTCGAGTAATGAAAATGAAAGCGTTAACATCTCGCCAGAGAGTTTAGCAAATTAAAGTACTACCGTAATCCATTATAATCGTGTGAATTGGAAATTTATTTGTTTCTTACAAGACGTCTATTTAAAAGGCGGTAAGTACTACGTAGATTCGAACTGATATTTTCTGCTTTTGTGAATGCCAAGTTGTTATTTCCGTTTTATTTCGTTTTCTACAGGTTACACAGGTTAACACGTTTCTTTGTATAATGCTTGATTTCTAGTCTCATTCTTGCGATCGAATAACGTGCTCTTATTCCTGGATTCTAGATATTTTATCTCATATTTATTGCTCTGTAAATAATTTCAAGTTCGTCTAGAGTTACTGGGAATGAGATCACGTCTTACATGCACTATCTTATGGGTCTGAATTTTTGCAGTCTTAGTTCCGGAGTGAACCTTTGGATTACGACTTTCTTAGTTCTGGATTACAACTTTCTTAGTTCCGGAGTGAACATTTGGATTACGACTTTCTTAGTTCCGGATTGCACATTCGAGACTAACTTAAAATCTGGAGAACTCTCTTGGTACCGGAGCATAAACTGGTGGAATATCTTAATACCTCAACACAAAACTGGTGGAATATCTAATACCTGAGCATATATCTGGTGGAATATCTTGATACCTGACGTAAATCTGGTGGAATATCTAATAGGAACAACCTAGTCCTGGAATAACAGTTGAAGACAACTTCCTTCCTACCGACGTACCTTTGTTCCGGAGAGAACGTACATCTGCATGTGACATTTTGGACGGCCCTACCTCATCTATCGAACCCAGACTGCAAAGATAAGTGCCTCATCGATCTCAGACTTACCACCGATCCTTGTATATATTACTGAAATATTTATTTCTAAAGTTGGAATATATAGATAGGGTATAAGAGGTTTTATCTTTACCATCAGATCAACGATTTGGGATACATTCAGGAGTAGTATACTTTTTACTTAGGCGCTCTATGAGGCATTTTACTTAGGTAAGGTGTTTCCTAGGCGGACGAACAAACTTGCTAGCCACTGTCACTGAGCTAGTAACGGGCAAGCTAGTAAGTTTGATTTCACTAATCGAAGCTACCCGTAGACAGTTTTTTGCGATTGAAACGGTAATCAATGGTGGAGCGTTTTGTAACGTTACACATCGGACCCCACGTTGGGCGCCAGTGAAATCAAACTTACTAGCTTGCCCGTTACTAGCTCAGTGACTTATGCTAGCAAGTTTGTTCGTCCGCCTAGGAAACACCTTACCTAAGTAAAATGCCTCATAGAGCGCCTAAGTAAAAAGTATACTACTCCTGAATGTATCCCAAATCGTTGATCTGATGGTAAAGATAAAACCTCTTATTCCCTATCTATATATTCCAACTTTACAAATAAATATTTCAGTAATATATACAAGGATCGGTGGTAAGTCTGAGATCGATGAGGCACTTATCTTTGCAGTCTGGGTTCGATAGATGAGGTAGGGCCGTCCAAAATGTCACATGCAGATGTACGTTCTCTCCGGAACAAAGGTACGTCGGTAGGAAGGAAGTTGTCTTCAACTGTTATTCCAGGACTAGGTTGTTCCTATTAGAGATTCCACCAGATTTACGTCAGGTATCAAGATATTCCACCAGATATATGCTCAGATATTAGATATTCCACCAGTTTTGTGTTGAGGTATTAAGATATTCCACCAGTTTATGCTCCGGTACCAAGAGAGTTCTCCAGATTTTAAGGTAGTCTCGAATGTGCAATCCGGAACTAAGAAAGTCGTAATCCAAATGTTCACTCCGGAACTAAGAAAGTTGTAATCCAGAACTAAGAAAGTCGTAATCCAAAGGTTCACTCCGGAACTAAGACTGCAAAAATTCAGACCCATAAGATAGTGCATGTAAGACGTGATCTCATTCCCAGTAACTCTAGACGAACTTGAAATTATTTACAGAGCAATAAATATGAGATAAAATAACTAGAATCCAGGAATAAGAGCACGTTATTCGATCGCAAGAATGAGACTAGAAATCAAGCATTATACAAAGAAACGTGTTAACCTGTGTAACCTGTAGAAAACGAAATAAAACGGAAATAACAACTTGGCATTCACAAAAGCAGAAAATATCAGTTCGAATCTACGTAGTACTTACCGCCTTTCAAATAGACGTCTTGTAAGAAACAAATAAATTTCCAATTCACACGATTATAATGGATTACGGTAGTACTTTAATTTGCTAAACTCTCTGGCGAGATGTTAACGCTTTCATTTTTATTACTCGAAAGAAGGAGTAAGATGTCCGCTTGAGATTGCAGCGTATCGTGCGCATGCGAAACATAAACTCTATCAACGCGCTGGGCGATACATAGAATCTAGGGAAGGCGTTTTTGAGTGTGAATCGAAGCTACCCGTAGACAGTTTTTTGCGATTGAAACGGTAATCAATGGTGGAGCGTTTTGTAACGTTACAAAGAATACAGATCATATAATAATTCATAGATAGAAAAATTAAGTACCACATTCTCCGAAAACTCAGAAGTAAGATTAATTATTGAAATTTCGAAAAATCATATCTCCGAAAGTTTCAGCTTCTTAGAGTTGAAAATGATGTCAATGGATTTTTATGGTGAGACTGCATCTTAAAGGGAATTGAATTTGAAATTTATAATGCGAAAAAAAATTTTTTTCTTCAATCTGAAACCATCAGGCCGATTTTGCCCAATAACGAACTCAACCAAGATATTTATCTCCCAAACTGACTCTGAAAATTTAAACTGCCTAGCTCATTTTGTTCGAGAGTTATTGTAGAAACAAATTTCAAAAATTTTTGAAATTTTTGTATACACTTTACGGAAGCCCGATCAATACAAAAATCAGCAAACATATAAAGCTCATTATTCTACAGTTTGACGCTTAATTTCAGATAGTTCGAGTGATCGGTTTCGGAAATATTCGTAAAAAATATTTTTACTAAAAACGACCATAACTCCGAAACTCCTCGATGGATTTTGCTCGTTAACGAACTCGTCCGAGATATTTATGCTCCAAACCTACCCTGCGAATTACAAGTCTATAACTCCTTTAGTTCGAGAGTTATCGTGTAAACGTCCGGTTGGACCGGCTGAACGGACGGCCAGACGGACGACCGCCCGGACAGAATCGATTTCGACCACGGATTCTTGATCAGTGTGTCGAACCAAATCGTTTATACCATTTTCAGCCAAAAATTAGAAAATCACAGACATTTGGGCAAATTGATAAGCACTCTGTTCCGAGGAACATGAGCGCCAAAAATGTGTGGCATTCAGTCGGTTACTGTCTTAGCGGACGCTAGTGATCTCGATCTAGAGATGAGACTAAAGTTTTGTCCTGACACAGTTCAGTTGCTATGTTGCGTTGGAACAGTGAGGAGCGTGCGTTTGTCCTATTTTTCGAATGGATGTATTGTGATCGCAACCCAGCACGCCTTTCGGAATCAATTTAATTCAATTAATTGTTGCGTGGGTCACTTTCAGAGGTGCGATAAGGCGAAGAACTAGATTCTTCCGGCTCATTAGATCTTCTGAGAACATTGAGGCAGTGAGAGATCCATTGCTACAGCTTAGACGATTTTTCTTTCGCATGGCTAGATGAGTAGGAGATGATTGATGATTGAAGGAGGCACTTGGTTTCAACAAGACGGTGTACAATGGCACGCACATACACAGGCATGGGCCTAAGGGTGGGATGGGGGGGTGATTATCGACTCCAATGATGTACGGAGTTGGAAAAATTTCAACACAGATGGAAACATTTCGAAGGAGTTGGAAAAAATTTCGTAGCAGTTGGAAAAATTCCAATGGTGTTGGAATATTTCCGAAACAATTGTCATAAAATGTGAAGGGACTTGACCACCTGACCGGATAAATGCAAAGCTAACAAATAATAGGGACGGGATAACATGGATTAACACCATGTACCGTACGCATTTCTGTTGTGTAGCTGGCAAAAAATAATATTTATTTTCTGTTGCGTTATCCCAAAGTGGGCAGTCATAGAACCAACCATCAGGTACCAATTTGAGCTGTTTTTCACTGTCGAGCGGCATTTTAAAAAGCTTTTATTTCTATTGAATTCAGCAACGTATATATGTAAGTACGCAGTTTCATCCCTTCTTTTAATAATAAAAAAAAAAAGCACTGACGTGCATTCAGTACTCTTTGGCGCGCGTGTTCACGGTGGCTAATTTGAATTGAATGACGAGTACTTCAAGCTCAGTAGATAGAGCGAGCCGAAGATCTACCCAAAGGATAGTGGACACCATTCACTGTCGGATCAAAAATTAACAGTGCTGTATCTGAGCTGCCATCAGGATAGATTAACAAAGTTGGAAAAGAACGCAAGCGACTCTCCTTAGTCGCACAAGCTCCTAGAAGATTTGGGAGGGTCAGTATAATCCTAATCATGTTAATCGCACGCGCGCCAAAGCAGATTGACTTTTTACACTTTTTCTTTCATTGTTAAGTCAAT
Organism: Halyzia sedecimguttata; assembly: GCA_937662695.2. Taxonomy (NCBI): domain Eukaryota; kingdom Metazoa; phylum Arthropoda; class Insecta; order Coleoptera; family Coccinellidae; genus Halyzia; species Halyzia sedecimguttata. The sequence goes on along the minus strand of OW569417.2, from coordinate 54,840,907 downwards.
CTGCTTTTGCGCGCGTGCGATTAACATGATTAGGATTATACTGACCCTCCCAAATCTTCTAGGAGCTTGTGCGACTAAGGAGAGTCGCTTGCGTTCTTTTCCAACTTTGTTAATCTATCCTGATGGCAGCTCAGATACAGCACTGTTAATTTTTGAACCGACAGTGAATGGTGTCCACTATCCTTTGGGTAGATCTTCGGCTCACTCTATCTACTGAGCTTGAAGTACTCGTCATTCAATTCAAATTAGCCACCGTGAACACGCGCGCCAAAGAGTACTGACTGCACTACAGTGCTTTTTTTTTTTTTCAAGTTCCTTTAACAAATATAGCTATCAATACAGTTTGGCTGTTAGCTTTTCCGTAGATCGAAAAAAAATGCGGTTGTGGGACCTCCGTTTGGAACGCAATTGCCTCTTCTCCAAATCCGAACGTATTTTAATATAGATCTACCGAATATAGTTATTTATAAATTCGCCTCAGGGCCACCATACAGACATTTCAACTCGGAAACAACGCTATTTCCCCCAAACTGACTTGTGTCCGTGCACTGAATTGACATGAATATTCTTTTAAAACCTCACAATATCGGCTCATTGCTTCCAACATAACCCAAACAACCCAAAACCATTCACTTCTCATCTGCGCAAGCGCAATATACTCGTGCCTGCAAGTCCTCCCAAAATTACACACCTCACAAAAAACTCCGATTCTCCAACACTAGTGGTTCAGGAGATATCGCTTCTTGAATCCACGCATGCGCAGACCCTCACCAGGGGATTCTATAGAGGAATAGCATCCGCCACCCCAAAATCCCAATCCTCTTTGACGAAAGCACCAGCAGTTAAATCACTGATGGTCTGCTCATGCGCATAACGAAAAATGCCCGTAAGTGGTAACATCAATTTCGAAATTAGCCCCAGGGCCACGATACGGACACTTTAACTCGGAAACAACGCTACATCCCCCAATCTGACTTGTCCTTGCACTGAATTGCCATGAATATTCTTTTAAAACCTCACAATATCGGGTCAGCACTCCCAACATAACCCATACAACCCAAAAACAGTCACTTCTCTTCTGCGCATGCGCAATCTACTTGCGGCTGAATGTCCTCTTAAAATCACACACCATACAGAAAACTCCGATTCTCCAACACTAGTGGTTCAGGAGATATCGCCTCTTGAATCCACGCATGCGCAGACCCTCACCAGGGGATTCTGTAGAGGAATAGCATCCGCCACCCCAAAACCCCAATCCTCTCTGACGAAAACTTCAGCAGTTTAATCACTGATGGTCTGCTCATGCGCATAACGAAAAATGCCCTTAAGGGGTAACATCAATTTCATAATTGGCCCCAGGGCCACGGTATGCACACTTCAACTCGGAAACAACGGTATTTCCCCCAAACTGACTAGTGTCCGAGCACTGAATTGTTATGAATATTCTTTTAAAACCTCACAATATCGACCCAGCACTCCCAACATAACCCATCCAACCCAAAAACAGACACTTATCTTCTGCGCATGCGCAATCTACTCTCGGCTAAAAGTCCTTTCAAAATAACACACCTTACAAAAAACTCCGATTCTCCAACACTAGTGGTTCGGAAGATATCGCATCTTTAATCTACGCATGCGCAGACCCTCATCAGGGATCTGGATTCTATGGAGGAATAGCATCCGCCACCCCAAAACCCCAATCCTCTCTGACGAAAACTACAGCAGCTAAATGACTTCTCATCTGCGCATGCGCACAACGAAAAATGTCCGGAAAGGGCAGCATGAACCTCAAAAAAAATAGGTTTCGGCATTTTAAGCAAAGTATTTCGCCAAATAGTAGTAATTTTTTTATTTTTTTCATGTCACGTGATCTTCACGAAATTTTGCAAAAGTGTTTGCATTGGTCTTTTGCATCTAACTACTGAGTTTCAATTTAATCAGATCAGTATTTTTCGAGTTATCCTGAAAACAAAATTTTGAAATTTTTGAAATTTTTTTTTGCTACTTTAGGGCCGTCCGATCAAAACAAAACTTCGCAGGCATATAAAGGTCATGATTCTACAATTTGCTGCCAAATTTCAGAAAGATCGAGTGATTGGTTCCGGAAATATTAATTAAAAACGTTTTGACTAAAAACGGCCTTAACTCCGAAACCGCTCGGTGGATTTCGCCCGTTAACGAACTTGTCCGAGATATTTACGCTACAAAACTACCCTGCAAATTTCAACGCTCTAGGTCGTTCCGTTCGAGAGTTATCGTGCTAACGGCCGGCCGGACCGGCCGGCTGGCCGGCCGGACCGGACGGACAGAATTGAATTTGACCTCGAATTCTTCATCAGGAAGTCGAACCTAATCGTTTGAGACCATTTTCGAAAAAAAATTCGAAAAATACAGACATTGTGACGAAATGATAGCACGCTGTTCCTTGCGGAACACGCGCGCAAAAATAGATAAGTTTGAATTTCGGAAAACGAGTTCTGATGTCAAGGAACGGGCCTGAGGGTCCTAATGTTGACCGGAGTTGGCAAATTTTCAAAGCAGTTGGAAAAATTTCAGTGCAAGGGAAAAATGTCGAAGCAGTAGGAAAAATTTCGAAGTGATTGGAAAAATTTCGAAGCAGTTGGAAAAATTTCAAAGCCGTCGGAAAAATTTCAAAGCAGTTGGAAAAGTTCCGAAGCATTTGGATAATTCATCCCTCCTCATCTTCGGTTGTGTAATACTTCAATGCACAGTTGAAAAATTTTCGATGCTTTCATGTTTAAATACAAGAGGATTTCATCCTGCCCCGTTTGAATGAAAATATTTTTCTTTACTTCTTGCTCAAAGTTTTGAGTGAGTTCAGGACTGAAAAATATTATTGATAATATTAAATTTATATTCGATATCATGCATCTGGATTTCCACGTTTCTGAAATTTGTGACCATATACCTCTCTCTGATTTTTGTAAAAAAAAATCCTAAATATATTTGTGAAAGTAGAGTACATACTCTACGGGGTGTAAGGGGTGTCGGTCAAAAAAGGAAAAATATTTAGATCCCACCCAAATGTCAACCTCACCTGCTAGAGTGATGACAATGAGTCATCTGGTACACCCTGCTAGATAACTGACGAGGCTCTGACGACCGAATGACTGCCGGAATAAGCAGTCCCCTCTTGAAGACCAACAGCCTCGGGTGGACGAGTCTTCAAGAGTAAGGACACCTTCTTGTCCTAGGTCTGAGAAATCATTCCTGAAGGCGGATGAACCGATTAATTGGCCAACGGCATGGAGATGCATAAGGCAACGGGAAACCAATGCATTAAAGGCTCAGAAGGGCATCCCTTGTACAGTCAATATGGCAGATGTTGAGAATGGGAAACGTACTGATCATGTGCATCGGAAGCCAAGATCCGGCAGGGGAGGAAGCAATGAACATATGGCCTCCCAGGTCGTCAGCCTGCGAAACCCCTATGATGGTAATAAGAAATACAATAGAACACCCAATAAAATGTCGATTGCCACGTGGAATGTCAAAACATTGTACCAGGCAGGAAAACTAGCTAACGTGGAAAGAGAGATGGAAAGAATGAGATGGGACGTGTTGGGTATGAGTGAGGTGAGATGGAGAGGTGAGGGTGTGTTCAGTACGGAAGGGGGAAACAAATTGTATTTTTCCGGTGGGGAGTCAGCGCACAACGGAGTTCCTATCCTGGTATCAGCCCGGAATGTCAAACTGGTGAAGGCTTTCCTGCCAATTGGGGAAAGGATCATGATGATTAAATTGAACGGACCAAAGATCGACGTCAATCTGATACAAGTATATGCTCCCACGGGGGATAGCTCAGACGATGAACTCGAAGAGTTTTATGCAGACCTCAGAAAAGTCAGGAAGCATGTAAAACAGCATGAAGTCAACATTTATATGGGAGACTGGAACGCGAAGGTGGGAAGAGAAGAAGTAGATAATGTGACGGGTCCATACGGATTAGGAAACAGGAATGAGAGAGGCACTAGGTTTGTTGAATTCTGCCAGGAGAAGAAACTGCTAATTGCTAACACCTGCTTCAAATTACCATGTCGTCGACTATACACATGGAAATCCCCACAAGATCGAGTAGGAACAATCGTAAGAAATCAAATTGATTACGTAGCCATTAACACTCGCTTTAGAAATGGCGTCCTCAATGCTAAAACTTACCCTGGATGTGATATCAACTCAGACCACAATCCAGTTGCTATAAAGCTCAGAGTCAAACTGAAGAAAATTAAAAATTCAAGACCAACCGTTGGAATTGATTGGAGCAACGCAAATACAGAGCAGAGGATGCACTATCTAGAGTACGTGGACGAACAACTTGTTGGTGACGGCACAGGACAAGAGAACATCGAACAGTACCTCGACGATAGGTGGCAGGATATACGGAACGTCATGATTAGAGGAGGTGAAGAAAAGATAGGAAAGAAGACTAGAGGAGGTAAAAAATCTTGGATGACTGATAATATTTTGGGAATGATGGATTAAAGGCGACAGTTCAAGAACAGAAACGAAGCGGAATACAGACGTTTAAACTTGGAAATCGGAAAGGAAATCAAGACGGCAAAGGAAAGGTGGATGAATGACCAGTGCAGAGAGGTGGAAAATCTGCAAGAACAACACAGAGAGAGAGAACTACATCAGAAAGTTAGAGAACTTTCGGGGCTCTGGAAGCCCAAAAATCCGGCTTTGATAGTAAATGAGAACAATGAAATTGAAATGGACCCCGACAAACAAAAACTGATATGGGAAAGATACCTGAAACAGCTATTTGGAGACGGAAAACGCAAGGAACTACCGCAGGTTGATCGAGACAAGAATCTACAGATTCTCTCTTCAGAAGTCATTAGGGCGATAAAGGAAACCAAGGACAATAAAGCACCAGGAGAAGACCACATTACGGCAGAGCACTTCAAACATCTTAGTGAAGAAGCTATCTGCCATCTGACTTGTCTGTTCAATCAGGTCTATGAAAGCGGAAAAGTACCACTTGATTGGCTTAAATCAACGTATGTGGCACTGCCAAAGAAAAATAAAGCTCGTAGATGTGACGAGCATCGAACAATATGTTTGATGAGCCATGGCATTAAAATCTTCATGAGGATTATTTTCAACCGTATCCAGATGAAGTGCGAACATTATTTGAGTCGGTCGCAATATGGATTCAGGAAGGGAACTGGCACAAGAGAGGCTATATTAGGTTTGTCTTTGATAGCCGAGAGGTTTCTGGAAGTTCAAAGAAACCTCTATGTGTGTTTTATCAACTATAAGAAAGCCTTTGACCGCATAGAACATCAGAGGTTGATAGAGATCCTACAACAGATAGGTCTGGATGGGCAGGATATTGCGATTATACGAAACATCTACTGGAACCACAAAGGCTGCGTCCGAACAGAAAACGGCAATACAAAATATGTTGATATACAGCGAGGGGTACGCCAGGGCTGCCTCCTCTCTCCCTTGCTCTTCAATGTTTATACAGAACATATAGTGAGATTATCTCTCGAGAACAGAACGGAAGGTGCAAAGATCAACGGGATTATAATCAATAATTTAAGATACGCCGACGATACTGTGGTTCTAGGAGAAACATTTGAACAACTTCAGGCCTTGATGAATGCCCTGACCGAAGAAAGTAGCAAAGCTGGACTGGAGGTGAATGCCTCAAAAACTAAAACTCTTCTTTTCAGCCGTAGAATTAGACAGCATTATCCATCAATCTTCATAAATGGAGAAAGGCTTGAGAATGTGAGGAGCTACATATACCTGGGAAGAGAGATAAACGAACAACTAGACCACTCAAGAGAAATAAGACGTCGAATTGAGATCGCTAGATCTGGGTTCACCAAAATGAAGAGCTTTTTGTGCAACCCACAATTGTCCATAACAACAAGGCTGCGGACGGTGAAGAGCTACACATGGTCGTTACTCCTTTATGGATGTGAAACGTGGACACTGAAGCATGAGGATATCAGGAAATTGGATGCGTTCGAAATGTGGCTGTACAGGAGAATGTTGAGGATAAGCTGGACAAGTAGAACAACAAACGAGGCAGTTTTGAGCATGATGAACACTCGTCCGCGCCTCACCGCCACCATAAAGATGCGAAAAACCATCTACCTAGGGCATATAATGCGACATAAAGAGTTTGAACAGATCCAACTAATACTCGAGGGGAAAATAGAAGGGCGACGTGGTATCGGGAGAAAGAGGAAATCTTGGTTGAGGAATATTCGAGACTGGACTCATACAGGTGGAAACGAGCTAATTCATAGAGCTCAAGATAGAGAAGGATATGCCATATTGATCGCCAACCTCAATTAGAGAAGGCACTTGGATGGATGGAGAGTACATACTGCATACTCAATCAAACAAATCTTGTTATAAATTCATGAATTTAAGGTAGCATTCGGATCTCGGCAGTTGCGTCATAAGTTTAAGCGATTTATCAGAAAAACACATCAAACTTGAAATATCCATATTGCGGCACTGCATTGTATGTGTCAAAGTTTTGCCTTTACTTGTTCTGTCGTTTTTCAGTACTGATATCAATAGTCTGTTACTCACAACCAATGCATGTTATTCTGTCTATGGAGCAGAGCTGTGCCGAGCACTGACGAAAAGTGCTTCGAGCACCGAGCACTAAGCACTGACTGAAAAGTGCTCCGGAATCCCGAGCACTAAGCCCTTTTATTCATGAAATGCTCGCGATTACTAAGCACTTTCGGAAAGTAATTCGTCTTTGCGAGCACTAAGCACTAAGCACTTTACAAAAGGATGAGTCTGTTGAACATTTGACGGGGAGTGGGGGCCAATACCATACTTCCTTCAAGATATGGTTATATAATATATTAATTATACTGGTACACCTATTGTTTTGGCGCGATCGTTCCCTGGAACGAGAACATTATCATGTTTTCGGAGTGTCTGTAATTATCGAATTTTGGGCGGAAAATGTTATCAAAGGATAAGGTTGGACTCACTGAAGAGGACTTCTTGGTAAATTTCAATTCTATCCGTCCGTCCCGAAAGAAAAGAGCTAGACTCTTGTAATTTTCAGGGTAGGTTTAGGGTGCAAATGCACCGCTTAAGTTCGTTCATGTGATCAAATTGAAACTTAGAAATAGTTGTAGAATACGTACACGAACACTTATTTCATATTTCGTGAGAATCATGTCACTAGACAAAAAAAAAGTAAAAATATCTGTCAGATGTTGCTGAAATTTTGCAAAAATCGATAGGTTTGGTATTCTTGGAAATATTTTGGAAACATATTTTTTGGAAACCTTTGGAGATTTCAGTACCTGGGTGAGTGACCATTGTAGATATTATTTTGAAAATGTGCGCTTCTCTCCATTTCTCATTCAGTAAGTGTGTTCTCTACATCTTCCGGCAAACTTGGAGGCGGGCTTTCAGCTGCGACAAGAGAAATAGGAAAAGTGAAATTATGTGCGTGTAGTGTTACGGGGAAGCCTGATTGATTTTAACAAATATTTGAATGCATATTAAGATGAAAGTAAAGAAAATGTCAGATTAGATAAAATTCGCGAGAATCACTGACGTAGTGATTTTGAGCGTTTATTATTGTCACTATTCATCGAAAATAACATACAATAGACAACCATCCATACGATAGACAACCAAGATATTGTACAATAATATTGACCGTCTAGGGGCCTCCGTCATTATATTGTGCAACGCACATTGCACAATAATATTGAGCGTGTATGATCTGGTGAAAAAACAAAATTTTCAGAGCAAATGTAAAGAATAATGAGGGGTTTCCATAATGAAATTTGAAATCGTTGGAATTGAAAATTTCTGAATATGAATGCACTGAATTCACTTATGAACAAGCTGAAGAAAAGAGAATTAATAAACAAATTAAGAAAAAAATCACTGATGTAAAGATAGGGAGAAGGCTTTGCGCGCTTGTTCACATCACTCGGAAGCTCTTGAGATATAGATAAGCGGCCTAATAATCTGAAACCATTTTCGGCTAATGAATTGGCAGATTACATTCACCTGGACATAATAATAAACTGCTTTGAAATGTTTTCTACTCAAAAACAGGAACAGTCCCAAAATTGAATTGAAAAATGTAATAGTTATTCTAACTCATAAAATAAGATGACCACTTCATTTAAACCTATAGCCGGAAATGTTCCGTTTTCGAGATACAAAGCTATTTGCATTTCTAAAACAGATTTTTCTCGGAAATGGTGAATCCATCCAGAATTAAGTTAGCCAATTTTAAGTTAGTTTCCTTCATTCGTTCCGGAGAAAATCAAGAAAAACCAACTTCAGGGAACTCCCTTCAACAGCATGTATATCGAAAACGGAGTCTTTCGAGATATAGGTTTAATAAAGTATCATCCTATTTTCTGACGTGGAATATAGCATAAAATTTTCGAACCTAATTCTGTATAGGACTACACTAGCAACTACACTATTGTCCGCTACAAATTTTGTCATCAGACACATTATATGTCAGAATACAACATTTGTAGTGGAAAATTGTGTAGTGCCTACTATAGTGCTCATAATCAGTCCACAGTGGACTCAAACTAGACTACACCCTGTATAATTGATTTTTCGATAAGCACTTTAATCGATGCTTTTTATTTACATACAGAATTTGAGCTGAATTTGCAGAATTAATTCCGGAATATTCAACTTTCCTGGAAAAATAAGTTAGGATTCGAATGATCCGACCTTCACAAAAGTCTTACCTAAGCATTAGAAAGTTGATATTGGTTCTTGCATCCTCCATATTAACCTGTTTTCAAATCAAACATATCAGGAAAAAGGACAAAGAAAATAAAGATATTAAGTCTTCTCTAACACTATGATGGCGACGTTTCGCAGAAGTTGCCTTCTGCTTCTTCAGGCAACGTTACAAATTCGCTGAGTACAGTAGAACTCACCACCAAAGAAGTACAAAAACTATTCTACTTACGACCTTTTTTGGATTTTGAATATTTTTGAAAAAATTGGTTGTTGCCAGATTGTATCTATTGTATAATAGTTTTTGTACTTATTTGGTAAGTTCTAAGTTCTACTATACTCAGTGAATTGGTAACGTTATATCTTATGATTTAATAAATTGTAGGCCAGAAGAAGCAGAGGGCAACTTCTCCGAAACGTCACCAAAGTGGTACTAAAAACATAATTTCTTTCCTTCCTTTGTCCTATTTCCTGATATATTTGAATACAATTAATAAGTTATTTTATTGGATTACCACTCATTGTATCTATAATATAACGAAATATTCAAAATTAGTTTTTAAACGTGAATATTTCCAAGTTTAAGCTGTGGTCGTTTCGCAGAAATGAGTCTAATCTAATCGTTTGAGATCCATTTCTCCCCAGAAACCATTGTGATGAAACAGTCGAGCTAAAATTCAATGAGTTGGTTAGGTACCTACTGACTGACAAATGCGTCTACTTCTCTTCAAATTTTGGGAGTACTTATTTTGTCATTAAAAAAAATGATTATTTTTCAATATTCGATCGTGTGAATTTTGCAATAGCAAAACTTAAAAATTCAAGTAACAGCATCAATACATTTCCCCTGCAGTCATTTCTACAGATAAAATATTGCATAATGAAGATAGTGAAAATTGGTATTTGAGATCAAATCAAGATATATAATAAACTAGTGTTCCATTAAAAAATAATTTAACATTAGAAAGCTATTTCCATTCTTTGAATATTATTATTTTTTCACCAAGGGCTAATAATTTGTCATTACAACGTGTTTGTATCAAACGTATATCAATATTCCTTTACTTTTACATTAACATACATACTCGTAAATATATGTACATAGCTATATAGTATACTAATCAATGAAGGTATTAAGAATGTCATTATTCATGAGGGTGATGTTTATGAAACAAACCGGAAACACTCGAATGAGTCGAATGTCCATAATGATGCGATCGTCTTACGTTTTCAGATTGTGACAAGTATGAATCGGTTATCCCGAGAAGTGCTCCGAAGCATTGCAGTGCTTGGGAGCACTTTGTAGTGCTCGGGAGCACTCTAGTGCTTGGGAGCACTTTGTGGTGCTCGGGAGCACTCTAGTGCTTGGGAGCACTTTCTGGTGCTCGGGAGCACTCTAGTGCTTGAGAGCACTCTGCTATGCTCGGGAGCACTATGTAGTGCTCGGAAGCACTTTTCGGGAGTTCTGAGCACTAAGCCTTTTCGAAAATTTTGAGAAGCACTAAGCACCAAGCACTGCTTCGATATAGTGCTCGCGAGTACAGTGCTTAGGAGCACAAAAGTGCTCAGAGCACTTTGACGAGCACTAAGCACAGGGCTTTGGGACAGCTCTGCTATGGAGTATGGAGCATGGGGGACGTAACCTGTCAGAATTTATTTTCAAAAGCGATGTAAAAAAAAGTTATGCTGTCGCATCCTTTAGGTATATTCCCAAAACCATACACCCGTAAGTAAAGAGTGCTTTCTAATCGAAGCATTGAGTGGAGTATAAAATAAAACATAATATATTATACATAGAAATATGGATCATGCGGAGTAATATCAATGAGTGGAAAAGTTTAACGGGTAGTTCCGCAAAAGAAGCAGATTAAAAATAATTCTGCTGGTACCTGCCGACACGTGTTTCTGCTAGTTGGCTTCTTCAGGACCTGAAGAAGCCAACTAGCAGAAACACGTGTCGGCAGGTACTAGCAGCATTATTTTTAATCTGCTTCTTTTGCGGAATTACCCGTTAAACTTTTCCACTCATAATATATTATGATTAATTCTCATGTTAAATTTGTTCTCCAGGTGTAGAACATATTTCACCATAATATTTTCAATGGCTGGACAAATAATTAACTTTCAAATAAGTACATGTCAAGATATACCTATAATTTCGGAATATGCAAATAGATTAGAGTAATATCTCTGTCGAACATTTTCATACATTATTTCCAAATTAGATATAATTGAATAGAAAAACCTAAATTGAACAATAAATTCACATCATAATATATACGAGTATCTAAATATAACCTTTCCATTTATCGTGGAGTTTGTGAGTATGGAGACAGCCGTAGAAGAATTCACTTTGTGAATTTTCGTTTAAAAAATATAAAAAAGCACTGATGTGAAGTCAGTACTCTTTGGTGCGCATGTTCACGCTCGCTAATTTGAATTGAATGATGAGTGTTTCAAAGCTCAGTGGACACCATTTACTGTCAGGTCATAAATTAACAGTGCTGTGTCTAAGTTGGCATAAAGATAGAGTAACAAAGTTGACAAAAAACACAACTGACTCTCCTTAGTCGCACAAGCTCCTAGGAGCTTCTGAGGCATCTCCTTGAGGAAATGGTAGGATCAGTATAATCATAAACATGTTTATGGTACGCGCGCCAAAGCAGGCTGACCTCACGTCAACGCTTTTTTAGCCTCTTTTATTCATTGTGGGATTCAATTCAATGAGATCAGTATTTTTTGAGTTATAGTGGAAACAAAATTTCAAAATATTTGTTGTCACTTTTTGGAAACCCTATCAGTACAAAACTTCGCACGCTTATAAAGGACATGATTCTACAATTTGATGCTAAATTTCAGATATCGAGTGATCGGTTCTGGAAATATTCATAAAAATAATTTCACTAAAAACGGCCATAACACCGAAAGCGTTCGGTGGATTTCTTCCGTTAACAAACTCATCCAAGGTATTTATGCTTCAAACCTTACCTGAAAATTTCAATCCTCTAACTCGTTCGAGAGTTATCGTGATAATGGCCTGCTGGATCAGACGGACAGAATTGAATATAAATTCGGATTATTCATCAGTGACTCGAACTCAATCGTTTGAGATCATTTTATGCAAAACATTCGAAAAGTACAGACATTGTGGCAAATGATAGCATGCTGTTCCTCGCGGAACACGCGCGCAAAAATGTAAAATCCGACATTTTACTGTTATATATGCGGAGCAGACAGACAAAAGCATAATAAATTCCTTGTGACATAATAAGGGTCGAAATAGTTGGACCAGAATAACTACATGAAATTAGAGCTGTCTAGTTGCCACAATTCCAAATAATAGCCCAGAATAATTTCACACAAGAATAAAAATGAACTCGGTTATATGTGTTGTTATCTGAAGACCGATTCAGCATTCCGTTTTCATTAGGACTGCAATGAGCATGAAGGCTCACATTAGATACAATTTTATTCATAGGAATGTTCCGGAATAATGACGTATCGTACTTCAAATTTTTATATTATTTTGAACGACCATAATTAAACAACGGAGGATAGGAAGTTTTGTAAGAACTTTCACAAAACTATCTATCTGTAGAATTTGATAGTAATCAATTTTCTATTCATACAGGGTCAATTTACAGAAAAAACAGCTTCTGAATATTTCGCCGAAAATAGTCTCAAGCCATTGGACCCGACTCACTGATGAATAATCACTGGTCAAATTAAATTATTTCCGTCCGTCCGACCGTAAGCACGACAACTCGCGAACGAAATGAGTAGGAGTTGAAAATTTCTGGGTAGGTTTGGAGCGTAAATACAGGGTCTTTCACGAGGAACCTCACCCATATTTATACAGGAAACTACTGAACGTATTTTCATGAAATTCAGCACTTATAAGTACTTCACGATGCTGATGATATTTTCAAGGCATGAGCACCTCCGGTTTTTCCGGAAATGACGTCAACTTCCATTTTTCAAATTAAAACACCATTTCTTCATTGCAGAAATAGATTCCTTAGAAAATTTCAAGTTATTTTGATGTAACATTTTTCAGTTTTGGTTGGGAAATTCTCTCTGAGCGGGAAAATTCGAAAAAAAAATCGAAAATAGAGCTCCGCTGAAACAAGAATAACTTCGAGGTTTTTGGATGGAAAATTTTCATTTTTGGGATTTTTCAAGATGTAAAATTGATGTATCCACTTTGAAAATTGAAATCGCGATTCATGATACAGGGGGTGAAAAAATCGCTTTCAAAGTTAAGGATGACAAAATCGTGAAAAATCAATTTTTTCAAACTAGAACCCCATTTTTTTATGGCAGATATTGAATCTACGTTAAAAAATAATGTGAGTGTATGCATCACACCCTTGCCCTAAAGTGGATATTTTCTGAGTTATTCACAAAAAACTGTTTTTCGTCTTGAATTTTCAGCTATTTCTTTTCCCTTCACGCCAAAAAGATGAAATTTTCAGGAACTGTTACTTAAACCATGTTTTAGATTTTACTACCCTAATATGCAAGAGAAAAAAGTTACAGGTTGTTCCTAAATAGATGGCGAATTTTGATTCGAATTTGTATCGGAAACCTCTTTATTTCAACTAATCGGCCATCGGTTTTCTCTCCAGTGATAAATAAATAATTCCTTATGAACCATATGCAAAAACTTACCATGTTTTACATTCTTTTTTTTTAATGATAGATATCATTAATTACATCTGCCAAATTCCTCTTTATTCAGGAGCATTTTGTGTTTACTATTAATTTGGTGATAATTCGTATTAAGTTATAAAATCGATCACTATGCCTAATTTTACCAATGAAGATTATTTAAATCTCATTCTACTTCATGGAGAATGTAATAAAGTTTTAGATAGAACGATTCGACTGTTCATTGAGAGGTTTCCTGACCGACCCAGACCAACGAGAGATACCATTAACAGAACCATGACAAACTTGAGAAATGTCGGATCTTTCGTTAAGAAAACTATACACAGAGAAAAAAGTGTAGTAGAAGATGAGAAGAACGAAATTACAGTTCTTGCATATTTTCGTGTGAATCCTCAAAATTCTCTCAGAGATGCCAAGATTGATCTGGGATTATCTCAATCGAGTGTTTGGAGAATATTAAAAAAACATAAAATGCACCCATATGAATTCAATAGGGTACAGCATTTGAAGGAAACTGATTTCGTCAGGAGAACAGAGGTTTGCGAAGCTATGATGATTCGATTTCAAGAGAATGAAAACTTTTTGGACTGTATAATTTGGACAGATGAATCTAAATTCACAAAGAATGTCTCTTTCAATAGGCATAACAGTCATTATTGGGATGAAGAGAACAACCACCACTTCAGACAATGGAACTTTCAAGAGACCTGGAGTTTCAATGTTTTTTGCGCCATTAAAAATAATGCAATTCTCGATGTTCACATTTATGATGGGACTTTAACTGGTAAGATAGAACACTACACAGGTTTGCATTATTTAGAGAATGTTCTCCCTTAGGAGATAGATATTCTGACATATTGACTCAAATAACTGAGCCGCTAGTACAGAACCATAATGACTTATGGTATCAACAAGATGGCGCGCCTCCACACAATTCACTCAATGTGTCAAATATCCTCTACAGGCTATTTGAAGATCGATGGTTGGCGAACAATGGTCCACATCTTTGGCCACCACGTTCTCCCGATTTAACTCCTTTAGACTATTATGTTTGGGGTAGGATAAAAAATATTGTCTACTCAACTCCCCTGACTGATAAAGTGGATTGCATAGAACGAGTCAGAAATGCGTTCAGGTTTGTTTAGATTTTTAGATTCATAGTTTTGAAACTCAATTTGGTTTTTAAACACTTTTGCAGATCTCTTCCTCCCGATGATATAAGAAGAGCATCGCACGAAGCATTCCTGAGACGTATAAATAAATGTCTAGAAATTAACGGTCAAAACTTTGAGCATCTTCTCTAGTTATAACTGCGAGAGTTTACCATGGTTCTCCTAATAGTAACTTGAAGTCGGTTTGAAGAAGGGGTGAAAAATCTACAGCATGGTTCAAATAACAGTTCCTGAAAATTTCATCTTTTTGGCGTGAAGGGAAAAGAAATAGCTGAAAATTCAAGACGAAAAACAGTTTTTTGTGAATAACTCAGTAAATATCCATTTTAGGGCAAGGGTGTGATGCATACACTCACATTATTTTTTAACGTAGATTCAATATCTGCCATAAAAAAATGGGGATCTAATTTGAAAAAATTGATTTTTCACGATTTTGTCATCCCTAACTTTGAAGGTGATTTTTTCACCCCCTGTATCATGAATCGCGATTTCGATTTTTGAAGTGGATACATCAATTTTACATCTTGAAAAATCTCAAAAATGAAAATTTTCCATCCAAAAACCTCGAAGTTATTCTTGTATCAGCGGAGCTCTATTTTCGTTTTTTTTTTCGAATTTTCCCGCTCAGAGAGAATTTTTCAACCAAAACTGAAAAATGTTACATCAAAATAACTTGAAATTTTCTAAGGAATCTATTTCTGCAATAAAAAAATGGTGTTCTAATTTGAAAAACGGAAGTTGACGTCATTTCCGGAAAAACCGGAGGTGCTCATGCCTTGAAAATATTTTAGATTTCATCAGCATCGTGAAATACTTATAAGTGCTGAATTTCATGAAAATACGCTCAGTAGTTTCCCGTATAAATATGGGTGAGGTTCCTCGTGAAAGACCCTGTATATCGACCATGTTCATTAGTGGGTGAAATCCACCAAGTGCTTTCGGAGTTGTGGCTAATTTAATAATTTTGAACTTCCAAAACTGGGCAAATTATTTCACGTGAATAACTTTCTGTTTACAATCGATGTCGATTCCAACACGTGTTTTATCTGATTATTGCGGTCACTAGTATATGTATTTAAATATGGACATGTAAGTACGGTGCCAATTAAATAAGTAGGTTCATTTGCATGCGCAGGCGAGAAATGATTCAACTGTTAAAGTCTTCGTCTGAGAGGATCGGGGTGGAGGATGCTATTTATCCATAGAATCCCCTGGTGCGGGTCTGCGCATGCGTGGATTCAAGATGCGATATCTCCTGAACCACTGGTGTCGAAATTTTTTGTGGGCATTAAGGATATTTTGGGAGGTATAATCATTATTAAAGGGTTTCTTTCTGGGTTTTCTCTTCCAAACTTTAAAAAAATATTATAAAATTGATTATTTTGTGATCTGCTTCTGCATAAGAAACACAAGATATTTGTCAGAAGCAATCAATCGAACAATGTTGCGTAACAAACAACAACGAAACAACATCAACGAAGGAACAACTATATCGTAACGTTTCGCAGTCAATATCAGACTCAATAATAATGAAAACTGGTGATACCTTTGTTGAAAAATCAACAAGTCCAGAGCGTTCCTGCTAATCGGGTCCTTCATAAATGGCTTCGTATAATAATTGAGTTGATTTTTTAACAACGGTATCGCCATTTTTCATTATTATTTTTGAAAACGCTAAACATCGTTCATGGCCATTGAGAAGATCCTGTCTGAGCTCTGCGGGACTCGTTCTCGATTAATGTCGAGTGAATGGTGGCATATGATTTCATCGCTTCAAATATTCACTGGTGGGGAGAGGCTGATTTCCGTGTTTCGTCTCATAGGTGGCGTGGGCGATTAAAATGATCGACCAAGGCGGCTCTGAGGGGCTTAACCCGGGTCAGTTTACTTGAATTTGTTGAGGAAGCTACAGGGTACTGATGAAGGCCAAGAAGCCAGAAACGCGTCTGCTCTTGCTTTCTCGGCAGATCAATGAACCCCCTGGGGTCTATTTGATTTGTGAAATATATGCATAAGTATATTTATTATACGAAGCCATTTATGAAGGACCCGATTAGCAGGAACGCACTGGGCTTGTTGATTTTTTAACAACGGTATCGCCATTTTTGATTATTATTTTTGAAAACGCTAAACAGCGTTCATGGCCATTGAGAAGATACTGTCTGAGCTCTGCGGGACTCGTTCTCGATTAATGTCGAGTGAATGGTGGCATATGATTTCACGCTTCAAATATTCACTGGTGGGGATAGGCTGATTTCCGTGTTTCGTCTCATAGGTGGCGTGGGCGATTAAAATGATCGACCAAGCCGGCTCTATTTGTCAGTTTGGTGGATGTAGCGTTGTTTCCGAATTGAAGTGTCCGTACCGTGGCCCTGAGGCTAATTTTGAAATCGATGGAACCCCTTACGGGCATTTTTCGTTATGCACATGAGCAGACCATCAGTGATTTAACTGCTGGTGTTTTCATCAGAGAGGATTGGGGTTTTGGGTTGGCGTATGCTATTCCTCTATAGAATCCCCTGGTGAGGGTCTGCGCAAGCGTTGATTCAAAATGCGATATCTCCTGAACCACTAGTGTTGTAGAATCGTAGTTTTTTGTGAGGTGTGTGATTTTGGAGGACTTTCAGGTGCAAGTGGATTGCGCATGCGCAGAAGAGAAGTGACTGTTTTTGGGTTGTACGGGTTATGTCGGGAGTGCTGAACCAATATTGTGAGGTTTTAAAAGGATATTCATGGCAAATTAGTGTACGGATAAATCAGTTTGAGGGATGTAGCATTGTTTCCAAGTTGAAGTATCCATACCGTGGCCCTGGGGCTAATTTTGAAATCGATGTTACCCCTTACGGGCATATTTCGTTATGCGCATGAGCAGACCATCAATGATTTAACTGCTGGTGTTTTCGTCAAAGAGGATTGGGGTTTTGCGGTGGCGGATGCTATTCCTCCATAGAATCTCCTGGTGAGGGTCTGCGCATGCGCGGATTCAAGCAGCGATATCTCCTGAAAAACTAGTGTTGGAGAATCGGAGTTTTTGCAAGGTGTGTATGTGTAATTTTGAAGTGACTGTGTTTGGGTTGTATGGGTTACATTGGGAGTAATGAGCTGATATTGTGAGGTTTTAAAAGAATAATCATGTCAATTCAGTGCACGGACACAAGTCAGTTTGAGAGAAATAGCGTTGTTTCGGAGTTGAAATGTCTGTATGGTGACCCTGAGGCGAATGTATGAATAACTATATTTGGTAGTTCTATATTAAAATACGTTCGGATTTGGAGAAGAGGCAATTGCGTTCCTAACGGAAAGCTAACAGGCAAACTGTATCGATAGCTATATTTGACGAAGGAACTCGCAAAAAGGACTGACGTGAAGTCAGTACTCTTTGGCGCGCGTGTTCACGGTGGCCTATTTGAATTGAGTGATGAGTACTTCAAGCTCAGTGGATAGAGCGAGCCGAAGATCTACCCAAAGGATAGTGGACACCATTCACTGTCGGTTCAAAAATTAACAGTGGTGTATCTAACCTGCCATCAGGATAAAGTAACAACGTTGGAAAAGAACACAACTGACTCTCCTTAGTCGCACAAGCTCCTAGAATATTCGGGAGGGTCAGTATAATCCTAATCATGTTTATAGCACGCGCGCCAAATGCAGATTGACTTAACAATGAAAGAAAAATTGTAAAAATGCATTGACGTGGGTCAATCTGCTTTGACGCGCGTGCTATAAACAAGGTTAGGATTATACTGACCCTCCCAAATCTTCTTGGAGCTTGTGCGACTAAGGAGAGTCAGTTGCGTTCTTGTCCAACTGTGTTACTCTATCCTAATGGCAGCATAGGTACAGCACTGTTAATTTTTGAATCGACAGTGAATGGTGTCCACTATCCTTTGGGTAGATGTTCGGCTCGCTCTATCCACTGAGCTTCAAGTACTCATCATTCAATTCAAATTAGCCACCGTGAACACCCGCGCCAAAGAGTACTGACTTCACGTCAGTGCCTTTTTTTTTGGACCAATTTATAAATTACTACCTATATTTGGAAGATCTATATTAAATTTCATTCGGATTTGAAGAAGGGTCTCCCCTAATGTCTGTAATTTTTGAATTTTTGTTAAATGGTATCAAACGATTCGGTTCGACTCACTGATCAAGAATCCGAGGTCGAGGTCGATTCTGTCCGGCCGTCCGTTAACACGATAACTCTCGAACGAGAGGAGTTAGAGAATATAATTTGCAGGGTAGGTTTGGAGCGTAAATATCTCGGACGAGTTCGTTAGCGGGTGAAATCCATCAAGCGGTTTCGGAGTTATGGGCGTTTTTATTAAAAACAATCTTTATGAATATTTCCGAAACCGATCCTTCAATCTAAGTGAAATTTAGCACCAAAAAGTAGATTCAGGTCCTTTAGACACATGTAAAGTTTTGTATTGATCAGGTTACCGTAAAGTGTCAAAAAAAAATTTTTAATTTTCAAAATTTGTTTGTACAATAACTCTCGAACGGAATGAGCTAGGCAAATGAAATTTTCAGAGTAGTTTAGGGAGATAATTATGTCGGTTGAGTTTACTCTTGGGTAAAATAGGCCTGATGGTTTCGGAGTAACGAAAAAAAAAAAATTTTCCAACTCAAAAATTTCAAAATATTTTTTTTTCTTAAGATGCAGTTTCATCACAAAAATACATTGATATCATTTTCAACTACAACAAGCTTATACTTTCGGAGACATGATTTTTCGAAATTTCAATAATGCATCGTACTTGTCTGTTTCCACAGAATGGTATAATTATTCTATATATGATCTGTATTCAGATTGCTCAGATTGCTCATTTAATCTTGATAAATAAACTATTATTTGAATTGAATTTCCTTTATGATGCAGTTCTATCATAAGAATACATTATAGCCTCTCCCCTAATCGCAGATTAGATTAGAGGTGGTTGAGGTTCTACGGGCCCTACTAGCTCACAGCAAAAACTAAAATATAGATGTTAAGTGGGCGCCAGACACTCCAACTTCAGAAAAACTCGAATTATATTTTACAAATTTATTCAATCAACAGTCTAAAGATTGGCCAATGTGAAACATGCAATATAAAATATAAATACTAAGTCAGACTGATCACAAGTGAAATGCCTAAACTACTTATCTTGGAATCGTTTCAAATAGAGTCACTATGGGCAACTTCACAATGAGTCAGTCTAAGTGTCCAATCAGGTTCCTCAAATTAGTAACAGGAACTGGATATCATGGAGCTCGATGACTGGTGTTCTTTGTCGATTGCTAGGTCCCTCTATCCAAACGAAATAACTCCAACCAGGTGGTTGTCCTGGGTAACAGCGTAGATATTCCTCCAACTCAATACTCGAGGTACGTGCCTGACAGGTGGTTCTCTAAGCAGGTTTATGAAACTTCCTTTAAATGGTAGCAATTCGAAGATAAGCCAACAGCTACAGAATGAGGTAATAAAAAGGGTTCCTGCAAGATACATAATTCTTAGACTTCATCCTTGCAACTAACGTGCCCATTTCGAGTTCTAGTTCACAATTTAGATATAAAGACAATGTGATTCCTTCAAGTTACAAAGTGATCATAAGATTATTCCAGTTAAAAACTACAAGAACGACTGGAAAAACATTAATCCGGCTTTCTATTTTCACTAAATGATTCTGAAGGATGAATTAGTTCTTGAAAGAGAATAATGGATAATAATTGCCGGTAAAAACTAGAGCTCAAAATGGCCACGCGGTCAGATAACGGAAAGCAAAAAATACGATCATAATACAGCATAAATATTATCGAAAAGTAAGCTGAAAGAATAATGAATTACATAATTACTAAATGTGCATCAGAACATGTCGTTAATTGGAAGCAAATTGGATTAAAACCTACCAGATTCAGAACCCTTCACTCAAGGAAAATGGCCACAACTCAAGATAACTAAAACTCCACGGCTGCCTAACAAAAATGATCCAAATCGTTGTCCTTGCTTCGACTAACCAACTAACGCTGGAGGGGGGCTCCAGCGGACCGCGCTTACGTTCCATTCACATCGAACACAGAATCGATCTCGGAGTAGATCTAACGCACTTAACAAGTCAGGGGCGTCCCAACCAATACAACCGGGGTACACAAAATGCAACCAAACTTCAAATACAAACGGGATTCTAAAGAACCCGTTACACCCCCTCACCAAGAAGAGCGCAGGCCAGACGAAGCAGAAAACCACCTGCAAGGGAAGATGAAAAAAAAAAAAAAAAAAAAACCGACAATAGCAATACAGTAGTCAGATGTTCGACACTGGTCTAGAAGTTGCGCCAAGTGATTCAGTAGACAAGGCCTCGTTCATCTAGACAAACCAACACACAACTCAGAGTGAAATCCCATTAAAAAACCCCAAACCCCAAAAAAAATTGAAACCCTGCTCAGGTGCTGAAGGCCTGTCTCTGGGATACCACCGGTATCCGAGAGATTAGGGGTGGATGCCAATTTGACTCCACCCAGATGAACAAGGGGTCATGCCCAGCGGGAACGCATTCGTTCACTAAAAATCAGTTACACACAGAGAACTTCGTCTCTACTCAAATTGACCTCAACCAAGGATGTTAACGAATTGAAATTGATATCTGAAACCGAGGGAACCCAATTGTTCCAACTGTTTCAGACCCCCAGCAGTAGGGGAAAAAAGAAAACTAAAAAGAGAAACTTGACAGCACCGGGAGGCACCAATGCGGTCAAGCGGGGGGGCATGGAAGATTTTTGTTTTAGCGACAAAATCTCAAAAACGCTTCCATCACCCAAAGCCGGTTCCAGCGGCAGCGAGCGATGTCAAATCCGGGAAAAAATAAAATAAAAGACGTCAAATCCGTGTAGGCTATAAATTAGCGACATCGAGCGAAACATGGTCCGATCATTTCCAACTCCAATCCTAAACAATAGACTGCAATCACGAGTCCCAAAATCGAAATAAAAAAAACTCAAACTGACGATAAAATCCTCCCCCACGGTTCGAAGACAAATTCTCTTTCAAACTTAACAGGTAGACTTCAACGTCAAAACAATGAGGCGTCTTAAACCCTCAAAACAACAACCAGGCGAAAGAACATGACCAGACCATACTCCACCCATATCACCAATCAATGTTCATCCAATGAACCAAATTCGAGCCTAAAAACAGTCAAAATCAGGAAAAGTTCAATCCGGGCCTAAATAGAACAGGAACTCATCACAGGTGACACATAGGTGCGACGCTTCAAGACCGGCATGATCATAGCAGTTGGAGGAAACAAAAATATACCGACTATCGCTAGAGATAAAAAAAATCGTATAAAAATAATTCTCAATAAATTAGGACGAGACAAGACAGATACAGGCAAAGAAGCAAAATGACTAGAAACACTAAAGCACGATAAAGCAAGTCCCCTAAAAAAAAATATCAAGAATACCATCAACTTTTCCCCTATCAAACTGGATCCCCCTAATTGACAGTTCATAATTCAATTCCCTGGTTCTCAAAAATCTTACATCCATCGTACTATATCAGATTTAACTTAACCGAACTATATCAACTAACACACCGTATGATACCCAGATGAGACGAGTTAGAGAAAACCGAATCGATGTCTGACCAGTCGGTTCTCCGAAGTTCGAGTGTCAATTTTAGAAAGGTTTTGCTAAGTTGGATAAAAAAATTACACGTTGGGCGCCAATTGTATAGCCTCTCCCCTAATCGCAGATTAGATTAGAGGTGGTTGAGGTTCTACGGGCCCTACTAGCTCACAGCAAAAACTAAAATATAGATGTTAAGTGGGCGCCAGACACTCCAACTTCAGAAAAACTCGAATTATATTTTACAAATTTATTCAATCAACAGTCTAAAGATTGGCCAATGTGAAACATGCAATATAAAATATAAATACTAAGTCAGACTGATCACAAGTGAAATGCCTAAACTACTTATCTTGGAATCGTTTCAAATAGAGTCACTATGGGCAACTTCACAATGAGTCAGTCTAAGTGTCCAATCAGGTTCCTCAAATTAGTAACAGGAACTGGATATCATGGAGCTCGATGACTGGTGTTCTTTGTCGATTGCTAGGTCCCTCTATCCAAACGAAATAACTCCAACCAGGTGGTTGTCCTGGGTAACAGCGTAGATATTCCTCCAACTCAATACTCGAGGTACGTGCCTGACAGGTGGTTCTCTAAGCAGGTTTATGAAACTTCCTTTAAATGGTAGCAATTCGAAGATAAGCCAACAGCTACAGAATGAGGTAATAAAAAGGGTTCCTGCAAGATACATAATTCTTAGACTTCATCCTTGCAACTAACGTGCCCATTTCGAGTTCTAGTTCACAATTTAGATATAAAGACAATGTGATTCCTTCAAGTTACAAAGTGATCATAAGATTATTCCAGTTAAAAACTACAAGAACGACTGGAAAAACATTAATCCGGCTTTCTATTTTCACTAAATGATTCTGAAGGATGAATTAGTTCTTGAAAGAGAATAATGGATAATAATTGCCGGTAAAAACTAGAGCTCAAAATGGCCACGCGGTCAGATAACGGAAAGCAAAAAATACGATCATAATACAGCATAAATATTATCGAAAAGTAAGCTGAAAGAATAATGAATTACATAATTACTAAATGTGCATCAGAACATGTCGTTAATTGGAAGCAAATTGGATTAAAACCTACCAGATTCAGAACCCTTCACTCAAGGAAAATGGCCACAACTCAAGATAACTAAAACTCCACGGCTGCCTAACAAAAATGATCCAAATCGTTGTCCTTGCTTCGACTAACCAACTAACGCTGGAGGGGGGCTCCAGCGGACCGCGCTTACGTTCCATTCACATCGAACACAGAATCGATCTCGGAGTAGATCTAACGCACTTAACAAGTCAGGGGCGTCCCAACCAATACAACCGGGGTACACAAAATGCAACCAAACTTCAAATACAAACGGGATTCTAAAGAACCCGTTACAACATAGATATAATTCTCAACTCTGAGAAACCAATACTTTCAGATATGTAATTTGTCTGTTTGAACAAGAGCGCCAGAATGCTCCTGTCCACAGGGCTTGAACCAATTTTTTTTATTTTGACCTGCTGTTAAACTAATAGACTGTAATAATGTATAGGATTGTCAAATAAATTTGAGAAAGTATTGACTTAAAGTAAGTACTCTTTGGCGCACATACTCACGTTGACAAATTTGAATTGAATTATGAGTGCTTCCAGCTTAGCGAATAGAACGAGCCGTAGTAGATGGTATTGGATACGATTCACTGTTGGATCAAAAATGTACAGTGCTGTGCCTAAGCTGGCGTGAAGATACAGTAAAAAAGTCTACACAGAACACAACGCACTCAAGCACCTTAGTCACACATGCTCCTAGGAGCTTCTAAGGGATCATCTCAATGGAAGACCTAAGTGACTTTGCACATTTGTGCAAAGTCATAGCATGCTGTTTCCCAGAACATGCGCGCAAGAAGCATATTGAAATATGCAAAAATATATATGCATAATATATGTATGTATAATAAAATACAAACATATGAAATAAAACATCAATGAGCAAGTTTAATAATAAAAATAAATAAAGTACAAAAATAACGAGCAGGATCACAACAAACGGAGATGTAAATCTACTACTGCTACCTGGACAAATATTCACGTATTTTGGATGTATTCCTTCAATTCACCTATGAACTGAAACAGCGAAGCACACATCCTATCAGATACTGGCTATTTACTGAAATCCAAGAAACCACTGTGAAATAGTGCATTCATCGTAGTACTAGGATGATAGTTGTCATCTTTGCCACGCGTATTATAATTTTGTATATTCTTATTATATGCTACGTAACTCTGAAAGTCTGGTGCCAAGTTGTTTACTGTTTTATGTATAAAAGCCAGATTGACTTAAAACAATCTGTTTTCCACTGAAAACCAACTGAGGGTCATTAACATTGATCTTATAAGGGTGAGGCGATTTGCTCTCAATATTACTCTCATTCCACAATTCTGAAGTTTCTGGAAAATATTCAACTTATTGAGATCAAACAGGTATACAATGGACGAGCATTGATCGAAATGTGGCTTAATGTGAAATTGTACACTGTGATTTTAGACTATCCAGAATTGTCCTTGTGCTACATTGTTTTGCCTTGGTCCAGACTAATAACCCATGTGTGATAATGGACATTGCAATCTTGACGTATATCCATCACATTGTTTCTGTTTTTTTTTTATTTATTTAAAACGTATAGTGTCCTCTTAATTGTATGAACAAAACCAATCCTTGCAGTGGAAGGTTAGGAACAGAAACAGTTCTCAATATATTGCTGACGTTTCGATCATTTATTTGATCTTGAAAATATACAATATCCATCGTCTCAGTTCATGTTATGGTTTTCCATATGAATGCGGAGATACATTTGTTAAGTCTTCCAATTTGTTCCAACACATAATTCTTCAGAAGCACTAAATAATACGAATTGACGACTGTCTAATTGGACTCAACAGAAAGTGACGTATCTGCCCAGCTTCCAAAATTTTCATGCAACTGGGAAATACAAATTTGATTAGGAAGGTATGCTCACTATCCAATCATTGATAACCAAATATTTGACCTGAGTGAAGTTAGCATGTAAAGTTGGCCTGTAAAATTTCCGGAAATTGCCGAACTACCATAGGCGTCCGTCAAGAATATAAGTACCGGATTAGGAGATGTTTGATTACTTTTATACCTCACCTGACAGAGATACCTATTTCGAATCATTATTCATTCAGGTTTAACATAGCATATTACGAAATTTTTTATAAGGAGGTACAGATTGAAATGAAATATTATAATACCACAATGTCATGTAATAAAAATGTCAGTCAGGGAAGTAAACCTTCATTGACTATAACTTTCGAATGGTAATGTTATCATTTTTATACATTGGTGATAACGAGGTGAATTTCAACCCTATAGTGGTTTTTTACTCCTATAAGGTTGTTATCGTTATTTGTTCAAAATATTAATAGGCGGAAAAAACCTACATTGATAATAGCTTTTGAACAGGCCTAGTGTCGTTTTCTTACGTAGGGGATAACGGGGTGAATTTCAACCCTATAGTGTTTTTTTACTCCTATAGGGTTGTTATTGTAATTTGTTCAAAATATAAATAGGCGGAAAAAATCTGCACTGATAATGGCTTTCGAACGAACCTAGTGTAGTTTTCTTACGTCGGGGATAACAGGGTGAATTTCACCCTTTAGTGGTTTTTTACTCCTATAGGGTTGTTATCGTATTTTGTTCAAAATATAAATAGGCGGAAAAAATCTGCATTGAAAGTAGCTTTCGAACGAGCCTAGTGTAGTTATCTTACGTCGGGGATAACAGAGCGAATTTCACCCTTTAGTGGTTTTTTACTCCTATAGGGTTGTTATCGTAACTTGTTCAAAATATAAATAGACGGAAAAAATCTGCATTGATAGTAGCTTTCGAGCGAGCGTAGTGTCGTTTTCTTACGTAGGGGATAAAAGGTTGAATTTAAACCCTATAGTGGTTTTTAACTCCTATAGGGTTGTTATCGTAATTTGTTCAAAATATAAATAAGCGGAAAAAATCTGCATTGATAGCAGCTTTCGAACGAGCCTAGTGTAGTTTTCTTACGTCGGGGATAAACGGGTGAATTTCACCCTATAGTGGTTTTTTTCTCCTATAGGGTTGCTATGGTAATTTGTTCAAAATATAAATAGGCGGAAGCATATTCTAGTTTTCTTACGCCGTCGGGGATAACAGGGTGAATTTCACCCTTTAGTGGTTTTTTACTCCTATAGGGTTGTTATTGTAATTTGTTCAAAATATAAATAGGCGGAAAAAATCTGCACTGATAATGGCTTTCGAACGAACCTAGTGTAGTTTTCTTACGTCGGGGATAACAGGGTGAATTTCACCCTTTAGTGGTTTTTTACTCCTATAGGGTTGTTATCGTATTTTGTTCAAAATATAAATAGGCGGAAAAAATCTGCATTGAAAGTAGCTTTCGAACGAGCCTAGTGTAGTTCTCTTACGTCGGGGATAACAGAGCGAATTTCACCCTTTAGTGGTTTTTTACTCCTATAGGGTTGTTATCGTAACTTGTTCAAAATATAAATAGACGGAAAAAATCTGCATTGATAGTAGCTTTCGAGCGAGCGTAGTGTCGTTTTCTTACGTAGGGGATAAAAGGTTGAATTTAAACCCTATAGTGGTTTTTAACTCCTATAGGGTTGTTATCGTAATTTGTTCAAAATATAAATAAGCGGAAAAAATCTGCATTGATAGCAGCTTTCGAACGAGCCTAGTGTAGTTTTCTTACGTCGGGGATAAAAGGGTGAATTTCACCCTATAGTGGTTTTTTTCTCCTATAGGGATGCTATGGTAATTTGTTCAAAATATAAATAGGCGGAAGCATATTGTAGTTTTCTTACGCCGTCGGGGATAACAGGGTGAATTTCACCCTTTAGTGGTTTTTTACTCCTATAGGGTTGTTATCGTAATTTGTTCAAAATTTAAATAGAGAGTCGGCTCAATTTTGAACAAATTACGATAACAACCCTATAGGAGTAAAAACCACTATAGGGTGAAATTTACCCTGTTATCCCCGACGTAAGAAAACGACACTAGGCTGGTTCGAAAGCTACTTTCAATGCAGTTTTTTTCCGTCTATTTATATTTTGAACAAATTACGATAACAACCCTATAGGAGTAAAAAACCACTAAAGGGTGAAATTCGCCCTGTTATCCCCGGCGTAAGAGAACTACACTAGGCTCGTTCGAAAGCTACTTTAGATGCAGATATTTTCCGCCTATTTATATTTTGATCAAAATACGATAACAACTCTATAGGAGTAAAAAACCACTAAAGGGTGAAATTCACCCTGTTATCCCCGACGTAAGAAAACTACACTAGGTTCGATCGAAAGCCATTATCAATGCAGATTTTTTCCGCCTATTTATATTTTGAACAAATTACGATAACAACCCTATAGGAGTAAAAAACCACTAAAGGGTGAAATTCGCCCTGTTATCCCCGGCGTAAGAGAACTACACTAGGCTCGTTCGAAAGCTACTTTAGATGCAGATATTTTCCGCCTATTTATATTTTGATCAAAATACGATAACAACTCTATAGGAGTAAAAAACCACTAAAGGGTGAAATTCACCCTGTTATCCCCGACGTAAGAAAACTACACTAGGTTCGATCGAAAGCCATTATCAATGCAGATTTTTTCCGCCTATTTATATTTTGAACAAATTACAATAACAACCCTATAGGAGTAAAAAACCACTATAGGGTTGAAATTCACCCCGTTATCCCCTACGTAAGAAAACGACACTAGGCCTGTTCAAAAGCTATTATCAATGCAGGTTTTTTCCGCCTATTTATATTTTGAACAAATAACGATAACGACCTTATAGGAGTAAAAAACCACTATAGGGTTGAATTTCACCTCGCTATCACCAATGTATAAAAATGATAACAGTACCATTCGAAAGTTATAGTCAATGAAGGTTTACTTCACTGACTGACATTTTTATTGCATGACATTGTGGTATTATAATATTTCATTTCAATCTGTACCTCCTTACTAAAAATTTCGTAATATGCTATGTTAAACCTGAATGAATAATGATTCGAAATAGGTATCTCTGTCAGGTGAGGTATAAAAGTAATCAATCATCTCCTAATCCGGTACTTATATTCTTGACGGACGCCTATGGTAGTTCGGCAATTTCCGGAAATTTTACAGGCCAACTTTAGATGCTAACTTCACTCAGGTAATATTTGTGGATATTTTAATGATAATTGTCGGGTATAATAAGTGTAGAATGTTTCTCTGAGCGTGGATATCTTCAGCATAGTAAATTGTTTACACGTAGTCCATGTTTTACGTTTGATCTATGTGTGAGATTTTTAATTTCCTTTTTAAGGTGTACTGCCCATGGTTGGTAGTTTTTATTTACTGTAACTGATTTGTTAGGTTAATTTCATTTTATGTCACCATTAAAATAACTTCTCGACATAATTATATTTTAGCCCTGAGGAAGATCAAATAAATGATCGAAACGTCGGCACTCTTATAAGGATTGTTTCTCTTCTTGTCCTTCCACAGCAAATATTGGTTTTGTTTATAGTTTCTGGTTTTCAACTCATAATATGATCATTGATCCAACAAACTGATTGAGTTTTGATAACAACAAATGAAATCCTCATATTATGATAACACAATAAACGCCATGACGACACCAGTCAAACTTTTCTCAGACAGATGGGTTGAATTACCATATGATGAGTAATTTTAACTGACGTCATATACGTTAAGATCACTGGTATCATGGGATAACTGACTGAAATAACACAATAACCGCCATGATACGTCCTGCCTCGTAAATAGTAATTTAAAATAGAGCAAACCTATTACAGAACAACTCGTTTGAAAATAAGCCATCGATGTAAGATATTCTTTTGTATTTTCCTTTACCAAGTCGCAACGCGCAATAGATGGTCATCATTCCCATGAATGTTCATATATCATTTTTTATGCACACTTTTTATGATAAATTTTGACAGAGATAGTAGTAAACACCCATCCCCTACTTTCTCTAACCACTTTGATGTATTAACTTTCTGTCAGAACGTCCAGATGAAATGATCTTCGAAAAGAAATACTGTCCTCATGTCGTGCATGCCACTAAATCATGATAACCTAGAAAAATAACAATAAAACTTGTTTAATGAAGACGAAAACTAATCAAAATATATGAAGTCTACGTGACAATCTTACTGATGGTTAAAAATGAGTCCATATTTCTTTCATTTCGTCGTCAGAGGAAGAATAATATGACGACTGCCTCTAGAAAGAAAGGCGCAGAATATCCTTTTCAGCATACTAATGAAAATGGGGAACTTGAGAACGTGAGTGTTGCAGATTAATTGAAAAACCAATAAATATTCGGATGAGCCATGTTGTTTTGTTGAATTTGCTTGTAAATAACTAGAGTAGAAGAATACTATTCAATAATTCAACGTATCAACAAGGAGATCTCGTTGTATTCCTCACGCTTTCAAGATTCATTTTGTATAAGAGTTTGATTTTCTGGAATAATACAAGACTGGTACTCAAATCTATTTGGAGAAAGGTTTTGTGTATGCACTCGGTATTCTGATGGAAAGCTGCTTTCCAAGAACATTGTTAGTTTGAATTTATTCGAATCATATGATGCTTTACAGGGTAGTTTTAAGCGAAAGATTTTCTTAACAGGAAGTAAGAGTCATTAAAAGGATTTGTACAACAAAAAAATTGGTTCGAGCCCTGTGGAGCTTTGGCGCTCTTGTTCAAACTTTGACAAATCATATCTCCGAAAGTATTGCTTTCTCAGATTTGGGAATGGTATCAATGGATTCTTTTGATAGAACTGCATCATGGAGGAAATTCAATTCAAATGATAATTTATTTATCAAGATCTTTAATGCTTCAATGCTTAAAAAATTATCATTTAAAATAATAAGGAAAGTATCATCGAAATGTCTAGATCAAGGCTGGAGACAATCATAGCAGATTGTCCATTTATAACTGATATTTGAGTAGGTTGAGGCTGACGAACAAATTATTTTAATAGTTCAGAATATATTAATAAAATACAATCCTCTTTTCATAATGTAATAGTTCATACCACTAACAAATTCATTCTGTATTATGATCCTTAACTCAAGAAGAAATATTTGATACATAAATGTAGATCCATATTTCAGCATTTTTTTGGTAGCAATATTATGAAAATATTGTATATACAATGTACATGTCTTACTACTTAAGGAAGTAGAGGGTAATATTAATCCCAGTAGTCAACGAACGGTAATTTGTTTTGATGATTCCATATTGTTCTTCTTTCCTATTGCCTTCATAAACTACATCATTAAAATGATCCAATTCTAAATTTCCTGAAACATCATCCCGAATTTATACGTTAATTACCCAATATGCAACCAGTCAATATTATTTTCGGTTTAAAAACATGTCACGTGCCTATTGTCCACTTATAGATGATTGTCGAACATGAGAATCTACTTTTAATTTTCTAGGGGTGGGAGGCTAAACTGGCTTAATTCGGCAACAAAACTCCCTTCCAGGTTTTCACAATATATTTATTAAAATTGAAAAATTCCAATTGGTCGACCCTTTTTCACTCTACGCAGTCTAATACTACTTAACTTAATAGAAAACAATGTCGTGGCCTCCTCGGGCTTCGATATTGTGATCCAGATCTTGATGTTCCAATTTCAAAGAAACCACTTCTAGATGGCCTTCCAATTCGAAATGAAGTGTCTGCTGGTTATTTTCTCATCCAAAGGAAGTACTACGTTGATTCCCCCAATTTCAAGGGTAGTTGGTATATCAGGATGATTCCTCGGTACAAATTCAGTTCCAGCCAAGGTACAATTTCAATCTCAGCCAAAGTACAATTTCTATCTAAGCCGAGGTACAATTTATATCCAAGACAAGGTATAACTTCTAGCCAAGCCAAGGTGCTATTGGGGAAAACGAACAAAGGAATAATAATACGAAAAACTTTTACAACCCCTTCTCGGTTTTCTGAACTTAAATCTACAAATAATCAATCACATAATATATCACAAATTAAACCTGAGAAGGAGTCCTGTTCAGAATATCAACCAACTTCTACGGAACTTACCAAATCTGAGATCTCTTCCACAAAATGGATGACACTGAAAAAACTATGATCTTTAAAATTCAATTTTCTCCCCTGGTGAGGATTCTGACCTATAATAATATCAAATTAAGCACTTACCGAGAATTTCAGCACAATTCTCGCCGATAATTCAACTCGTAAATCTAACGATAAAAATGCTGTTATATTGAAATCTTCCGGAACGCAAGAAGAACAGCAGAAGTTTCAGCATTCTCATGAAACATGAAGATGCCGACGCTCTGGTTTACGCGCAGGCTCCCGGTAGTGTTCGACGCGTTATAATTCACGCCACGATCAAAACAGAGGCGGATCGTCCACTTGATTTATCCATAGACGTGCTATATCGTTGCACACACCTCTCACCAGGAGAAAAAAAAAATTATATATTTTTTTAAATGAACGAAATATCTCAGGCAAAAAAAACTTCGATGGCATCAGAACAAACACAGCATGCTTAAAGGATATAACTCTGACTTGTCAACTGGAGTTAGCAATTAAAGTAATAATTGAAGTTGTATATTATAAATAGAGTCTTACAAGCGATCCATGCTCGCACCAAAACCTATCGAACGCAATCTTACAGAAATATGAAAAAACAAATACCTCACCAAATTGCTGAAGGCAAATGCAATGAAATATTAACCAATTTAAATTAGAAACGACCTGAGAACTAGGAAATATGGGAAAGATGGAAAAGGTGGAACAACCGTCAGTTGATTGAAAACCTCTCTCAAAAAAA
Source organism: Halyzia sedecimguttata (assembly GCA_937662695.2). Taxonomy (NCBI): domain Eukaryota; kingdom Metazoa; phylum Arthropoda; class Insecta; order Coleoptera; family Coccinellidae; genus Halyzia; species Halyzia sedecimguttata. The sequence continues at coordinate 54,808,825 of OW569417.2, read as the reverse complement.
AACGAAAGAGGGGTAAAGGTAAGGATGCCCGATGGGAGCCCGATACGACACTTAATAATAGAAACTCAAACTAGAGTGAAAAAAGTGATACAGACACCGGTCGCTGAAGGCCTCTCTCTAAAAAGCGAAAGAGGGATGTCAAATCCGGTAATCAAAAAAAGAAAAAGGTAATGTTACAATCAATTGTTAAATATAATTTCAAATTCGATATTTGAAAAGGGAAACCGATAGATCTCAGCAAACGAAAAATCTTAGAAATATGTCAATATAGATACGATAACACCTGATAATCAGATAGAGATATTTGGCGTTGTCCGTGGAAAATTAACTATGACTGGCTCACAATAGTGAAAAAAGGTGTACATGGATGTTCTGCACTGGTGGGTATGCGAATCAACTAAGCTCAAGGATTCACTTCCCTACCTCCTTCTCCAATGAAAGCCATAGCCAAAACTCCACGGGAACGTCAAGTTGGGCGCCAGCAAGTTTCAAACTTGCAACGATAACGATAAGTTAAAGGAAAATCGAAGGAAAGATTAGGAAATAGGGTTTTGCACCAGAGCACAGAAAATAAAGACTGAATCTTCAGACCCAAAAATCTAACTATACCCAAAATGTACGATCAGTTACACCAAAATAAATTTGATCTGCAAATCTGAAATTCACTTCGGACTGATTAGTGACAAATTCATAGCGAAAAAAAAAATATATGTAGTCTTACTACAACGATACGATAAATAGTAGTCACCACCAGTGGTGCTACAGCGATACTGTAAATACGATATAGTAGCCCTGCTACAACGATAAACGACAAAAGTAGCCATGCCACAACGATAATATAGCCATGCTATAAAGATAATACACTAAAGAATTTATCTAAAACAAAATGGAGTCTGTGCATCTGGGCAATTTAAGGAAGGGAAGGTAAAGTTACAATCGAATTATTCGTCGCAGTTAGTATCGTCTAAGTCGGTAGAAACATCATCATGAGTCAGATCTAGTTTAATGTGTTTGACATGGAAATTACCAAGGTTAGTCCCGCTCAAATCTCTCAAATTATAGACCAACGGAGATATTACTTTGTTCACAATACAGAGAATGTACTTCGGTGCTAACTTAGCAGAAAATTTATTCGGGGCGTCTGAAAGAACAAAATTCTTTTTCCAAACTCTGTCTCCTACTTTGAAAGCAAGGACGCGCTTTCTTGAGTTATAACGGTGGGCATTCTTCTAATATGCTTTAAACAGTTTCTGTTGTACTGACTATGCACCATCTGTAGGAACGTTTCGGAGAAAGCATAAATAGGATGGAGAAAGACCCGTGACTTCATGTCTAGCCAATCTGATTGCTTGTGCTATTCGATGTATATTTTGATCCCAAGTATTGTGATTCTCGTGAATAAAAGATCTTATTGCTGTTACGATAGTCTTATTCACGCGTTCCGTAGGATTAATCTGAGGGAAATACCTAGCATTGTACCAGGTTTTCTATACATTATAATTTTTCATTAAGTTCCTTAAATCATTTGAAATGAACTGGACTCCATTATCAACAACCATAATCTGCGGAACTCCGAAAATTAGAAAGACATTATCTTCCATAAATTTGACAACTGGCTCTGGCCATAGGGTGTACCAAAACAAATTTCGTGAACCAATCAGTCACAACCAGAACGCATTGACTACCATTTTTAGATCTCGGGTATGGTCCTAATAAGTCAGCGGAAATTAATTGGAAAGGAAAGTTGATATTTCGATAATTTCCTATTAATCCTGCCTGTGGAAGGTTGTCAGGCTTGCAAGAAGCACAAATTTTACACTTTCTGACGTGTGATTTTACCGAATTCCGCATCCAATAGTATAACTAGGAAAGTCTATAGAGAGTTTTGAAAACACCAAAATGTCCAGCCAGTGGATCATCATGAAACTTATTAAGCAGCTCTAATCTATTTCCAGTGGGAACCACTATTTTCCATGGGGGAGAACTATCTGTTAACTTCGACCTACTCATGACGTGTTTATACAAAATTTTTCCAGAAACTCTGGAATCAGGAAAAGATTCAGGATTTCTCTCAATCCTGTCACACATAGTTCGGTACCAATTATCAGGCCTCAAGGTATTAAGATTCAGGACAGCTGTCTCTGGAATACGTGATAAGGAATCTGCAACCGTGTTTAACGAACCACTACGATGGACTATTTTAAACTTATGACAAGACAATTTGATTATCCACCTAGCTATCCTGGGAGATGGATTTTTGATGGAGTGCAACCATTGCAAAGACGAATGATTCGTTATTACGGTGAACTCAGTTCCCTCGATATATGGGCGGAATCTTTCAATAGGTAAGACAATGGATAGGAGTTCCTTCTCCTTCGCGGTGTAATTCCGTTGACACTTACTCAAGCACTTGCTTAAATACGCTATGGGATGTTCAACTCCGTCATTCTCTTGAAAAAGAACGATACCAACTCCGACGTCAGAGGCATTGCAGGCAAGAAAAAACCTCTTTGTGAAATCGGGGCTAGCCAGAACAGGGGTTGAAGTCAAAAGTTGCTACACCTTTTTTAATGCTGCATCAGCTTCCTCCGTCCAGACTATTGGTTGTCCCTTTTTACGACCCTTTAGCAAATCTGAAATTGGAAAGCATACAGTAGAGAAGTCCTTCAAAAATCTCCTATAATATCCCACAAGACCAATCAATCTCCGAATCTGTGTCGTACTTGTAGGTACTGGATAATCTAAAATTGTCCTGATTTTGTCGGGATCCGTCCTAAGGCCTTGTTCATCAACTAAAAATCCCAAAAATTTGAGAGAGGAACGGCAGAACTGACATTTCCCGAAATTTACAGTCAAGTTAGCTTCCTGAAGAAGTTTGAAAAGTTCAGTTGAAACCTTGAGATGAGTATCAAACTCAGGTGTAACAACAATTATATCATCAAGGTAGTAAAAAACGTACGGTTCCAGAGATGGACCTATTACCATATCCATTAATCGACACATGGCTTGAACAGCGTTATTCAAGCCAAAAGGAAGAACATTAAAGCAAAACAAACCGCGACCTTGAACTGCAAACGTAGTCTTCAATTTGGATTCCTCGTCGAGGGTAATACTTATAATTGAATCTATAAGAGGCATACAAGCCAAAGTGGAGACAGCCAAGGTGAAGTAGTTGTTACTGGGCTAACTATACAAAGTTTAAACATATCATCAATCTCTTTGTTTAATGTCGACTGCATAACAGGTGAGGAAGGGTATTGTCGTTGGTAAATGGGCGAACCTTCAGTCTTAATATTGTGTGTTAGCAGATTAGTTCTACCGATTCCATCTTCAGGTCCTATAGTGCGGAAGAAACATACCACCTCATCCAACTTATTCCGCTGTAAAGTAGTCAAATCCTCAGCAGGTTTGATTACATGTACTGCAGCTGTCGATAACGCGGAAGAATTAAAAAAGAATTTCGCAAAATCGAGTCTTAGATTGAATTTTTGTATAAAGTCCATTCCCAAAATCATCGGCTGTGAAATGGAAGGAACTACTAGTACTTTGAGTTGTTTCGATAATTTTCCTAATTCAATTTGCAAATCAACACTTCCCAGAGTGCTCTGTAATGTGCCATCAGCGGTAGTGAGATGATAGGAAACATCATAATTAATAGGCAAATTAAATCTTTTTAACAGAAAAAGCGACGGTGAACCGATAATAGAGACATTACTTCCGCTATCCAGTAAGGCTAAGATATTTTCATTCAAGATATTTACTCTGATGTACGGTCTGTCATCGTCATTAAGTCTTTCCAGTAAGGAACAAATTTGAGGAATTGGTTTAAAAGGAGGCTCGATAGGTGGTTTCGTAATATTAAATGACTCAACTTTCTTTAGCCAATCATCAAAGTCAATCCTATCGAAGAAATTAACATTCTCCGGTTCGTGTGGTTTTTGGCAGCTTTTGACTGGCCTGGTTGATTCATGTTTTATGCCGGAATATGACCAGTTGTGTCATTTTTTGAACACTTAAAACATTTTGATTTTACTACACCAGTCATTCCGCAACCATAGCAAAAAACATTTCTCGGTCTCGTACAAGAATAATATTTGTGTCCTGTTTTTTTACAGTTCCAACAAGTAGTGAAATCAAGTTGAGCTACGGAATAAGATTTTCTTTTATTTAAGCTCAAAGCATCCTCTACTCTCTTACATAATGAATTTAAATTCGATAATGTGTCTACGTCTCTCAGTACCAATGCCGCAATAAAATCTGGAATTGAATTTCCTCTTATAATATTAACCATCTCTTTCTCCGAGGGTTTGTGATTGAGCCGATGAGATTTTGCCTCTAATGTTGTTATAAAGATACTAACACTTTCACCTGAGCGTTGTGTTTTCGATTTAATTTCATCCAACAAAACCTGATCATAGTTTGAATGTAAAAATGTATCTTTAAGCGCATCTACCAATTCAGACCAATCTGCAAAAGTTTTTCTAACAAAATGGTTATGCCACCAGTTCCAAGCATCACACTCAAACAAATCCGAAGCAGACTCAAACAAATCTACGTCAGTACAACCGCGAGAAATCTTTAGAGTATCCAACAATTCAAGAAATGGAATCAATGTCTCTCTACCCGAAAATTTTTTTAATTCCATTTTTAAACAGGTACTTGTTTACGTGAAGGTAAATTACTTGAAACAGGGAAGGAGGTAAAGATGGAGTGGAAGTTACCAATTTTTCTAATGGCCTGCATTCATCGAAACCAGCTTCTAGTTCTATTATTTTGATGGTAATTTCGCGTTTCTGTTTTTCGTCTGTATCATTCTCGGTGTGAATTCGATGTAATCTCTTGGAACATTGAGACAGCCTATCTTCAATTCTCTTAAAATCCGATGAACTAGAACTAGGAATTAACTTTGAGATTTTATCAGTTAAATCTGAAATTGAAATTAATAGTTCTTTAAAGTTTTCATTGACAGTATACGTTTCCCTAATTTCTGTCATGCTACGATCACATTTTTCCTGAGCTAAGAGACCTCTTAATAGTTTGCGATTTCGTTCGACAGTTTTCAGAACTGCCAATACGAATTGCGACTTCATACGCAAGTTCAAATGCCTTCAAGAAATCCGGATTAATCATATTGAAAAGTTATATTGGAATCAATAATATAAACAGATGTGTTAAATCTGATGCCAACGAGAAAATAAAGATAAGAGAAAATAAAAAAACTATTATAGAGAGAAAAAGGTCGAACGAAGGAGCATATGTTGCCAAAATAAATCAAGCAAAAATATTTCGTTCAAAAATAGTGCCAAAATTTCGAGTCCCACGTTGTTAGGTGCCAAAAATGTCTAACGTGCCAATTGTCCACTTATAGACGATTGTCGAGCATGATAATCTACTTTTGATTTTCTAGGGGTGGCTGGCTTAATTCGGCAACAAAACTTCCTCCCAGGTTTTCACAATATATATATTAAAATTGAAAAATTACAATAGGTTGACCCTTTTTTACTCTACACAGTCTTATACTACTCAACTTAATAGAAAACAATGTCGTGGCCTCCTCGGGGTTCGATATTATGATGCTGATTTTTATGTTCCAATTTCAAAGAAACCACTTCTAGATGGCCTTCCAATTCGAAATAAAGTGTCTGCTGGTTATTTTCTTACCCAAAGGAAGTACTACGTTGATTCCCCCAATTTCAAGGGTAGTTGGTATATCTGGATGATTTCTCGGTACAAATTCAATTCCAGCCAAGGTACAATTTATATCCAAGCCAAGGTATAACTTCTAGCCAAGCCAAAGTGCTATTGGGGAAAACGAACAAAGGAATAATAATACGAAAAACTTTTACTCCTTCTCGGTTTTCTGAACTTAAATCTACAAATAATCAATCACATAATATATTACAAATTAAACCTGAGAAGGATTCCTGTTCACAGTATCAACCAACTTCTACGGAATTCACCAAATCTGAGATCACTTCCATAAAATGGATGTCACTGAAAAAACTATGATCTTTAAAATTCAATTTTCTCCCCTGGTGAGGATTCTGACCTATAATAATATCAAATTAAGCACTTACCGAGAATTTCAGCACAATTCTCGCCGATAATTCAACTCGTAAATCTAACGATAAAAATGCTGTTATATTGAAATCTTCCGGAACGCAAGAATAACAGCAGAAGTTTCAGCATTTTCATGAAACATGAAGATGCCGACACTCTGGTTTACGAGCAGGCTCCCAGTAGTGTTCGACCCGTTATAATTCACGCCACGATCAAAACAGAGGCGGATCGTCCACTTGATTTATCCATAGACGTGCTATATCGTTGCAAACAGTATTATATATTCAAGAATCGGATACTTGTTTTACAGCAGAAAATATTTTCAAACTACGAATTGACATGTCCCTAATAGTTAGATAATATTACATTTATGAACAGTGAACACAGACAGATATAATTCTCGCATTCGGTGAATACATAGAACTACGATGTATTTTTGAAATTTGTTTCGATGTATTTTTGAAATTTTGAAATTCATATCTCCGGAAGTATTAGCTTGGTGGAGTTGAAAATGATATCAATGGATTCTTATGATAAAACTGCATCATAAGAAAAATTTAATTCAAAAGTTGTAATGTAGAAAAAAAATTTTTTTCGTTAGTCCGAAACCAGATTTTCCCTAATAACGAACTTAACCGATATATTTATCCCTCAAACCTACTCTGAAAATTTCAAATGTCTAGCTCATTGCGTTCGTTATCGTGTTAACGGCCAGACGGCCGGACGGGCGGACGGACAGAATCGATTTTGACCATGGATTCTTGATCAGTGAGTCAAACCAAAATCTCGAAAGTCACAGACATTTGGGCAAATTGATAAGCACTCTATTCCGAGGAACAAGAGCGCCAAAAATCGAGACAACCACTGACGTCTAGACATGAGCTTCTGTGCGCACGTGCAATTGTCTATTCACACCTCACACACACTCACGAATTACTGCATGAACCTTAATTCCAAATTTTCATCGTTAACACGTGAATAAATGCATTGCGCACTGAATTTACATTTTAAAATAAATGGATAGTGAACTTACTCAGCAGGGATTTCAACCCGCATATACTGCGCCACCGGCGAGCGCAATAACCTCTCGGCCACCGAGGAGTTTTAAGATTCACTTGATATGAAATTTCAGGGGAAAATTCTCTTTTTGGCACTTTTTGAAAAGCTAATGTGGGAAACGAAACATATTCAGTACACCTTCATCTACGTTTCTACGCAAATCTCGACCATCTAAATTTAATACAATATGAGGAAATCCGTTCAAAAAATCCCCTCAAAGGCATCAAAATCCATAAAATTCAAATAGAATATGTATACCACCCGGGCAATACAGAGAGCTCCTAGAGATATGTCAGCGACTTCTTGCCAGTGAAATTGACCTCTCATAGCGAGGTTTCTGTGATCGCACATGAAGAAATATTCGTGATAATCAATCACACCTTAAGAGGTGAATATAAGTATTGAGCTCTCAGAGATCCCACATGAAGCACGCTCAGTCGAGTATTAATGATGAAAATCCTGGACTGAATATGGATTATCCAGTTTACGGACGGTTTGGACTCAAAAAAACCTAATATATTTAATATTTTAACTATTATTGTACCAATCCATAGCAATATAAATATTGGAAACATTAATCATTTCACTCAATCAAAGTCCTAATACTGGTCATACAATAATCAATAAGTCATACACAACCTCGCTCTTACTTGCCTCAATTTGATTGGTATTCTCCGATCTTATGATACTTCTCTGGCCTTTCCACTAATATTTAATGGCATTCATTTTAATTTTTTTCAATATACGCTCATAATGATCTTACATTTCCTGAAAAATATTAAACATGAAACAGATTACAAGATTATAAAATATCATCAATTCAATGAAATATAAAACTCAAATAGACAAAGCCTTCAAATTATAACAATAGGTTTATTGGAATAGAAATAAATCGAGGAATGAACCAACCTGTAGAATGGACTATCGATAAAATATTATTCGGCAGGAAAACGCTTCGATTGATCGCCAAAAATAAAATGACCAGAACCAGAATCTCGCCTCTCGGGCATATTCTTTCAGTTCACAATAAATTATGGATTTTTTATAGTAATGCATTTCTGTTGAAAATGTTGTATTCCTTTAGTTAGACCCTCTGTACAATAAAGAGCTACAACAGATGTTATCTAAGATACTTTTCGGTCTATTTGAAGCAAACTGAACAATTTCTTACTTTCTGCCTTATTTGACCTCGGTAAAGCTAGCAGAAACACCTTCTGTTTTAAAAAAATTTCATGGCCATAATTTAGAACTAATTTAACACTCATTTAGTACCTTTTTTTGAAATTTTATAACCTTTTGTATACCGAGAAAAGAATGGATTCTGCTAGTTTCACAAAAAACTAGCAGAACTTACATGTTAATATTAATATAGAAGTCTCGGAAGGAATGAATGTGTCATAATTTAGCACTGATTTAACACTCCTATCCAAACCCATAAACGGGATTCCAGCTCTTCGAATTTCCATGAAATTTCAGTGTTTCATTTTTCCGGTAAAGCTAGCAGAACTAAATTTGAAAAAAAGTGGGAAAGCCCTGTGGACAGGAGCTTTGGCACTCTTGTTCAAACTTTGACAACTCATCTCCGAAATAATTGGTTTCTCAGAGTTGGGGTTGATATCAATGGATTCTGCTAATAGAACTGCATCATAAAAGAAACTAAATTGAAATTAAATAATGGAGGTATCCGAGATATTCGTTCCTCAAATCTCCTCTGAAAATTATGATCATATGTATCAATTGTAACTTAGCCAATTTTCCAGTTTGGTTTTCACTGAAGATGTTCTGAACCCAATTTGATAAACTTACCAAATTATATATTTCCATTATCATATGGATTATCTAAGGGCATATTATATTCTATAATTGGTCATTTAGCATTCAATCATACTTTGTTTATTAGAACAGAAAGACATTTGACATGTGTGTCATAGGTAGATAAGATTACATGCATGAACAGTGAACACAGATAGAATACAGACAGATAGAATTCGCATTCTGTGAAAACATACAAGTACGATGTATTATTGAAATTTTGAAAAATCATATTTCCGAAAGTATTAGCTTGTTAGAGTTGTAGTATTATATCAATGGATATCTATGATAAAACTGCATTAAAAAAAAAATTAATTTGAAACTTGTGATGTAAATTTTTTTTTATTTTCGTTACTCCGAAACCATCTGGCCGACTCTACCCAGTAAATAACTTAACCGAGATATTTATCTCCCAAATATACTCTGAAGATTTCAACTGTCCAGCTCATTCTATTCGAGAGTTATCGTGTTTACAGCTGGCCGGCCGAAAATAATCTATTTTGACCACAGATTCTTGATCAGTGAGTACCAAATCGTTTAAGACCATTTTCAGCCAAAAATTCGAAAATTGCAGACATTTGGGCAAATTGATAAGCACTGTGTTCGGAGGAACAAGAGCGCCAAAAAGACAGATATGAGTTATCTGATTACGGAATAAGTAACTGGCTGGGTTCGGAGGGACTGTCTAACCTGACAGGACTTCTAGATCCATTCGGGAAACTGCGAAGAGAGTTGTCACGTATGGTAGGGTGAAATAGGCCGTCCTTCTTACCCAATAAATCATTTGGACCAGGCGGGATTTTTCCTGTATTTCTGGGGCAGTGCTGGAACGTTATCGGACTCCTTTTGTGCAGACTTTTTCGGGCAAGCGTTGCATTTGGATATGTCCCGCGGGACTAGAAAACGGGCCAGAATTGTCTTTATACCGAAACTGGTGCAAAATCCTTCAGACCTGAAGGCGTATAGACCCATTGCCCTCTCATCCTCTACTTCAAAGGCACTGGAGGAATTGATGGGGATGTATATGCGGCAAACCTTTCTGAAAGAGAGGCCACTGAACTGCAACCAACATACTCATAGTGTGGGAAGATCGTGTGACTCGCTTTACACCATCTGGTGTATAGGATAGAGGAGATGATTAAGCACAAGGAAGTGGCGCTTGGAACCTTCCTCAACATAGAAGGGGCGTTTAACAACTCCACTCATCATGCTATGCTTATTGCAACAGAGAAGCATGGAGTAGATGAAACCTGTTGCAGGTGGATCAGCTCCACACTGCTTGGGTGGCAGTCATAGGCGTCGTTTTGCGGGGAAACCTTAAAACTTACTGCGACTAGCATGGGGGAGTAATCTCCCCGCTGCTATGGATCCTTGTGGTGTACGGGCTCTCGGTGCAACAGAATAACAGCGGATTCTACACCCAGAGTTATGCAGATGACTTCTGCATATTAATCCGAGGAAATATTCCAAGGGTAGTCTCAGAGTTAACTCTCCAGGCGATGAAAGTGTTAGAAAACTGGTGCAAGAGGGCGAGCCTCAGTGTCAACCCCTCAAAAACAGTTATTATACCAATCCCACGGTATGAAAAGTAATCCAACTGCGGCTATGGAGGTTCTCGAGGGACTCCCTTCCCTTTACCTTCTGGTGAGGGCCGAGGCGAGGGGCCTACAGGCTGCAGCTAAGTGATGCCTGGAGATAACTTCGGGCCAATCGAATTCACCATGGTGAATTCGATTAAGAATGCCCATTACAGGAGAATGGACAATAAAACATACGCGCAAAAGCTCCTGACTTCACGTCATTGCTTGAAACAATTTGTTTTTATGGTTCTAAAAAAAATCTAACACGTCTTTATATCAATATTCTACAGCTAGTTACCAAGCTTCAATTCGATCAATTTTATACAGGGTGAGTCTTTGACCACTGCATTAATTTTAACCAAAGATTCCTCTCATCAAATGAAACACTTTTTTCATTTACCATTTTTCCAGATTCAGCTCAGGTAAAAAGTTACAAGCGTTTAAAGATTTCACAATGTGCCAATACACTCCCGCATATAAAATATCTATGACATTGTTGGCGGACGAGAATAAGGCATGGTAACGTGGTTTACAGCTTGATTAGGGATTCCAACGCTCAGGGACGGATCCATAAAAGTAGTAAAATTTCTGGAGTTTTCCATTTTAAAACATTCAATGAAGAATATCTCGAAAACGGTGCGTTTAAGGAGAAATGATGAAGAATAATATAATGTTCTAAAACGATGGAATATTCTTGAAATGGCTCAAGAAAAACTGTATATGCTTTCTTTATGCTAATTTCGTTAAGTTTTATGAATCCACGAGTCCATAACTAGAAAACCAGTAGAAGTAGAAAATAACTAATATTTGGAAAATATGTATCATAGTTATAGGAAACTTTACGCCAACATTAATTTTATTCGAAAAAAGGATGTCAAAGCTACAAAATAAAAACTGTTTTTGTTTCAAAATTTCAACCACCTGTATCTTTTTACCTGAGCTGAATTTGGAAAAATGTTAAATGAAAAAAGTGTTTCATTTAATGAGAGGAATCTTTGGTTGAAATTAATGCAGTGGTCAAAGACTCACCCTGTATTTTTTTAGTTATCGAGGAAATAATACTCCTTAAATCCGAAACCGTTGGACCGATTATGCCCGAAAACAACCTCATCTCTCACATTCGGATGCGCAACTTACCCTGAAAATTGCAACTCCCTATTTCCTTTCGTTCGAAAGTTATCGAGGCAACGGTCAACCATTCAGCTACTGAACTCACAAAAGGCTGCTTGGATATCCAACAATATAGATCCGATCGTGTTCAAATTTGAAACTTGGCAGTATAATTAGGTTCTGAAGGCTCTCGCTAATTTCAGCGAAGTCGGACGAATAGTTTCTGATATATAGAATTTTTTTCAATGATTTCCAATGATTTTTTTTAGTTTTCAAGTGATATGATCCTCACAAATTTTCGCAACAATTGTCGCATCAGCATTTTACAACTAATATATATAATATCACCATGATCGAATTGGATCGGTTCCGTATTTTTCGAGTTATTGAGGAAATGAAAACCTAAATCCGGATGTGTATATCTCCAAAACCGCTTGGCTGATTAGGCCTACAGACAAACTCAGATGCACAACCTAATTTGAAAATTCCAAGTCACTATCTCTTTCCTTCTCAGGTTATCGTGACAAAAATAATATTATTTAATATTTTTTTCTTAATTTTCTAGTGATATCATGCTCACAAAATTTCACAAGCGTCTTTAGGTCTGTATTCTACAACTACTCACCAAGTTTCAATTGGATCGGATTTGTATTGGTTGAAAACAAAATTATTACTCGGAAACCATTGGGCCGATGATGCCCATTGACGAACTTGTCCGTCGTACTGGGATGCGCCACCTACCCTGAAAATTTTAAGTCGCCATCTCTTTCCGTTCTCAAGTTATCGTGACAACGAACGGCCGGCCGGACTGAATCGAATTTGACATAAGGAGCCGAACCCAATCGTTTGAGACCATTTACGGCAAAAAATTCGAAAATTACAGACATTTGGGAGAAATGATGACGCGATGTTCCACAGAACATACCCGCAAAAAGGAGCTGTAATATATCAAATGAGCGATGAAACAAAATGAAAGAACTCAAATTGATTAACATTTCCACACTTAAATCCATCGAAATTATCACCAGATGTGAGAAATGAGCCGCATCCATATCTGAAACGAAGCTGACCATTTATTACAATAATACTCTGCTACATTCTTATAATCTCACGCCCGTTCGGCGTTCCTTTCTATCCATAAGACAATCCGTTTTTAATGCTTTTATTGCGATTGCAAAGGGACCAAAAATATTTGAGCTTCTCATTTCATAATGCAAGATCGGAAAGCTCCAAAATGATATATCACCTGATTGCACTTGGCATTACCCGCATCTGCAGATGTGGCAAATATTGGAGAATTATTTATATTAAGTTAAGCAATCAGGATTTTTATGGGCCATGCCAGGAATATTTTTCAGGGGATGCATACGTGGCTAGACGTGGAATCGCTCAACGATGAGAGACGCGAGGTTAAGTGGCTTGTTCACGCGCAGTGTTGACAGCCGGAGTCCATGAGGATTTCCATGTTTTCAGAAATGCATAATGCGTTCATGCCTTTCAATTCCCAAAAGGAATTTTTGTACCATAATATTCGAGGAAATTCGATAATTCCTTTATTGGTCGGTGGCACGATTTTATGAATTGTTCAATCCCAACAACATGGAGCCTATCGGATTAACCTAGCGTGGCCGCACTTTTGATTACTACGCTTTGGGCCACGCTTTGGCACTTTTGGGTATTTTCGCGATTCCAGTTTATACAGGGTGTCCCGGGAAGAATGCGACAAACGGATACCATGAATTAATGTCATCAGGCTGGACTCGTATCAAGAGGATTTAATCACCTGAGTACCTTCGTTTGGAATATACAGGGTGATGTTTATCTTATGAGTGAAATTTCACTCTTGAACTAATTGACCGAATGATTTCAAGTTTTGAAGTTTTGTCATTGTTTATTATCGCCCTGCTTTGATATTTCTAAAATCAAATAAATCAGATCCGGACTGGGAAAATTTTAGACTGTTTCTATTTTCGTGATTATTGGACCACCCGTTATCGTAACCATAAATAATTAATTCATAATAAAAAATTTTAAATCTATGCTGGGCGCCGTCATACAGGGTGATTAATTAACATTCCCTTCTATAAATCTTGAACTTATGGGTAAAATTATTCCAAATTTGACAGGTTTGTCACTCTTTACGACTGCCTTCTTTAAATAGTCTAGCAATAGAGAGTTCAGATTAAGATATCAAATAATAAAAAAGTGAAGCTAAGTACGTTCCATTGGAACATACTTTGCCTGGTTTGTTAGAAATCATTTCAAGGGAAACATTGCGGTTGCAACATGAGGGAACTCCTGCGCACTATTCAAGAGAAGTGCGTGAATATTTGACTAACACTTTTGAAAACAGATGGATTGGGCGAGCTGGACAAGCGGCTTGACCTCATCGATCCCCTGATCTGACACCGTTGGATTATTTTTTATGGGAAGCGCTTAAACAAGAGGTCTCTGCAGTACATATAAATATTAGGGAGCAACTGCTAGAAGGAAAGATCGATGCTTGCAATATTATTAAATCACAACCGAATACGATAGCAAAAGCTGTGAAACAACTATATCAACGTGCTCAAAAATATATTGAAACGGAGGCACACCATTTTAAACAATTCCTGAACTGAAAATTTTTCCATTTGATTTGTTTTTGATTTCGAATATTTTCAATTTATTCGTTGTTTTTTGTTCTATTCATTATCCAGTTCGATGATTGAATATTTTCTCAAATAAATTCGTTCCTTTTATGAAAATTTTTTTATGACTTGATATCTTAATCTGAACTCTCTACTTAAACACTAGTATTCTTTTTAAGTCACTAAAATCATAATGTTCACGCACAGGCTGATCCGATATCACCGGAAATGTAAGCAGACTAACATTTTTTTAGGCCTGTTCTGTTTTTCCATTTTTTTAGGCCCTTTCTGTTTGAGAGAAATTCAAGAAAGGCAGTTGTAAAGGGTGACAAAACTATAACATTTGAAATAATTTTACCTATAAGTTCAAGATATATTGAAGGGAATGTTTATTAATCACCCTGTATGACAGTGCCAAGCAGTGATTCAGAATTATTATTATGAATTAATTCTTTGTGGTTACGTTAACGAAAATAAATCCTAATGTGCATGTACAGGGTGATCCGATATTCATAAAAATAGGAAAGGTCTAAAATTTTCACAGCCCGGATCTGATTTATTTCAAAAGGGGTAACCAAACTTCAATTTGAAATCATTTGGTCAATTATTTCAAGAGTTATTGAAGTGTGAAATTTCACTCATAACATGAACATCAGCCTGTATATTCCAAACGAAGGCACTCAGGTGCTCTTGATACGAGTCCAGCCTGATGACATTAATTCATGGTATCTGTTTGTTGCATTCTTATCACAGATCTCTCACCTCTGCATCTAGTGATTGAGAGGTTAGCCCATGAGGCCACCCTCAGAATATCTAAGGAAGGTACAGGAACTGAGAGGATTAAATGTCAGAGAGCCTGGACCTCTTTGACTAATTACATCCCATCAGTGAACCTTCCTAGTGATGCAATGGTCAAAAAAGTAAGCATTGAGAAGAACTTCACCACGATGATAAGTAGAAAGGAAGAATGGGAAAGGGAGTTCACCACCCAGACTTTCAAAGAAAATACCATAAAATGGTACACAGATGGCTCAAAAACCACGACGGGAGCTGGCGCTGGGGTATATGGGACAGGCACCAAGTGCGCACTGTCGGTAGGCTCCCGTTTGAGTATCTTCCAGGCAGAATTACTCGCAATCGAAAGATGTGCAGATATTAACCTAGAATAAAAATATCAGAAATGCGACATAGCAATCCATTCGGATAGTCAATCTGCTATCAAAGCACTGAGCTCCCATGCCATCGATTCAAAGTTGATATGGGAGTGCCGAAGAAAACTAAATGAAATTGGCAAGAATAATAAGGTCTTTTTAGTCTGGGTCCCCGGTCACTCGGGAGTCAAGGGGAACGAAGAGGCCGATACACTTGCCAGAAAGGCAGCACGAACTCCTTTTATCGGCCCAGAAACTTTCTGCGGTATAGGAAAATGCACCTACAAGAAAGAGTTTCTGGAGAAGGAGGAAACCAAACGAGAGACACTCTGGCGGAATCTTCCAGGTTTGGTTCATTCCAAAAAGTTCCTTAGGAACTTTAAAGAAGTGAGATCCAAAAGGTATCTGGATCTCTGTAAGAATAAGTTACACCTGGTCACTGGCTTCCTCACAGGACACTGTCGCCTCAGGAAGGATTTGATGAGAATAGGTTTATCAGATACTGACGAGTGCAGATTCTGTGTGGAGGAGGAAGAAACTCCTCTTCGCCTTGTTACAGAATGCCTCGCCATTGCAAGTCAGCGAAAGGAATGCTTTGGACAGGAAACTTGTAGGAGTGAAGACGTAATATCCTTGAAGCCTTCCCAGATATTGAGGTTCATTTATACTCTGGAACTGGAGGGCGAGCTGTAGATGGCGTAATGGTGAGAACAGCTCTGATGGGGGGCACAATAGATCTCAAGGTCGCGGTGCAACGTAACCCCTTATCAATAATAATAATAATAATAATAATAATTGTTGCATTCTTCCCGGGACACCCTGTATATTAATTAATAATCAATCATTTTTGGATTGCATTTTAAATATGATAGTATAGTGTGTGAAGTGTGAAATATATTTCTGAATTATGATTCATAAATGATGACGAATGGTACACACTTTTATTTAATGGGAACGGGGCTCAATAAAGATTAGTTGGCAGAGAGATAAGACAGGCACAATTGAAGACACTGCTCGAAGATCACAAGGGTAAGAACCTGCACTCCTTATATTTCAGGAGTTTGAAAGATCAGGGCTTATCGGAAAAATTACCTTCCGCTTTTTTGTCGGTTAAGTCGGTTGGACTCAAGTCGGAAACGTAGGTATTTGTTATGGCTTGACATGATGATCATGAAAGTGGTCACCCAATAACGTGCAGAGCCTGCCACAGCCAGCAGGAAACTGTTATGCACATCCTGTCTGCTTGCAGACATAATGCAGCACTCCGAATTCTCTACTTCCATCAGAGAAGTTTGTGGTATAGACAACGAACCTGTTCTACCATATGTACCTCTGGAGATTGAATCAGTTATTGAAAATGGCAGAGCTCACATCTACTGGAACTATGCTGTTCCAACAACTCAGCAGATCCACGCCATGAAGCGCTGCTGGAAAAAGAACTCAAAAAATGGTTTGTCGTCGAATTTTCCTCTCCCAATGAAAATAATGTGGTGATGAAGGAACAGAACATATAAGGATTTATTCTTCGAACAGGGGAACCTATATCCAAGGCATAAAGTAGGAATGGTCGTTCTAATCATAGGATGTCTTGGCGGCCTGTATATCCCTGGCCAAGGTTTTGGCGCACATAATGCAGAAGGCAGGGTTTCTCGAACCACTTCGAGTCATCAGGGCAGAAAATGAAAAAAGTTGGAAAGCTCTTTGGACAGGGGCTTTGTCGCTCTTTTCAAACTACTAGCGAGTAATTATTCATTTGACAAATCATATCTCCGAATGTATTGGTTTCTCAGAGTTGGGATTGCTATCAATCGATTCTTATGATAGATCTGCATCATAAAAAATTAAATTCAAAATGTAGGTCTATGACTCACCTGATATGTTGGATTTACATTCATCAGCAAATTATAATTAGGCGGAGGTTACAATCTTGTATCAATCTGGCATCAATCTGACATAAATCTTGCCATCAATCTGGACCATCAGGCTATCAGTCTACGCGTATACAATCAGTTTCCCGTCAATCTGACATTAATCCATGATTGGTGCCAAACTGAACCAGATTGACCTTTTAACTTCCGTCAAAGAGAATTATATGAAATCATAAAATTACGATTATTTATTGAAATTTTGAATATTCGAATCTCCGAAAGTATCAGTTTGTTGGAGTTGAGAATGCTATCAATGGATACCTATGATGAAACTGCATATTAAAAAAATAATTTGAAATTCGTAATTAAAAAATAAATTGTTTCGTTACTCCGAAACCAATAACAAACTCAACCGATATACTTATCTCCCAAACCTGCTCTGAAAATTTCAACTGTGTAGCTCATTCCGCTCTAGAGTTATGGTGGTTACGGCCGGACTGAATCGGTTTTTACCATGGATTCTTAATCAGTGGGTCAAACCAAAACGTTCAAGACCATTTTCAGCTAAAAATTGGATTCGATAGAGGCGTGTGGATTTTCATCCTGCCATTCATGGATGTATTAGAATTTATAATCCAGCTTCGCCAGTAAATGAAACTTTAGTAACAAGCTCTGCTATCATTCTTCGTTGTTCCCCAAACCATTCAAGAAACTGCACTCTTTTTTATAATTTTTATGATTGAATATCAAAATATTTTTTCTTGAATATTGCAATATTTCCATTGTTGATATGGTTACTATAAATTTTCTGTGATTATTCATTTATCTGAAACTTCCATCGACTAAAAGAAAATAAAGAATATGTCAATATGCATTTAATGTACTGGTTTGCATTTTATAATGTTGTTAGGCCAACTGGGTTTTACGCAGCTTGCCTCATAAAGAGAAATTTGTAAAGTAAAAATGGGTTCAAGCCCTGTGGACAGGAGCTTTCTGGCGCTCTAGTTCAAACAGACAAATTATATCTCCGAAAGTATTGGTTTCTCAGAGTTGGGAATTATATCAATGTATTCATATAATAGAACTGCATCCTAAAGGAAATTCAATTCAAATAATAGTTTATTTATCAAGATTAAATGAGCAATCATGAGAATGAGAAAAGCACCATGGAAGAAATCAAATTAAATCTGGCCAATTTTGCCCAATAACGAACTTAACCGAGATATTCATCTCCCTAAACTACTCTGAAAATTTCAACTACCTACCTCATTATCCGTTCGAGAGTTATATCTATGTCTATGGATGAAAAGCAGTCTCACTACTCTCAGATCTCTTACTTCATGTTCAGTTCCGAAATGTAAGAATTTTCTGAGAAAAACTAATATCGGAGCAAACAACTGAGATTTAACTCACTTCGCTCACAATTCTTCGATTGATTAGTCTCAGGAACATGGAACATCATTTGACATTATGACAATTCATATTCATACATAGAATAATATCATTCTGTGACAACGTTGAAATACGATTTATTATTGAAATTTTGAAAAATCATATCTGAGATTTTTCTCACTTCGCTCACAATTCTTCGATTGATTAGCATAGACAAGATATACTATGATTTATTAGTCTCAGGAACATCATTTGACATTATGACAATTCATATTCATACATAGAATAATATTATTCTGTACAACGTTGAAATACGATTTATTATTGAAATTTTGAAAAATCATATCTCCGAAAGTATTAGCTTGTTAGAGTTAAAAATGATATGATTGGATTCTCATGAAAAAACTTTTTATTAAAAAAAATTTAATTTGGAATTTGTTTCGTAAAAAAAAAATTTTTTTTTTGTTACTCCGAAACCATTTGTCCGATTTTGCCCAATAACGAACTTAGCCGAGATATTCATCCCCCAAACCTACTCTGAAAATTTCAACTCTCTAGCTCATTCCGTTCGAGAGTTTTTTAATATTTTTTTCTTAATTTTCTAGTGATATCATGCTCACAAAATTTCACAAGCGTCTTTAGGTCTGTATTCTACAACTACTCACCAAGTTTCAATTGGATCGGATTTGTATTGGTTGAAAACAAAATTATTACTCGGAAACCATTGGGCCGATGATGCCCATTGACGAACTTGTCCGTCGTACTGGGATGCGCCACCTACCCTGAAAATTTTAAGTCGCCATCTCTTTCCGTTCTCAAGTTATCGTGACAACGAACGGCCGGCCGGACTGAATCGAATTTGACATAAGGAGCCGAACCCAATCGTTTGAGACCATTTACGGCAAAAAATTCGAAAATTACAGACATTTGGGAGAAATGATGACGCGATGTTCCACAGAACATACCCGCAAAAAGGAGCTGTAATATATCAAATGAGCGATGAAACAAAATGAAAGAACTCAAATTGATTAACATTTCCACACTTAAATCCATCGAAATTATCACCAGATGTGAGAAATGAGCCGCATCCATATCTGAAACGAAGCTGACCATTTATTACAATAATACTCTGCTACATTCTTATAATCTCACGCCCGTTCGGCGTTCCTTTCTATCCATAAGACAATCCGTTTTTAATGCTTTTATTGCGATTGCAAAGGGACCAAAAATATTTGAGCTTCTCATTTCATAATGCAAGATCGGAAAGCTCCAAAATGATATATCACCTGATTGCACTTGGCATTACCCGCATCTGCAGATGTGGCAAATAATGGAGAATTATTTATATTAAGTTAAGCAATCAGGATTTTTATGGGCCATGCCAGGAATATTTTTCAGGGGATGCATACGTGGCTAGACGTGGAATCGCTCAACGATGAGAGACGCGAGGTTAAGTGGCTTGTTCACGCGCAGTGTTGACAGCCGGAGTCCATGAGGATTTCCATGTTTTCAGAAATGCATAATGCGTTCATGCCTTTCAATTCCCAAAAGGAATTTTTGTACCATAATATTCGAGGAAATTCGATAATTCCTTTATTGGTCGGTGGCACGATTTTATGAATTGTTCAATCCCAACAACATGGAGCCTATCGGATTAACCTAGCGTGGCCGCACTTTTGATTACTACGCTTTGGGCCACGCTTTGGCACTTTTGGGTATTTTCGCGATTCCAGTTTATACAGGGTGTCCCGGGAAGAATGCGACAAACGGATACCATGAATTAATGTCATCAGGCTGGACTCGTATCAAGAGGATTTAATCACCTGAGTACCTTCGTTTGGAATATACAGGGTGATGTTTATCTTATGAGTGAAATTTCACTCTTGAACTAATTGACCGAATGATTTCAAGTTTTGAAGTTTTGTCATTGTTTATTATCGCCCTGCTTTGATATTTCTAAAATCAAATAAATCAGATCCGGACTGGGAAAATTTTAGACTGTTTCTATTTTCGTGATTATTGGACCACCCGTTATCGTAACCATAAATAATTAATTCATAATAAAAATTTTTAAATCTATGCT
Organism: Halyzia sedecimguttata; assembly: GCA_937662695.2. Lineage (NCBI taxonomy): Eukaryota > Metazoa > Arthropoda > Insecta > Coleoptera > Coccinellidae > Halyzia > Halyzia sedecimguttata. The sequence continues at coordinate 54,788,080 of OW569417.2, read as the reverse complement.
GGGCGCCGTCATACAGGGTGATTAATTAACATTCCCTTCTATAAATCTTGAACTTATGGGTAAAATTATTCCAAATTTGACAGGTTTGTCACTCTTTACGACTGCCTTCTTTAAATAGTCTAGCAATAGAGAGTTCAGATTAAGATATCAAATAATAAAAAAGTGAAGCTAAGTACGTTCCATTGGAACATACTTTGCCTGGTTTGTTAGAAATCATTTCAAGGGAAACATTGCGGTTGCAACATGAGGGAACTCCTGCGCACTATTCAAGAGAAGTGCGTGAATATTTGACTAACACTTTTGAAAACAGATGGATTGGGCGAGCTGGACAAGCGGCTTGACCTCATCGATCCCCTGATCTGACACCGTTGGATTATTTTTTATGGGAAGCGCTTAAACAAGAGGTCTCTGCAGTACATATAAATATTAGGGAGCAACTGCTAGAAGGAAAGATCGATGCTTGCAATATTATTAAATCACAACCGAATACGATAGCAAAAGCTGTGAAACAACTATATCAACGTGCTCAAAAATATATTGAAACGGAGGCACACCATTTTAAACAATTCCTGAACTGAAAATTTTTCCATTTGATTTGTTTTTGATTTCGAATATTTTCAATTTATTCGTTGTTTTTTGTTCTATTCATTATCCAGTTCGATGATTGAATATTTTCTCAAATAAATTCGTTTCTTTTATGAAAATTTTTTTATGACTTGATATCTTAATCTGAACTCTCTACTTAAACACTAGTATTCTTTTTAAGTCACTAAAATCATAATGTTCACGCACAGGCTGATCCGATATCACCGGAAATGTAAGCAGACTAACATTTTTTTAGGCCTGTTCTGTTTTTCCATTTTTTTAGGCCCTTTCTGTTTGAGAGAAATTCAAGAAAGGCAGTTGTAAAGGGTGACAAAACTATAACATTTGAAATAATTTTACCTATAAGTTCAAGATATATTGAAGGGAATGTTTATTAATCACCCTGTATGACAGTGCCAAGCAGTGATTCAGAATTATTATTATGAATTAATTCTTTGTGGTTACGTTAACGAAAATAAATCCTAATGTGCATGTACAGGGTGATCCGATATTCATAAAAATAGGAAAGGTCTAAAATTTTCACAGCCCGGATCTGATTTATTTCAAAAGGGGTAACCAAACTTCAATTTGAAATCATTTGGTCAATTATTTCAAGAGTTATTGAAGTGTGAAATTTCACTCATAACATGAACATCAGCCTGTATATTCCAAACGAAGGCACTCAGGTGCTCTTGATACGAGTCCAGCCTGATGACATTAATTCATGGTATCTGTTTGTTGCATTCTTATCACAGATCTCTCACCTCTGCATCTAGTGATTGAGAGGTTAGCCCATGAGGCCACCCTCAGAATATCTAAGGAAGGTACAGGAACTGAGAGGATTAAATGTCAGAGAGCCTGGACCTCTTTGACTAATTACATCCCATCAGTGAACCTTCCTAGTGATGCAATGGTCAAAAAAGTAAGCATTGAGAAGAACTTCACCACGATGATAAGTAGAAAGGAAGAATGGGAAAGGGAGTTCACCACCCAGACTTTCAAAGAAAATACCATAAAATGGTACACAGATGGCTCAAAAACCACGACGGGAGCTGGCGCTGGGGTATATGGGACAGGCACCAAGTGCGCACTGTCGGTAGGCTCCCGTTTGAGTATCTTCCAGGCAGAATTACTCGCAATCGAAAGATGTGCAGATATTAACCTAGAATAAAAATATCAGAAATGCGACATAGCAATCCATTCGGATAGTCAATCTGCTATCAAAGCACTGAGCTCCCATGCCATCGATTCAAAGTTGATATGGGAGTGCCGAAGAAAACTAAATGAAATTGGCAAGAATAATAAGGTCTTTTTAGTCTGGGTCCCCGGTCACTCGGGAGTCAAGGGGAACGAAGAGGCCGATACACTTGCCAGAAAGGCAGCACGAACTCCTTTTATCGGCCCAGAAACTTTCTGCGGTATAGGAAAATGCACCTACAAGAAAGAGTTTCTGGAGAAGGAGGAAACCAAACGAGAGACACTCTGGCGGAATCTTCCAGGTTTGGTTCATTCCAAAAAGTTCCTTAGGAACTTTAAAGAAGTGAGATCCAAAAGGTATCTGGATCTCTGTAAGAATAAGTTACACCTGGTCACTGGCTTCCTCACAGGACACTGTCGCCTCAGGAAGGATTTGATGAGAATAGGTTTATCAGATACTGACGAGTGCAGATTCTGTGTGGAGGAGGAAGAAACTCCTCTTCGCCTTGTTACAGAATGCCTCGCCATTGCAAGTCAGCGAAAGGAATGCTTTGGACAGGAAACTTGTAGGAGTGAAGACGTAATATCCTTGAAGCCTTCCCAGATATTGAGGTTCATTTATACTCTGGAACTGGAGGGCGAGCTGTAGATGGCGTAATGGTGAGAACAGCTCTGATGGGGGGCACAATAGATCTCAAGGTCGCGGTGCAACGTAACCCCTTATCAATAATAATAATAATAATAATAATAATTGTTGCATTCTTCCCGGGACACCCTGTATATTAATTAATAATCAATCATTTTTGGATTGCATTTTAAATATGATAGTATAGTGTGTGAAGTGTGAAATATATTTCTGAATTATGATTCATAAATGATGACGAATGGTACACACTTTTATTTAATGGGAACGGGGCTCAATAAAGATTAGTTGGCAGAGAGATAAGACAGGCACAATTGAAGACACTGCTCGAAGATCACAAGGGTAAGAACCTGCACTCCTTATATTTCAGGAGTTTGAAAGATCAGGGCTTATCGGAAAAATTACCTTCCGCTTTTTTGTCGGTTAAGTCGGTTGGACTCAAGTCGGAAACGTAGGTATTTGTTATGGCTTGACATGATGATCATGAAAGTGGTCACCCAATAACGTGCAGAGCCTGCCACAGCCAGCAGGAAACTGTTATGCACATCCTGTCTGCTTGCAGACATAATGCAGCACTCCGAATTCTCTACTTCCATCAGAGAAGTTTGTGGTATAGACAACGAACCTGTTCTACCATATGTACCTCTGGAGATTGAATCAGTTATTGAAAATGGCAGAGCTCACATCTACTGGAACTATGCTGTTCCAACAACTCAGCAGATCCACGCCATGAAGCGCTGCTGGAAAAAGAACTCAAAAAATGGTTTGTCGTCGAATTTTCCTCTCCCACTGAAAATAATGTGGTGATGAAGGAACAGAACATATAAGGATTTATTCTTCGAACAGGGGAACCTATATCCAAGGCATAAAGTAGGAATGGTCGTTCTAATCATAGGATGTCTTGGCGGCCTGTATATCCCTGGCCAAGGTTTTGGCGCACATAATGCAGAAGGCAGGGTTTCTCGAACCACTTCGAGTCATCAGGGCAGAAAATGAAAAAAGTTGGAAAGCTCTTTGGACAGGGGCTTTGTCGCTCTTTTCAAACTACTAGCGAGTAATTATTCATTTGACAAATCATATCTCCGAATGTATTGGTTTCTCAGAGTTGGGATTGCTATCAATCGATTCTTATGATAGATCTGCATCATAAAAAATTAAATTCAAAATGTAGGTCTATGACTCACCTGATATGTTGGATTTACATTCATCAGCAAATTATAATTAGGCGGAGGTTACAATCTTGTATCAATCTGGCATCAATCTGACATAAATCTTGCCATCAATCTGGACCATCAGGCTATCAGTCTACGCGTATACAATCAGTTTCCCGTCAATCTGACATTAATCCATGATTGGTGCCAAACTGAACCAGATTGACCTTTTAACTTCCGTCAAAGAGAATTATATGAAATCATAAAATTACGATTATTTATTGAAATTTTGAATATTCGAATCTCCGAAAGTATCAGTTTGTTGGAGTTGAGAATGCTATCAATGGATACCTATGATGAAACTGCATATTAAAAAAATAATTTGAAATTCGTAATTAAAAAAAAAATTGTTTCGTTACTCCGAAACCAATAACAAACTCAACCGATATACTTATCTCCCAAACCTGCTCTGAAAATTTCAACTATGTAGCTCATTCCGCTCTAGAGTTATGGTGGTTACGGCCGGACTGAATCGGTTTTTACCATGGATTCTTAATCAGTGGGTCAAACCAAAACGTTCAAGACCATTTTCAGCTAAAAATTGGATTCGATAGAGGCGTGTGGATTTTCATCCTGCCATTCATGGATGTATTAGAATTTATAATCCAGCTTCGCCAGTAAATGAAACTTTAGTAACAAGCTCTGCTATCATTCTTCGTTGTTCCCCAAACCATTCAAGAAACTGCACTCTTTTTTATAATTTTTATGATTGAATATCAAAATATTTGCGCGTATGTTCTGGGGAACATACGCGTTATAGTTTTGCCCAACTGTGAAATTTAATTCTGTGGTGCCGTCCGGCCGGCCGTCCGGCCGTCCGTTGCCACGATAACTTGAGAACGGAAAGAGCTAGCGACTTGAAATTTTCAGGGTAGGTGGCGCATCCCAATACGACGGACAAGTTCGTTAATGGGTATAATCGGCCCAATGGTTTCCGAGTAATAATTTTGTTTTCAACCAAAATAAATCCGATCGAATTTTAAACTTGGTGAATAGTTGTAGAATATAGACCTAAGCACGTTTATGAAATTTTGTGAGAATCGTATCGCTAGAAAATTATTAAAAAATTATTAAAAAATATTTTTGTTGTCACGATAACCTGAGAACGGAAAGAGATAGCGGCTTGAAAATTTCAGGTTAGGTTGTGCATCTGAATGCGACATTTGAGTTTGCTTATGAGCATAATCGTCCAAACGGTTTTAGAGTTATAGCCATCTGAAATTTTCTGAAATTTGGATGTTTTTTGTTCCTCATTAACTCGAAGAATACAAAACCGATTGGATTCAAACATGGTTATTAGTTGTAGAATGCCAACGCGAAAATTTTTGCAGAATTTCGTGAGGATGGTATAACTAGAAAATTCAAAAAAAAATAATTAAAAATAATTGAAAAAAATTCTATATATCATAAACTATTCGTCCGGCATGGCTGAAATTTTGGGAGAGCCTGCAGAACCTAACTCTACTGCAGAATTCCAAGTTTGAACACGATCGGATCTATATTGTTGGAGAACCGAGCAGCCTTTTGTGAGATCGGTAGGTGGATGCGAATCGTCGTATGATATGTTGTCTATGGTCGTATTTTTGCGAGAACCTCCAAAAATAAAATATGAATGTCATGATGACATATTATTATACATATATATTCATGGTAAAATCGAGTTATTTCATCACAAATCTATAGGAGATTAGATGATAGCCCTACATTAGTGGTCAGACCTGGTTTTGAAAGAGATCCTCCTTAGGAGGAGGCAACTAAATATTGAAGGGATTTCTATGAACAAGAGTGAATATCTTTGAGGAATAGAGAGGCGATTCTTCTTCAAGAGATCCATGTGCCTTCAGAGGAGTATATTTGCGAGAGGGGACCTTTGAATTTTGCAGAAGGCTTCTGATCTTGTAAGGTGAGAGGCTCATTTGTGGATATTAAATCTCGTGATGGGTAGAAAGGAATTCTAGGCCAGTTTTTCTATCACTAATGAGAATATATCTTTATGTAATAACGGGTGATTTTTTGAGAGCTTTTGGATTTGATTTGAAAAAAATTGGTTCAAGCACTGACGTGAAGTCAGAAGCTTTTGCGCGTATGTTCTATTGTCCATTCTTCTGTATTGGACACTTAATCGAATTTACCATGGTAAATTCGATTAAGGGTGTCCAATACAGAAGAATGGACAATAGAACATACGCGCAAAAGCTTCTGACTTCACGTCAGTGCTTGTTTTTCTTGAATATTGCAATATTTCCATTGTTGATATGGTTACTATAAATTTTCTGTGATTATTCATTTATCTGAAACTTCCATCGACTAAAAGAAAATAAAGAATATGTCAATATGCATTTAATGTACTGGTTTGCATTTTATAATGTTGTTAGGCCAACTGGGTTTTACGCAGCTTGCCTCATAAAGAGAAATTTGTAAAGTAAAAATGGGTTCAAGCCCTGTGGACAGGAGCTTTCTGGTTCAAACAGACAAATTATATCTCCGAAAGTATTGGTTTCTCAGAGTTGGGAATTATATCAATGTATTCATATAATAGAACTGCATCCTAAAGGAAATTCAATTCAAATAATAGTTTATTTATCAAGATTAAATGAGCAATCATGAGAATGAGAAAAGCACCATGGAAGAAATCAAATTAAATCTGGCCAATTTTGCCCAATAACGAACTTAACCGAGATATTCATCTCCCTAAACTACTCTGAAAATTTCAACTACCTACCTCATTATCCGTTCGAGAGTTATATCTATGTCTATGGATGAAAAGCAGTCTCACTACTCTCAGATCTCTTACTTCATGTTCAGTTCCGAAATGTAAGAATTTTCTGAGAAAAACTAATATCGGAGCAAACAACTGAGATTTAACTCACTTCGCTCACAATTCTTCGATTGATTAGTCTCAGGAACATGGAACATCATTTGACATTATGACAATTCATATTCATACATAGAATAATATCATTCTGTGACAACGTTGAAATACGATTTATTATTGAAATTTTGAAAAATCATATCTGAGATTTTTCTCACTTCGCTCACAATTCTTCGATTGATTAGCATAGACAAGATATACTATGATTTATTAGTCTCAGGAACATCATTTGACATTATGACAATTCATATTCATACATAGAATAATATTATTCTGTGACAACGTTGAAATACGATTTATTATTGAAATTTTGAAAAATCATATCTCCGAAAGTATTAGCTTGTTAGAGTTAAAAATGATATGATTGGATTCTCATGAAAAAACTTTTTATTAAAAAAAATTTAATTTGGAATTTGTTTCGTAAAAAAAAAATTTTTTTTTTGTTACTCCGAAACCATTTGTCCGATTTTGCCCAATAACGAACTCAGCCGAGATATTCATCCCCCAAACCTACTCTGAAAATTTCAACTCTCTAGCTCATTCCGTTCGAGAGTTATCGTGCCTACGGCCGGACAGAATGAATTTCGACCACGGATTCTTGATCAGTGAGTCGAACCAAATCGTTTAAGACCATTTTCATCGAAATATTCGAAAATTACAGACATTTGGGCAAATTGATAAGCACTCAGTTCCGAGGAACTAGAGCGCCAAAAATGAATTCAAGACTGTAGATCAATATCGTCATCATAATGGAAATTCTTAGAATGGATATTTGAAAAAGCAAACAATAAACATGTAAAATCTTCAAGTCTATGTAAAATATGTGCACCGCGAAATTAATCGCATTTCCACAAGAGCCGTAGGCATGATCTTTGCACTCGATTTAGTTTCCTACCTCCTTCACCTCCTCTTTTCAGTAAAATTCTTCCATAAAGAGACATAAGATATAAAAAACACTTATAGAGATAAATTATGGAATCATTTACCTGTTTCTCGAAGTATTCGATCAACAGCCTTGAATTTATTTTTACTCTGCAAATTTTTTTGGGAAGTACTCCACGTACAACTCCCTTGCCCTAACAGCATTATAAAATGCACTGCCGTACCCACATTAAATATAAATCCGCACGTCCTTCTGTAGTGAAATTATTCATAATATTTTGTTTTGTACAAAATCAGAATAAATTCGAATGAAAACTGTATGTATTTTATCAATGTAAGTTTCAGATTAAGAAACAATCACAGAAAAAGAAGATTTAGCAACAACAATAAACAGATTGCAATATTCATGAAAACAATAATCAAATAATAAAAACGTCTATAACTCAAAAACGGAACAATATTTCAATGTTGCATTGTTTTTCCTTTTTTTGCAGAATCAATGATAAAATACATACATGGAGGAATTTCGCCGATATCTCAAACCAAAAAAAGTTTCTGACCATTAAGTGCTAGGATCCCTGGCGAACTTATGGAGTAAGTGTTGGAAACAAATCATTACTGATATTTGTACCGATTCAAAATTCGAAAAGAATTCCTGACTCGTATTATACTCTTTATTTACACCTTAGAAATTGTCACGTAGTGCCTGGGCACCATTTATATTATTAATACTACCCATGGAATGTTTAATTATTCCACTGTTATAGAGCAGGCTACTCAATCCCTGTTTCCTGATGATTGAAAACCTTAATTGTTAAAGTGAAATTTCAGAACACAACTGGTAACATGCCAGTCTATGACATCGGGAACTTTTTCAAACAAAATATGTTCGAACTTAACATTTTTTTCTAGTTTTTGTTAAGTACATAGCTGCTCAAGTAGTTATTGTTATTCAACATATTTCTTAAACATCACATCTTTAATTTATGAAGATTATATTCATGGAGTATAAATTGTCAATCACGCACAGAAAGATACAAAATATTGTACATATTTATTTAAGAGTCAAAAACGAAAACATAGAATGTTCAAATATAATAGTAAATTCTAAAACAAGTTGCAGAATGGGCTCCTATTCAAAAACGAATGCAAAATTTGAAAACGAGCGGCGAAGGAGCGAGTTTTCGATCGCATGAGTGTTAGAATTGCCTTCTGCAATGAGTATTAGACGATATTTTCCCTATTTCAGGCAAGTGTGAAAAATACCGTTGTAATTTAATGAAAAATTCGGATTATACATCCTAGTGACCTTTGTATTGCATTTTGGCAGTTGGTATGACTGTTATGAAAGTTGACAGATTACGGAATTTGAATCGTACGTAGGGCATGGAAATCAGATATAAAACAGTTTCCTAATAGCATGAATTATTCACAATTAGCAGGAAGGAAATCTCTAGTACCTTATTTTTTGATGAAAATGAAACATTGCCTCTCAACATTTATTTCACTATATCCAGATTATATTATACTGACAATACACGTGTGTTGAAATTTGATAGGATTGAATGTCAGTGCTGACTACCAGAAAACGAAAAATATAACTAGAAACAATGCGGGAATGAGTGCATTACATCACTGTTTTCAGTGCTGTAATGAATTCATCACAATACTGAAATAGAGAATAGTAAATTAAAATACGAGTTCCAGAATGGGCTCCTATTCAAACACGAATGCGAAATTCGAAAACGAGCGACGAAGGAGCGAGTTTTCGAACAAATGAGTGTTGGAATTGACTTCTGCAACGAGTATTAGACGATATTTTCTCTATTTCAGGCAAGTTTGGTAAAATACTGTTGAAATTTAATGAAAAATCCGGATTATACATCCTAGTGACTTTTGCATTGTATCTTGGCAGTTGGTGTGAATGTTACCAAAGTTGACAGATTACGGAATTTGAATTTGAATCATACGTAGGGCATGGAGATCAGATTTAAAACAGTTTCCTAATAGCATCAATTATTCAAAATTTGTAAAAAGGGAATCTCTAGTACCTTATTTTTCAATCAAAATAAATCTTTTTCCTCGAAAATTATTTCACTATGTCCAGATTATATTGTATTGGTAATTGACGTGTGTTGAAATTTGATAGGATCAAATGTCAGTGCTGACTACCACAAAACGAAACATATAACTAGAAACAATGCTGGAATGCGTTCATTCGAGCACTGTTTTTAGTGCGGGAATGGACTCATTACGATACTGAAATAGAGAAAAGTTATTTATATAACCACAAACAGAGAATCGGATTAAGCATATAGACAAAATAAAACTTGGAAAAACTTTTATAAAAATATACCATCAAATGTCAAACTTATCCGCTTAGGTTGAACTTCCTATTGAAATACTGTCTGAAGTTGCTATTACTTAGTTGTAATCATGTCATTCAGTTTTTCTGTACGCTTGTCAACTGTCTACTGAATTGTTTCCGGGTATATAGTCTGAAATAAGAGGTGACTCTGGACAGAAGTTCGTGCTTAATTTGTGACTCTAATCCGATTGAACCCTGGAATATCGGGCTGAATCATTGCGTACCTCGATTGATTCCAACACTTGTTTCAACTGTAACTTCTTCTTCTTCAACACTTTCAAATTCATTTTCATCGTCTTTTTCGCGCGTGTTCCGCGAGGAACAGCGTGCTATCATTTCGTGACAATGTCAGTATTTTACGATCTTTTTTTCGAGAATGGTCTCAAACGATTGGGTTCGACTCGTTGATGAAGAATTCGAGGTCCAATTCAATTCTGTCCGTCCAGTCCGGCAGGCCGGTCCGGCCGGCCGTTAGCACGATAACTCTCGAATGGAACGACAAAGAGCGTTGAAATTTGCAGGGTAGTTTTGTTGCCTAAATACCTCGAACAAGTTCGTTAACGGGCGGAATCCACCAAGCGGTTTCGGAGTTAAGGCCGTTTTTAGTAAAAATGTTTTTTATGAACATGTCCGGAACTGATCACTCGATCTTACTGAAATTTAGCACCAAATTTTAGAATCATGACCTTTATATGCCTGCGAAGTTCTGTACTGACCGGACGGACCTAAAGTGGCAAAAAAAAGTTTCGAAAATTTGAAAAGAATATTCATGGCAATTCAGTGCAAGGACAAGTCAGTTTGGGGGATGTAGCGTTGTTTCCGATTTGAAGTGTGCATACCGTAGCCCTGGGGCTAATTTTGAAATTGATGTTACCCCGTACGGGAATTTTTCGTTATGCGCATGAGCAGACCATGACAGATTCAACTGCTGGTGTTTTCGTCAGAGAGAGTTGGGGTTTTGGGGTGGCGGATGCTATTCCTCTATAGAATCCACTGGTGAGAGTCTGCGCATGCGTGGATTCAAGATGCGATATCTCCTGAACCACTAGTGTTGGAGAATCTGAGTTTTTTGTAAGGTGTGTGATTTTGGGAGGACTTTCAGCCGCAAGTAGATTGCGCATGCGCAGAAGAGAAGTGACTGTTTTTGGGTTGTATGGGTTTTGTCGGGAGTGCTGAGCCAATATTGTAAGGTTTTAAAAGGATATTCATGGCAATTTAGTGCACGGATAAGTCAGTTTGGGGGACGTAGCGTTTTTTCCGAGTGGAAGTGTCCGTAACGTGGCCCTGGGGCTAGTTTTGCAATTGATGTTACCCCTTACGGGCATTTTTAGATATGCGCATGAGCAGTTCATCAGTGATTTAACTGCTGGTGTTTTCGTCAAAGAGGATTGGGGTTTTGGGGTGGCGGATACTATTCCTCCATAGAATCCCCTGGTGAGGGTCTGCGCATGCGTGGATTCAAGAAGCGATATCTCCTGAACCACTAGTGTTGGAGAATCGAAGTTTTTTGTGTGGTGTGTAATTTTTGGAGGACTTGCAGCCACGATTAGATTGCGCATGCGGAGACGAGAAGTGACTGTTTATGGGTTGTATGGGTTATGTTGAGAGAAATGAGCCGATATTGTGAGGTTATAAAAGAATATCCATTTCAATTCAGTGCACGGACACAAGTCAGTTTGGGGAAAATAGCGTTTTTTCCAAGTTGAAATGTCCGTATGGTGGCCCTGAGGTGAATTTATAAATAACTATATTCGGTTGATCTATATTGAAATACGTTCGTATTTGGAGAAGAGACAATTGCGTTCCTAACGGAGGTCCCATAACCGCATTTTTTTTCGATCTACGGTAAAGCTAACAGCCAACCTGTATTGATAGCTATATTTGTTGAAGGAACTTGAAAAAAAAAGCACTGACGTGAAGTCAGTACTCTTTGGCGCGCGTGTTCACGGTGGCTAATTTGAATTGAGTGATGAGCTTCAAGCTCAGTGGAAACAGCGAGCCGAAGATCTACCTAAAGGATAGTGGACACCATTCACTGTCGGTTCAAAAACTAACAGTACTGTATCTAAGCTGCCAGCAGGATAGAGTAATAAAGATGGAAAAGAACACAACTGACTCTCCTTAGTCGCACAAGCTCCTAGAAGATTTGGGAAGTTCAGTATAATCCTAATCATGTTTATAGCACACGCGAAAATGCAGATTGACTTAACAATGAAAGAAAAAGTGTAAAAAATCATTGACGTGGGGTCAATCTGCTTTGGCGTACGTGCTATAAACATGATTAGGATTATACTGACCCTCCCAAACCTTCTAGGAGCTTGTGCGACTAAGGAGAGTCGGTTGTGTTCGTTTCCAACTTTGTTACTCTATCCTGATGGCAGCTTAGAAACAGCACTGTTAATTTTAGAACCGACAGTGAATGGTGTCCACTATCCTTTGGGTAGATCTTCGGCTCACTCTATTCACTGAGCTTGAAGCTCATCATTCAATTCAAATTAGCCACCGTGAACACGCGCGCCGAAGAGTACTGACTTCACGTCACTGCTTTTTTTTTCTCTTCCAAATTTTCTCTGAACGGAACTCATCCTACTTCATTACTTTCGGAACAATGACTTTTACTATTGCGATCGAAAATATTTAATTAATTCTCCGAAACGTTGTGTTTCATACAAATGCCTCTCTATCTCATTTTATCATCCCAACACAGCTTCTACAAAGTTTTTATTTCCATTTAGACGGATCTGCCATGCCCAGTCTTCTTGACAAATTATGATGCAGTTATTATATTATCGAAAGGAGGCGCAAATAAGGCTATAAATTGAGTATGACAAAACCAAGGATTAGGTAGAGTAATTGGTTCCAGGAAGGCACCATTTGATAATAATATGTTAAAACCATACATAACATGCTAGTCCTTCAAAAAGAATATTTAGATGAAGCAATAAATATACCCAAACATGTATGCGATTCGAAAAAGCAGCAGAAAACGCAGCTGCTTTCTTAACCACTACATCATAAATTCTAGTTCCTTTTAATTTATAGCGGCAATAAATTAAGAGTTACTTTATTATTGTGAACACATTCGTCCCAGTTTTCAGTTCTTCCAGAAACAAAAGGAGGATGAATGTAAGAACGCGCGATAAACCCTTGCCTAGTTAGGCGGCTTTCTATTCATGGAATCCATTAGGAACTCTGCTTGGGAACTTCCCACTTCTTTGTGGAATCACTTAAGCCGCTTTCAGGCAAGAAACTAATACGTAAACGATTTATATTCATTCAATTCGTTATTGCCAGCCAGAAGGTAAGAGATTGTTGCTACTGGAAAACGGGTTAAATGGGCTCTGAAGCCCCATCTAGAAGTACTTTTCGGAAGGATTGTTGAGTGGTATTATATTATGATTTTTGTTATTTTATCGATTGATGGAAGTGGAGCTTCCGTCTTTGTATAGGATTCAATTTCGGTGTATCGTTTGTACCTCTTCAGTGAAGCAAGTGCATTTCATTCCCATATCAATATCTGGCATATCCTTTTCACACGTTAACAATCAGAATGGCTTTTTTCACTTTGGGTGTTCTATTATTCTATTATTAGGACGGGGTTCCGAGGCTTGGTCCATTCCTTCAGAACTGCGACCGAAACCATTTCCGATTTTTCATTAGTAGTTATTGAACTCAGAGTGCGGGACTCAACACACATTTTCACCTCTATATAAAAAATTAAGGAGCATATACTCCTGCTATACATCACTGCTAAAGTGATGCCTAGTGTTGTTCTTCGAATGCTGTATTATGCACTGTTCAATGGTATTGTAAGTTATGGAATTGTTGCGTGGGGTGGAGCTTACTCTAACTGTCTGAATCTGTTGAAAAACCGTCAAAAAAGAATTTGGAAAATAGTTAATAAAAATGAAACTCTTCACGACAACCTTCTGATTATGGAGCATCTTTTTGCACTTGAGTCATTGAAATACCATTATGACGTACTAAAGGACGAATATGTGAGATCAAAGAGCATCACTAGGAACAAGAGTATTCAGATGCCTTTAAGATTCAGGGCAGTTAGTGGTAAGAGTAGTTTTGTGAAGGCTATTAGTGTGTTTAACTTACTTCCTAATGAACTAAAGATTTTGAACATTCGGTATTCTGGGAAAATTAAATTGAAGAAATTGGTTTCATCAAATCTGTGTTCGAGATCAAATTTCATTGTATTGTTGCTATTATTGGTTATTATAGATTGTAGGGGGGGGGGGGTTGAATGTGACCATATTCTGTTGATTTGTAGGGTTTTCACTTCTGATTTGGTTTTATTGATTCTGAATATGGTAATATAATGTGATTGATTTTCTACACCGAGCTCACAAACAGGTAACTTGATTGCCTCTGTGAGTTACACATATTGTAACAATTGTAACTTGTGTGTATTTTCGGTAATAAATAAATATACAGGATGATATTCTTGATAAAAAATGTAGAATAAAATTTCCTGGATATGGATTCGTTTCAGAGATATTAGAGTGCAAACTTTCTGCATGTAATCAATTTTCAACTCTAATACATAACATAAAAAATTGGTTCAAGCCCTGTGGACAGGAGCTTTCTGGTGCTCTTGTGCAAACAGACAAATTATATCTCCGAAAGTATCGGTTTCTCAAAGTGGGGAATTATATCAATGTATTCTCATGATAGAACTGCATCATAAAGGAAATACAATTCAAATAATAGTTCATTTATGAAAATTAAATGAGCAATCTGAGAATGAGAACTGCACCATGGAAGAAATCAAATTAAAATAGCTGAAATGAATTTGACTCTTTCTTATAGAACAGGATGAAATTTACGAGTATGAACACAGATCATATAATAAAGCTTAGATAGAATAATTATAGCATTCTGTGAAAACATAGAAGTACGATTCATTATTGAAATTTCGAAAAATCATATCTCCGAAAGTATTAGCTTGTTATTTTCGATACTCTGAAACCATCTGGCCTATTTTACCCAGTAGCAAACTCAACCGAGATACTCATCTCCCTAACCTACCCTGAAAATTTCACATGCCTAGCTCATTCCGTTCGTGAGTTATTATAGAAACAAAATTTAAAAACTTTCAAAAATGTTTTTTTATATTTTACGGTAACTCGATCAATACAAAACTCTACATGCGTCTAAATGTCATGATTCTACAATTTGATGCTAAATTTCAGATAGATCGAGTGATCGGTTTGGGAAATATTCATAAAAAATATTCTTACTAAAAACGGCCATAACTCCGAAACCGCTTGATTTATTTCGCCCGTTAACGAACACGTCGGAGATATATACGCTTCAAACCTACCCTGCAAATTTCACCTCTAACTCCTTTCGTTCGAGAGTTATCGTGTTAATGGACGGCCGGCCAGACGGACAGAATCAATTTCGACCACGGATTCTTGATCAGTGAGTCGAACCAAATCGTTTGATACCATTATCAGCCAAAAATTCGAAAATTACAGACATTTGGGCAAATTGATAAGCACTCTGTTCCGAGGAACAAGAGCGCCAAAAAGAGAGAAAGCCCTGTGGCAGGAAGGAGCTTTGGCGTTCTTGTCCAATCTTTGACAAATCATTTCTCCGTAAATATTGGTTTCTCAGAGTTGGGAATGATATCAATGGATTATTATGATGGAACTGCATCATGAAAGAAATTAAAATCACTTTACATCATATCTTCATATGACGGTCCAAGTTTGGCTACAAGTGGAAAACTGGAAAACTCAGTAAATGTAATAGCCAGTTCTAATAATAATAATAATAATAAACTTTATTGATACATTATCAATTGGCAATAAAGTTTATTATTAATATTATTATTAGAACTGCAACTTCATTTACTCAGTTTTTCAGAATGACTCCTGATAGCCAGTTCTATTTATGAAACAAATCTAATGTAATCAGTCCAGAGAGAACTCAAACCAAAATACTTATGTAGGAAATCTTAAATAGTGTAACTAAGGAATAACTACCTTTACATTAGTTGGAAATCCCGTTCTAAATCTTCCGTAATTAGAGAATCACTCGTAAATTCAGTTCGACTTACTTGCATCATTCATTTTCGACTCACAAACCAAAAAACTCTACCTATGAACTTAGCGAATCCAAATTTCAAATTGTCTACATGCTCACATCGAACAAACTCTCCAGAAACACACTGGACCAAATGCCAGCTACCCCAAACAGATAGAACACAGACAGCTAGAATTCGCATTCTGTGAAAACATAGAAGTACGATTTAGTATTGAAATTTAGAGAAATTATAAATCCGGAAGTATTAGCATAAGTTGAGAATAATATCGTTGGATTCTCATGATGAAACCGCATCTTAAAAAAAATCAAAATCGAAATTTGTAACATAAAAAAAATTATTATTGTTACTCTGAAACCATGCGGCAGATCTTGACCACTAACGAACTCAACCGAGATATTTATGCCCTAAACCTACTCTGGAAATTTCAATTGTCTAACTCATTCCGTTCGACAGTTATCGTCGGCCGGATGGCCGGACAGGATCGATTTCGACCACGGATTCTTGATTATTTAGGCAAACCAAATCGTATAAGAACATTTTCAGCCAAGAATTCGAAAATTACAGACATTTGGTCATCGGGAATCGTTTATTGATTTCATGTTTTGCCTATTTTGAGTGGATTCGACTGCATTAATAATTCGTTCCATTAGTAGTTGCTCTTGATTATTGATTTCCACTGCGTAAACCAGTTGTTTTAAATAATCCAAAGGATTCAAGTCAGGCAATCTCGCAGGCCATAGCACTTGTACACGTTGACCAATTAATCTCCCATTGAAAGCTTGATTTAAGCAGCAAGAAAATTTCTTCCAACATGCAATGATGCTCTTTCATGCTGATACCACATACGATTATATACCAAAGCGACAGGAATATCTTATAGCAAATGGCTAGCTCGTTTTCTAAAAATTACATGTTTGCATCGCCGTTCAAACGATTCGGAAGGACTTGAATTCGAAGTAATTGTCCGTTTAAGACTCCGACTCATACATTAATACAGAATCTTTGTTGCAAATCAATTATCTTAATTAAATCTTCTTTTAAAAGCGTGAGGATTTTATAGAGATCATACATGTTCGTTATGGCAGTTATACTTCCAGAGTAAAAGTAGCTTCGTCTGACCAAAATGTCTCTCTGATGAAATTTTCCTTTTGTTCATGCTGCTGAAGAAGCCATTGACAAAAGGTTAGTCAAGCAATACTCTGGGACATGTTAAGACGGGTAGCAATGCGTCTATTACTAATTGACGGATTATTTAGCACACAATCTATCACTTCTTCTTCCCCATAGCATCATAATAATTATTTCATGCACCGCCAGCACCATTACCTACGAGAATTGCCAATTCCAATCTGTCGCAGCCTTTGATATGCCTCAGAAAACACCCGGCGAGAGGGTTTTCGTCTATTAGGTAATCTCCTGTTGTATTCCCGACAAGCATTGTCGGATTTGTAATCACAAAAACTGTATACAAAAATAATATCTGCATATTCTTCGATAGAAAACTGCATGCTCAACAAAAAAAACTAAACCAACAAAGCAACTTTTGAATTGTTAAACAAATTATGTTCTGTCACCAGGTGGCAGTAACTCACTCATTTATTTTTAGGCTTACTGTAATTTATTAAATTGTATTGGTCGCATACGGAAACTCTAAGGTCCAATAACTCGGAAACGAAGCCTCATTGGCAGAAAAAATCCTTTTACGCTTTATCAAGAATGTGAGTCTGTATACCTTAATTTTTCACCTTGAATTTTGAGTCACCCTTTAAAATTTGTTTTTAACAATCTTAATGGAGCATGTGTAAAAATAATGTTTCACTTTTCCTGAATATTAAAACACGGAAGTCCAACTTCATTTACATTAATTATCCACTATGAGATTATACACAATTTCAACATGGCCTATTCTCAGATTCCTTAAATATTCTAATTCTCATCATATAAATGAAAACAATGATATAATATAATATTCAAGCACATTATACTACAATTATTAAATCTATTAGTTCGTGACTGGACTGAGTTATAGACATAATTGGTCTACAATGAATTTCAAATTGCGAATGTTCAAAGTATAAATCCTTATCTTAGCACAAGAATATTTAACAATATCCCTAGGAAAATCAAAAACTCTATAGTAGTAGTATTCAAAAAACATACAAAACAGTACCTTCATCAAACAGATAGAGAAATAATACATAATCTCATAGACACGAATAAAATTCCATATAGTACTAATCATTGAAAAAAAAAACAGCACACTAATGACATTATCCCAAAATTTTAATAAGTGTTTTACAGAGAATTAATATCATTATCATCCTATTGTCTCATTTAAGCAGTAGACATTATTAAAATAATTATTAGATTTTATTATGTAAAGAAACACTTTACAACCACGCGCTGGCTTTTTAGCCTTAGTGGTTCAATTGTTTATTTCAAAAGTGAATTTTTTGTGGAATTTATAATAATGTTATTGCTATATTGTATATATATTTACATATAGATATTACTTCATGCAGAATCTACGTTGTTATTAATGTTATTATTGTTGTAATATCGTTGTAGTATTCTACTTGTTATTATTGTACCTAGTGCACATGGTTTATTGAACCTTTGTCTTTGGAAATAAACATTATTATCATTATTATTATTAAAAATGCGCTTATCAAAGAAAAAATTCACAGAAACAGAACCTACAGTCACAAATATATTTGGGGAATATTAATGAATTTTTGCTACGAACGAGAATATTAATTAAATGAATATATAGAAGCTTAGAAGAATTGGCGTGGATACTAAAAGATTGGGTGGTTAATATGCGAAAGAAAAACGGGGCCGAATTTAAAGAAACAACGGTGAATACAATGTAGAACGTTTCGTGCAAACTCTTGCAAGAAAAGTACTTTGTATAATTATTATAATATTATGATTGACTCGTTTAACAATATAGTGATTAAACTAGCCCGAGATGCCCGCGATGCAATCAGGAACAAACTAGAAGCAGATCATAGTAAACGTAAATCCAGTTCGTAGTGTGATGTCGAAGTTAACACGTCATCGGCAACCTATTTCAGGATAACAGCGCCAGATCACATAATTTTCTCTGATTCTGACCGGTTATAACATATACGATATAGAAAATATATGAGGAGAATATTAGGAAACCGTTTTTCTGATACCCGCCAGTTCTGATATAGGTACTTCAAAAGATTGCCTATGTACGTGTTCGTAACAAATGTCAGATAGAAATATTCAAAATGTCGTCCTATATCATGTACAAAATAGAGTGCTACATACAGACAGACCGACAATGTACATTTTAAGACGAAGTAAATTATATTGGTGTATTTATGTTTTATACCTACTTTACTCTGATTTGTTTCTTTAAATCAGGAGTGAGCGGATTAATTCTATCTCCAAAGGTTGTCTAACAGCCAAGCACATATTCTTTAACCTTTTTTCTGCATATTGTCACCTTAATAAGAAAACTGCGTAACCCGTATTGAATAAATCACAGGAGGAGCAAAAATTAATATATATTGGATAAATCTTTGAATGAATAATAGATTACGCAACCATGTATTGATTATTCATTATTCTGTAAATCCAGAGTAGCAGAAAAGGACTTGACGAGCTTCTCTAAATATTATTGGAGTTAGATATTTTTCGCCTCAAAAGTCCATGACGAAAATGGAGTTGGGCAATTTTCTTATCAAGGTGACGATATGTGTATATACAGTGCGTATACAGTCCCCCAAAAATGGCACCAGAGAAGCAAATTTCAATAAAATTCTGACAAGAATTAAATTAAACCGACGATATAGGCTTGCTAAAAGGCACTCAAAAAATGTTTGGTGGTAGCATGAGGTAGAAAAAGGCACCCCTAATGTTTGTTTTCAAAAAATATTTTTGCTTATGCATATTATAGCATTTGAAAATGAATTTTAGATAGCTTCATTCATTCTGAACGAATAAGGTCTGTTGAAATTTCTTGCTAAAGTTCAAAAGTTTCGAAAAAAAATTATCTATATCATAGCGTGATTCATATAGGCTGGAATTATTTTCGAACTTATATTTATCTAGTAGGCGGATGTGATTTTGTTATGAAAATTAATTAGTTTTGATTAAGCTTAGTTCAGTTACAATTCTTTTTTGGTCCTTGCTATCATAAATTTAATGCTTGTGGCTTTTACTTGATGCAAATCCATATTAACTCGATGAAAAATTATATACGATTTACACTTATTATATTAAATAAGTGTAAATCGTATATAATTTTTCATTGAGTTATCCTTGCTATCATTTTGAGCTTTTCTTCACACATTAATTAAGATGGCAGTGTGGTGGCGTATGCGCCCCTTACAATACATACATTTACTGTTCGGTCAAAAATAAACAGTGCTTTTTTGTGGCGACGTAAGGACAAAAATCAGTTCAATCATACAACTGTGCTATGAGATATCAGTCAAAAACTGTTGACGACTTCGTTGGTCGCGTGTAAAAAAAAGGGCCAATACATCTCGATCGCTGTAATATTTCGATATTTTGGCAATATCTTCACCATTATAAATCCGATCAAGTCCAAATCTAGAACTTTACCGAAAATGAGGTTTTGGGGGCTCTGGCAGATTTGAATGATATGTGACGGATATGTGACGGATAGCTTCTTAGATACAGCATTTTTCAAAATAAATATTTTTTAATTTTCTAGTCATGCGATCCTCATGAAATTCTGCATAATTCTTCGTGTCGATATTTTTTAACTAACTACCGGGCTTTAATTCAATCAGATCAGTATTTTTCCAATTAATTGGAAGAGAATATTTCGGATGGCTATAACATAGATGATGCATAGAAAACATGGTGAAGACCCTCTTTGACATATTTTCGGATGAATTGCGGTCCAAATACTGTCAAAATACAAAGATTTTGTTCTACTTCAGTTTCAGCCGATATATGCCGCTAGTAAAAATTTTATGGAAAAAATTATAGGCATGTCAAATTAAATTCGAATCTTTGTTCATTCTAGTTTCTTGTGGAAAGTCGTACTGTTTGCTGAAATTTAGTATTTTGATTATTTTGTTTAAAGTCATTTTGTTTTCCGCGCCGGAAGTAAGCCTAATGTTAGCTGTGTGAACTCTGAACGAGTATCCAGAACCATTTTAATCAAATACTATTTTCATTTCGGAAATCCTTCGGTTTAATGCGAAAACAGTTTTTGCGCGCGTGTTCCGCAAGGAACAGCGTGCTATCATTTCGTCACAATGTCTGTATTTTTCGAAGTTTTTTGCGAAAATGGCCTCAAACGATTGGGTTCAACTCCCTGATGAAGAATTCGAGGTCAAATTCAATTCTGTCCGTCCAGTCGGTACGGCCGTTAGCACGATAACTCTCGAAGTTAGAGCGTTAAAATTTGCAGGCCATGTTTGGAGCGTTAATATCTCGGACAAGTTCGTTAATGGGCAAAATCCATCGATCCGTTTCGGCCATTTTCAGTTAAAACGTTTTTCAAGAATATTTCCGAAACCGATCACTCGATCTATCAAATTGTATAATCATGACCTTTATATGCCTGCGAAGTCTCGTATTGATCAGAAAAAAAAGTCAAATATTTGAAAATGAAATTGAAATTTTATTTTCACTCTAACTCGAAAAATACTGATCCGATTGAATTGAAGCTCGGTAGTTAGATGCGAAGTACCAACGAAAACACTTGTGCAAAATTTCGGGGATAGCATGAGTAGAAAAAATTAAAAATTTTTTTAACTATTAGCGGAATATTTTGCTTGAAATTCCGAAACCAAATATCGGATTGAGTTCAGTTGTGGCACTTCGGTGACCAATGATGACCTCTTGGGGTGTGCAAAATTCACTGCGAACAGACCACTAGGAGCCTGAAAAAAATTAATAATTTTGAACTTCTAAACTGGACAAATAATTTCATCTCGAATTCCTTCATGGAATATCTCTAAAATCTGGTGATCAGATTTCGTTCCAACGTATTTTTTGCGCGTTTATCTGAATCAATGCGATATGTACGAGGGCAACTGATTAAAATATGGACTACTTACTAGCATCACAATTGAATGAATGCGTGAAGGATGTGTGGAATTTTAAATTGGTTTTAAAAATTTGTCTGAACAGTGAACGACTGAGGGTGTAACTGTCTCTTTTGGGCATTTTTTCTTATTCGCATAAGCAGACGAGAAATAATTTAACTACTCGAGTTTTCTTCTGAGAAGATTTAGGCTTTGGGGTGGAGGGTGCTATTCCTCCATAGAATCCCCCGGTGCGGGTCTGCGCATGCGTGGATTCAAGATGCGATATCGCCCGAACCACTAGTGTTGGAGAATCGGAGTTTTTTTGTGACTGACCGGATGGCCATAAAGGGACAAAAAAAAATTTCAAAAATTTTAAAATTTTGTTTCCACGATCACTCGAAAAATACTGATCTGATTGAATAGAAACCCAGTAGTTAGATGCAAAAGACCAAAGCAAACACTTTTGCAACATTCCGTGAAGATCTCGCGACATGAAAAAATTCAAAAAATTATTCTATTTTGTGGAATATTTTGCTTGAAATCCCGAAACCTATTTTTTGAAGTTCATGCTGCCCTTTCCGGGCATTTTCCGTTATGCGCATGTGCAGATGAGAAGTCATTTAACTGCTGTAGTTTTCGTCATAGACGATAGAGGAGAAGTGACTGTTTTGGGGTTGTGTGCGTTATGTTGGGAGTGCATAGCGATATTGTGAGGTTTTAAAAGAATATTTATGGCAATTCAGTGCAAGGACAAGTCAGTTTGGGGGATGAAGCGTTGTTTCCGAGTTGAAGTGTCCGTACCGTGGCCCTGGGGCTAATTTTCAAATTGATGTTACCCATTACGGGCCTTTTTTCGTTATGCGCATTAGCAGCTCATCAGTGATTTAACTGCTGGTGTTTTCGTCAGAGAGGATTGATGTTTAGGGTTGGCGGATGCTATTCCTCCATAGAATCCCCTGGTGTTGGAGAATCGGAGTTTTTTGTAAGGTGTGTGATTTTGGGAGGACTTTCAGCCGTGAGTAGATTGTGCATGCGCAGAAGAGAAGTGACCGTTTTTGGGTTGTATGGGTTATGTTGGGAGTACTGAGCCGATATTGTGAGGTTTTAAAAGAATATTCATGTCAATTCAGTGCACGGACACAAGTCAGTTTTGGAGAAATAGTATTGTTTCCGAGTTGAATTGTGCGTACCGTGGCCCTACGGCTAATATTGGAATTGCTCCTTACGGGCATTTTTCGTGATGCGCATGAGCAGACGATAAGTGAATGAACTGCTGAAGTTTTCGTGTGAGAGGATTGAGGATTTGAGGTGCAGGATGCTATTATTTAACATAATCCCCTTGATAGTATTACGCATGCGTGGATTGAATGTGCGATCTCTCCTGAATCAATGGTTTTGAAGAATCAGAGTTTTGTGTGCAGTGTGTGATTTTGAGAGGACTTTCAGGCACGAGTAGATCGTGCATGCGCAGAGGTGACGTAGCTCTTTTTGGGTTGTATGGCTTATGTTGGGTGCGGTTTACGTCTAGCATTCATGGATTTTGTGCTGAGCCAATATTGTGAGGTTTTAAAAGAAAATTCAAGACAATTCTATGAACGAACAAGTCAGTTTCGAGAAAATAGCGTTGTTTTCGAGTTGATATGTCTGTGTCGTGGCCCTGGGGCCCATTTATAAATAACTATATTTGGATGATCAATTTTAAATTTCTTTCGGATTTGGGGAATAGGCGAAGAAATTGCCTTCCTAATTCGAAATTCATGTAGAGCTGTAGCAAACAGCTTGGAATTGCATGCGCATGCGTGGATTGGAGCAGTGATATCTCCTGAACCAATGGTGTTGAAGAATCAGAATTTTGTGGGAAATGTTATTTTCAGGGGACTTTAAGCCACGAGTAGATTGCGTATGCGCAGAGGAGACGTCTGGATTGTATGGCTCATGTTGGGAGTGATTTGCGTCTAGCGGTGATGGATTTCGTTCTGAGCCGTCATTTTAAGGTTTTAAGAGAAATTTCAAGGCAATGTCTGAGTTGAAATGTCTGTATCGTGGCCCTGGGGTGAATTTATAAATAACTATATTCGATAGATCTATATTAAATTACGTTCGGATTTGGAGAAGAGGCAATTGCGTTCCTAACGGAGGACCCATAACCGCAATTTTTTTCGATCTACAGTGAAGCTAACAGCCAAACTGTATTGTTAGCCATATTCGTTAAAGGAACTTGATAAAATAAAAAAAAGCACTGACGTGAAGTCAGTACTATTTGACGCGTGTGTTCACGGTCGCTAATTTGAATTGAATGATGAGTACTTCAAGCTCAGTGGATAGAGCGAGCCGGAGATCTACCCAAAGGATAGTGGACACCATTCACTTTCGGTTCAAAAATTAACAGTGCTGTATCTAAGCTGCCATCAGGATAGAATAACAAGGTTGAAAAAGAACACAACTGACTCTCCTTAGTAGCACAAGCTCCTAGAAGATTCTGAGGGATCACCTTGGGAAAGACTTGGAAGGGTCAGTATAATCATAATCATGTTTATAGCACGCGCACAAATGCAGATTGACTTAACAATGAAAGAAAAAGTGTAAAAAACATTGACGTGGGGTCAATCTGCTTTGGCGCTTGTGCTATAAACATGATAATGATTATACTGACCCTTCCAAGTCTTTCCCAAGGAGATCCCTCAGAATCTTCTAGGAGCTTGTGCGACTAAGCAGAGTCAGTTGTGTTCTTTTTCAACTTTGTTATTCTATCCTTATGGCAGCTTAGATACAGCACTGTTAATTGTTCAACCGACAGTGAATGGTGTCCACTATCCTTTGGGTAGATCTCCGGCTCACTCTATCCACTGAGCTTGAAGTACTCATCATTCAATTCAAATTAGCCACCGTGAACACGCGCGCCAAAGAGTACTGACTTCACGTCAGTGCTTTTTTTTATTTGTTTCATAGTTCATACATGTCGGTTGATGAACATAAACTGTTTATACATTAAGGTGTAACTCTATTAATTAATAATTATATTCATTATCCAATTCAGTTATATATTGAGAAGGAATGAAATTATATTTTATGAAAACCAACAATATTATTTGTCAACGATGAAATCACTAGCAGACAAAAAAGTTCAGAGCAACCACACAGTGTAATTTCATCAAAGTTGAATAGCTTTCCTAAAGCGTCATTCTTTTTGCCGCTCTTATTCTATGATATTAATTGTTTAAAGGAAATTGTTACTTGACAATAATGGCAACTGGCTTGTGGTAGAGGAAGGGTGTTGAAAACAGGGATGTTGCGAATATTCGCATCCGCATCCGCAAATGCGGAACTTCCGCATAGATTTGGACATCTGCATCTGCATCCGCATCCGCATTAATCAATGCGGATGTTCATGCGGATGCGAATATCATGCAAGTAGCGCTAGCGACAAGAAATAATTTGGGCGGGTCCTACTGTTTATAAAGTATAATGCTCCTATTTTTAATTTCACTTACTAATATAAGAACCAGTAGGTGTTTAATATAAAATTGGTTCAAGCACTGACGTGAAGTCAGAAGCTTTTGCGCGTATGTTCTCTTGTCCATTCTCCTTTATTGGACACTCTTAATCGAATTCACCATGGTAAATTCGATTAAGAGTGTCTAATAAAGGAGAATGGACAAGAGAACATACTCGCTAAAGATTCTGACTTCACGTTAGTGCTTCTAACCATGTTTGAATTGGATAAATTTTGTATTTTTCGAGTTATTGAGGAAATATCAACCAAATTTCAGATGGTTATAACTCCAAAACTGTTTTGCTTATAACTCCAAAACTCTTTCCGTTATTAGGTTATCGTGACGTAAATAATATTTTTTAATAATTTTTTTTAAATTTTCTAGCAATACGATGTTCACAAAATTTCACAAACGTCCATAGGTTTTTTTTCTACAACTACTCACCAAGTTTCAATTCGATCGGATTAGTATTGGTCGTAGACAAAATTATTACTCGGAAACCGTTGGCCGATTATACCCATTAACGAACTTGTCCGTCCTATTGGAATGCGCCACCTACCCTGAAAATTTCAAGTCGCTATCTTTTTCTGTTCTTAAGTTATCGTGGCAACGGCCGGCCGGCCGGAATCAGATATGATCTCGAATTCTTGATCAGGGAGTCAAACTCAATCGTGTGAGACCATTTCTGGCGAAAAATTCGAAAATTACAAACATTTGGGCAAAATGATAACGCGATGTTCACCAGAACATACGCGTAAAAATAGATACTTATGTTTGATTTGATTACAATAAAAATGTTAATAATTAAGTTATCATTGTTTTAATTCTTCATTAATAGACTTTATTTACATAATATCATAAACATCCGCATCCGCATCCGCATCCGCGGATGTGAGCTTTCAAAACTCCGCATCCGCATCCGCATCCGCGGATGTGAAAAAATTGACATCCGCAACAACCCTGGTTGAAAATTAGAACATTTGTTTGTTCAAAACATTTTTTTACCGAATATATATTGAGTAAAAGATTGAAACGTAGTACAATATCCTCTATTTGGTTAGTATCAATGTAATGAATCATTGTTCGATATTTCATCAGTATACTTAGTTCTGAATAATAGCTATTGAATAAAATATATTTTGCAATCTAATCATCATACCCAATTGCTGAGAACATAAAAAGTTGTCAAGGGGTATTGGGTGACTGAACAAATGCTGTATATATACACAAGAAAATGTATATATTATATATAGATGCGAATGTTTTTATGAAGTTTCAAATTATACATAAAAAATAATAAGTATAATGCTCAATTCAAATAAGCCTTACATGACAAAGGTAAATAAGAATAATATGATATCGAAAGATATTACGTAGAGGTATACAGAAAATTCTGTATTATGCAATGTTTTTCGCATTGCATGAATTAAAATTTAATTTATGCATATTGAAATACATTGAATATTATAAGAAGAATAGAATAGATGGATAGAATTAGAATATAAGCATTTAATGCTTATATTCTAATCACATTGGACGCGATCAAAGATTTCTTCATTTATAGTCCCATTCAAAATGTTTCAATGAGACCCCTTTACTGATCTTATTCGACCTCATTATGTCTTAGCAAGATGAAATTCCTGTTCCAAACAAATGGGGTTTACATATAAGGTCTGAACAGATGTCTGATTAATCAAAAAGTGAATTGATTTTTCAATAAACTGCTTCATTATATTCTTTTAATTTGGATGTACGAACTAGCCACGGTGTAAAGTAAACTTTGACGCTTGTCAGTTTTCATTTACTCAGAACCTTCGAAATCGACTCTATCGCCAACATCGTTTACAGAGTGAAGAAGTACACAAATTACGTGATTTGAAAAATCAAGGTCCGATTTTCGGCCGAAAATTTTAACAGGAATAGTGCTATGCATCTTGGCTATAACTTTTAAACCACTCGGTAGAGTTTTCCCATTAACTAACTTAGCCGGTGAATTTGGACTCCAAATTTACTCTGAAAATTTCTCATTCCGTTTGAGCGTAATGGCGCTGACTGCCGGACGGAATAAATTTTGATCTCGGATTCTTTATCAGTGAGTCAAAACTAATAGTTTGAGTTCATTTTCGGCTAAAAACACTCTGTTCACCTGAACAGCGCACAAAAAAGAGTTGATGTACAGTAGCATGTGCTGTACGGTGTTTTTTCTCAACTAAATAATAATGTATAAATATATAGACTACTGCAGCAGCCTCAACATTTTTGACACACTTCAAAAAACTGATCTAAAGTTAATGGAACGATTGAGTGTTCTGCTCATATGTTACGCATCGTATCTTCAACTTGTAGCAAATATTTTTGCGAAGGTGTTCCTATACGAAGATCTGTTTGCATGTCTCTATCCATCTTAACATAGCTCCTTCAATCTTCAACTCAACCTATATTGCAGACTTGCATTCAGTAATACTTACTGGACTCAAAGGATAAAGCGTAACGTGTCTTCAAGGATTTCTAGAAGAAAAATGAATTATTGTGATGGGCCAAAAATGGTTTCAGTTCGTTGGCACGCCTTACAGATAAAGTTAAAAATTGATACTCAACTTCTAGGGGCATTCTACTCGTTTCAAATTACATGTGGAATAATTGTTCAAAAAGTTTAATTCCAAATGACAGAAATCTCTAATCAATACTAATCTATATGAACCAGTATATCAGCCCCAATACATTCTGATCATCGGTAGTGTCCTCGCAACCATCGTGATTCACTGACACGCCAACGGCCGTGGTAAACATCCCTTCAAAATTTACTGGTCACCAGCGTTGTTTAACGTCGAATTGGAATGTGGTTTTAATTTATTATCATAAATCATATCGAACGAACTGACATAAACAATGGTGGTAATTCTACCTCAAATACAAGTGTCTGTGGTAAAATGAACTATAGGACCCCTTGTTCATTTCGAACGCGTCACGCTCGGCCCTTATGTGCTAGTGGTCGGTGGGGTCATGTGATCCCTTCCAATTTCACCACTTGTATTCGGTATAGGATTAGTTGGAGACAAAAGCGGGAATTTCGGAGATATGGAACTGTATATGTAGCTTGTTTCTATTAGACCTTGGCAAGTTGGCACGATTCTTTATTGACGACACAACGAATAATCAAAATTCGCAAGAAAACTGCTTCAAATATCACTCAGAAGTTTATTTTTCTTGCCTAAAAAGATGTATATATCATTAAACAGGGTGTCTCAGAACTCGGACCTTGAAGCCGGAAGCGGGTGATAGTATAAGTCATAATAATTATCAGAAAAAATTAAAAAAGCAATGACGTGAAGTCAGTACTCTTTGGCGCGCGTGTTCACGTTGGCTAATTTGAATTGAATGATGAGTACTTCAAGCTCAATAGCAATAGTTCTGTATCAAGGCTAGCTGGCATAAGGATAGAGTAACAAAGTTGAAAAAGAACACAACTGACTCTCCTCAGTCGCACAAGCTCCTAGGAGCCTCTGAGGGATCTGCTTAGAAAAGACTAAGGGTTAGTATAATCATAATCATGTTTATGATTTTTAATTTTAATTTTAATTTTTGAACTTTTTTTTGGCACTTTATGGCCATCCGGTCAGTACAAATCTTCGCAGGCATACAAAGGTTATGATTCTACAATTTGATGCCAAATTTGAGATAGATCGAATGATCGGTTCCGGAAATATTCATAAAAAACGTCTTTACCAAAAACGGCCTTAACTTCGAAACCACTTGGTGGATTTCGCCCGTTAACGAACTTTCGTGATATTTGCGCTACAAAACTACCCTGCAAATTTCAACGCTCTAACTCGTTCAGTTGGAGAGTTATCCTGCTTATTGCCGGACCGGACGAACAGAATTGAATTTGACCCTGGATTATTCATCAGTGAGTCGAACTGAATCGTTTAAGACCAATTTCGGAAAAAAAAATCGAAAAATACATTGTGACGAAATTAAAGAAAATCACATCTTGTTTAAAGAAAATCACCACGTAAGTGTTGTGATTAATGAAAATTGAAAATGTTAACAAACAAAATATGCTGAAATATTAAATATTGAAGGGCATCTTTTTCTTTATTAACGCTTCTTCCTTCAACAAGCAGAGAGTTTTCTCCAAGGTATCCTAAAACTCAATCTGGAAAAGGAAAAGACAGAAGATGAAAACAAACAAATTAAAAATGGAATATTCCATGTTTTATTAAATAGATTTGAAATTCGTTATCCATTCTATGAAAGATTTAGAAACATTATGAATAGCCCTGAAACCATCCTGGAATCTGAATATAGATTCCAGGAGTCTGAATCGTTTAAGGACTGGCCATGGTCCAGTTCTTAAACGATTCAGAATAGACCATAGTTTCCTTGGAAGATCAAACCCCTGAACTCTATTTCAAGGATCAGAAATTAAATATTTGTTGAATAAATCATAAGAAATCCATTCAGACCGCCATCCTTGTCACTTTCATTCAAATTGAGAAAATGTTGGACCGTGAAGGGTTAGGTGACTTCAATCTGGGAATATTATTGCCTGGAATATAGGAGATAATCGGAAATGAATTTGGAAAAGAATAAAATTTATTCCGAGAATTTGAAGCAGCAGTCTGCCTGCGAATGTGGGGCGGGACAATGTTTGAAAGAACTGGCAACCAATGAATAGGTGTAGATCTAATAATTCCAGTGATGATGAATTCAGATGTGCATCAACTTTTTTAGTACGAGCACTATTAAACCAGACTGGGCAACAATATTTAGCGGCAGAAAAAAACAATTCTAAGGCAGCCGTTCGAAGAGTAGCTGAATCAGCACCCCATGCAGTACCACCTAATTTCTGCAGAATATTATTTCTTGTTTTCAACTTCAGACGCAGGTCATCCAAACTGGCTTTGGAATTCAAAGAGGAATCTAGTTTCACTCCTAGGCATTTAGGATTAAAATTATGTCTCAAGAAAGAATTACCGAAAGTTACACTAAATGTTCTATATTTTTGATGATTGTTCAAATGGAAGCAAGAATCCTCAGTTTTATTTGGATTCGGACATAAACGCCACTGAAATAGGTAATTTTTCAGGATTTCTAATTCTGCAGATAGATTATTATCTATACTTTGGAAATCAGAATGACCAAATGCAAGGGCAATGTCATCAGTGGCGTATATGAATTTCTCTTTAAAATCAGACCATCTTTCCATACCGTGCCAAAAATCCACAAATGCTGTTCCTGTTTTCATTTTATTATTGAAACCTGTTTCGATAAATGTAGTTAGAATAAGAACCTGATCACAACAATTCCTATTTTTCCTGAAGCCCCGCTCGCAATTCAGTAGAATGTCTTCTTCAGACGTTTCAATCCTAAAAAGAATCAATCTTTCAGAAATTTTAAAACAAACACTCAATAGACTAATGGGACGATAACAGCTAGCATGAAAATAATTCTTTCCCCGTTTCCCCAATTCTTATTACTCTCAAGTTGCGGAATTCTTTTGAAATATTTCCAGTATTCAGTATATTATCACAGAATGATAACAACCAGGACCTTTGCCCCAGGTTGGAGGAAAATGAAACTTTTTACCTCACTAAATATTCAAATCTCATATTTCGACCAATTTAAACTGTCTGAACTGAAAAAAAATTCTACGCTATTAACTCTAAAATTTGGAGCATTTAATGAGAATTCCAAAATGGTATAATAGTTACTAGTTATCCTGCAAGTTTCTCGGCTAGAATTTCTTTGCAGAGAAACCCATTTACGAAACAATTTTTCCTACTAACCCTAATTGGTTCTAGTGCTCCAAAGGTGGCTATTTTGCGTTTTTTATTTGAATAAGTTGAAGAGAGGTCATGGTCGAGTTTATCGAAAAGGGTAGTAAATTAATAATTTACTTCTTTTGATGACTTTCACAGATCTCTATCGTTGATCAGCTCACTGGTTTGAGTGGAAGTCGATAGTTGATGTCAAAAATGAACAGTGAATAGACATTTAAATATTTTTTTTTGGCGACCTCTATAAAACGTGACATTTTACGTACTCATTTACGGCCGTAAAATCGACTATTATTGAAGGCAAGTACTTTGTGGACGAAAAAGTACTGTGTCGTCCGCAAAATTACTTTCTCCTACGCTGTGGTCACTATGAATACGGCATGATACGATACAAACATAAGTGACTTTTTACGTTTTAATTTGCGGCCTTAAAATCGACTATTATTGAAGGCCATAGTTTGTGGTCGAGAATGTACTTTCTCGTTTGCAAATCTACTTTCTCCTGCGCAAAAAGACTTTCTTTGAAATTTTTGAAAAATCAATTACCAACTTTATTGGAAGAACTAAGAATATGTAGAGATATGTGGTACCAGCAAGATGGCTGCTTCGCACATTATTTCCGCTCAGGTCTAGAACAACTGGATGAATTATACCAGGGTATAGGGCGGTCTGGCACTATCTCATGGCCAGCTCGTTCACCTGAATTAAACCCACTAGATTTATTTCACTTGAAATAGTTTACTCAAGACCCATAGACAATGTATCTGAGCCACGGCAAGAATAATGGAAGCCGTTCATCATGTCAATAACGGAGGATTGTCTTATAATCCGATCTTTTTTACTACGATGTCGAATGTGTATTACGGCTGGAGGGAGACACTTTGAATATTTGCTATGATGTTTAATATTTTTTGTAATATTTATTGAAAAACCTTTCTGAATCAGAAAATTTTAAAACAGAAAAAAACATTCAGACTACCTGGAAACAGTTCAAGGGCTACTTTTATCTGGAATCATTATCTGCATCGTTCACTTTTTCACACGTCGTAGAATTATTAGCTCGCTTTTTCATTCAAACAGTAATTTTGAAGTTATGGCTTCAAGGAAAGGCTTGGCTGCAGAAGAATCAACTGAAGTCTGAAGGGAAAATTGGTTCGTAAATGGGTTTCTCTAAAGAGAAACTTACGTAATAACTAACATGTGATATACCATTTTGGAATCCTCATTAAATGCGATAACTTTTACAGTTACTTGCCGAAATAGCGAGGTTTATTTTTTTTCCGTACAGAAACTTGAAATTGGACAAAATATGAGCTTAGAATATTCAATGGGACAAAAAGTTACATTTCCCTCCACGCTTTGGCAAAGGTCCTAAGGTTTTGAGCAATAATTTACAGACGCACTATTTAGGATCACATAACAAACATAAAACTGGCAAAAAATTAAGATTTGTGGAAATGCGAATTGAAAAACCATTACAAGGAGAACATTATATCTATTTTCTTCAGATGCCTATAATTTTGTAATTACGTCATCTAATTTTGTTTAAGTATTTTTCGATGAGGAATAAAGTTGTACTTCGTGTAAAATTTTTCTTTATTAAATTTGCAAAGCTCTTTCCGCTATCAGTGCGTTACCTTTAAGTGAGTAATGGCAAAATTGAAATATTGAAAAAGTAAAAGGTTATGTTACTCACTCGTCAGGTATACATGGAAGTCCTTTGAGATAAAATCGACAAAACATTGTACAACAATTATATAAACAGATATCACATTCGGTATCCCATTTAAGGAATTTGTTTCTATAACATTTTAAAACTTTTTTATAAAAAAGATTCCAATCCACTGAACCCGTGTAGTGGAGGGAAATTATATTCTACAGACTAATGAAGTTTGAAGTTTGACAGGACTGACATTATTGAAGTGACGTAAATTTTGAAAGTGACAACTGACAGTTTCAGTGACCATAGTACACTAGTAAATTTTATGATAGTGAACACAGAACTAAGAGATTACATAAATTATTGAATTTGCATAGATTTTGAAAAATGACAGTTACAGTGACCACAGTACACTAGGAATTTTCGAGAGCGAGCACAGAACTAATAAATTAGGTTGTTGACCTATAGAATTATGAAGTGAATAAAAAAAAAAGAATCCAGGGTATGTGGAGCCGAGGGGACTCAGGTCCAAGACAATATGGATGCAATGGTTATCATCATGGAGAAATTGTTACTTAAGTCTTCTGTGTAAAGGGACATATGACCTGTTTAATTGGACTTGAGTGTTGAGGCAAAGGCCATTGCTCTGCAATTCATAATCAATTTGTAGATCTTCTAGAAAATCCAGTCTATTAAAATTTTTTGAGTTAACTTCTTTCAAAAGTGTTACATTGGTATTATGACTGAAATTGTGTTTGTTGAATTTGATATGGTACCCGAAAGCAGAATTTTCCGATTTATTCAAGTGTTCATTTATACGAACTTTCAAAGATCTGCAAGTTCTACCTATATATGAAGCATCACAACCGTTGCATTGAAGTTTATAAATGCCACTTTTAAATAACATGTTTATTTTGTCCTTTGAATTGAAGTGTTTACTTAAATTATTAGTACATTTGAAGGAAATTTTTGTATCTTTTACTTGGTGATTGAAAAAACCAGATATTTATTGAGAGATATTTTCATTTAAAAAAGGTAAAGCTACATATTTAGAAGGTTTGTCTACTAAAGGGTAAGATAGGAGTTGTTCTCTTTTGTTCTTTATTCTACAAATTAGATTGTGGATAATGTTAGGGTCATAGCCGTTGTTGCAAGCAATCTGTCTAAGGATATTCAATTCTTTATTGTAATTTATGTGTGAAAGTGGAACGCTAATGAGTCTATGAATGTAGCAATAAAAGGCGGCCATTTTATGTTGGTGAGGGTGATTTGACCAAGAAGGTATGACATGGTCAGTTTGTGTGGGCTTTCGGTAAATGCTGTATTCAAGTTTGTCCAATTTACTAATTGTCAAGTCTAGAAGTTCAGTTTGTTATCGGATTCAAGTTCAAGTGTAAACGTAATGTTGGGATGAATTAGGTCAATTTTATTCAAGAGATTTCTAGCGGTATCTGAGTTGCCTTTGATAAAAACGAGACAGTCGTCTACGTATCTGAACCAATGTAAGATTTCGTTATTATTTTCTTTAATTATGTGGTTGACCTCTAAATTATTCATGAACAAATCCGCTAAGAAGGGGGATAGGCAACTACCCATGGCTAAACCTTCAGGTTGTCTATGAAATTTTCCGTTAAAGACAAAAAAATCTTGAGAAAGACAGAAATTCAATAAGGTCAAAATTTGTGTAATTGTGTCATCGTCGACAAGCTTAGATCTAAGCAGATCACCTACTAACGGTATAGTTTCTGATTTTGGAACTGAAGTGAAAAGATTGCTTACATCAAATGAGATCATGAGACAGTTGTCTGTGGGTAAAGTCAATTCATTTAATTTCGTCAATAAATCCAAAGTATTACTTACCGAAAATTTCGGCTTGAAGTTTGTTAGTTCTTTGATAAGATTATGAATAAAAGCTGCTATGGTTGAAACTGGTGTGTTAGTGAAACTTACTACAGGCCTTATTGGAATGTCAGCTTTGTGTATCTTAGGAAGTCCGCATAAACGAGGTGTCACTGGATTACTAGAATTCATGTTATATGGTGCATTATATTCCCTAAAAAATTCTTTGCTCATGTTGATATATGTTTTAGATTTCTTAATGAAACTGTTGAAAGGGTTTGAATTGTTAAGTTTGAAGTCATGTTCGGAGAGAAAAGTTTCTACTTTACTAATGTAGTCATGTTTGTTGAGGATTACTAAACAATTGCCTTTGTCGGCTTTTGAAAAAATTAGGTTGTGGTCATTAATTTTGTTTTCGATTTTCTTGAGAACCAAGTTGAAATGTTTTTCTGTTTCCGTGAGCTTTTTTGATTTATCTTTTTCAATTCTGTACAAGAAATTCTGAACATCATTGCGAATTATCTTTTTTATGTTTTTGTCTTTTGAAAGAAATTCAATAGCAACATCTATTTCAATAGCAAACTCTAACAAACTTCTCTCAGAAATATTACAGACCAATAAGTGCTTCAAACCGAGTATCAACAGCTCCATTTCCTCTTCATCAAACTCAATATCTGAAAGATTTTTAACTCTGTCATGAAATTTAAAATTAGAAAACTTGTTATTCCTGTTTTGGCCTTTTGTGAAAATTTCTCTGATCAAATTTGAAAGTTTCTTGCTCACTCTGTCAAATTTTGTTTCCTTAAGTATAGATACTTCATCTTGAACATCATTTAAAAAATTTTGTAAATGTATAAAATCCAATTTTGTTGTTAAACTATTGTAAAGGTTTTTCATGGAACAATTGATGCTGTTAAGCTTGGCATAGTTTTTACAAATTGTTTTCTTGATTATTTTGAGTTCCATTTCTTTCTTGAGATTAGCATTTACATTCTTAGATGATCTTATCTTAGCAAAATTGGGGGTGACCTGTTCGTTGATGCATCTGTTCAAAAACCAAATGTCCACTTGTATTGTGGACCTCCTCAAGGATAACTTCCTGTATTTGTCAGCTAATTCTACCATACTGTAGTCACTAAGGTGATTTGGGTTGAGCTGTGTACACGTACTACTCAATGAGGAATAAAGTTGTACTTCGTGTAAAATTTTTCTTTATTAAATTTGCAAAGCGCTTTCGGCTATTAGGCCACCATCAGTGCGTTACCTGTAAGTGAGTAATGGCAAAATTGAAATATTGAAAAAGTAAAAGGTTATGTTACTCACTCGTCAGGTATACATGGAAGTCCTTTGAGATAAAATCGACAAAACATTGTAGAACAATTATATAAACAGATATCACATTCGGTATCCCATTTTAGGAATATGTTTCTATAACATTTTAAAACTTTTTTATGAAAAAGATTCCAATCCACTGAACCCGTGTAGTGGAGGGAAATTATAATCGATTTTTAGCGACGTTACCGCTTAATACCGGTATCAAACGGTTATCATTTCTACATTTTAGCGAGAGTGGTTACAAGCGGTAACGGAAGTTCCCCTCCAAAGCTGTCATATTGACATTTGATACCGGTATCAAAATTTATAACCGGGTCCATGAGGTGGGTTACTAGCGGTTGACATTTGTTGAAAGTTTGAAATTGTCAAAAGTATTGAAAGTTTGAAACTGTTGAAAGCAATTAAAACGGCTGTGGCAAATGAAAGCGTGGAATTTTTTTGAGATACTCTAAACAACCAAGGAGTGGGGATTACTTCGTCATTACAGACCGCCAAATAGCGAATCTTTTATTAAACGGTAATAGAATGAAGGCAATCTGGCTTGGATATATACCACAAAAAGACTAGAAGACTACGTTCTTGTTGTACTGGTTAGTACCCACCTCTTTACTTTTTCTTAATTAGGTGGTGATAATCATTTTCTATAATTTCATCAAACAAATTCAATTATGGAAGGTTTCTTTTTTCATTCGAAACAATTGAAAAAATACGAATTCAGTATATATTTCAAGCCAGATATCTCCTAGGTCTAGCCTGAAGTGCTTTATCCATAATTTGAATAGTGCTTTCCGTACTGGGAAGTGGGACTATTATTTGGATGTAATACACTGTTGAGAAATTCCAATAAGACACAATAATTCTCGTTAGTGAATAGCATTTCGTCAAATAAATTCAACATTTGCATGTAATTCATGTTAATTGTTTATCAAACGTTAGAATAAGTAAGGTTTGCATAATAAAAAGTAAACAAATATTACTACTAGGACTACGGTTAACCGTTGACGTTTTAGTGAAAACACATACAACCTTTCGCGGTCATGTGGTGGGGGAACAAATTTTGACATTGATGACAAACCGTTGTTAATAACCGGGTTATAAGCGGTATCCTCGCTAAAAAATGCTTTATATTTTACAGACTAATGAAGTTTGAAGTTTGACAGAACTGACATTATTGAAGAGACGTAAATTTTGAAAGTGACAACTGACAGTTTCAGTGACCATAGTACACTAGTGAATTTTATGATAGTGAACACAGAACTAAGAGATTACATAAATTATTGAATTTGCATAG
The DNA here is from genome assembly GCA_937662695.2 of Halyzia sedecimguttata. Taxonomy (NCBI): domain Eukaryota; kingdom Metazoa; phylum Arthropoda; class Insecta; order Coleoptera; family Coccinellidae; genus Halyzia; species Halyzia sedecimguttata. The sequence continues at coordinate 54,750,815 of OW569417.2, read as the reverse complement.
ATTTTGAAAAATGACAGTTACAGTGACCACAGTACACTAGGAATTTTCGAGAGCGAGCACAGAACTAATAAATTATGTTGTTGACCTAGAATTATGAAGTGAATAAAAAAAAAAATCCAGGGTATGTGGAGCCGAGGGCACTCAGGTCCAAGACAATATGGATGCAATGGTTATCATCATGGAGAAATTGTTACTTAAATCTTCTGTGTAAAGGGACATATGACCTGTTTAATTGGACTTGAGTGTTGAGGCAAAGGCAATTGCTCTGCAATTCATAATCAATTTGTAGATCTTCTAGAAAATCCAGTCTATTAAAAGTTTTTGAGTTAACTTCTTTCAAAAGTGTTACATTAGTATTAGGACTGAAATTGTGTTTGTTGAATTTGATATGGTGCCCGAAAGCAGAATTTTCCGATTTATTCAAGTGTTCATTTATACGAACTTTCAAAGGTCTGCAAGTTCTACCTATATATGAAGCATCACAATCGTTGCATTGAAGTTTATAATAACCACTTTTAAATAACTGTTTATTTTGTCCTTTGAATTAACTAAGTGTTTACTTAAATTATTAGTACTTTTGAAGGAAATTTTTGTATCTTTTAATTGGTGATTGAAAAAACCAGATATTTTTTGAGAACATTTTCCTGATAACAAACATGACTACTACTATCACCTGCTTTCGACTTGACGTCGAGTTCTGGGACACCTGTATATTAATATAATATGAGTAGGGAAAAAAGTTTCGCCTAACACTAATTCAGTATAAAAATTAATGAACATGACAATAACCTAAGCCTCCCACCAATTCGATGTTACTTGCTTTATATGAACCTTTGGAAAATATACCAAATGAATATTATTTGGGGTGGAACATTGAAAACATTCCCAAAATTTACCATCTTCGAATATGTTTGATGAATCTACGTTCAAATTATCCACATAGTGACTTAGCACAAAGGTTAGTAGTAGTATTGCAAGGTACAGCCTCCATTATCACTATGACATACATGTTCTCCATGAAATTCTATTTAAACAATAAAATTCAATCTTAAGCAAAATTTTGTAAGGATCTTATGACTAGGTAATTTAAAAAATATTATTGAAAAACAAGTAAAAAAGCCCTGTGGGCAGGTGCTTTGGTGCTCTTGTAAAAACTTTGACAAATCAGATCTCTGAAATTATGGGTTTCCCAGAGTTGGGAATGATATCAATGGATGATAGAACTGCATCATGAAAGAAATTAAATTAAAAATTGGTTCGAACTCTAAGGACAGGAGCTTTGGCGCTCTTGTTCAAACTTTGACAAATCATATCTTCGAAATTATTGGTAAGAGTTGGGAATTATATCTATGGATTCTTATCATGGAACTTCATAATAGCAGAAATTAAATTCAAACATCATAAAAGAATTCAAATTCAACAAGAGTGTCAAAAGTTATTAATCCAAAACCAATAGACCAATTCTACACAACAACGAACTCATCCGAGATATTTGTTCCTCAATTCTATGATGAACGATATATTTTTTCCTCAAATCCACACTGAAAATTAAATTATATCAATTGAGACTTTAGCGAATATTTCAGTTTTGTTTTTACTGGAGATATTCTGAACTCAATATTATTAACTTAATATTACCATTCCTATCATCATATGGATCAACCATGGGCATTAAATATAAAAATTTGACCTACCATGTCTCCGGAGAATAAGTTGACATGTATCAACACAGATCATATTACAATAATTCATAGATAGAATAATTATCGCATTCTGTGAAAACACAGAAGTACGAGGTATGATTGAAATTTTGAAAAAACATATCTCCGAAAGTATTAGCGTGTTAGAGTTAAAAATGACATCAATGGATTCCTATGGTGTAACTGCATCTTGAAAAAAACTTATTTTGAAATTTGTAATGTAAAAAAAAATTATTTTGCTCAATAATGAACTTAGCCGAGATATATGGGTAGTTCTCACGAAATGTTCCACTTTGGTGTTCATGACAGTTTTCTGCTACATAAAACTGGTTTAATCGTTTAATTCTCTATATTATATCCTTTTGAAATGTAACAATCACTATAAAGAATAAAAAATTGCAAAATTTAAAAAATTTTAATTTTCAACGCTAGTTTTCTTTCCAGAAGAATTGAAAACCTCACCTCCGTGACTGTTCCTCTTAGTTATCGCATTGTCCTAAACTTAAAATTATAGCATTAATGGAATTCTGGCACAGCGTATTTCTAGTTCATTATCCACAATTAACTAAATAATGTTGACATGATAAAATCTCAATAAAAAAATTATCGGTGTTCGGATTATACTTATATTAGTCGATGTTCCTGCATTATCTATCACCTCCGTGAAGCGACATTGTAATTTGACTCTTTAATCGCAAGATGACGGTATCTTCATCGTGGACCGCCTAGAATATCGGTTGATGCGCAGGTAATACTGACCACTTGAGATTTGAACTTCAAAGTGTAACTTATTGGTAAAATTCTTACCCAAGTGATAAAGACGTGTATGGGAAATTTGGGATTCTCACTTCCGTGAAGATGAATTGTAAGGTAGGAGATTATTTTATTCAATTATTTGTTATCTGAATATACTTAATTACGAAAGTTATTTAATGAGTTAAAATATTGTTTTGAAGCCCTTTTCTTTAAACGAGATATTCTATAAAAAAGTAAAATTTCTCACCTCCGTGAATCTCACCTCCGTGAATATAGTAATTCACGGAGGTGAGGTACTCTTCACGGATGTGATAATAATATTCTGTTCCTCCTTTCAGGACATGAATTCTAACATTATTAAAAAAAAATAAGAAAAAATTTACTGCATCTCATGAAGAACAGAAGAAAAAACAACGAAAACCTATGAGAAGACTTCATGAAGCCCGAAAAAATGATCCTGAATTATACGAAGAAGAAAAACGTAAAGAACGAGGGCTATTATTATAAAAGAAAAAAGGAAGGAAAAATATTCTGGATATGTCCGAAAGAGAAAAATTGGTTCAAGCACTGACGTGAAGTCAGGAGCTTTTGCGCGTATGTTCTGTTGTCCATCCTCCTGTATTGGACACTCTTAATCGAATTTACCATGGTGAATTCTATTGTTCGTTCTTCTGTATTGGACACTCTCTTAATCGAATTTACCATGGTGAATTCGATTAAGGCTGTCCAATACAGGAGAATAGACAATAGAATTCACCATGGTAAATTCGATTAAAAGTGTCCAATACAGGAGAATGGACAATAGAACATACGCGCAAAAGCTCCTGACTTCACGTCAGTGCTTGAACAATGTCTTTTTCATATTACGGATATATAAAATTTTTTTTTCATTTAAAATTTAACATTATTTCATTTCCGTGAATTTTGTCTGCCGGTTTCATGAAAATCTCATTATTTCACAAAATACCAACGAAAGTGTGTAACCTTAGGCATAAGATTAATAAGAATTAATTTCTGGTTTAGGATATCTAAAAATAAATTCGATTATTGATAATTTATTTTTTTTTAAACTAAAATGCGAAAGGGAAACATTTGGTGGGAATTACCCATTCATCTCCCAAACCTATTCTGAAAATTTCAATTGTCTAGCTCATTCTGTTCGAGAGTTATCGTGTTAACTTCTGGCCGGACGGATGGACAGAATCGATTTCGACCACGTATTCTTGATCAATGAGTCGAATCAAATCTCTTAAGACCATTTTCTGCCAAATATTCGAAAATTACAGACATTTGGGCAAATTGATAAGCACTCTGTTAGGAGGAACAAGAGCACCAAAAAGTGTCATTTAAAAAAAAGGAGAGTGCCAAAAATTTTTAGTCCAAATCCACAAGACCGATTCTACCCAATAACGAACTTATCCGAGACATTCATTCCTCAAATCTACTGTGAAAATTATATGATATCAATATTGAAACCAGTTTTGCTTTTAGTGGAGATATTCTGAACCCAATTTGATTAACTTAGCGCAAAGTATATATTTCCATCATCATATGGATTATCCAAGGCATTATATTATCACCCAAAAATTATAATATCCTATAATTCTCATAATTCAACTATAGCTGAAGTTATTTCATTGGTAATTCTGCATTCAATCATACTTTGTTTTCTAGAACAGGAGGTACATATTCTATATCATGAGCAACGAGTTTTGAATAGAATCCGAAATAAAAAATATGACATATCTCGGTAGATAAGATTACATGTATGAACACATATCATTCATACATATATATATGTATTCATAGATACAAATACGGACGTCAATTTTCGATTACATCATTGTGTGAAATAATAGACTTGCGACTTAATATTAAAATTTAAAAAAATCATATCTCCGGAAGTATTATTAGAATTAAATATGACATCAATGGATTCTTATGATTAAATTGCATATTAAAAAAAATTGTATTTAAAATTTGTAATCTAAATAAAATGTTTATTTTTCGTTACTCCGAAACCATCTGGCCGATTTTGCCAAATAACTAACACAACCGAGATATTCATCTCTCAAACCTACTCTGACAATTTCAACTGCCCAACTCATTCCCTTCAACAGTTATCGTGTTAATGGCTGGACAGAATTGATTTTGACCACGGATTCTTGATCAGTCGAACCAGATCGTTTAAGACCATTTTCATCAAAAAATGCGAAAATTGAAGACATTTGGGAAAATGGTTAGGCACTCTCGGCCGAGGAACAAGAGCGCTAAAAATGGCGGACCTCAGAAACGATTCGTCACATATCTCTGAGCCTTCAAAATAATATTGTACAGCCAAGTTCAAGATTTAATCTCATTCAGATTTATATTCTTGGAAATATTATTTTTTTCCTGAATAAGCAGCATTGGGCGAGTTCAGTATCCGGATGGGTGACTGCTCTGGCTATAAATCTGAAATATCACCAAAGTTTCTGACATTAGTGCTTTTTCTACTAATTTTCTCGAATAAGGAACCTTATAGACTAAATAATGAAGCCTTCCTAGAATGTTCGAATTCCTCTTGTTGAAATATAAAATTCACCATAGAGGAATTCTTGATAGTGTAACTATTGTTGAGATTGAAAGAGCTCATGGATGATTTGAGGAGTATGTGGCCAAATGACGAAGGCATCGTCTACAGGTCGAATCCAACGACTGAATTTGAGGTGGAATGTTCCAATGGCCTTTCTCGAAAAAGTCAATATGTCTTGAGAAACGACGTGTGTATTTGTGTTTCAGAGATGCGTTAGTGTTACATGTACAATATTGGAGCTCACGGCGTAGTCAGATTCAAGAATTTGGAGGGCAATCAAGACTTCAATGAATGATAGGGTTGAAATCTTCGATACCATTTTCCTCACCTAAATTAATATTTCATAAACTGTGATTCACAATCATGAAAATCAGATTATTATTACTGGGAGCCTGATACGTCTTTAAAAATACCACTAGAAGCTTTCTCAAGAACATGTATGATTAGGGGAAATATTAAACTTGACCATTGATCTATTTGCGCTTTTACCAGGGTGACCACCGGGCTAGCACCTCTCAATTTGGTTTTATATGGAATTTTTCCTTAGAAGGTGGTAGTTATATTCAGTTTTGGGAAGGAAATCATCTCTAACAATTGTGTTAGGAAATAATCACAGATCACGAAGTCATATTTTTGAAAATGAGTTCTTAAGGGAAAACAATCATTATAATCTGCTGTGTAAAAGTAAAATTATAAGGGAGAGGCTATATTCTAATTCCTCTTCCATCAGTCCTTTTAATAAAGTTGTTTCGAACCGTCACTGAAATTATCAGCTATATCAATCATCTAGTTCATCGAAGTATACACCAGTTGACCATCCAGGTGATTAACGAATTGATTTTCTTGATCTGTGTCATCTATTTATTTTATTCATCTAACTTGGTATCAATTTACTCAACTTGTGAGAATATTCGTTCAGGAAGACAATCGAAATATATTTCGGAATTTTAGTAACGTGTTCTTTAGTTGAAAACGTTCCTTAAAAAATTGGTAAAAGCACTGATGTGAGGTCAGGAGCTTTTGCGTACATGATAATTGACAGTTTTCTCAGCTTTTATTAGATATTAATACATTTCGTACAATTTTAAGGATTTGAGTAATGAGAGAACAGAGATCAGACAATTTTTGATTCTAACATATGTATTCTATCAAAATTGAAATTCATTGAATATCGCCACCATTCTCTCTTGGGTAAAAAAATAACAGTTCTGTGTCTAGGGTGGCGTAAGGAGAAAGAAGAAAGCCTACACAGAGCACAACTGGATCTTCTTACTCGCTCAAGCTCTTCGAGATCTTATGAGGGGTCTCCTTGGGGGAGATCAAGGAGGATCAGTATAATAATATACAATGAATACAATCTTATAATATAGGTACGTATAAAAATACTGCATAAATTCTCATGCCGTATTTGATTTAAATCCCTTTTGAAATATACATCGGAACTTACGCAAGTCTGCTATAGAATCTCCAACAATAGAGATCTAATCGTGTTAAAAATTGCAACTTGGATGTAGAGTTGGGTTTTGAAGGTTCTCGGAAATTTTGAACGAAGTCGTACAAATTATTTCTGATATATTGACTTTTAAATGATTTTTTGAATTTTCCAATCGTCACGAAATTTTGCAAAAATTTTGCGTTGGCATCCTAGAAGTAATTACCATGTTTGAATTGAACCGGCATCGTATTTTTTGACTTATTGAGGAAATAACAAACAAATTTCAGATTGATATAGCTCCAGAAGTCGCTATGTTTTTCCGTTGACAAGAAATCGTGAGATAATTAATGATTTTTAATAATTTGTTTTAAAATTTTCTTGTGAAAGTTTGTGCAGAATTTCAGCGATATCAGACGGATAGTTTCTGAGAAATAAAATTTTTCTCATAAATTTTTCAAAAATTTTTAGATGATACGTTCCTCATGAGATTTCGTAAAAGTGTCTATCTCTTCCTCTTCTCAAGTTATCGTGAGATGAATAAAATTGTTTGATATATTTCAAAAATATTCTGATACGATTCTCACAAAATGGCACATAGGTCTTTATGTCTGTATTCTACAATTACTCTCCAAGTTTCAATTAGATCGGATCTATATTGTTTGAAAACAAAATTAGTACTCTGAAACCTTTGGGCCGATTATGCCCATTAACTTGTCCGCCGTATTGTGTCGTTATCTCTTTCTGTTCTCAAGTTATCGTAGCAATGGCTGGACGGCCAGCCAGACATAATCAAATTTGACAGAATCCAATTTTACATCAAATTCTTCCTCAGGTAGTAAAACCCAATCGTTTGAGACCATTTGCTGTCTCTTCGAGAGCTTATGAGGGTCTCCTAGGGGAAGACCTAGGAGGATCAGTATAATTTAATATTCAATATACAATATACCATATACGATATAGGATATAGGATATACGATATACGATATACTATACAATATACAATATACATTCGGGTCTGTATTTTTTGAGTTGGGTGTCGAGAAAATATTCCAGATGGGTATCACTCCCACACCATTGCGCGGATTATTCCCTCCAACTAACTGAACTTCCTCATTCAGATGCGTAATCTACTCTGCAAATTGCAAGTACCTATCTCTTTTCGTGCGAAAGTTATCGAGGCAATGGGGACCCATCCAGCTACTGAACTCGCACAAGACTGCTAGGATAACCAACAGTATAGATCCGACCGTGTTCAAACTTGTAACTTGACAGAAGAGTTAGGTTTTGAAGGCTCTCGCAAAATTGCAGCGATGTATGACGCATATACTTTTTTCAATGATTTTTTTTATTTTTCTAGAGATACGATCAACACGAAATTTTGCAATAATTTTCGCGTCAGCATTCTACAACTAATAACCATGTCTGAATCGGAAGGATTTCGTATTTTCGAGTTAATGAGGAAATAACAACCAAATATTAAATGGGTAGGTACAACTCCAAAACAGTTCGGCCTATTACGTCTATTAACAAACTGAAATGCCACATTCGGATGCACAACCTATCCTAAATAATGCAAGTCGCTATCTTTTTCCATTCTCAGGTAAATAAATGAATAATATTTTTTAATAAGTTTTTTGAAATTTTCTAGTGATACGATCAGAACAAAATTTTTCAAACGTCTTTGTGTCAGTATTCCACAAAAAGCTACCAAGTTTTAAAGTCGATCGGATCTGCATTGATTGATGACAATTTTCGGCATAACATCCGAAAGTTACGACATTCAGGCAAAATGATAGCACGCTGTTCCTCAGAACATCCGCGCAAAAAACCTAGTAGGCATCTTTCTTCCGGAAGTATCAATCAATCAATCAAGTATCATCAATAATATCATGGGAAGCTAAGCAATTTCCCATTCAAAAGTTAAGTTCGGAAGACGTGAAAAATTGAATTAATATAACAGATAAAAGGTGAGTATGTAACATTTTCCATGCAAATGATTTCTTTGATATTCTACCAAACATTAACTAGTTGAATGAATATTGTCACTTCAAACGAAACTTCTCAACATACACCCCCATCTTTTCCGGAACTCCAGACACATCGAGAAAACATTCAAATTCCGGGTATGTAATAAATTCGAGCGTCCATTTCCGGGTCGAAAAAACTCACCACCCCAGGGACTCCTACCTATCTCCCATTGATCCAGCAACAAGACGTCGCTCTGACAACATTTACAATTCAATTTATATTCATATTTCCATTTCCCAACATCAATTCAAGATTCATTCTCCGCCCGAAAATGTGTGAACGCATCCTCTGCGAATTGTATCTTTGCGAATCCCATTTTGCTGTCAATGGAATCGGAGTTTTCGTGAAAGGAATCGAATATTTGTCATATTTAAGTGTGAATAACTTATTCATACGAAATTACGACGAGTTCAGTATAACGCTTTTCAATTTGATTAGTGGGAATGAAATTTCAGATGCTTGTGAGCCCAATTCTTGCGTAGTATAGATCACTACCAGGTTTTTCCCTATTCGAACTTTCGTTAAGGTTTGTCAACGCTAGAATATAGTACCTATTCTATCTTCCATCTCGTCTTTGAGTCAAGAATATTTGTGGAGAGTGAAGCATATCTAAGTGCCACTATCCGAAGCCAAACAGAAGGACTGGTCAATGATTCACGTATTGGAAAAAGTTGCACTGCATCTACCAAACTACACAGGGTCAGTTGTACACTAGGTTGAACATTAGTTTTAACTATAGATTCCTCTAATCAACTAAAACACTCTTTGGCGCGCTTTTCTATGAACAGAGGGAATAATTTCATTCACCATTCGGCTCAGGCAGATTCGGCTCAGGTAAATAATTTACAAGCGTTTAATGATTTCACAATGTGCTAATACACTCCTGCATATAAATCATTTTTGCCATTGATGGCAAACAAAAAAAAGGTACGGTTTACAGCTCGATTCCGGATTTCAACGCTCAAGGGCAGATCCATAAAAGTAATGAAGTTTCTAGAATTTCTGCTCTTATAATATTCAATGAAAAATATCTCGAAATCGGTGCGTTTAAAGAGAAATGATGAAGAATAACTTAATATTCTGAAACAATTGTTTATTCCTGAAATGACGCTAGAAAAACTTTGTCTGCTCTTTTTATGCTTTTATGGAAAGTTAGTTTTATGAATCCACGAGTCTATAACTGGGAAACCATTGGGAGTAGTAATAATATAAAATAAAAAAAAGTGGGAAAGCCCTGTGGACAAGAGCTTTGGTGCTCTTGTTCAAACCTTGACAATTCATCTCCGAAGTTTTTGGTTTCTCAGAGTTGAGAATGATATCAATGGATTCTTATAATAGAACTGCATCATAAAAAAAAACTAAATTAAACTTAAATTACGAACTTATCCGAGATTTCAATCATAAAATTTTCTCTGAAAATTTTATTACCTATATCAATTGAAACTTAGGCAATATTCCAGTTTTGTTTTCACTGAAGATATTCTGAACCCAATTTGATAAACTTACCACATAATATATTTCCATCATCATATGGATTATTCAAGGGCATATGGTGTAGGGGAGATTATAATTGGTCATTTTGCATTCAATCATACTTTGTTAGAACACAAATACATTTGACATGTCTGTCATAGGTAGACAATATTACATGTATGAACAGTGAACATTCTGTGAGAACATAGAAATACGATATGTTATTGAAATTTTGAAAAATCATATCTCCGAAAAATGCAGAGGTTCAGAAAGTATTTGTTATACAAAAGAGATGTCAAGGATAATATCTAAATTAAGGGTTAGAGATTCATGTAGAGGTGTATTTAAAAGGAATGGTGTTTTGTTCATGGTATTTATTTGTATGAATGTTTAATATTTTTATTTAAAAACAGGGATAGTTTTGCAATACATTTGGTAGATCATAAATATGAGACGAGAACTTTAAATTTCAATTACCCTAAGCATAGACTAACTTTAACGGAAAAAGATCCTTTCTATATGTGCTTGAAAGTGTATAATAGATTACCTGATGAAATCAAGAGAATTAACAATTTTAAGTTATTTTTAAGAGAATAAAAAATCTTCTTACTAATTTAGAACTCTACTCTCTACTAGAGTATTTGAACTGATGGTTTTCTATACTTGGTGGGAGTGGGAAATATTTTTAGTTTCTATTTTGTTTTTCTTTTTTTGACACTATTGTGTTTTATGTCTGGCATAGTTGTATGTAATGTACTTTTCTGTACATGATTTAGAATATAGTTTATTATTATTATTATTATTAACTTGTTATAGTTGAAAATAATATCTATGAATTCTTATGATGAAGCTGAATTCAAAATTTGTAATGTTTCGTTACTCCGAAACCATCCGGCCGATTTTGCCCAGTAATGAAATTAACTGAGATATTTATTTCCCAAACCTACTATGAAAATTTCAATTTTCTAACTCATTCCGTTCGTGAGTTATCGTGTTAACGGATGGCTGGCCGGACGGCCGGATGGCCAGATAGAATCGATTTCGACCATGGATTATTGATCAGTGAGTCGATACAAATCGTTTAAGATCATTTTCAGCCAAGAGCGCCAAAAAGTGTTTTATTTGACGAGAGGAATCTATAGTTGAAATTAATGTACAAATTAAAGACACACCCTGTATATCTATAAAAAAGATATATTTTTCTTAAATTAAACATTTCAAATTAATTTTTATTTAAGATGCAGTTTCATCATAAGAATCATTTATATAATTTTCAACTTTAACAAGCTTTAAATTTCGGAGATATGGTTTTTCAAAATTTCAAAAATAAATCGTACTTGTACCTACTATATTCTTACAGAATGCTGTGATTATTCTATCAATGAATTGTTATATGAACTGTGTTCATGTGTACATATTATCTTATCTATCTATAAGAGACATGTCAAATTTGTTTCTGGTTCGTTACTCTTGTTATAAAATACCTTCTATTCTAGAAAACACAGTATGCTTGAATGCAAAATGTCCATCGAAATAACCTCAGCTATCGTAGAATTATGAGAATTATGGTATATTATAATTTTGGGGTGATAATATAATGTCCTTGGATAATCCATATGATGGAAATATATACTTTGGCAAGTTAATCAAATTGGGTTCAGAATATCTCCATTAAAAGCAAAAAGGGGATATTGGCTAAGTTCCAATTGATTTAATATAATTTTCAGAGTTTCAGAAATTTGAGGAATGAATATCTCGGATAACTTCGTTATAGGCTAGAATCGGTCTAAGGATTTCGGATTAATAATTTAAGGGAATCTAGTTTAATTTTAAATCACACTTTTTTGAATTTAATTTCTTTAATCCATTGATATCATTACCAAATCTGAGAAACCAATAATATTCTCAAGGTTTGAACAAGAGTGCCAAAGCTCCTGTCCACAGGAATTTCCTGCTTTTGACATCTTGACTGCAGAAATAATCGTCAAAAATCCATAAAAAACCATTCAGTCACAACTTCCTCGTGCACTTTCAATACTTCGCAAAGAAGAAATGAAGTATGTGTGTCCTTCAGCCAATTTAATTATGCTGTCAAAGTGAGCTGAAGTCAGCTTTCAAAGTGACTCCGACATTTTTCTACACGAAGGCATTTCACACTGACTGTCTTTTATGCAAGCACTGGTGTGCACTTCAAACGTCTCACTCATTTCGAGATGAAAGGCTCCATCTTCTGTTGCAGAGATGCCACCACCTCCAAGAGGAAGCTTGCCTCCATGCTCCATGCCATCACCCCTCAGCTTAAATGTATCCATGCCAGGCAACACGTCGCACTGAGGAGGTCCAGGGCTCACTGGGACGGCTCACCAGCATGGACCCAGGTGTGTAGGTGTACATCACACCCATTTTCCATCTTGACGCCGATTCCAATCAGTATCGTAACATCGTCACTAGCAGGGGAGTGTAGGGATATACTTCAAGCCTAGCTCATAAGGTACCCCACCTAGCATTGATCTACGGATCGAACGGAAGTCCTGCATAATACTATAGACCCATCCCTATACTCTCAAATTTCGCAAAAGTCTACGAAGAAGTACTGTATAGAAGTATATCTCACGGTGTTCGCCCCCACCTGTCTATACAGGTCAGAATGGCTTTGTGCGGGGTAGGTCGACAATCACCAACCTGGCTACTTTATCACAATTTATTACGGATCCCTGGATGATGGTGGTCAGATCGAAGTGATATACACTGATTTTTCAAGAGCGTTCGATACTGTTGATCATAGAATTCTGTTGCGCGAACTTTCTTCGTTCGGTTTTGAGCCCTGCATACTTGAAGTTGATTGGTTCTTACTTCAGAGATAGAGTCAATTATGTGTTTTATAATGGTTTTGAGTCATTCGAATAAGTTGTGGAATCTGGAGTTCCGCAGGGATCTAATCTTGGTCCATTCATGTTTGTGGCGGTTATACACTGTTGAATTTCCTGGGGTACATGGCCTTGGCGTATGCTGATGATTTGAAGCTGTTCTGAAGGATACGTTGTGTGGAAGATTTGGAGCTGCTTCAGTCTGGTTTGCAATTCATCTGGGATTGGTGTTTGAGGAATGGACTAACGTTGAACTTGGAAAAGTGCTTTCAGATGAAATTCACGAGAAGATTGCAACCTTTTGTTGGCAATTACTTCATTGGTGGCCGATGCCTTGCCCGTGTGGATCAAATACGTGATCTCGGCATTTCGTTCGACGCTGAATTGAGTTTCATACCGCATATTGAAGAACTCAGTGCCTTCGCTTTTAAAATGCCGGGCTTTGTCTTCAAGTGCTCTAGTGCTCGTTATCAGCAAATTGGAGTATGGTAGCCTTATTTGGTTTCTAATTTACGACTGTCATCTAAGTGTGCTCGGGCAAATCCATGGGAGGTTTTTTAAGTACGTCCCATTTCGGCAAACGGATATATACCCTGAACGTGGAGCTAATCTTTCCTCAATTATGAGTGATATGCGAATATCATCGTTGGCCGAAAGACATGGAAACCAATGTGCTAAATTCGCCCGGAGGCTACTGATGGGTCGCCTGGAATCGCCCTACTTGTTGTTGCGAATGATCAACACAATTCCAAGTATGGTCTCTAGGTCTGCTCCTGATTTTCGTCTGCCAACACCTCGGACAAACTTGTTGGTGCGTGCACCAGTATATCGTATGTGTAGGAGTGCAAATGCACTCAGAATGAACATGTTCTCTTAGTCACTGATATTGTTGTAGATTATTTGAGAAAACTGATATTATTTTTGGTATTTTTATTTTTTGGATATAGTTTGAGAATGTACCTATATATGTCACCCTATAATTGGAATTATTCCTGTTGGGTAAATGAAGTTGTATTATTATCATTTTTTATTATTATAATACATAAATGTCTACATCAGGCCTCCTGGTCAAGTTGTACTGAAAAATTCAAAGGTAGGGGCTGGAACGAAACGTGGAGCATCATTCGAACTGAATATCAATAGGTAACGTGATAATTCAAGTCCTTTCGTCGAAAACCAACTTGCTTTCAGAAATCAATAGACATTGAAAACCCTGTGCCACCTCCATCTGGTAGACCTTCTCTGTCTTAGGTCACCAGCTTTTACGTCTCAACAGTGGGGTCAAGGATGATCATTGGTAACCCCAAACGAGTATTAGGATTGTTATAATGAAGACCCGTTCGAATGGAGTAATAAATGCAGTTTTTCATGATTGAATTTGTTCAATGAATCATTAGTTTTGAAGGAACATAGCAGCAATATGTTTAACAATCATCTCAGCTCCTGATGAATTCGAATGAAGTCAAAGTTCATGATATATCAAGCAACATCGTATACAAAGTTGCTTGTAACGTAATAATTCGTGAAGAAATACCTTAAAATGCACTTAATTCGTATTTAAATAATATTATAATTGAATGTTCATCCTATAGATATATTTTCTCTATGGCTTCTACTCTACATAAAATAGGTCAACTACTATTCTGATGCCAACTGCTATTCTGCTGCCAACTTTTCCCAACTGTTCCTATGTAATTTTTGGGTGCAGAATCTAACAGTGCAAATTCCGTATATCAGCTTTAGTTTTCGGTATATATGCGCATTGAATTTGATTCTGATGTAAGGCAAACCTAAAGAAATACAGATTTCATTCGACGTAAAAATAGAAATTTCAAACATCCAATTAGCCAAATAAATCTGGAAGTACTCATTGCTCGTCCGACCTTGCCATACCTGCGTAATTTATTCCCTAAACTGTATTACCCCGTGTCTACTGGGTAAGGATCCGGTTCGGTATTGTATTGAGCTTTCATTTGTGAAGTTTGTGTGAATTTTCGGTATTGTTTGATATTAAAACTCTGAGTCTAAACCATCTGCAAGCATACTTTGTTGTGTAAAGCATCCAAATAATGTTTGATTTGTATGTGGTGAATGGACTTCGGAGGAAAGTAGAAAAGATATTTCTGAATTTGTGAAAGGACCTTGTCGAGCATATTTTGTCATACAATTTGGAGACCAGGTGAAATCTTGATTTCCTCACAAAAATCGCTACAGAATAACATGGTTTTCCTGAGTGAAGGTCAGCAAATCCTCATTCCATTCACTTCAAAATTTGATCTTGGTAATTTGAAAAAAAAACTTCAGCAAGTAATTCGGCAGAATTCTTAGGAAGGTCCAGGTCTTGTATGATTATCAATGATTATCACAAATCTCACACCCATTCGTCTATTGATACTCAAAATGCCCACTGGAGCCATTCTCAGCATATGTAGAGAAGGAACATCTAGTGAGAGATTTAAAAACAGAAAGCCTGGTTCTCTCTTAACATGTACAAGTACATTTCATCAGCCAATTTTTCTAGTGACGAAATGATCAAGAAAGTAAGCATCGAAGCATTTCACCACGATATGAAGAAAGACTGGGACAGGGAATTTACCATCCAAATTCTTAAGAATAATGCCATTCAATGGCACACAGACGGTTCAATCCTATCCAAGTGTCTTTCAGGCAGAAATACTTGCAATCGAAAGATGCGTGGAAATGAACCTATAGAAAGAAATCAGAGGTGTGATTTAGCGATCGATTCTGACAGACAAGCTACTATTAAATCTCTGAGCTCCCATGTTATTGAGTCTAAGCTAATATGGGAGAGCCGAAGAGAACTTGATGAAGTAGTCAAGAACAACAGGGTATCCATGGTCTGGGTTCCTGGCCACTCGGGAATTAAAGAAAATGAGGAGGTCAGCACAGTTGCCAAGAAAGAAGCACGAACCCCTCTTATTGACCTGGAACCCTGCTGTGGAGTAGGTAGATACATCTACAAAAGTAAAGTTCAGATGAAAGAAGAAACTGACAGAGATAAATACTCTGAAGATCTCTCCCAGGAAAGAATCACACCAAAAAATTTCTCCGGAACTTTGACACTATCGGATACAATAATTATATGGATTTCAGTGAAAACACGCTGCACCTCCTCACTGGTTTCCTCACAGGGCACTGCTGTTAGGAAGCATATTATGAGATTATGGCTAGCAGAAACTGACGAGTGCAGATTCTGTGGGGAGGAGGATGAGTGATCACCTTATTACGGATGCCTCACCATGTCAAACCAACACAAAGAATGCTTGGGGCAAGCAATCTGCAGGAGCGAAAACGTAGCCTCCTTGAAGCCATCCCAGATACAGGAGTTCATCAGAACTCTGGATGATTTACACAGCTACATCTGCTTGTGTATGCCATTGTTTCTGTTCAGTGTTTCCATAATAAACCACGCCAATATGCACAAAATATGGCATGCTTTATGCAGCTATGAATTATTGTGGATGCCATTTCTAGTTCAGTATTTCAATTCTATACAACACCAAAAATCTGCACAAAAAGAGCAAAACTTTACTGATGAAAGGTCAATAATACAGTGAGCCGAGTAGGGCCGAGATATAAACAGAAGATCGTTTGGGGCTAGGGGAGGGATCAAGCAGGTGTGAAAAGGTCCCGATAATTGGATATTAATCTTATGAAATTTTCATTTTGATATTCCTCCATTTATTGCATTTCTCAGCTCTAAATTCAATTAGACTGTATCTCAGAAAATGAAGCTTATAGACGAAATTTGATTGAAATATAGATTGTAATTTTTAGGATAAGCGCATTGAAATATACCAAATTAATTATTTATTCTCCGGTAGCTAGAAAAAAGTATTGTATTGGCTCATCTAATCTATTCGAAGGAAAATTGGAGAGCGCCACAGCGTCAGTAGGAAAATTGTTGCCTCGTCGCCAAACCGGAACATTCGAATTGGTATTTAATTTTTCAAGAAATTTGATCTTGTCATCATTGTATATCGATACACATCAGTAAATTTGACCACCTGTTCGTGATATTCTTCTATACAGAGTGAGCAAACATTATTTTTTATTTAAATGGGAAAGTTTAAAGGGTAATTCCACAAAACGAACAGATAAAAATCAATCTGCTGGTACCTGCCGACACGTGTTTCTGCTAATTGACTTCTTTAGGACAGGGCAACCTGAAAACTAAGGAACATGTGGAAAGAAAACTTGAAATAGGTTACACCACAACTTGAGGAAGCAACACGTGTCGGCAGGTACCAGCAGAACTATTTTCTCGGATCCTTTTGCGGAATTACCCGTAAAACTTTCCCATTTGAATATACTTCACCACACTATCCTGATGATGATTATTTCGTAACACACAATCTTTTTTGCGCGTATGTTCTGGGGAACATCGCGTTATCATTTTGCCCAAATGTCTGTAATTTTCAAATTTTTTGCCGAGTCTCAAACGACTAGGATCAACTCACTGAGGAAGGATTCGAGGTCAAATTTGATTCTTTCCGATCAGCCGGCCGTTGCCACGATAACTTGTGAAGGGAAAGATATAGCGACTTGAAATTTTCAGAGTAGGTGGTGCGTCCCAATACGACGGACAAATTCATTAATGGGCATAATCGGCCGAACGATTTCCGAGTAATAATTTTGTTTTCAACCATTACTAATCTTGAAGAGGAATAACTACTACACTACTAATCTGATCAGATTGAAACTTGGTGAGTAGTTGTAGTATACAAACTTTAGGACGTTTCTGAAATTTTGGGAGAATCCTACGGCTAGAAAATTAAAAAGAAATTATTAAAAAATATTCTTTATGTCAAGATAACCTGAGAACGAAAAAGGATTCCGACTATAATTTTTCAGGTTAGTTTATGTGTCTGCATGCGACATTTCAGCTTATTTATAAGCATAATCGGCCAAATAGTTTTGGAGTTATACTCATCTGGAATTTGGTTGTTATTTCCTCAATAACTCGAGAAACCAAACCGATGCAATTCAAACATGGTTATTGGCTGTAGAACGCCAACGCGAAAATTCTTGCAAAATTTCGTGAGGATAGTATCAATAGTCAATTTTTAAAAAATCATTGAAAATAATTCTATATGTCAGAAATTATTCATACGACATGGCTGAAATTTTGCGGGAGCCTTCAGAACCTAACTCTTCTACCAAGTTCCAAGTACGAACACCATCGGATATATATTGTGATGATCAGTTATAGAATACATACCAAAGAACGTTAGTGAAATTTTGTGAGAATCGTATAACCAGAAAATTTTTCAAAAATGATTAAAAAAAACAAATCGTTCAAGCCATGGCGTGAAGTCAGAAGCTTTTGCGCGTATGTTCTATTTTCCATTCTCCTGTATTGGACAACCTTAATCGAATTTACCATTGTAAATCCTATTGTCTGTTCTCCTGTATTGGTTACACTCAATCGAATTTACCATGGTAAATTTCGATTAAGAGTGTCCAATACAGGAGAATGGAAAATAGAACATACGCGCAAAAGCTTCTGACTTCACGTCAGTGCTTGACCCAATTTTTTTCATTAAAAAATCAGGAAATAGTTTACAATTTGTGATTGGAGAGTACTGCAAAAATACCATTCTTTTAGTAGTTATTACTAAGAGAAATCCACGAATCCATGGATTTGTAATTTCGAAAGCAGGTCTCTCTATGCTTTTTCGAATTTGAAATCTGTCATCTTTTACGCTCCACACCACTCTACTGTTTTTTCCAAAATATATGGATTGTGATATATCAAATGAAAGGACATTCGATTGTATATTGTGTGGTGCGACTGAAAAAATAATTTGTTAAGCTATTTTTTATTACACAATTAACAATTTGTGATTGGTGTCAAGTTTTTACTCTTGAAATAATAAATATTGAGAAATATCCTCCTACCTGCCGATTTCTACTTTCGAAGTTTGAGAAATGCATGCAGTTTTGAAGATGGGTGTTTATAGCCTCAACCCTCAACAATTTTTTTCTAGTGGAAAAATATTGCTGGTGATGATCGCATCAAGGGTCATTCGACGACCAATTCAGTTTTGAAAATAAAATTTTGAAATAAAATTATTGCAATAAAAATGTTGCGATGAAAAGAAAAATGTATACACAAGTTGAAAACAGCTGCGAATTAATGTATTAGGTCGCAAATAGAACAATAAACAGAAAAAGATTGTGGTGTCGCTTGCATACACATGAAGATGTTCTTGAAATAAAGTGAGGAGGTCAAGACAACCTTCAGTTTTTGATGAAAAAATGTAATTTCGTCAATCTAGCAGATCAACTAAAGATGATAAAATGTATGGTATCGTTTTAGCTGCTAACTGATCTCTCTAAGGCGAATAATAATATCATATTTCCCGAGAATCATCCATTCGATATGAATCAATTGAGTGAAAAGCAGCAAATGGAAATCTTGATATTTCTGGGACATGAGGATCGCAAGCGAACCTATGAAAAAGTGTGCGATATTTTTTAATGAGCGTTATCAAGATCCAATAAGTAAAACTACTGATTGTAGGGTGGTTAAACATTTCGAACAAACTGGAAATGTTAAAAACTCTCTAAAATCTGGTAGTCCATCAAGTACGACATGTGGCGTTGAGGCCCTCGATATATTACTTTCCATAGAAGAGAACCCGAAACAATCTACACGAAAACTGACCGATGAATTCGATGTGAGTAAGCAGTCAGTTGGTAATCTTCACCCATATAGGATTCAAATCACACAAGAATCATCTGATAATGTTTTCGACCGACGAGCGCAGTTTTGTGAAGTAATGCAGGAGAGATGCAATGAGGATGCTACCTTTTCATCGAGAATTCTTTTTAGAGATGAAGCTACCTTTTAGTTGAATCGGTCTGTCCATCGACATAATTGTCGCTTCTGGTCCATAGCAAATCTTCACTGGCTGCAGACAGCTCACATCAACATCACGAAAAATTAAATGTGTGGTTGGGTATGATTGGCTATCACATTATTGGACCTTTTCTTATATCAGCAAATTTGACTAGTGACTCTCATCTGGAGATACTGAGGAATCCAATATTACCGGCAGTCATTGATCTCTTTCTCGTTGTGAATGGAGTAGCTGACAATATTTGGTTCCAACAAGATGGTGCGCCTCCGCATTATGGAACTGAAGTGAGGAAGTATCTTGATGCCACATTTCCTGAGAAATGGAATGGAGGGAGAGGATCAGTTGAATGGCCACCACGATCTCCAGGTTTTAACCCTCTCGACTATCTTCTGTGGGGCCAGATGAAGAGTATTGTTTACCAAAATCGGCCAGATAATTTGGAAGACCTACTACTTATAATTCAGAGAGAAGTCGGAAGAATACCTGTTGCTGAGTTGAATAATTCATTGAGGAGTTCCGAAGAACGGCTTGCACATTGTCAAGTAGTCAACGGTGCTCAATTTGAACATTTAATACATTAAAATTATTTTCCATCCTTGAATAGGAAACTCGTCGATTTCAAAAATCGAGTAACCATACCCAATTGATTATTTTCTAATGTTTCAATAAAAACACGGCACAACTAATTTCCTTTCATTTGCTCCGTTGAGTAGGTAATCAAATTACCTGTCATCTGATGTATCACAATCCATATATACCTATTTGTTAAAAATTAAATGAGTTTTTAACCCTGTGATGCAGTCTACTCTACGCTCCTGGTTGCCCTCCTCGCCCAACGCTATTTGGTCACAGAGTATTGTGATTTCTGACATACTCGAGATCTGACATGCGCGTTCATCTGTGATCTCTAATATAACACACCGGCAAGAACTCTCCTAACCCTCTCTTTTACCACTTTTCTTTCACTTCGCTTTTCCGCTCGTGTTACGAATTTTCTACGCTCTTGTGCCTTTTTTGCTTCTCCTACGCCATTTTCTCGCTAGTCGATTAATTTGTGCTCTACGAATTGTGAACTTGGTGCTTACCAATCAAACCTTAAAAGACAATTATATTGCTTTAAGTGATTATTTAGATCTCCTCAAATACAGGTACAGTACATTTTTCTTAATTATATGAATTGTTCTATAAAATATCATGCACTCTCACGTTTCCACGAGATATCTCATGCATCTTGAGTATATATCGTTGAAGTGTATTTTATATAGCCTCCTCGTCACCTGTACCTCCCTCATTAAGGTATATTTTTGGTATTTTCATATTTATTTCTCGAACCACGTGTGTACTGTACCTAACCCTTTGTACGAACTCTCCAATTTTATAATCTCCAAACGACCCCCCCTCGTAAACTCTTCGTACCTAGTTACTCCTCGTATTCTCTCGAGCACCAGGTTCACATTTCACCTACATCTCAGGCACTTACTTCTCATTATTTTCACTCATAGTATTTCACAATCTCTCATACTCAAAAACACCTCTACGATTAGACTTCTCAGGCTTTTGTAAGTTTCAGGTACCTCTCCGTTCCAGCTGGAGTCATCACATGGATCGTACAACCAGGCCTGGTCTCAACTGATAAGTATTCAGAATTGTTCTACTCATGCAAATGCTCTCAAAACTCTAAAGGACCTGGTTGGATGTATCGCTTGATGGTTCCAGACCCATGTCACCTCACATAAGTATAATTTGTATTTGTATCTTCTTATACTTTATCATAACTTGCAACTTACATTGCCTGCACTCTATACTCTCCTCAACCTATGACCAACTATCCTCTCAAGTAAATGTGTTGTCAATTGATTCATTTCGCTAACTAGAATTTAACTGCTCTGCCTTTATATACACCTCATATGACTCTCAATTATCACCTCCATTACCATAGTTATGTTGTATTACTTCTGTTTTTCTGATAAGGACAGGCTTATCACTGTAAACGTCGTTAACCATAATTATTGATTATACATTTCTCTCATCTCCTGTCAATTACACTTACCCTCAACCATCTCTGTTTGTCAATGAACCTTCTGTTTTTCTAATAGGGGACATTTTAATACATGCCAGCTCTATTCCTGTAAACGTTGCGATTCTATTGACAAATAATGCTTCTCAGATCAACGTTAGTGATTTAGAATTGTTACAGGCAACACACAATACTCAATACATCTCAATTATCGATCTCAAAGCATTCTCTCAATTCAAGCACAACGTTCAGACTTTCTCTATTGTGAAATATTACACTCAATTGTCTCTCAATAAATGTAAATAGGTCAACTCTGTTTAGATGTTGTTAAATTTTGTATATAATTTTAACTCCATGCGAGTACCTGTTTACAATGTGAATGTGAACTAATACAATAAACATTTTATTAAACATCTTCAACTCAATCATTTGGTAACAGTCCACTAAAAAGTAATTGCCAATTATCTCACCACCTAGATTTTTGAACATTTGGTCCTTCGGGCCGGATGATTGAGTTGTTATATTAATCGTTCACATCACATTCTCTCAAATACAGTTCCAGCTATGTCCACTAAGGCATCATCCACTAAGTCTGCTGTGACTGACGTCTCGAAGACTTCTCCTCCACCTCAAGAGGATGCCAGCCACCTCCCAGTCGCCTCAAGGACACGCTCAGCGTCCACCTCCTCTGCCAAGGAATCGCCTCAAACCCGCTCCATGGGGTTGCCAACCCCTCTAAAAATCAAGGTGTCTACTCAACGCCAGCGTGTCAGACTCCTCAAATACAGCTCCTCTACTTCTCATCAGTCACCTCAAAAGGAGGAACCTCCAAGTCGTCTCAATGTTCTGCTCGCCACCGCCACTGCCAACCTCGTCACCTCAACAGCCTCACACAAGGTTCGACTTCTCGTCGACTCAGGATCTGAGTTGAGCTTCATCTCTCCACCTCTGGCCAACAAGCTGAGTTTTCCTCGAAGGAAGTCTCACGTTGTAATTGTCGGCATCCATGGTACCACCTCGAAGGCAAAGGGATGCCTTTCTATCACGCTCACGTCGCTATATGACCATCAATCCATACATGTTGATGCTCATGTTCTCTCATTATCCTTCTCTAACCTGCCTTCTTTTCACACCTGCTTCCAGCCATCTCCACACCTCCAGAATCTCAAGCTGGCTGATCCAGACTACCACATCTCACGACCAATCGACATCATTTTGGGCGCTGATGTCTACGGCTCACTCATTCTCCCTCAAATGAAAAGAGGTCCTCCATCATCTCCAACAGCACAGCTCTCTATCTTCGGATGGCTCATCCTTGGTCCTGTGTGTCAACAACCAGAAGACATTCCACATCACTCTCCGATGTTTCATACTACTCAAGATGATCTCCATCAACTCCTCACCAAGTTTTGGGAACAGGAAGATATCCAATCAACTTCTCAGTCACACCTCACCCCTGATGAGCAAGAATGCGAAAACCACTTCGTCTCTACTCACCGAAGACTAGATTCAGGCAAATACATGGTAAGACTACCGCTGAAATCGTCTGTCGACGTCTTGGGTTCCTCAAGACAACGTGCTTTTCGATGTCTCCAAGGCCTGCTCCGTAAATTCGAAAAGGACCCAGAGTACTCCGACCTCTATCATCAATTCATCGATGAATATGAACTTCTCCATCACATGCAACCTGTTTCATCAGAGACAGCCATCTCAAGATACTTCCTGCCTCATCATGGGGTTCTCAAAACAGACAACACCTCAAAGAAACTACGAGTGGTCTTCAACGGCTCCAGCCCCACCTCAACTGGTATTTCACTCAACGATATCATGCACACAGGAGCCAAACTACAACTCGACGTGATAGATGTCCTTATGTGGGTGCGTAAGTACAAATTTGTCTTCTCCACAGACATCACAAAGATGTACAGACAGATCCTGGTCCATCCTGACGATTGGGATCTTCAATGTATCCTATGGCTCGACTCCAACAACAAAGTCCAAACGTACCACCTCACCACAGTCACATATGGAACCAGGTCCGCTCCATTCGTGGCAATTAGAATTCTTCTCCAGCTCATCAACGATGAAGGTCACAAGTTTCCGTTAGCCATTCCCCCCTCGCAAAGTGGCAGTCAAATGTACCACAACTACTCCAGTATGTACAAGAGGACGAACATACTTCATCTCCACTCTCCTTCGATGAAAATCCCACCTCAACCAAAGTATTAGGACTCCTGTGGTACCCTCAAGAAGATTACTTCACATTTAAGGTCAGCTCCATCCTATCTGGGTCTATACTAACAAAACGCTCAGTTCTTTCTCATATCGCTCAAATATTTGATCCATTAGGTTTAGTCTCCCCTGTTACGATTAGGGCCAAAATGTTGTTGCAAGAATTATGGCTCCAAAAGTTATCATGGGACGAACCTCTACCTCAACTACTCCAACAGAAATGGCATGACATCAGCGACGACCTCTACAAGCTGGCCAGCATAAAAATTCCTCGATGGATCAACTACCAGGATGGTTGTTCCGTACAACTCCATGGCTTCTCCGATGCATCTCAATTTGCCATTTCTGCAGTCCTCTACCTCCTCGTTCAAACTCCGTCCAAGGAACGCAAAGTTTCAATGCTCTGCTCCAAAACAAAAGTAACGCCTTTGAAGCCTCTCACAATCCCGCGCCTCGAATTGTCAGCTGCACTTCTCCTCTCTCGTCTCGTAAATTATGCGCATAATATTTTACAGCTCAACAGCCTCTCCACAACTCTATGGACGGACTCCTCAGTCACTCTATCCTGGATCACAACTCATCCCTCACGTTGGAAGGACTTTGTTCGGAAACGCGTGGCAACAATCCAAGAACTAACTCCTAGGGCCCAATGGAGATATATTTCCGGCAAAGACAATCCTGCTGTGCATCTCGAGGCTTAACTTCCGCTCAACTTCGCAACCACTCGCTATGGTGGACGGGACCACCATGGCTTTCCAAGTCAGAAGACTCATGGCCCAGTCGTCAGCCGGCATCGACAACTGAACATGAATCCGAAGCGAAACCTGTCACCTCCATTCTCACTTCCACCTCGAAGGACTACGAGTGGGACCTTATCTACAGGTATTCTTCTATGAATAAATTGTTGAGAATCACCTCTCTTTGTTCAAAGCTTCTCGCACGACTCCAACGCAAGCTGGATCCAGCACCTCTCACAAGCCTCACCTCGTCTGACTTGGAAAAATCCAGAATTTTCTAGATAAAAGCAACTCAAGAAGTCTACTTCTCACTCGAACTCAAGGCTCTTCGCACTCGGACTCCAATCTACTCCTCAAATGCATTCAGTAGACTCACAGCCTTCCTCGACCACGATGGTGTAATTCGTGTAGGCGGACGAATCACCCAGTCAAATCTAGACCCAGATAGCAAACATCCTATAATTCTTCCTCGATTCTCTCAATTCACTTCTCTAGCTATCGATGAAGCTCATCGATCAACTCTCCATGGAGGCACTCAACTCACTCTAGCCCGCATACGTCAAAGGTATTGGATTCTTGGAGGAAGAGCCCCAGTCAAATCCCATATCCTTCGATGTGTAACCTGCGCCAGGCACCGTGGCATTCGGGCACAACAGCTCATGGGACAACTACCAGCACCTCGAGTACAGCCATCTCGTCCATTCCTCCACACCGGTGTCGATTACGCCGGACCACTCACTCTCACGAGGCCAATTGCAAAGTTATGCGTTTTGCCAATCCTGGTGGACTCTGAGGACAACGAGGGGCCTGTTTCCTCCAGTTGATGGGTGGATTGAGTAGCTCAGACACTGGAGAGCAGGTTTCTCTCACCCTCCTCACCAGGGAAGTTCCACGAAGCTCTTCTCATCTATAATCAACTCCGTTAATTATGGCGGCCGGAATGTTAAAAATTAAATGAGTTTTTAACCCTGTGATGCAGTCTACTCTACGCTCCTGGTTGCCCTCCTCGCCCAACGCTATTTGGTCACAGAGTATTGTGATTTCTGACATACTCGAGATCTGACATGCGCGTTCATCTGTGATCTCTAATATAACACACCGGCAAGAACTCTCCTAACCCTCTCTTTTACCACTTTTCTTTCACTTCGCTTTTCCGCTCGTGTTACGAATTTTCTACGCTCTTGTGCCTTTTTTGCTTCTCCTACGCCATTTTCTCGCTAGTCGATTAATTTGTGCTCTACGAATTGTGAACTTGGTGCTTACCAATCAAACCTTAAAAGACAATTATATTGCTTTAAGTGATTATTTAGATCTCCTCAAATACAGGTACAGTACATTTTTCTTAATTATATGAATTGTTCTATAAAATATCATGCACTCTCACGTTTCCACGAGATATCTCATGCATCTTGAGTATATATCGTTGAAGTGTATTTTATATAGCCTCCTCGTCACCTGTACCTCCCTCATTAAGGTATATTTTTGGTATTTTCATATTTATTTCTCGAACCACGTGTGTACTGTACCTAACCCTTTGTACGAACTCTCCAATTTTATAATCTCCAAACGACCCCCCCTCGTAAACTCTTCGTACCTAGTTACTCCTCGTATTCTCTCGAGCACCAGGTTCACATTTCACCTCCATTACCATAGTTATGTTGTATTACTTCTGTTTTTCTGATAAGGACAGGCTTATCACTGTAAACGTCGTTAACCATAATTATTGATTATACATTTCTCTCATCTCCTGTCAATTACACTTACCCTCAACCATCTCTGTTTGTCAATGAACCTTCTGTTTTTCTAATAGGGGACATTTTAATACATGCCAGCTCTATTCCTGTAAACGTTGCGTTTCTATTGACAAATAATGCTTCTCAGATCAACGTTAGTGATTTAGAATTGTTACAGGCAACACACAATACTCAATACATCTCAATTATCGATCTCAAAGCATTCTCTCAATTCAAGCACAACGTTCAGACTTTCTCTATTGTGAAATATTACACTCAATTGTCTCTCAATAAATGTAAATAGGTCAACTCTGTTTAGATGTTGTTAAATTTTGTATATAATTTTAACTCCATGCGAGTACCTGTTTACAATGTGAATGTGAACTAATACAATAAACATTTTATTAAACATCTTCAACTCAATCATTTGGTAACAGTCCACTAAAAAGTAATTGCCAATTATCTCACCACCTAGATTTTTGAACACTATTTGAAAAATGAAGTAGAGGTGTGCGGGGCGTAGGGAGTGAGAAATATCAAATTCAAAAAAGCATACGATGAATTGCTTTTGAAATTAAAAATCGAAGGGTGCGAGGATTTTCCTTAATAATTCTTCATGACTACTTCCAAATCATGATTATCGAGGGAGACATTTATATTATCAGGGCTCATAAGTTAGGGATTTTGAATGTTCATTTTTAGGCCCACAGCTTGGGAAGCTTCTTTGAGTTCATGGATCATTGTTGCCAGTTCATTCGGGTCGCTGCTGAAAAGAATGGTATCATAGGCAAATCGAAGGTGGTTGAGATGCCCACCATCTATGCTGATACCCTTCTATTCCCACGATAAACACTTGAATACGTCTTCTAGAGTTAAGGTAAATAACTTAGGTGTTATTGTGTCACCCTGTTTAACGCCCCTTCTTACGGGACTCTTTTCAGTGGTCCACTCTGATGTTTACATGCAGAGTGGCATTCTAGTAGATGTATCGGAGTAAGTTGGTATAACTGTAGTCTACGCGAGCCAGGTTTTGAGTACCAGGTTTCGAACGCCTTCTGGTATTCTATGAAAGCCATGTGGATTACGACATCATACTCCGTACATTTCTCTATCAGTGTACGTACTGTCAGGATTTGATCGATGGTGCTATAACGATTTCTGAAACCCGCCTGTTCGACTGGTTGGTAGAAATAAAATTTTTGGCTCAGATGGTTTGTGATGAATTTCATTAGTAGCTTATAGAAGACAGATAATAGACTAATTGGCCTATAATTATTGATATTCGTATTGTCGCCTTTTTGCGCGTATGTTCTGGGGAACATCGCGTTATAATTTTGCCCAAATGCCTGTGTTTTCGATTTTTTCGCCGAAAATGGTCTCAAACGATTGAGTTCGCCTCCCTGATCAAGAATTCGAGGTCAAATTTGATTCTCGTGGCAACCACGATAACTTGAGAATGGAAGAAGATAGCGACTTGAAATTTACAGGGTAAGTGGCGCATCCCAATAGGACGGACGAGTTCGTTAGTGGGCATAATCAACCCAACGGTTTCCGAGTAATCATTTTTTCTACAACCAGTACTGATCCGATCGAATTGAAACTAGGTGAGTAGTTGTAGAATACAAACCTAAGGACGCTTGTGAAATTTTGTGAACATCGCATTGTTAGAAAATTAAAAAAAAAATATTATTTACGTCACGATAACCTAAGAGCGGAAAGAGATAGCGACTTGAAATTTTCAGGTAAGGTTGAGAATCTTGATGCGTCATTTGAGTTCGTTTATAGGCATAGTCGGAAAAACGGTTTTGGAGTTATACCTATCTGAAATTTGGTTGTTATTTCCTCAATAACTCAAATAATACAAAACCGATCCAATTCAAACATGGTTACTAGTTGTATAATGGCAACGCAAAAATTCTTGTAAAATTTTGTGAGGATCGTATAACTAAAAAATTGTCAAAAAATCATAGAATATTATTGAAAAAAATTCTATATATCAGCAACTATTCGTCTGATATCGCTGAAATTTTGCGAGAGCCTTCAGGACCGAACTCTACCACTAAGTTCCAAGTTTGAACATGATCGGATGTATATTGTTGGAGATCCGAGCACCCTTGTGTGGGTTCAGGAGCTGGATGGGTGAGCGTTGCCTCGTCAGCTCGAAAGGCAAAAGGCGATAGGGACTTGCAATTTTCAGGATAGGTTGCAGATCTGAATGGAAGAGTTAGCTTAGGCTGTTGGCCATAATCGGTCCAACGGTTTCGGAGTTATACCCATCTGGAATATTATTTCCTCGATAACTCAAAAAATATAGACTCGATCAAATTGAAGCTTAGTAACTAGTTGTAGAATATCGACACGGAGACGTTTGTAAAATTTTGTGGGAACCGTACCACTAGAAATTTTTTGAAAAATTACGAAAAAATATTATGTATCTCAAGATTCCTTGAGAACGGAAAAAAATGAAGACTTGCAATTTTCAGGGTAGATAACGCATCTGAATACGACCTTTAAGTTCGTTAACTGGCATAATCGGCCAAATGGTTTTGGAGTTATATCAATCTGAATTCGGTTGTTATTTCCTCAATAACTCAAAAAATACAAATCCGATCCAATTCAAATATATATATTTATATTCGTATGGCATATGTAAAGAGTATAAATCATAATGAGTTAGGTAAACGTCAAACGTGAAATTAGCAAATAAGTATAAATAAAATATGTACGTAAAGAAAACAAAGACGAAATACTAAAACATTATTCACAAACAGCAAATTAGAGTTGATGGTTTAGCCTGGCCATCCATTTGAGAGCTCTATGATCAGCCGTATGTAGGTGGCTACAAGAAAAGTCGGCCTTCGTTAAAGGACATTCAGCTGCTATGTGGAATGGGGTGTGTGCTTGGTGTCCGCAATCGCAGCTAGGGCTATCATTTATTCCCCATTTGTGCGCCCAGAAACGAGTCCTGCCGTGGTTGGTTCTAAACCGGTTAAGAGTTGACCACGTTTTCCTCGGCAGGTTAAACCCAGGTGGACAAAGTGTTGGGTCAGTTATGATCTGGTGTATATCGGGGTTCGTTTCTGACCATTCATCTCGCCAGCGGTCCTCAGCACGGAAGTTGTTATCTAGGAGCTGCCCTCCCAGAAGCCAAGTGGGGTCTCTGTATTTAAGGCGATTTCTGTGGCGCGCACAGTCCTCGTGGATGGGTAACTGTTGATTGTTCCTGCATTTTTTCCACTCTCTGGTCAGTGCCGATTTTCTTCTTAAGTGAGGGGGAGTGATGTCGGATAACACTGGAAGCCATTGAGCAGGTGTACTTCTAATAGTGCCTGTTATGGTTCTCATTGCACTGTGAAGACAGGTGTCAACAAGGTGGGTGTGGTTGCTGTTAATCCACACCGGGCAGCAATACTCTGCCTGTTAGAGCCAATGCAGTAGTTCTTAAATCTCCGGCATTGGCTCCCCAGCCGCTACCTGCGATCTTAAGCAATATGTTGTTCCGGGTGTTAAGCTTTGCGACAGTCTTTGTGAGGTGTTTCTTATATGTTAGGGATCGATCGAGAGTGACGCCCAGGTATTTTGGCAGTGCATTTTACTTCAGCAACTTATCCCTGAACCTAGCTTGAGGCTTGTGTTTGGCTTGTCTGCTGCAAAGGTGGAAGCATGAGACTTCAGTTTTTCCAATGTTCGGCCTTAGTCTCCACAATCCAAAATATTCATCCAGCTTCTGTAGGTCGTCAGACAGGAGTCTTTCACTTGTGATGAAGTTGGGCGATTGATGTGAGAGGGCTATATCATCTGCGTAAATACATTTTTTGGAGACTGTAGCAGGAAGGTCAGCGGTGTAGATGTTAAAGAGGACTGGAGCCAAAACAGAACCCTGTGGAAGACCATTGTTGATAATATAGTTGCGACTAGTCTTACCATTTAGGTGCACTTGGATATTTTAGTTGGCTAGCATGTTATTTAATAAGCGGGCCAACTGTTTGCATGGAAAGATCTTTATAAACATAGCCATCATCCCCTCTCTTCAGACAATATCGTAAACAGATGTTAAATCAATAAATACGGTGGTTGTTTTTAGGCGATCTTGAAAGCCTCTTTCAATGTGGGTGGTGAGAGAGAGAACTTGGTCACAGCAACTTCTGTTTTTGCGAAACCCAGCCTGCTCTATAGGGACGAATTCATTTGCTCTTTTTGCAATGCGGTTAAGGATAAGTCCTTCAAGTAACTTATAGCTTACACTTAGCAGCATTTTTTGGAGACTGTAGCAGGAAGGTCAGCGGTGTAGATGTTAAAGAGGACTGGAGCCAAAACAGAACCCTGTGGAAGACCATTGTTGATAATATAGTTGCGACTAGTCTTGCCATTTAGGTGCACTTGGATATTTTAGTTGGCTAGCATGTTATTTAATAAGCGGGCCAACTGTTTGCATGGAAAGATCTTTATAAACATAGCCATCATCCCCTCTCTCCAGACAATATCGTTAACAGATGTTAAATCAATAAATACGGTGGTTGTTTTTAGGCGATCTTGAAAGCCTCTTTCAATGTGGGTGGTGAGAGAGAGAACTTGGTCACAGCAACTTCTGTTCTTGCGAAACCCAGCCTGCTCTATAGGGACGAATTCATTTGCTCTTTTTGCAATGCGGTTAAGGATAAGTTCTTCAAGTACCTTATAGCTTACACTTAGCAGTGCGATGGGCCTGTAGTCTGAGGCCAGCTCTCCTGACTTCCCGAGTTTCGTTATAGCGACGATTTTAGTCTTTTTAAACTCTGGAGGGAGCTCTCCAGAACGTAAAATTTTGTTAAAAAACTCCCTAAGCCGCTTGGTCGTAACAGGGCCACAGTGCATAAGGAATTCAGGGAACACCTCATCAATGCCTGCTGCTTTTCTAGGTTTTAATTCCTTTAAGGCCGACGTGATCTCTTCTGTCGTAAAAGGAGCAGAAAATTCGGTGATTTCAGGCAACCTGGTCTTTTCAGAACGCAATTCTCTTTTTACAAGTTTTGTGTGTTGTTTATTAATGTTGTCAGGTTTCCTAGTTAGCTCAACTATTCTTTGCGCTATCTTACTGGTCTGTATCGAATAATCGGGCACATAGGAAATTCGTGGACCAGTGGATAGTTTGCCCAGGAGAGACCAGGCCCTTCGGCTGGAGTGCTTGAAATCTAACCCCTCTACCAAAGAATGCCACTTATCCCTTCTTGCAGAATCCAAGCATTCCAGTAATTTATCTGCGACTTCTGGATCACGACTGGTATTATATTCTTCAAAGAGTGCCGTACACTATGCACTCCATCCTGGGATGAGTCCTTTCTGTATTCCCTAGGAATATGTTTTTTGGTGATTCCATTTACAAGGCTGACAAATCTGGAATAGTTCTGTTGCGTTGGTGGTATCCACTTGATGTTTTGGTCTAATTCGGTGGTGAGTCCTTCCCAGTTCGCCTTGCAAAAGTTCCAGCGTGGTTTGGGAACGGATCTATCAATCGGTAATTGTAACCCCACACTCAATAGAACAGGGCGGTGTTGGCTCCGAGGAAAATCCTCTAGCACTCTTTTGTTGCATGTTAGGGGTCTACCACTTGGATCCTTAGATACATAGCATAAGTCGGGGTTGTAGTCTCTATGCCATCTGGCCGAATGGAACGTACCTCTTTCTTTCGCATCGTGGACCAAGAACATTTTTTCCGCCTCAGCCCACTCCATAACCAGTTCGCCGTTTGAGTCTGTAGTGTGGTATCCCCAAGTTGTGCTGTGGCAGTTAAAGTTACCCATTACTATAGCAGGATGCAGGATGTTCAAGATGCAGTCCTCATTCGTCCAGGTCTGTGCAGGCGGTTTGTAAATGTTAATGATCTCGGTTTCTCCAATCCTAATTTTGTTGGTATATATTGTTGGGCCGAGGTCACAGCCTACTCTCGAGACATTGTCAAGGTTGTTCCTAGCATATGTTGCGGTACCGTAGTGTTCGTGGAATGTTGCTGCTACAAGAATAAAACCTGCCAGTTTGCATCTTGAATGGAGCTGGTCTTCGCTGTCACACTGAGTTTCTTGTAGTAGTAGAATGTCAATCTGGTTGTCATCGGCAAGTTTAATTAGGTAGTCACTTTTTGCTTTGCTAATTCCCTCAAAATTAATCTGCAAAATTTTAAGGACGTTGTTACAGTCCCGGGTCAGTTGGCTCCTAGAGGAGCCGTTTTTTCCGTTATCGGGTTTCATAGCGTGGAAACGTAGATACTCTTTATTGCTGGGAAATTCCTAAAAGGATCCAGCAGCCAATATGTAGATTATTCAGCCGTGAATATATCACGTTGCCCAGGGTGCACCGCGGGGAGGCTAATCTACTTTGCACCCCATTTCAAATATGGTTATTAGTTGTAGTTGTAGTTGTGGCATTCTACAACTAAATATGGTTATTAGTTGTAGAATGACAACGCGAAAATTCTTGCAAAATTTCGTGAGGATCGTCGAACTGGAAAATTTTTAAAAAATAATTGAAAAAAGAATTGGTTCAAGCACTGACGTGAAGTCAGAAGCTTTTGCGAGTATGTTCTCTTGTCCGTTCACCTTTATTGGACACTCATTATCGAATTTACCATGGTGAATTCTATTGTTTGTACTCCTGTATTGGACACTCCGAGTTTACTATGGTAAATTCGATTAAGAGTGTCCAATACAGGAGAACAGACCATAGAATTCACTATGGTAAATTCGATTAAGAGTGTCCAATACAGCAGAATGGACAATAGAACATAAGCGCAAAAGCTCATGACTTCACGAAAAAAAAAGGTTCAAGCACTGACGTGAAGTCAGGAGCTTTTGAGCGTATGTTCTATATTGTCCATTCTCCTGTATTGGACACTCTTAATCGAATTTACCATGGTGAATTCTATGGTCTGTTCTCCTGTATTGGCCACTCTTATTCGAATTTACCATGGTAAATTCGGAATGTCCAATACAGGAGAACAGACAATAGAATTCACCATGGTAAATTCGATTAAGTGTGTCCAATAAAGGAAAATGGACAAGAGAAAATACGCGCAAAAGCTTCGGACTTAACGTTAGTGCTTGTTTAATTTTTTGAAGAGAAGAATGAGCTCTGCATTATTCCATTTAACTGGAATTCCAACTTGCTCGAGACATTTATTCAATAATATTATGAGTGCTTTCTTGAGTGTATCCCTCCCCATTTTGAGCATCTCGCTTGTGCTTTCATCTTCTCCTGGCGTCTTACAATTTTTAAGGTATTTCAGAGCTGCCTCCATTTCAATTTTGTCGATAGGTTCCA